>OY754329.1:43975982-45192482 GCA_963573305.1 Pyrrhosoma nymphula
ATCACAAACTATTTTTAATTAACATGTAGTGGTGAGTAATCTGTAAATTTCCGCCAGTAATTTTCTTTTTAGCTTTCATAATTACTTGTAATATAGTTAATAATATATTTTATGCAGTTTGAATAATGCTAAATAGTATAATTAAAATTCATTTATGATAGAAGAACATCATTATTCACCGAGGACGGTGCTACGCTTTACGTTATTTTTTTGGCTATATGTCTCTTAACATCTCTCTGGTCGATGGATAGAGTCATGCTTAATAATAACCATGGATAATTATACGCGAGATCGCTCATGTCATCCAATTGAAGGATTACAAGTGCTAGGTTTCATGAATGGTTAATTACGAGAATAAAGTAGTAGGTGTAAGTCAGTTACAGATGCAGTACTATTATCCTAAGTGTTTACCAAACTATGATCAAAAACTGGCACGATCTCCATGCTTGTTATAGTTACCTATATTTTATGAAAATTATGTGGAAATATATCTAAAATGTTTTGCGAAGTTTTTCATTTCTTTATAGCTAAGATTCGGTATTATTATAAAATTAGCTATCACCTCGGAGACGACATCTATTAGTAAAGTTATACTTACTTTTCGCGCTCTGCTAAACTCATGTTGCGAGTGCAAAGTCACTTCACTATTTCCTAAAGCTCCAAAAGTCATTTGAGTCACCCACGTTCTCTCAAGTGAAAAGAACTGCTGCAGATATTACTGTAACAGTTGCTTCTCTGCGTGCAAAAATTCATTTTTAAGTCGCAAGAACAATTATTAATTGTAAATTCCAGAGTTGCATGCCTCATATGTTTTCACAGGTACCAAATCAGTATTTCCCAATCACTGCTTAGGTTCTCGATTCAGCAGCAGAATACATCTACATCTACATATTACCCCGCAAGCCGCCTCAATAGGCGTGTGGCGGGGGATCCCTTATTGTTCGGGGGAAAAACGAATTCCCATACCTATCCGTTCGGCAAAATATCTCTCTTAATTTATCGTTTCTGTCGGACCTGGAAATATAGTGGGGTTCTAATATGATGTTCTCCGTGTCGCTCTGAAAGATATCTATTCTCAATTGTTCAAGCAATCTAAGCCTAGCGCGTAGCCTCCGAGTCTCCAGCGGTTCCCAGCCTAATTCGTTTAACATCTGTGTAACGCTGTCAGTACGCCCGTAGCTGTTTTTGACGATTCGCGCAGCTTTCCTTTGTATTTTATTAAGTTCCCGGATTATGTCTTTCAGCACCGGATCCCATATGCTCGCTGCATATTCAAGGTGTGGCCGGACGAGTACGAAATAGCACCGAAATCCGAATCCGAAAATCCTCCCACAATACGCTTGACGAATCCCAGCTTCTTCATAGCTCTGCCACAAATATTTCTTATATGTGTTCCCCACGATAGGTCCGAAGTTATCGTAACTCCTAGATACTTCACTTCATCTGTCGCCTTTATGTTAACACCATCCACAGCATATACATGGGAATAGTTGGACGACCTCCGCAAGAATTGTACCGCCGTGCATTTGCTTAGATTAAGTTCGAGTCCCCACTCTTGGCTCCACTCATGAACGTTGTTTAAATCCAATGATAAGGTTTCAAAGTCAGAGTGATCACTAATTTCACGATAGATGACAGCGTCGTCGGCAAGTAAACGTATTTTACTGCTAATTCGAGAGCATAGATCATTTATGTATATAATGAACAAAAGGGGTCCGATCACGCTTCCTTGCGGGACACCTGATGTCACTTTAACGACATCAGAGCTAATTCCGTCAAGAACTACCTTTTGCTTACGATCACTCAGAAAGTCGCGTATCCAGTTTACTACTGTTTCGTTTAGGCCGCATGACTGTAATTTGTATAAAAGTTTGTTATGAGGTACCGTGTCGAAAGCTTTCTTAAAATCTAGAAATAATGCGTCAACTTGTCTTTTCGATTCACCAGATTTGAGAACGTCATGAAGAAAGAGCGCGAGTTGTGTTTCACATGATCTACCTTTCCGGAAGCCGTGCTGACAGCCATGGAGGACGTTACGACTGTCCAGGAACGTCATGATATTGCTAACGACGATATGTTCGAGTATCTTGCCTATAGTCGACGTTAATGAAATTGGTCGATAGTTCCCTGGGTCGTGTCTGTTTCCCTTTTTGAATATCGGTGTAACGTTTGCAATTTTCCAGTCTAATGGTATCTTTCCTTCAAACAATGACTTCTTGAATATTATGTCTAAGAACGGTGCGATCTGTGGCGCCAACTCCTTGAGGACACGCGCGGGTATTCCCTCTGGACCCGGAGATTTACTATTTTTTATCGACTGCAGCTGTTTAGTTATCCCATCACGTTGAATAGTGATTTCTTTCATCGGTTCCTCAGTGAATTGTATTTCAAAATTACATGCAGTATCGTCTGTGGTGAATACACTTTTGAAGTGGGAATTTAACGTGTTAGCTTTGTCAATATTTTCGGTGACAAGTTTGCCATCTTTATCAAATAACGAATCTACGGTTGAAGATTTTCCCTGAAGCTCTCTCGCATATGACCAAAAAGATTTCGGATTTTCTTCGAGTAATTCACCAAGTACTTTTTTCTTGAAATTTAGCAATGCAGAACGCATTGATTTCTTAGTTTTTGAGCGTTGCGCAGCGTAACTTTCTTTTGCTTCAAGTTCCTTCGATTTGTCACCTACCGTAGTGAACTTTTTAACCAAGTTGTACAATTTTCTCTGTCTCTTAAGGTCCCTCCTAACATCGTTGTTAGACCAGCGAGGTTCTTTACTATCACATTTAAATTTTTGCGGAATATATTCGTTGATTCCCCGTCGTAGAATTTTTAAGAAATATTTCCATGATTCATCTGTGCTTTTATCCTCAGTTTTAGCTACGAAATCCGTGTACGAATCATTAAGCATCTCGCCAAATTTGATGAAGTTGCATTTATCAAATAAATAAATATTGCGTTTCGGTTTTACAGCTGACTCTACTTCAATTTTTAAGGTTGCAAAAATTACTCTGTGATCACTTATGCCGTCAATAATATCGAGCTGTTTTATCAACTTAGGATGGCTTACTGCAAAAAGGTCTAATATTTTATTTCCTCTCGTAGGCTTGTCAACTACTTGGGAAAGTGAGTGATTAGCAAGTGTGTTGAGTGAATTTGAATAGCCCTATAGGAGAATGCTGGAACATTTTTGGAAGGTTTTTCACAGTTACAAAGTAATCAAGTAGATGCATCAAATTATTTGCCATCAAATCTTAAGAAAAGCATAAAGCAATCGACAAAATGTTCTAAATGTAGCAAAAAGTCTATAAATAAGATACAGAAGAGTTACATTTTTTCATAAATTTCAAATTAATAAGTTATAAACTTTGTTATTCTTATAAATACACTGCTATTACTGTAATTATTTACCCTTTTAACCATGAATTAAATTAAAACCCTTTGAAGCCAAATAAAAAAAAGTTAGCCAATAATATTTCGGAATAAAAGGAATAATAATCTACATTCCTTAATATTCATCACCTAGGGTTCCTTGAAAAACAAGCTGACTGCGCCATTCCACTGTCCTTTCATCAGTGATGATATTATTAAGTATGGACACACTAAGACGACTGATATCATCATGGATTAAAAATCATTTTTGTCATATTTCATACGAATTAGAAAGCACAAATTTATTTTCCTCCCAAAACTTCAATTCTTCTTTAGGTATAGCGAGGATTCTTTTTTAGGTATAGCATCACCACATTCGGTACTACACGCGAATTTGAATTGGTTGCTGAATGGTACCGTGCCTTTTGGACCGTAATGTTACATGTTTTTAGTGAACGATCTTTGCATATCTTTTCGAATCCATACCATTCTGCGAATAATGTCTAATACTATTAGATCGTTTTGTTTCATCCATTAACACATCCTTAATTGAAAATGAGCATAATTGGTTGGTGGTTCTCAATTACGTGAAGTTAAATAATTGACTTCCAAATAAGCCTATGTGATCCGACCATAGTAATTCAATCAAAGACGAGCTCTTCAAGACACACACTTGTCAATGATAGTCATGATGTTTATGATCCCCCTCCAGGTGGTCAGTTTTAGATAAAGGAGTGCAAATATTATTTCCGGGAATGAGGGTAATTTGAACCCTCCAATATATGCGGCCAAGCACCACAGGGAGGGAAATGACACCCTTATCCGCGCGTTCACCACCGTTAGATTGCTATGTTTACAATATTTGAAAACAGTACCTCCATTTCATCGATCAAATAAAAAAAAATATCTCAGAGATCAATTTCGCTCCAATTGCAAAGTAAACTTGATATTTGCGAACTTCCAGCAAAATTGGATAAAACTACTGATTGTGATGAAAATTCTGATGATCAACTCCAAAGTCTATAATACCTGTATGACTCTAGGCAGTTATCATTTTTAGTACTGAGAGACAGAGATCCAGGACTTTAATTTTGGAGCATAATAATAATGGCTCCACTTCACTCAGTAGCCATTTACTACTTGATCGATAATTAAAACTGTACTTTTTTATAAATCAATGCTAGGTCGGCATTTGAATACTGATTGTTGTCATCAAATATTCTGGAAGTTTGCAGTACTTTTTCCTATGGACAAGTACCTGTAGCTTCAAATGCGAATACCCGACGAAATATAAGCAATGTAATACCTAATGTTAATAAATTAATTAATAGTCATGAGAAAAGGTTTTTTACGCTCCGGGTTAATAACCGTTTATTTCAACTTATTCCAGTATTACATATTTTCAACATTCACCAATTTTTCCTAATCAGATGAACACTTGTGCACTACATGGATGCGCTATTCGAGTACCGGTACTTTCAATACCGGTAACACAGGTAGAACCGATTTCTGATAGTACCCGGTAGAACCGAAATAGAAAAAATATTACCGGTAGTACGGAATACCGGTACTTTTGCCCATCCGTAGATACGCAAATCCGTGACTATTATGGTAAAGTTTCATTTTGAGACTCATTCTGGGCAGCAATCGAAGAATTTGAATGCGTACATGAGATGTTTTTCCTACATTGTATTCTGCTGCAGAATTTGGCTACTTTGGAATAATTCTAAGTTACCATTGATAAATTCACAGTTATTATCTAACTAACACGAATCGGAATTACTTATTTATTTAATTTATTTCTGTATTATGTTATAGATATTATACTAACAATTCTTAGCTGCTGCGTTTAAGATATACATATATTTACTCACCTTTACACACTGAGTTGAATTCACTGTTTATAAGAATGAGTGAACTCCATACGATTAATTAAAACAGGTTGTATTTCAGTTAGTTATAACCTAACTCACCTTTCGATTCGTAATTCTCCCTATTTTCTACAGAAAAACAAGAAATTGAGAGAACTTTTCGTTAAAATGTTTGAGTTTTATGAACTTAGCAACCAACATTGAGTAGTTTATTTACGTATTATATTTATCGCGCAAGGGAAGCAAAAATATTGCCTTGGCATCTACTTGAAGAAATAAATTATTAAGATACTCTTCTCCTCATGACGAAGTCGATTTCGCCGCTTGATATTTTTTTCTCTTCTTTTGTCAGTCTCGTCGCAGCTCTTGGGTCACCATAGTGACTTTGTTATCAAAATACGTCATTGATACACGATATATTCCCGAGTTTAGCCGAACTCTATAGTACGATATCATGACGATATCCATAATAGAACTGTCAACAACCGTTACCATTTCGTTCGATAGCGGTATAGTACATATCTCCTATCGGCGTAAGTTCGTGATTGACACCCTTCACAGTGATAGTAGGATTATATTAAAGGCACAAGTAAAAATGCCGGATTTCGAATTAGCCTTCATCCCGAAAGTTGCGATAATTATTAGAGCTTGCGTTAGTCTGCATCCACAAGGTAACTTTCTGTTGGTGAAAGAGTTTCAACCCTCGTAGAAACTAGTGGTCGACGCGCAGTGAACCTTTTTGGGACTGGAAGGGTAAATTTCCTAAAACCGATGACTGCGGGTGCATGGGAAGAAGCTGTTGTTTACTGTTCATTTTTGACTACCCGACGTCCTATGCTCTCCCTAACTCTAACTCTACCTACCTATAGAACTGTAACTATACCTACGTGGCAAATCAGGCATCCAGATGTAAAGACTTTTCATTTCTTCTTAGAGGAACCGAGACCTATTTTGTTAAGGTTTCCCTTTGAAGTGTAGTGAATACACGAATGCGTGAGAAAGAATTTCCCGGAAAATGCAGTGCACTAATATACCAAATGCCAGACCACCAAAAAGGTAACAGAAGAGAGAGGCGATACAGAGCTACTAGATTCCACTTCGAATTCACTTGATATTTCAATTTACACGGACCGTGGATGGGAAAATTGGCAGGGTTAGACAAAAGTTGGCGAAATCGTACAATCCATAAGTTCCGTCTCTGCTTTTCAATTAGGCCAGTTTCTTTCTCTGCCATACGGTGATTGATGTTAATGGCCGATCAAAGACTATAATAGACCCATCTGCTTTTCATGCTGGCATGAATGAGTACCCCATTTCCTCACAAGCAGACAAAGACCGGCTGTTGGCTAGATAATATGAAATTAACAACTTTTGAGTATTTGTCAACAAAAAACCAGAACATGATTCCGTTGGTTCATGCTGTGTCCAATTCTGGTGAAATGCTGTCAAACACCTGCATGTGAGGAACGCTCACATATTTAGTAAATACTTATCTATTTCCTTCACAAGTCACTTCGAGCGACTTCATCACAATTTATCGCCCGGTGATTGGAAACCGCTGCAGTCAACAACCGGCTACCACCATGCGTACGTGGAAATCACCAAATAAGGCTTATAGTAACCATGCCCCGATGCATCGCAACAAAAGGTTCCATGAAGTGGTGCCAATCCTCATTCATAACGGTCTGTTATCAATTTTGTACACTTAAACATAAGGTACTGATGATTGTTTAAGAGGGAGTCCAATATAATTTGGTAGTTGAGCATTCAAACCTACGACCAATAGGGTACTGGCTTGCAAAAGCCTATCGGTAAGGCAAATATGACGTATTCGGGACGCCATCATGGGTCAGTAGCAGCCGACGCTAGTTTCAATTAATGTTTTTCAATGTCATGGTATTAGATCATGGTAGTTGAGCTCTACGGCCTCTATAGATTAACCAGATAAGAAATTTCTCCAATGGTCGTAAATATATGCACGGCCATTGGAGAAATTTCTTATCTGGTTAATGGTATTAGATGATATTCAACGTTAAACATCAATTATTACACGGTTAAATATTTAGTAACTCAACTGTTTAATCCAGAACGATTCCTGTAACACTTTCTACCATAGGGAAATTATTCTCCACAATATCACGATAAGGTTTATAAATCAGTGTATACCGATGTTTGCAGGCATAAAATTGACGCAAAGAACTAGTTTGGAACCTATCAGTAGAAGTGCCCCGACTACGCCATATCTCTGAGCTTAAAAATCGGCGTTCTTATAATATAAGTTCAGCATCTAGTGCATGCAGGAATTTGGTTGGGTGTAGTTAAAAACAAATCCAAATAAGTTATATTCATGGAGATCATTTTATTTCTTCACGGCCTGACATCGCAATTGAATATAAGTGTAGGCTGAATTCATTCTTCAGAGCACACCTGCATTGAGAAAACGGTTGTTTTCCCGGAGCCTTGATCTCTATGATGTCATGCTGATATTTTTGGAATGCATTTTAACGTACGGCGCAATTGTGTGTCGATTTAAGTATCACAAACATGGCGAGGAATGTGGAGAGGAATTCCACGACTATAATGTCACCCTAGCGCTCTGCCTCAAAGGAAGAAATGGAATCCCACCTACGAAGAGCATCTAATGACCTACTTGGACGAAAACAGTCGAATAGTCAACCAAAATCGCACTAAAGTCTCGTATTAACCTACGCGAAATGTGAATCAGCTGTGGAAGAAAAGCTGCTATTATTCATTCCTAGACAAAGATTCATACTTGCCAACATTGAAGTAGAACTCATTCGCTTTGCTCACATCGTTCACACGCAAGAAAAAAGTCACCACTGAAAAAAGAACAGCCATGGAGTTAATTCCATTTTGTGGTTTCGATTCTTAGCAGGTTCTTAAGAAAAAGAAGAGAATTAAAATTTAGTTCAGACCAATATCGTAGCAGTTTTTCTTGAGCATTGCAGAGGACCTTTCCCACAATTCTAAGGCACAACATGCAATATGACACTAGACCACTCATAGTTATGGAATATGTTACCAAACTGACAAAATCCCAAAATTGACATTCATCGTGAAAACATTTTATAAGTACACTACCTAACTGAAAAATAATAACTTTTGGTAGAATAAACTGTCCATCCACCACAGATGTATGTTTTAAGAGAAAAGTGAGTTGTATTGTGTTTGTACTTGGGTCAACATGAAATATGCAAGGCAAAAGTGAAACAAGGGCTAACTATGCGGCGAATTACACTTTCGATGATTTTCTATGCATTGCAGTATGTAAAACTAGGATATTGAAGTTTCTGACTTGTGATAATTTCATAGTATGTGAGCAACATAGATGTACGAAATTCGGCATATGATTTCCACCGAATCAAAAATTAAAAAAGAAAAATTCTTCGCTTTGTTCGTTGGGTGTATAGAATATAGTAAGCGGGGACAAGTTCTTATCCAGTAGTTTCACAAATATTTCGGGGAATCCCGATCGTAACTTGGGTGCCATAGGAGATAACTTCTGTACTTTGAATGTCGGATGAGACGTCAAACTGTTCACCCCATGGTGCCTTTCGATAAGAGTAGGCTAACGATAACGCCGTAACACTCTCTACACTCTATATCCCATATTGCGCAAAGGATAGGGCGGTCACCTCCTTTAAACAAACCAGTAAAACTGTGACGTAAATTCAGGGGAGGTGACTTTCAGGATGACCCAGAAGATATTACTTAAACCCTGTGCTATATCTCTAGGACTAATAAAGAAACCAAATAAGAGAAATACAATGACGAAGTAATTGGCACAAAATGGTTTTCAGTGGTGGGACAAGATGTAGTAATTTTAATAAATGTTGAATTTAATGTAAATGCTATTTGTAATTAAGATGGCTGGCTTATGTTTTTATGAAATTTTTAACTATCTCACTAATACTTAAGGTATTACAGTCAAAATAACAAAACCTACTTTAGTTCATAAGCAAACTATCAAGTACTTAGGTATGCACGTGAATACAGTTAATCAGTCATTGAAACTCATGAAGAAAAGTGTTAAGCGTGTGCGTAAACTTATCCCATGTTCTTATCTTATATCTTCCCGCTTGCGGCAATCCGATATTCCCAAGGCATAATGGTATACGGTTTGGGTTGCATGGATTCTCTGCATACAAAATTTCCTAATTTCTCAAAAATATAATGGCAACGTCCTGAGTTTAAAGAAATTACTGGAAAGTGATGTGCTCGAAAGAGAAGTTTTCCTTGCCATAGCTACAGAAGATCTAGTGTGTAGTGTATATGGACACTACCCCAGAACAAGGTGTTGTATATGTTCCTCATTGGGATAAATAGTAGTTCCCCGTACCACAAGGGTGGCATATAAATGAAAAAGAGCCTATTTCTGCCTTACAGGGACCTCTTCCAACTCACAATTAGATTCCATAACAGAAACAAAGAGAGTCACTGAGACGCACAATTCACTTTTCCTCCATTCCCTCTTCCAATTGATTTTGCATGTTCTCTCCCTTTTTCGTGAATTAGTGTCGTAATACTCCCTGCCACAACACCACTGCGGTGGCTCAAAGGGCAGTATGAACATGTAGATATACTTATTTCTAAACTCAGGTCAAATATGTAAATTATACTTTAATTTTAGACTTGAAGGCTTCTTTGGCATGAAATTCACTTTCGCCCTTTCCCTTTTAATTTTTTTTTTCTGTTCCCTCCCTTTCGGATTGCTTGTGTCCTTACATCCCCTGCCGCACATCGCGACGTGTCGTAGCGACGGCTCGCAGGTTATTTTGAAGGAGTAGAATGTTTCCGGAATCCTCAACACTAAAGAATAGGTTGTTATCTCAAAGAGCGCAAAAAGCATGGTCGCAGCCCAGAAGCGAATGCGCCACGAAAGAAAACTTGAAAAATCCCATTTAGATGCATCCCTTCCACCAGGAAATTTTTTTTATAATCTTCCTACTGCCACATACGCGTGCTGGGAACATTTTATCTTTCACCAACCGTGCAACCGTGAACATCTACCTCGCGTACTCGACCTTAAATTGGAATGCTTTCGACCGCTGATATGCCAAGGTGCAGCGGCGGCTTGAACGGAGAGGCAGGGCGCGCGCGAAAGAGCTTCAAGGAAGGTGTAAGCCGCGGTGTGTTGGTGGGGAGAGAGCGACGCCAGGGAAAATAAAAAAAGGTAAGAAACGAGATTGATAACCCAGCGCTAAAAGCAGACTCAAAAGAGAGGCCAGGAGGGCGGGCCGGGCGGAGGCAGGGGGCTCGCTGCGTTTGTCGCCGTAACTCAGGCCCGCGCCATTCCTTTGAATGAAGAAGCAGCACTCGAACTGCCTGCCCTTGCATTCTCCCGGAAATGTTATCTCCGGAGTTATTTGTCTCCCTGATGAGCACCTCTTCTCCGTGAACGTACCTTGCGTCGTTCCGGGTTTTCCCCTTTGCCCCGAATTTTCTTTCCATTCAGAAGGACAGCAGTGGAAATGTCGCTATTTAAGGTGGTTTTGGCGTGATTTTTCTCTAGTCATAATGGGGACCATGCTCGAATTTTATTTTTTTTTATTTCAGCTGTTGTAAGAAGCATGAAGTAAATATTGTAGTATAAATTAAGCAAAAATATTTTATGTAGCATACTTTCTCAGTAATCAACTAAATATTCATACATAAGTCTTTAACTTAATTTTTTTTACACCGTATGGGGGGAACGCCTTCATACCAGATTATTGCGAATTTGTTGAAGGTATAATGGTGAATTTATTTATTTTTGATATTTGAGAAAGTGCACGAACTATACACCTTTAAATTTCTGATGCGAAGTATACGTTAGAGCTATCTCATTTTTTATATAAATTCTCTATCGCGCGCCTTGCCGTATCACATCCCATTGAAAATGTCTGGTATATTTTGACAAATATATCGAAACTTATTGAGGTTAGTGGCTAATATTTTGGTAACATATGAAAGGTGAGATATTTACGGTGAGGAGGAAATCACCGAATTTTATTTGAAATTATATCTCGCAAAAATTACCTTAAATTTGAATTCGCAGATATGAATAAAATGTTTACAAGGATGAAAATGAGTCCAAACTAGCTAGATTCCACTAAATGTTTGTAGTATCTTACGGGCTAGGTTTCAAAACCTTGTGTCATCCTCAGGTAAAAAATACAGAAAAAACTTCTTTACCCGAGGATACCATGAGGTGTTGAAACCTAGATAGTAATAAATACAAATTTAGTGGAATTTAGATGGTAGGCGCTGATTTCCCTCCTTTTTGAATTGATTCAAATACATTAAGCCCGATAACATTAATTTCGATCGATATTCCTACAGTTGGTACAAATAAGAAAAGAGTCAAACAGTCAGAGTACCCTCTAGACACTAACGGAAGTTGGAACAAATTGGCACACTCACTATCCATAAAAGTAAAAACAAATTCTAAATATTTTAACTTGTTAAGTAAGTAATAACCTAAAACAAAATTTTACATTCGTTTCCTGCGTATCCAAGTTCAACATGTGATAAAAACATTCACTTGGGCATTATATTTGTAACAAGTCCTGCAACAAACAGATATTTTGCTCCCGATTGTACAAAATAGTAAAAAAAAACTGGTGAAGTGGCCACAGAGAATACTAGAGGAGTAGAGACTATGTTATAACTGCGAATAGTAAAAAAAAACCTGTCCAAATTGGTAATATAAGTGTTCCACCCAAGCCCTGAAGATGAGACAGTAAAGTTTCGAAAAATTGGCAAGAGAATAAGAGTGAAAATATATTCATGAACAATTCTCCATAAAATATCATTATATTAATGAAATCTATTTCCAGAAATTGCTTGATGCTTTAATCCAACATTCCTGACGCGTACCTCTGAATGGTATCTCCTGAACCATTCCTAAAACGTGACCCACATGTGGGAACCGCTGATCAAAATTCGTGGACTGAAATAGTGGCTATGAAGCCATATTATATGACACTTGACCTTGAACTACTTCCTCAATATGGATTTTAATGAGACCCGGTGATAATTCCACCTTACCCTTCCACTAAATGTAAAGTTAACTTGGACAAATTGTAAAAAGCTTTATCGCTAATAACTTGCACTGAATCATGATTACAAGTCTAGTTTTACTCATTTTGTATTCTATGATCATCATCCATGTGGAGTTCATGCCTGTTTTTACCTTTGGTGGATACTGTTACAAGAAAATCCTATTTGATGCGGAACATCGGATGATGTATACGGTAGGTACTACCACCAGATCGCAAACAATAGGTTGAAAATGTTGATCTAAATGCTCCGAGCTAAAAAAGAGACTGTGTAGTCAAGTTGCGGGCCTAATGACCTTTTGCTCGAGGAGCGAATCAGTGTTTACGCCATGATAACAACAACAATGGACCATATTTCACTCGATACCTATCAATCCCAAAGTTCCATAGCAGGGGCCCGAGGGCGCGGGAATGGATCCCTGACCCTTGATGTGGGAGGCAGGCATATTGCCAGTCTGACGGGTAAATACACTCACCCATTAACTCCCCGAAGGGGGGGGGGGGGGAGTTGGAACGCAACCCCCATTGGAGGAAGTTGTGTTCTCACGCAAACAATCTTTCCTGTAGGGGTGCGAGCAATCCCATAGCCGCCCTTCGTCAAGTCGACGAAACCCTATTACTTTCTTCAAAACAACACAATACCCATTCAATCACTCCGGTCTCATTCCCCGTCGAAAAATGAAGAGTAAACTTTACGTTCTAATCAGATTCGGCGACGGCATTTTCAGCAAGGGACCGGATCTCACAGTTGGTGGCATATCCATTTACGCATCCTCTCTCTCGGGTGGAATCTTAGAATAAGTCGTCCCGTGAATCAACGCGTTTGACCCTTGAACGAACTTGGCAAACAATGCGAAGACAACGAGACGAAACATTTTTTCGTCTCGTTCTCTGACGATGAGCAAACTAGTCCGATGAATAATTTAACCTCCCGGAGGAAATAACCGTTAAGAATTCACGACTGAAGAATGCTAAGGTAGAAATCTTAACAGTGAAACGACCATATATCTTCAAAACAAGAAAAATACAACCGTCGAAAAAAATTTACGTAACGCCCGAACTTATCTTCAAAATAAAGAACGATATTGTATAGTTCGCGAACATTTTCCGTCGATGTAGGCGGAGTTTTTATCTTCATTACCGATAAACGACGTATTCCTCTTACATTTTTTATTCTCTTCGATAATTTTCGTTTAGAACAAAGTCTTATGCGAACGCTTCCGCTTCAGAACGAAGAGAAATCTCTTTACTTTATAAATAAGTGGTATTTTCCCCAATTAGATCGCACATTGCCATTACTACCTATGATGAAGTAAGTGCCTATGATCATTTAAAATGGTTTTCTCAATGGTTAAATTATGTTTTCGTAAACAGAAATAGATCATTAAAAACTATAAATAATTCCACAGCACTGCAATTAAGCATTTAGTTGAAAACATATAACAAATTAGGAATTAAATAAATGAAACATGATAATACGGTTGTCATCAGCCAGGAGATTCCTGCAGGCAAGAATCCTAACCCCTCAAACTAGCATCAAATTTCAGTCTGCCGAAGCAAAATCGACGCACGTGGATAGCTAATTCCATTACGGGACAGCATAGTGCCAACAATCAAATCCAAAATAATACAATACTTTAATAAATGTAATCAGTATTACGTGTAGAGTATCCTTTCATTCAGCAACCAGCTTTGTTTTCAAGTGCCTCATTCAAATAAAATAAAGATAACAGTAGGTACATTCAACATTAAAGAAATAGCAATTAAAGAGGAACAACTAGTTTTTAATTCACCTCGTGATTCTACCTCCATCACTTGAGAGAATTTTCACTCATCGTCAGCGGCACTGGAAAAATGGTTGCATTCCTATGTATTAAAATAAACAGGCATTAAATTTATTTCCACTCATGCAGTGCCATAACCTGAGCTCAATATTCTAGATGCCTCGCGATATAAATGAAAACTATACAATTAATTATCTTTTACCAAGATCCTAGAATGGAGATTTTTATATCAGCATCCTAGGATCATCATTCATCGCCATAATATCGCTTCCAATTCTTTTTGTGTTTGCATTTTTGCCATCCTATTCAGTTTATGCAAGGCCTAACTATTTGGTAATGACCGCATTAGACGGTTAACCCAGAATGCAAAAAGCGCAAGGCACTCACATCTAGCGTAGAAAGTTCTAGTAGTTTTGGAAGAGTAAAAATGAAACTGCACACTTTAAAGAGTCGTTATCCAGTGGCTATTTTTTGTAGGAATGTTAGCGTGCGTACCAGCATGTTCATAACGACAACTTTGTCGTGTAATTTTTTTTAAGAGAACATTCAGATAAATTTTTAAATCCGGAATTTCGGTTGGGAAGCACGGAGAGTGGGTACCCGAAACTTTTAATAGACAGAACTCATTAGCGATGGGAATTTTTTCAAACGCGTGCCCAACTCGTGCGGCGGGTGTGACGCAGTTGCAGACCAGAGAGACACCCTCTGTGGCGCACATATAAATATGAACACACGCACACACACATATATATTCCCTCTCTCCGAAGTCTTGAGGGGAAAAATTCACCGCTTAACAACAAAGTAAAAAAAACATCACTGAACAAATTCAAAAGTCGGCTTGCCTGGTTATCCCAGAGCATTTTTTTAATAAAATTTAATAAAATCACCCCATTTCAATGAGAACCGGAAAAGTGTGGCGGGATGGAGAACATGTCACATCTCAGTTAACAAGTAGGGAAGTATAAAAAGTTTTAGTTATCGTTCTAGAACTCAAATATTAAGAGCAATTAATGCTGAAAGACAATGTGTTTATTTCGCTAAGGAATGTGCATTAATTCCAAGAAAACATAAAAAATATCGAGTGATACCAATGAAATAGACTAAAAGAGCTTTTAAACCACCGAATAGTACTAATGCAGTATTGATGAAATCAACAGCAACCACTGCTGGGATACGTTGGAAGTAGCTCTCGACCTTATTCTCCCATTACCTTCCCTATTTCAATTTTTCTCCGTTTTTTATTACTCTTCATGCTTGCCAAAGCTTACCATTGATTTTCACTTCTGGATTTCAGTGTTCAGGTACAATCCTATTTATATATTTGCAGAACGTCTCCGTTTCCTGTCCGACATTCTCCTTTATGTATTACAATAAAACCTTTTGTAACATCGTTTACAAGTTTTCTACATAAATTTCTGGATTGTGCCACAATCCGTGTCCCTAATATCTGTATCTATATGTCGTTACCTTAAGTGTTAAATTTGTAATGAAGGCCCTTCTCATTTCGTGTCGTATCTGTTGTTCTATTCGCGCTCCCAAGATGGAAAGACACCATCTACCGGGGAAGCTTCGCAATACCGGAATGATGAAATCGCCAGTGCGCGTTGCGGTCGGTCAGAATACTCTCCAAGGTATTAAATCACCGGATGTCTTCTCCTCATAGATGAGAGTATTTAGGGCTAATTCAATGGATATCTATTCTAACTAGCGTGAACTCACATAAGTTGCCTCCGCTGATGCTAGACCTAACCGCGTTTTTATATGCCATGGCTGATGTTGACATCAGCCTGGTGGCCATCTTTTGAAATGACGTCAGTGACAACAGCGCCGCCATCGGTTGTTTGAGTCTCGAGACACCATGATTTTTCTTTAGTGAGAAAAAAATCTACGCTTCCGCACCATATATGCTGCTTACTTTTTCCGTTTGAGATATATAAGATTACTTTTTCAGATATACAAGTTTCCAAAGTTCCATATTTAATTTTCTACTACAACAGTAAGCAATAACCAAAATAGCTTCCCTAGATGCCTGCATCGAAGAAAAACGGAATCCATAAAAAGAAGATAACCAACCCATTATTGCCTAAAAAATAAATTAATCGATTACGTTAGCGAATAATTCCGGGTTCAATGTATGCATGGGAGCTGACGAAACTCAGAAGGACACAAATACGGTATCAAAAAACCCCAAAGTAAACGTTTTACATGTCTATTCATTTCATACGATGTGTCCAAACGTGACAAGACTTTGTTTTCTATTTGTAAAAAAGGTACGTTAAGGGTAAAGGTACGTTAAATATAACGCTAAAATCTCAACACGGATAGAATTAAAATTTATTTTGGATAAGTACCGACAAAAATAAGGCAAAACGAATTGAAAAAGACATCCAAGTACCTATTGAAAGAAACTGGAATAAATTTCAGAGCAGGATGGAATAGACACTTCAGAGCAGGGGAAAAATTCCTTTCTCCACGATCAGGATTGAGGGAAAATATGTAAATTCATTCACAGAAAGGAAAAAACTTACTACAATGACTCTAACTTGAGATGAAGTGAAAAAGTTAGTGCACGTTACACAAGCAGCGAAGAGATTCACGATATAGAGACCTGGATACCGAGGAAAAAATATGCAATAAAGTCTATCCCGGGGTAGTTAACGAGGATATGAGTGACAACTAAAAATATATGCAGAACATAATAAGAGAAAAAAGCGTAAGTCATAGCAGGAGAAGAAATAAATTTCAAGAAATATCCAAAACAGGTAAAAATAACGCGATGCAGGAAATACTTACAGATAGAGGAAGTTAGACAAAAACTGGACAAATAGAAGAACAGTACTGGATAATCGAGGAGTGGAATAAAAACATTAACCATTTTGTAAGGTAAGAAGTGGGAGAAAAGTTGAGCTGGAGGAGGAATAATTTTCGGCGAACTGACTGAAAGTTTTCTAGGATATAATCTACATAATTTATATGTACGTTGTACCATGCAAGCAAACTCAAGAGTGTGGTAGGTGGGAGGGGATCCACACCAGGCATGCACTAACCGTCAAATACACTGTCACATTTCTATTAACAAATTTCACTAAATGTGCGAGTCCTACCACGCATACTCGGATGATGCTGTGTTGACTAACATAGATATTTGAAGGTTAATACGTCAGAGACAAATATAGTGGTTTATAACAAGGAGAATGGGAAGAATAATTTTATGATGGGGGATAATGGTGAAATAATTGAGCAAGTGGATAGCTTTGTGTAATTGAACCGAATGTTTATGAAAGGTGAGAGGACAAATTAAGAGATTATATGGCGTGCGAATGCAGGAAGGAAATTCATAGGTAGTAAATCAATAAATGAATGTTTGTCTAAGAAAGAAATTTCAGCACACCAAAGTGTACCTGCTCCTTCCAAATTTATTGAATGGTAGCGAAAATTGGATCTGCCAGGGTAAGGTAAGCATAAGAGAAGGCTACATGCTGGTGTTAGGTGGGAGTGCGTGATGAAAGAATCTGAAACAGATGATCCAGTAATAGACATTCATGACAGAAGGGTGTTTATTTGTTTGGTAATGTCAAAATAATGAATTAGAATTGATTAACAAAGCATATTTACGATAGTGGTAAGAAAGGTGTGAGAGGAAGCAGGATCTCAAATTGTGAATCATACTGAGTTCCTAGATATGTACAGCTAAAACGCTGTTTCCATTCAAAATATGGACATGATGGCAGATATGATAGAGGACATATGACAGATACAATCCGGTGTGCTTAGCTATATTTGTGAATTCAATTAATGTTAAAACCTAAGCTATCCGGCATTCTGCACACTTTTGCATACGAATGTTTAAGAGTAGGGTGTTTAAAAAGAGTCTACGTCTCAATGAAAACATCCTAATTCGTCAGAAGATACTTACCTTGATACCTATGTTGATAATCTTCTAAACAAAATGATCCAAAACAATTGAAACAATTCAAATAAAACATGACACAGGAATCTTCTCAGCAAAAATAACCCAAGGATAAACAAGTTTAGCTAAAAATATACCTCTGAATTCAGTTCGCTTCGCGGAGTGCTTAAAGTCCGACGATTTAAAACGTACGCAGCTAGCTCGTTTTAGCCTTACACGCATGAACATCTCCGAACTCGATCATTTCCTATGTTTTTACCTCGGAAAAGAAAAAAGAATAAAACGAGGAAGAGAGACAGGGGGAGATGTAGGGGAAAGAAATGTGAAAAAACGACCATTTTTATATTCTTTCTTTTGAATCCAGCAAGAAGCGGAAAAGGGTACGTGATGCGAATTTGCATTCGCCAGACCGCCCCACTTCCCGCCTCTTTCCTGGGCCCGTCCATTTCTTCCAAAAAGCTCGCCGCAACATGGTCAAGTAGTCCTTCCCCACCCCAATAACAACCCATGTCACTTCTATTCCCGTAACCCTTTACCCTTAAAAATAAAAAAAATACAAAATGCCGTGCTGAATCTTCCTTCTCCTTCTCCCCCCAACTCCAACCCCTTGTTTCATCCTATTTCTTTTTTTTTCATACAAGAGTCAGGAGGAGGTAGAAAAGAGGGATGAGAAAGGCATGCTTGCATGAGAAAGGGAACTTCTCCCTCCAGAGTCCCGTGGGCTCCCAAAAACACGACTCCGGGGCGTTCAGTAAAGTTTTAGGACATCCATGTCGAGTGAGTGAAGAAGAAGGATTCATTTTTCCAACCTCTGTAAAACCTTTGCCTCTTTTCCTTTGAGTATATATTTTTTGCTGTTAAATTCCATAGTATGTACACACACGATACATGCATGAATGCATTACACCCTGCTCCCTTTTCCTTCCTCCCCAAAAATAAACCCAGTACCCTCGCACCTGCCATAATCTACGCGTTCGTTCCCTTGTTGCCATATTTAGTTCATTCCTCCTCAGGAAAAAGGGGCTATTACGCTGACATCTATTTTTCGAATGCGAGTGTTTCCGCCGCCTTGACCACCCTCCCCCCTGTTAAAATTTTCGCCGTGAATTTGTAGAGTGGTGTGTTTAGTTGCGACGCCGTCGTTGCTAAATAAAAACACAGTGGTTAAATCTACAAAGTGCTTTTTCCTGTCGCAGCGCGATGTCACTTTTGGAGCGCATAAATTAATATAACCCGCGTCGCAACAAGGAATTCTGCGCGTCGACGACAACGGGACATGCATTATTCTCGATGGACTTCTCATTCCTCCGTAATTGAGTGCGTTCCGTTCTCTCTGCCGTTTTACTTTTTCCTTTGCCCGCCCGAACTTTCCTTCCTAATGGGATAACCCATGCGTTGAAACTGTCCGGACCAAAAACGTGCCTTTAAAGTTTCATTTGTCAAGTCTGAATATACTCATTGCAAACAGAAAGCAACAAAATACGGTATACACCAAAGCATACACTGAAGCATAAGGAACAGATTGATGGTGGTTGATTGGCTATTTTGGGGAGGCGACCGACGACTGAGGTTAAGATGTGGTGATGTAAGAAGAAGATATAACCTCATGAGGACTGAGGCTAATGTAAGTAGTGTGTAGTTGGGTAGGGGAAGGATTACTGGGGAACGGAGGAAGGGTGGAGAGAAACCCGGAGTCGACGTTATCTTACTCTTTGCGAAGGGAACCAAGGCAACCATGGTCTTAAGATCGATTGGACGGACGGATTACTGAGCTTGAAAAGCTCTCCGCAATGCACCTAAGTGGTGGAGGACAGTGATTCAACGGACAAATTTCCTCTATCGTCGGTATTCTAACCCAGGTCCTTGGGATGGGAAGACAGCACTAACACCAAAACAAAATCATACTTATCCTATATATTCACACAGAAACAAAGGACTGCCAGATATTCCATCACATAAAAATGCCAATTTGAGGTCATTTCAGCAACAAATTATCTGCATTTTGAGCAATATTTTTTTCATTTCAGGTATGATTGTACTAAAAAAATTGATGGTTTCAGGCGTTACTTTGTATCAAGATATGATTGTACTGTTTTGACCATTCATAATCTTTCAGAGAATATTCCTCCTCTTACAAAAAGACTTCTCTAACTACTTCAAACATCACTACCTCCTCCGGTATTTGTCAGTTTATATCGGAGAAACATATTTTTCAAAATGCTGAATCCCTCACGAGTAATTGCATATCATTCGCTCACCTTCATTCTGTCTTCAATTCCATATCTCCTTAATAAACATTCTCCCCTCTATAATTCCTATTGTGAGCAGCAGTCACTATGTCAAATATAAGAGAATGCTCACACATGCCGATGATTCAGACATGATGAGGGGGGATTTGAACGTTGTTATTCAAGCTATTTCCTAATCGCTGGTTCAACGAATCCATTGCAATGTGCTGCCTCAATTATTTCCCATATATCGGTGAACTACATCATAAACGAAACATCTTATGATAGATTAGTTAGTTAAAATGTAAGTCGAATTGATTCCATTGTTCTGTTGTGGAGCGCACTGTTACATTTCTCATTCTGACGGTGCTTATTTTAGGAGAAGGCAGATGAAAAAAACTCAGCTGTTACAACTAACCTCATCGATATATACCTCTAATACAAAGTTTTTATTACAGCTTAGCCCATCATAATACTCACCATTTTGTACACTACAATGTAAGCACTAAACTCAATTGTTAGTTGTTAACTGATAGTAGTTAACCGGGTTCATGAAATGCCTTTACAGCTGGCATATTTAAGCCGTAATCAAGTTTTAGCGCCCGAAATAACTCCAACGGAATTACGTCACCCAGCGCCAGTGCTTCCACCATCCTCTCGTCAAACATTCATTCTATCGTATTAAAGGGAATACTGACGCATGAAGAATAACTAAAACAACATATCGCAGTAAAATACCAAACACCATGAACTGGGAGATGTGATGCGTCTTCATCTTCCTACAAAAATCAGGGATCACAGATATCAGTAAATAAAATAAATTCTTAACAGTTAGTGCGAATGACATTCCACATTTTTGTAATGAGGTAGAGTAGTATCATACAGTGTATAATTTAGGGCATATACTAACGCATCGATAACCATTCGCGTCCAGAAAACTGCTGGGGAGTTCAGAGCAGGCATTTCTGCTCAATCTATGTATCGGCCCAACATATAAACGCTGTTGATCAAGGTTCACTGTTCACCAATGTTCCACTGTTCAACTCGAAAATATTTGCACAAATTATAAGGTATTTGTTTATTTCTGATTTTCCTCACTGCTTGCACGTGCGTCATTGCCTCTATGAATCAGAATTCTAAATAATCTGAGGCTAAATATAAGGCTGAAAGGTTGGAGTGGCTGAAGAAAAATAGGGTTTATAGACTGCGAGAAGGGAAGCAAAGGATACGAAGAATTTCAAAAGAATTTATTACTGAAAAAATAGCGTTGTGAGGGAAATTTAATTTAAAGAAGACTTACCGCAGTTGGAAAATTTGTAGCAATGATGCTCCTACTACCTACCATTTACCTAGCAGAGTGCATGTAATCATGGTAATTATAGATCATGTATAGCTCCCCCTAAAGTTCCTGGCGCTGCGCAGTGACGATTATGGGATATGGGCTACAGAACTTTATCAATTCTGATAAACGGGGGAGGAAGGTTGTTTAGTTTCGAGGTCCAGATAGACACCCTTTCTAATTGCAAACACACGCGCTTTGAGAAGTGAGATGACTCATCGCTACCTGCCGTCCCGTTTCGACTCATCTCACTATGAAACCACAAGATAGGGTCCCTGGTAAAGTCATGCATATCGATGCGTGATTTTAACCACTTGCCTTTTGCGCGAAGTAATTTTGTTCCCCTGCCTAACTATCTCTCGTTACCTCCCTCTATTCCTCTCCGTTGTTTCCCTTTAACCCCTCCACCTCTACCACCCCTCCTTTCCGCGCAGGCCTCCACCAGGAAATTTTGCAAGAGCCATATGTACGAGCATATACGTGTATCATATGCTTACAGAAAACGATACCAAATTCTTAAACCGATGCAGCGGAATAGAGTCAGCACGTTGATGATTTATCCAGGGGTCAGTTTGACTATGGATCATAAAAGCTGTTTTCACTATCGTTCACGCGCTAAAACAATCGAAATGTAGTTTTGCTCACATGCGTACAAGGAAATAAAGAGCGGCATTTAGAGCGGGACGCAATTTCTGATAATCTTCCAAAAAACTCTAAACCCCTCAGTAAAAACAAATATTGGTTGAAAGGTATTAGGGAACACGCGAAATCCACCACGACTAACATAAGGAGCACGAAATGGGAGGAAAAATAATACTTAACGGGAGGGGAACAGGACCCACGTGTGTTCCGTCATAAATAACCCCTGGACCCTTTGCCGTCTCACTCCCACGGCGCCAGCCCTCTTCCCTCGGAATAACCCTCTCCTCTTCCACACAACATCCCCAAAGCCACGCCTCCAATCCGCCTCGCTTTCTCGACTTTCTCCCCACCTTCTCCCTCCTTCTTTATGCATACACACCTGCCCCTTGTCCTCCTCCATCTTCCCACCAACATCTGCGTGCTTGTATTGCTTTCCCTGAACCCCCCACTACCGAGTTCCAAACGAAGCTCTCTGGATTTTGGTCACGCGAGTTTTTACACTGAAGGTAACGCCGTAGCACGCGCTGAGAAAGATGCTTTGTACGAAAATGAATCTGTTTCTTCTACTATTCGCGTACACTAGACCACCGAATCATCATATTCAAAAAGAATTTACTTACGTTTTTAAGGTTTACAAAACATCGCTTGCAAAATAATAAGCTTAAAAGAATGTCCTTTTATATATATATATATATATATATATATATATATATATATATATATATATATATATATATATAATGTCTTCTGAGAAAACGCACTCGATGCAGTCATGCAATTCTAGTTTTAAAACATCAACACGCAATACCATCAAATAACAAGCATAAATAAGTCTTATCATGTAAAATAGATATTTTTCGCATCCACGAAGTCTAAGACAATCAAGTTCACTCTTGAAGAATTTCAAGTCACTGAAAGAGCAGTTCTCTTTCGTGGACCTGAGTCCTTTAAGGACAAAGGGATCTTTGCAACGAAACCCTACTTAATTTATAAGACACGAAGGAAAAAAATTCCAGGCTGGACTAAACGGTGGAATCTGGCCCTTGATCACACTTCCAGCTTATCTAAAGCTCTATCACCCACCCAGCAATCGTGGATTTCAACATCCAAAGATTCAGGAAATAGGCCCCAATGCTACGGCTGACGGGCCAAAATAATCCGGTACCTGTACCAGTTTCTTGATTGATCCACGCCTGCCATGGAAAACCTCAGACCGAATCGTGTGGGACTAATGATGGACTACAACTGCAGGGAAAGCAAAATAAATTGAAACGTTTACGAATCAATTTGCAATAATAGAAACTAGCATACAACAGTTTTAAGAAAAAATATATCCGTAATTCAGAAATTTTATAAAACATTTTGTATATTTCACTGACCGAAAGAGAATACTGTGGAGAAATGAATTCAAGTCATTACTTTGAGGTCATCAAATATAAAATGGAATAAATTCCACTCAACATGGTAAAAAAAATAGAAATATTCCATACCTTAGGGTGACATCTCATGGTCTCTCAATTAAAATACATGTTTAAAAAATTGTACACTATTCAGACAAAATCCGCCAAACGGTTGCATCACAGTAGATAAGTATTCCACAAAATGTTATAGGAGGTCACTCTTTTCATGAACTCCCTCTAGTAAAAAAGGGAAAATTACGTAGAGCCTCGGTTAGAGTTGTACTGTCACCATGACGACACCTGTATTGTTACGTCGAGAAGTGTGACGCTCAGAATTTCTTTGTTACTCTGTAATTTTCTCCTGAACGCAACTCGATCCTCGAAATGAATCTCATATGCCCTCCACGGCGAAGAGTAAAGCTTCGCGAGGATTTCAGTAACTCCATTCAATTTCATTACAAGTGCGTTCTTCCGTCGAGGGCTCTCACTGCATACATCTCTCCGGAAAACCTACTGGAAAGTTCTCTACTGACGAAGTAGAAATGCTTCATCTACATTCAAGTGGTACATGCATTGCAAGTTAAGGATGTATGGCAGGGGGGGAGGTTTTATCAACATGTACCACACTATATCCTACATATGTAATTTAAACTAATCTCATGCGATAGCATTTCATATGGGCAAGAAAAAGAAAGCTTTGTCTGAAGGTTGTAACTGGAAAATTTTACGATTATGGGCTTAAAATAACTTATTCTTTTCTTGATAAAATAAATTCTTTCCACACGTTTAATTTTATTCTAAGAGATTAGGCGAGAGGCATTAGCCAATCAGTAGCTGAAAGTAAGCAAGTAGCTGACAGATGTCTAATATTAACATGAAGTCCGAGCTGTTTTTTTTCGCTGGGAATGAAGCTTTCCGGCGATGAAGTGATTGATTTATAACATAAAATTGTTTTCTAAAATCGGCGTGGCCATACTTCTCTGTGCTCCTTTTCCTCAATGCAATCAAAGTAGCTCTTCAGGAATTATTTAATACGTGCAGTTTAAGAAGTTTGTGAAAAAGTTAACTGAGCCTCAATAGAGAAAAATCACTATATCTGAGAAAGGGCTACAAAGACTTGTTTATTGCTTGAAACTGTGTGATACTAGTTTGGCCTCTTTTATTCATATTTCTTTTCGTGCAAAAGGTTACAATGACGATTGACATAATTGGAAACCAAATACGTAGAAGCTTCATATTTCTCAAATCGGGGATGTGCACCTTGAGATGGAAACCAAGCGATATATTTCATAAAACCAATATAGATTTATATAGGTTGTATATATAAAACCAATAAGGTTACTTCCATATCGATTCTCTAGATTGATAGTTTAGCTCCAATAGACTTCTTCTGTCAACAATCGATGGTTTCCTTTCAATGGTCATCCTTACGACGAGTTTCAATGTCATGTTCCACACAGGTAAATATTTCACGTAAATAAATATCTAGTAAAATGGATAATAATGCCACTCCAAAATTGGCTTGCGTACAACGAAATACTCCGAATACCAAAGTCATGTACCACTTTCCTATTTTTAGATGACCAGCGATGATGATATTAGCTACATATGACCGCGAGACTATAATTAGGTTTTTAGTGTAGGTAATTAGTCAATTTGCTCCCTAATGCTCGTTTCTTAACCTTCCACGTAGTACTTAGAGCATGTGAAACTCTTGTATCTATGCGCATTTATTTTGTTGCAAAATACATAAATACTTATAGTTTCTTTAACATTGGTTTGAAGTTTAGAGTGCAGTGCAAGTTGGTGAACTTCTACCTCCCTTGGCAGGTATTTTCAGGATTTTTCTTATGCATATATAGTCTTCGTTTTGTTAAATTAAGAAGTATATAGTGTAGTGCATGTCAGTGAAACCTCACCCCCTGCCACACACCCTTAAGGTGACTTTCTGGTTATTATGTAGATGTATACAAGATTGAAATGATCTAAATTAAAACGTCATGCACCACTGTTTCACTCTTAGATGACCAGCGATGATGATGTCGCACATTCCACTTTCGCCTGCCCTCTTCCAACTCTGTATCACATCCTCGCAGCCCAGCACATACATCTGCGTCAACTACGAAATATTTACTTCATCCATCTTTTCCCTTCTTCTCACGCACGTCCCATCCTTTCTCTCCATCGCTCTCCTCATCATACCCTGTCCTTTCACACGGATGCCTGCCTGTGTGTGTATGTACAGATACATATACATCTCCTCTCCTTTTCCTCAGTGGAAGAGGACACCAAGCAGGAGAGAGAGGAGAGGACGCTGGGGATAAAATCCGCAGTGACTCGACGCAAAAAAAATAAGCAAAACATGTCTCTTTCTCCGTTCTCCAGCGCGCGCGGCCAACCTTCTCCTCCTCTCTCTTAGCCCCCCACTTTCCCGCCCTCCCCCCAGCCCCCCTCAAACCCTCCCCCTCGCTTCCCGTGCAGGGACATCCGTCGAAAAGCATTACGCCCTCTCTCATGAACTATTCTCATTTTTCATCGTTAACAAAAACCCGATGGACTCTCCAATGGAATGGGAGTTTGCCGGCTGCGTCCATCACGCCCTTGTGCTCTGGAGAGAGAAAGAGAAAAAAATTGTCTCCCGTTTCCATTAATGCCGACGCTCCAATACACACAAGCGCTACCCTTGCCGATTGTGGCGACAGCGTGCGGCAATCGTTCAGAAGTTTCAATCACCCCTCTATCTCTCACACACACACACACACGCCTACTACTTCTCTTTCCCCGCTGCGAGATAAATTAAATCTCTTTCGCGTTGAGCACGTCTTAATTTCCAGCGCGTCGACTCCGTACGGAAGCAAAAAAAAACTTGTTGGTTCCACATCAAGTTTTTATATCAATGCCGTTAGGTTAGATGAAATTTCACCTAATCAGCGTTGAAATTTGATAGGGAAGTGTGATATTTCACTTTCATTTTTCGGAAGGTTCGACAATTGTCACTCCAAAAGATGAAGAAAAATGTTGATTCCATAATAATGTTTTTGTATCAACGTCGGTAAGGTAAGACAAAATGTCATCCAATCCTAGTTGTAATTTGATAGAAATGAATAATTATTCACTTTCATTTTCGTGAACGTTGGGTAAATGATTACTTCAAGCGATGAAGAAAATCGATGATATCGTGTCAAGTTTTAGTAAAAATGTTGATAAATTAATCAACATATCTTCCAGTCACCATTTACATTTGATAAAGAAGAATAATAACATTATTCCCGGAAAAGTCGAAAACATTCTACTCAAACAAAGAGAAAACGTGTGTCAACATCAAGGTTTTGTGTATCATTGTCGATAGCTTGTGCGGAATAACACCTAATCAAATTCACATCCGTTTAGGTAGAAAGAAAACTATACGTATAAATTGCCACAAGAAAAAATCGGCCTGGACCGGAAATTGAACCATGGACCTATGGCTTGCCGTGCCAATGCGCAAACCACTACACTACAGGCATGAATATCTTCATTCGTGGCCTAGCACGGCATAAGTGCTGGTATAGGATGCAACCGCATGGGTAGTGGTTTCCTCGAAGTCCGTTGCTCCCTTGCGTTGCCATTTTTGATGGACCGCAAGGACTTAACATCCTGTTCCCTTGTATCCTTATAAATTACCACTGGAATCAGGATGCTACTATCTATAACAAATATTAGCTGTTTTCCTTAAGTGTCGATCATTCTATTGTATGAATTTATATTCTTTCAAAATATTTTCGCATTAATACATAAATTGAAAAAATACTAAATTAGTAACTGATTGATTAATTCAATAGTTTTAGAATTATTCCATGAACAGTTTTTACAGATTTACTGTGTATGTTAAATTGTTACAATGAGAAAATTTTACAGGTTATTTTGGGAATTCAAAAGAGAGAAGACGTTCTTCCAAGAATGCCCGAAAGAGGAGGAAATCGTGAAGACAGTGGTGGGCGACAGGAAAGTCTTACTGGTGGCAAAGGGAGGAGAGGTAATGCAAGAAAGGAGGAGAAAAGAATCACCTCTTCCATGCGACCGAAGCACTGGGGAGGGGGAGGGCTTTCCCCTTTCCCCGTAGCTCGTTTCCGTTACTCCCACCATTGGAAACATTACAGTCCCCGCACCCCGCTCTACTCTCCTCCACTCTGCCACGATCTCCGACCAAACCAACCAACCATTCTCCCCCACGCTGCCTTTCCTTCCTCCCATCAGCCCCACTCTGCCGCGAGAACAAACGACCAGACACCGGAGCCCTCCGACTACTAGGAAGGAACACGTCTTCCTCCTTCCTTTTTACCCCCTAATTGATCCCTTGTTCTGCCTCTCCCTCTCGTTCCCTCCCTCCTCCCCCTCACACCTCTCTCTCCATCTTACGGACCAGAAGCGACCCCGCCCCCTTTTCCTGCTGACAAATTTTCTTCACCCACCACACTGACACTATCTTTTATGAAAAAGTCCCTCGTCCCTTTTTCATGAAAATTGTTACGGCTGGAGGTATCAGGTTGCGGAATTGAGGAGTGAAGAGGGGAGAGATAAAAACGGGGGAAATTCCTCAAGAGGAGTAGTTCCTCTTCGAAAATGTGGATGATATATCATGAAAATGTAAAAGTATTTTGCAGAGTAGCTGTGGAGTTTGTGAAGGGGACGCAGTTACAGGGCGGACTGCGAGGCCCTGGCGGAAGAACGGCACCGGCTGCATGGCAGGCAGCGCCGAAGAACAAATGTGACAACCACCTCGGTTATCACGATTGCAAATATTCTATGAAACCGACATTCTCAAGAAATCACTGGATTCAAAGATAAAGGAACTTAGCATGACTCATACGTTAACTGTTTATCATGTCGTTCTCCATTAACCAGGAATTCTTCGTTGAAAATGGTCTATTTTCAGCCACGTTTGCTATTTTTAAAGTGGAATTCTTTACCGCCGTTATGTATTTTACGCCCGCCTTAGCGCCCGCGGTAAACACGTTCGCTTGTTGAGGAGTAAAAACATCTCATGAACGACACGCGACACGGCACGGAAAAAACGTCAGATGGCGTCAAATCTTTTTGGTATAAATTTCTGGGAATTTCTAATCGAGCTGGAGGGCTTAAACTTTCAATGAGTATTCCTAATCACCCAGTAAGTCGAGAAATAATAGAAAACTCTCAGAAGGTATTCATATTTCGAGCATAGACAGTATTCTTTTTCAAGAGGATTAAACGAAAATGTTCCTTGCAGATTAATTTTCTATCACTCATTAAAATATGAAAAAATACACCAATAATGGCGAGACCTGGACTCAAATGTGCTTAAAAGGTTGAAATTTTATTTTCTGGCTTACATTTTTTTACGTAGTGATCTCTAAATTGAGAAATACTAGTTAAAGTGTATTTTTAAGCGTTTATTTCCTCTCTTCCATGATTAGAACTATGGCAAAGACCATCATTGGCTTCGAATACTCATATTTGTTCATAAACTACGATGACGTATGCCTAAGATTAACTTGTTTGAGGAAGAGATATTTAAATGATTTTTGTAGCTTATTTAAGATTAACTGCTTCTTAGTTTATTTTAAGTGGTGATGATTCTTTAGCACCATAGTTTCAGGCCCTATATAGTGTTTTCAAATTGATAAAAGTTTGTTTCTTTTTATATTTCTAGAAATTCTATTTCTGTCGTGTGCCCACGAACCGATACACTGTTATTATTTTCTTTCCTATTTAAATAGTTTCAATTGTACCAACAAACGGTTGCCCCAATGCTCCATCTTTGATGAGTCGAATGGTGAAAATTGGATTTTTTTATCCATTGACTTGCGACTGTGTTATAGGAATAGCGGTCTCTTAGTGTCGATTTTAACGAAGACGGCACTCGACCCTCTCATGAAACAACATATTTGACAGAGAATAGCGAAATAGCCGGGCAGCACGTTCCTCGTGTCAATGCGGTACAACGCCTGCTGTGTTGATATGGCAAAAACGGGTATATACACAGGAACATGCGTCAAATTCACCTTCACCATTAGTGGAGTATGCAATAGATCACAATCTCGAAATAAACTGTAGTAAGACTCAAGTGATTCTTATAGGGAATCCTAAGCTTTTAAAGAAACTGCCTCATAATTTGCCTACTGTGACAGTTATTAATATGACCCTTCCTTATCTTGATACCGTTACCAACCTGGGTACTGTAATCGACAAGCACTTGGGAACCCTATGCAAATGTTATTTGTAAAAAGAGTTTGTCCGAGCTCCAAAAATTGCAACGCCATAAACAATTGTTACCAATTGTTGCGAATTTTTTTGGTTCAAGTGTGCACCTTTGCGTAACTTCCAACTTTGTCTTCAATAATACATCAATTTTGCAGAAGAGGACGTCATTTTTGATGGCTCACAGCTTGTCTAATTCTACAGATCTCCCAATGAAACAATCGGCTGTGAAAACTTCACAAAAACTCATCCATTGAACACGAAGTCTTCAGAACTCCCCTTCATACGAGGGGTAAGCACGCGGCGTGTGTTGGCGAGTTCACAGCCAGCAAGAATTCGGATGGATTCTCCTCATCGAGTAGAAAACACGGTTTTGCGCATGCGCGAGCTACGTAAATTACGTGCTGTACATGGGACAGCGCTACCCCCCCCCCCCCCCCCCCCCCCCCCCCAGTAGTCCAAGCGGAGACCATTTCTTCTTTTGGCCACAGGGTGACAGAGATTGTCACACTTGACTTGGTAACGACAATGTAAGAGCAAATAGTTTGCGCGGCTTGGGAAAAACGCAGCCACACGTTTACCCGCTAGAAGGGTTCCCAGCGTATGCACTCTGTTGCTACTTTTTAGCCAAGTTATAATATTTATGCTGATAATGGGGCTTATATTTTGATACTTTTCTATTTTCTCATTAAAAAATCTTGAATTTTCCGAACATGATTTGGGAAAAATAAAAATCTCATCTTGCGGTACATCTTTAGTCTATGCATTTACCATTTTTGGTATCACTGAAAACTTTTTCGCGGTCAGTTACTTGTTCTGTGAATCAGTCCCGTGTCTACTGTCTAGTATACACGACCGTAGTCTGGTGCAGGTGCCGCGTGTATTTTGAATGATCGATTAAGTTTAAGGTGTGAGCGTTGCGTGTTCTGCGTATTTAGTTCCAGTTCAACATGGATAATTCCGTGGATAAACTGTTGAGTAGTCCATTTTCTACCAGAACATTGGAAGAAAAAATTAGAGTTAAGGAGTTAGGAAGACCCACCCCGGACTTGGTTATCACTCAGAGTGCTTCTTCGAACAAAACCAAGTACATTAGAAAATTTAACAAAAATGTGTACGAGCATGATTGGGTATGTGGATGCGAAATTAGGAACGCCCTTTTTTGTTTTCCGCGTTTGCTCTTTGGCAAAAGTGACTCTTGGGGAACAGTTGGTGTTCGAAATCTTGGACACCTTAAAGTGGTTTCACCGTAAATTGACTTGAATGACATTTTATTAATATTATGTCAACTTGTAGAAAAAGTTGTCCTCTATCTGATATGAACAACAAAATAATACCTTTCCACGCTATATTACTCTCTAATTTAACTTGAAATTACATGGTGTTCAATGGGAGTATGAGAGAAACTCGGGGAAAAATAGTATTTTTCCATAAAATGTAAATGCTATTTTTGCGGAAAACTTTTTATAAGAAGGAAATAATCCAGAGAAATTGAATAAAAATGTAATATAGGCATCTTACCACCTTATTTTTTTAGTTATTAGGGAAATACTGCCGTAATTGAAGTCAAAACGCGGTACTTCGTAGGAATTGGCGCTGCAGTCGGCTCCTATGGCTGGAAAAAAGTGCTCATTTAAAATACATTCGTGGAATAATTTGCTATTGTTCCTTACTTTTGGGTTTCTATAGGTAACGTATTTCATCAGTGAAAGCAGGATTTTTTGGACAGTATAAAAAGAATGTGAAAAATTAGTATTTGTTTTGACTCACCCAGTCGCGGCGGAACCTCCTTAATGCTTTAATAAAAAACACAACGACAGTGAAGGATATATTATTAATTCTTTAAACCTGAGCGCTCTAGGTACTGTTTACATAGCAACATTATTAAGTCCAGCTTACCACGAATAAAAAGAAAGCACAATCAACAAGTGGAAGAAAACAGGTATGTGCTCTCAAGAATAATTGATTGCATAAAGTTTTGCGGAGAATTTGAGTTAGCTTTGAGGGGCCACGACGAAAGTGATAGTACCGATAATCCTGGTGTGTTCTTAAGCCTAGTTGATTTAGTTTCTAGTATAGATAGTGCAGTGAAGGAGCATAAAGAGTCCAATAATGTTTTCAAGGGGACCTCGAAAACCATCCAAAATGAACTTTTGGATTGCATGCCTTACATCTGCAGAGAAGTTATAGCGGAGGAAATAAAACAAGCAGATTACGTGTCATGGCTGATGGGACTACCGATGTTTATGAGCAGACGCAGTTGGTGTTTCGTCATGAGAAGAAAGGTGTTCCTTGTGAGCGATTTTGGGATTTCTTTAAAACAGAGGATCAAAGTGCGAATGCTCTTGCATCATGTATATCACATGAAATGGACGGCATGTTTAAGGACACTCCACATATTGACATTGCACAGACATATAATGGTGCTTCAGTAATGAGTGGTGGTACAGGAGAGTTCAAGCAAAGATAAAAGCCTGCTATCTCAACGCTCATTACATCCATTGTTACGCTCACCAACTTAATTTAATAATTGAACGCGCCTCCTAACAAAATCATTCGGCAAGGGTTTTTTTTTCGCAAATCTGTCAGCGTTCCCTGCCTTTTTTTCAAGGTCGCCGCAAGGTCGCATCTCGGAGAATTCCAAGAGGATCAACAGCCAAGTGGAATTTTAAGTCACGCACTGTGAACACCGTATATGAATATAGGGATTCATTATTTGATTGCTTGCTGAACTTAGAGAAAACCTAGTCAAATAAATCTTGCCTTGATGCAAACGGACTTCGGCGCATTTTAGAAGACGAGGGATTCTTATTCTGGCTCGAATTTTTCCATAAATTAATGCCACATGTGGTTATCTTCTACAGTCAGCTACAATCAAGAACAGCTGATGTTGTGAAAGTTAAATCTGCTGTTTTAAATTTCATTCATGAAGTCAACAGAATAAGGGACTTGACAGAAAGTATTGGTGTTAATCCTCAAGAATTACGCGAAGCAGAAAACAAACGCAGAAAGTATCATGCAGACGTACTGTTGCCAAAGAAGTATGTGACAGAATTGCGCGAGAAGCACGAGATCGTTTCCATTCCTTGGATCATTTAGAAGCTGCGACACTTTTAAATTCCACAAATTTCATACTATATTCCAAACAGTTACCAGATAAATAATTAGGTATAACAGTCAGGGCCTACAACATTCTGGAAAAAGACACTCAAAACAGAACTATCGGTTTTGTATTGTAGGCCAGACTTTAAGAATATAGCAGGAGCACCTACTGCAGTTCATAATTAACGACAATGAGCATGGTACCTTCTGCCAAATAACGAAGCTTCTGAGAATATTAATAACAACACCAATGACAACATCGGAGCCTGAGAGGTGTTTCCCATCGCTAAAACGGATTAAGACCTTCCTACGGAACACCATGTCACAGGAAAGGCTAAGTGCAGTGGTAATGCTCTCCATTGAGAAGAAGATGCTCTCCATTGAGAAGAAGATGATCTCCACCACGCAAGGGTTCAATGCCAGGGTGATTGACAAATTCTGTAGCAAGAAGGAGCGGCGTATGGACTTCATTTTTCGTCACTGAGTGAGCTAATTTTACATTTCCACACATTTCATTTTGGGGTGGGGGCGAGGAGGGGGGGAGGGAGAAGGGGGGCAGTGGAGGGGCGAGCGGAGGGGGGGAGGGGGGCAGCACATTGCTGATCTTCTGCACCAGCCGCCACTGCCCCTTTCCTGCAGGCCAAAATGTTTCCTCCGGCACTAACACCGACACCTTATATGAAAAAGTCCCTTGTCCCTTTTACGAATATTGTGACGGCAGGCGTATCAGATTTCCAAATGGAGGAAGGAGAAGTGGGAGAAATACCTTACGAATTCCCGGAATCTGGCTGAAGCCTATTTTTTTAATTCGCGTGAAAGGACCCTATAGGTCAATCTACATTCCGCAAGATGTAAGAAGCTTCTGCGCGCTCACAAGAGAAACCCAGTGTTCCTCCCTCTTTTCAAATAGCTGAGGAATTTTTAATTAAATCGTTAAGGCTTCCTCTCACTTCCCTAATTCGGGCGATTATTGGCTAAGCCTCTTCACCCGGATAAAAATCCTCCGTTCACCCTGCTAGTTAAACGGCTGTTCGAGCAATCCATTGAAAAGACTTAAGATGGATGTTTCTTTAAAAGAATGTGATGTAGTGGGATCACGTGAACCACTGACTGATTTTTCCGTCAACATTGAGTAGTGAGTAAGATTCCACTTACCATTTACTTAACCGCTAGCCGTATGCTGAAACGTAATGGCGTTACTTCATGCAGCCAAGGTCGTTAACACTACTTCATGCATTCAAGGTCGTTCACGTAGACAGCTTCCTCCTCGGTCACATAAGGTCCTCAGCATTACACAATACCCCATACTATAGAGTGAAAATTCTGGAAAAAAATTAGGATGATATTAGAAATGGTTTTTATCTCAATTTAAGCGACATAACATAGTTCAACAATGGAAACAATTACAATTTACGATGGTAATTATCATCACCAATAATGTTATTACAAATATTTATATCTATTGTCAAGGCATTTGCCAGTACAATAATTATTGTTACAGAACTTCAACTAATATTGCTTAAATGATTACCTACACATTAAAAAATCAAATGTTTAAATACTAAATATTTACTATCATACACAGTCTTAGTTTTGAAATTAATCATTTAAACAAAGAACAACAAGAGAATTTAGAAAAATCTAAGTCTTAAAAATTCACCACAGAGAAAAATATTCTTGCAATAGAACATCTGGGCCTTGTTTTATTGTCTGGCTAACGTTAACAGAGTGATGAAGAGCACTTTTTGTTTAATTGGTGTCAACTGAGAGTTGCGGTTTATTATCTTACATCAGACTGCTGGCTAGTTGACATGAGAATTATCACTGGTATAAAATATAAATTACGGTTTTTATACCGTGAAAATATTCAACCAGAGATAATAAAACCGGGACTACAAAATAACAGCAGCTATGGATACATCTCTTAAAACGGCAACAATAACAATTTAATGAGATATATGGAGAGAGTAAATAATGAAACATCGGAAGAGTATAGCATGACGAAATATGAGAAACAAACATGAGCGAGACAAGAGAGGGATTAGGTCACATATGAATGACACTGATGAAAGAAAATAAATCTCAGTTCTAAGGCGTAACTCACGGCAATGGGCTCTCCTTCAGTCCTGTCCCTTCCTCGTCCATTCCAGAACTAACATGGGGAAGCGACTAACGAATTGAACCTCAAAACCTGTCGCTCACATGTGCTCCGCGAAAAAGAAATGAATTGTCCTGCTGCTCACTTTGACGCGACAAGGCGTAGCAAGACGTGGAAGTAAAGAACTGAGTAGTCTGAACCTTAGGGAGCAGTAAAGCAGCAAGATTCATGTCATAGATAAGACAGCCATACCTACTGGTTTAACCAAGAAAGTATCCGTTTTTTTTCGAGTTTGTCCTGTTGTCCCGAAAGGAAAAGCAAATATACTGAGTATTGGTCTTCGAATTTCTGCTACTGAAAGGTACGATAGCACTATTCACAACTGTAATGGATTGTATCAAGGATGTAAGGAATAAAATAATGATACATAACGATTTTTAATCTCTCATTCCTATCTACCATTGCTATCAAATTAGTGCAGGTAGATGAGGCGTCCAAAGTGCGTGACTGTGGTGCTTATCCTATAAAAGGAAGCTATTTTGTCTCACTTTCCGATTAAAACACTGTTGAATGCAGAGTTAAAGAATTCATTATTCATTTACATTAAATGGAAAAAAATTACTTATATTTTGAAAATAAATGCTCATATCCCATGCACTCTTTCTGCAATTCATAATATTCTAAGCTCTTCATTAAGTGCGCAGAATGAGTTGGTAGATACTCAAATAATTAGTCGTTTAGTAAATACTCAAGGGGTGGCAAGTTTTCCTACACATGATGATCAGAGTAAAATGTACTCAAAATTTCACATGGGCGCGCATGTTGGAGAAATCGCGATATCCTAGCATTGATTTTAATGAAGATAGAACTCAGCCTCCTCAGGAAAACTTATGTATTTAAGAGAGAAAAGCGAAATTGCCTGGTCACACGTTACCCATGTCGCCCGTAATGCGGGACGCCTGCTCTGGTGATATCGCAAGATGGTGATCTATAAATAAATAGGTGTCAAGTAATAATTCAAAATTAGACGTCCCAGGTGGACGATAACAACGGTTCACGATCAGATAGGTCCACATCCATCCACTCGACGTCACACATGGAACTCCATTCAACTCCGAGCTCCATAGAACATGCACACTAACCGTCGATCGTTTGAGACCGGCAAGAGCCCGCATCGACGACTCAAGCACGTGCTCAAATGGAGGCGGATGCGGTAAAAGTGGATTCTGGCCGCAGGTTTCCCGCGCGGGCTATTTTATCGGAATAAGCTAGGAGTTCCATCGTGCTGGGGACTCGAGCTCCGCTTACTTCCCAACCTGCTAATCTCGAGACTGCAATCAGCTAACACCTTTGTACGCGCTACAAGCTAGGACTACCGATGCCGATCGAAGTCAGTATGACGGCAGCCTGCTTTCTTTGTGTGCACGCCCTATGCTTTAGGAAATCCAATAGTCCCGGTTAAGCGGTTCATAAATCTACTTATCTCAGCCACCTTTGATTCGCGATTATACTCAAGAGTATTGAGCCCTATGCATCTGGACATGATGAAGGAGTGCAGGGAAGTGCGCCGGCTTGCTTCCTTTACCGTTGGGAAGGGACTAATTTTCTGGAACATGGAATTCTATTCGTATACAGCTCCAATTCCTTTCAATTGACATTTCACTTTTAATCGCGGCTTTTTGTCCTAGCCTCAAAGAATTGGTGCTACCTAAACGTGCAAAACTCCCATATATTCATACGAGTTGACAAAGAAGAATAGAGCACTAACTTTACATGAAGTGTATGAACGCATTACCATTTTCAAGATTTTTAAAATGTAGCTGTCTGGATATGAAGTATTGCTGATATTGAAGATAATTCATATGCATCGGTAATTACATGAAACATCGGCCATATTGAGATGTGAAAAGAAAGTTCAAACAAATAACCCTCTTTACAAATACCAAGTTGCAGCTATTCAATAGAAACAAATTCTGTTTTTCGGTAATCACATACATAAAGGAATACAAACTTCCAGGTATAGCTCATTTTGGCGTATGCATATCATTTCACGAGGTAAAAAGAACTCGGATCATAAATTTGGAATGTATTCCAACATAGAGCATGTAATTATTCAGTAGAACGTATTTTAGATAAAATTTCAGATAAAATGTTGGGTGTAATTAAGAGAAGATTCCACGGACCTTAGAAGAGTGGAAATAACAGGGTGAAATGACGCGACTGCCAGCACAAATCGGCTTCAAGTTTACTGCATGGTGTAATATATTGAGCTAAGCACTACAGGTGCTTGGATAAGCATGAACCGCAACGACAATTCAGTGTTAATGAAACGCCTACTAAAACATAATCTACTGGAAGAGTCACTGAAGTCTCTTTGGTGGAAAATAGATCAAAAGAAAACCAAAGAATAACAATAGAGCAAAAACATCTATCAATGCAACAGTCAACATTTAAGAGCGAAAAAATGAAAAAATGAATTATATCAACATTGAGTCGATGGAAGAAGGTCAATATTTGTAGAATGCTTGAATAAAAGAAACTCTAGGCCGAATGAAACCAGTGTAAATAAAACTAGAGAGAGCAAAACAATCCTTGGTCCGAAAGGTGGCAAAAAAAACTCAAGGACTGAGGGAAGACAAAAACGACACAATAGAATAAGAAACGGCTCGCCCGGAAGGCAAGGAAGTTTTGAGCAGAAGAGAGCTTAAGAACCTGAGAGAAGAAGTGGGAGTTAAAAAGATGAACAGATAAAAAAAGCGTGAGACGTCACGGCAATAAGCCCGAGGCAAAGGGCAAATGTCACTCAAGAAAAAAAAAAACGGTGACGTCCCAACTCCACGCAAGTATTTAGCGAAGAGGAGGAAAAAATGAACGAATCAACCCGTCAGAATATAAATCTGTGGTAGATTAATAATAACAATGATAATAAATCGAAATTGAAAAAGATGAAGCGAATTATGACGGCGTCACTTCAGGGATGGGCACTCAATTGGGATCGAATGAACTAATTTTACATCTACGTCCTACGTCTAGCGGGTTGTCACGCGGGGAAGTTGGGGGAGAATTAGTTGGCTGGTTAGTCGTTTGGGGAGTCGAACGATCATTTGCGCCATTAAGGACAGGTGGGTAGGTTCGTAATGGAAGGATTATTGGGGAATAGAGTAAGGATGGAGAGAGGAACCCAGCGTCGGCGTTAGCCTGCCCTTAACGAAAGGCACCCTAGGGACCACAATTTAACGTCCCATCCATGGGACGAAGTACTAGATTTGAAGTGCACTCCACATGGCAACCGTGGATCGGGATGGTGAGGTAGGTGGCCAGAGTGGCTGGCTTCCCATTCCCAGAACCCCGGGTCGAATCCTAGTGGTGACGGAGATTTTTCTGTCAAATCCCAATCCCTAATTGGGTGATGTGAGGAGAGCAGGTTTCTCTCCACCCTTCTTCCATGTAGTTAAAGTGACATCAGGTGTCCCACAAGGTAGCGTAATCGGCCCCCTTTTGTTCATTATATGCATAAATGATCTATGCTCTCGAATTAGCAGTAAAATACGTTTATTTGCCGACGACGCTGTCATCTATCGTGAAATTAGTGATCACTCTGACTTTGAAACTCTATCATCGGATTTAAACAACGTTCATGTGTGGAGCCGAGAGTGGGGACTCGAACTTAATCTGAGCAAATGCACGGCGGAATATTTCTTGCGGAGGTCGTCCAACTATTCCCATATATATGCTGTGGATGGTGTTAACATAAAGTCGACAGATGAAGTGAAGTATCTGGGAGTTACGATAACCTCAAACCTATCGTGGGGAACACATATAAGAAATATTTGTGGCAGAGCTATGAAGAAGCTAGGATTCGTCAAGCGTATTGTGGGAGGATTTTCGGATTCGGATTTCGGTACTATTTCGTACTCGTCCAGCCACACCTTGAATATGCAGCGAGCATATGGGATCCGGTGCTGAAAGACTTAATCCGGGAACTTAATAAAATACAAAGGAAAGCTGCGCGATTCGTCAAAAACTGCTACGGGCGTACAGACAGCGTTACACAGATGTTAAACGAATTAGGCTGGGAGCCGCTAGAGACTCGGAGGCTGCGCGCTAGGCTTAGATTGCTTGAACAATTGAGAATAGATATCTTTCAGAGTGACACGGAGAACATCATATTAGAACCTCACTATATTTCCAGGTCCGATAGAAACGATAAATTAAGAGAGATATTTTGCCGAACGGATAGGTATGGGAATTCGTTTTTCCCCCGAACAACAAGGGACTTCAATAAATGCTAGGCGTAATTTCATTAGAGCGTTTCCTCTTTATATGTAAACGGCTGGTGTCCTAACACCCCCCGCCACACGCCTATTGAGGCGGCTTGCGGGGTAGTGTGTAGATGTAGATGTAAAACAAGCCAACAAATCCAAGACAGATCGGGAGCTCTCTGAAATATCTCCACTACCACCAGAATTTGAACCAAGATCCTTGGATTAGAGAGACCAGGCCTTTATCCACCGCACCAAACAGAACTTCTAGAGTATAATACATATAACTTCCAAATTTTTAGGAATAATCTCATAAATTGCTCTGTAGTAATTTTCAATGCTTTCCGGGACATTAAGTCAAGACGAAAAATATCTGTAGACTTGATGGTAGTCCAACTTTCGACAGCAGAAGAAGCGTGTTTACTTACACATTGATAAAATACCAATAGGAGAAAGCTTTCCAATTGCAGCTCTAAGATAGCCCATGGAGGCCTAAGTGGCCTAAATGATGTTCTTGATTCTTCCTAGAATTTTGAAACAGCTGGACAAGGAGACGTTTGAGCAAGGACTACGTCCGATCGGTCCCAGATTGACAGGCAATAGTATTTGTGGTCTCAGGTTAGACTTGATGAAACCGATTCATATTTAAAATGAAACACTCGAACCGCGTGATTTTTTATAAGGTTTCATTTCAAAACAACACGACCTGGGTTCCAGCGTCGGACGCCGCACCCCGGATTGTTTTTTTAATAAAACCTTGTGGGATCACTAAGTTCGAGTGTTGCACCTTAAGGCAACGAGATGATTACAAAGGCTACTACACACTAAGCCACACTGATATCCCTGGTTAAAAGTGGGGACCATGGGGACTACCGATGGTCAACTCCTCTAGTGAGTGTTCAACCTCGAATCCGAACTTAAGCCGTCCCTTCGCTGGAGACGAAGGTTCAGCCGCGGGGCATGATTCATCATGGGAGGTCCCCCAACTATACGCAGTACAATTTAAGGTTTGCAAACTTCAAATTTTATGAAAAATGTAACGTTATTATCGCATTGTTCATAACAAGATAATTAATAGACGATTTTTGATCGACTCTTCCTTTCTCTCGACCCTTTCCTCTCGCGACGCTGTAGTTAGCTTCAACCGATATCCCCTGACGGACGATTCCGTTAGAGCTATCATGATGTCAACTCGCTGGCGATTATTATAAGAAAATAATTTGAAGCAACGTCTACTCCAACTGAATTTCATATACTTTAATTAGAAGTCCTCTCACGTCAGAGAAGCACCTTGAGGTTAGGCATCATTGCAGACATCATGCTATGACGTGAAGGCGAAAAAACCAAATCGTAAAATGTAAAAAAAAAATGTAAAAATGTAAGGGCAGCGAGATCAGCAAGAAAAATGGCTGCGACAAAGCCTGAGAAATGCGGGGCACAAAACTTTTTAGCGTCGACGTGCGAGCAACAAATGAAGGGAACCCAAATAGGGACGGGCGAAATTTTTTGCTCCAGACGCGGAGTCATTTGCAACAGTCGGATGCTTTTACTGCATTCTCTGGTCCCAGGCTTCCCAACCATAGCGGATATCAGAAGACCGCTCGTACCCTATAACTCTAAAAAGTCCTTTTTCTCCTTAGCCGCAATCCCCATGTCGCAGGCCATCCAGTGCGTTCTCTCAGTAATCCCACAATCCCTCCTTCAGGCAGTGCAATTTTCGAATTTTTGAGTAGAATGGAAATTTAATTCTGCATCACAGAATAAATACTAAGCTTAAGTCCACGGAGATGATCACCGATGAAGAACCCAACGAAGAGTTGACGAGAAAATAATTATTAAAGAAAACTCACCTAGATATAAGTTGATGGGACAACTCTTTGAGACATCGCGAGATATGAAAGCCTCCTGACAACAAAATTGAATGCGAAAAAGTTATTGAGGAAGACCTAAGATGGACTGCGTCAAGCAAGTTATGAGCTTTAGCCAAAAATAGAACGGAGTTCAAAGATGAGTCACACCAATCTTTGCAATTATGTCAACTGATGATGGACAAATAAAACATTCGTGGTATATTTGGTTAAGTATGAAACGATAATTTTTTCACCGAATAATGAACACAGATGATGATTGTAAAAGGCGTTAAGTATCTCATTTCACGTGGGTATATTTATTAATATAAAAAGCCAAGTTTATCTGTTTATCTATCCGTCCGCAAATTCTCATTATGAAATACACGTATTGCGTTCATTTTATTCGCTTACAGTATATTTTTCTTCTGCATAATTCAATTTGAAATGCTGGGCGTACAAAGTCACGACGAATGCCAAACGAAAGGGAATAAAATTAACATTTTTATTTTCTTATGCGAATTTCGTTTACTGTTCGAAATCGTGAAGATTTTTATAAAAAAATATAAATAAAATTGCTCATAATGCTGCGATTTTGCTAAATCGTCCCCTAGACGACCAATAGCACTTTTTAAGCCGAGCTTCATAAGAAAATGAAGGGAATAAAGACCCATAAGGGATCAACTGGAAATGATGAGTAACTTTTGCCATAAGGAAAGCATATCCTGAGAAATATAAAATTAATTTAGGACACTCCTAGGAAAGGCAGGGACGTGGAATGCGGTTGAATCATACATGCGATTGGGCAGTAGTATTATGTTGATCTACAGTATCCAATTTTTTATTAAAGAAAACTCGAAAGTGTAATGTTCACAACTGTCATAATGAACAAATACATTTAAAACTAACTAAGGCAGAAAATTAGGGTTTTAGGGAGTACGAAAAATGGAAATTTCGTTATTTAGGGATTTTCCCGAATTAAAGATTTTAATATTATTTGTTTTGAATTAAATAAGACGGATGATTATGTTTACAAATAATTATAATTTTAATAAGTACAGTATATAACTATTTTGGACTTTCAAACCATTTTAATTTGCCATTGAAAATTCCGTCTTGCATTGGGAATATAGACTTGCATTACTTTACTACTTAAATATAAAGCTACAAAACTGACTGACTCACTCATTGATACAAATTCCTGGGCATTTCTAATCGAGCTAAAAGGTTGAAATTTTCAGAAGAGGGTTGACATTTGGTGTCAAGTCAAAAAAATATCGAAAATCCCAACATTTTTGATTCAATTTGACCCCAGATAGGATTTGTTTTTTATAATGGGATTTAATGGGAAAAACGAATAATTTCCATGTTGAGTAATTTTCTTTCATTCATTAAAATATGAAATGATTGAGATACAAGTTTCATTCTTCGACTGAAATGAAGCCAAAAGATCAAAGCATTTAATCATTGCAACCGATTTTTCTCTATCTATCGATAAACTGAATTATTTTAAGTCTAAACGCAAAATTAATGCAAACTTCGATATTTTTTATTTTCGTTGCTAGGCAATTTTTTCATTGATTCCGAGGCTTGCAGGACCTTGTTTGCTGGTTATTTAAAGGCTGCATTCAAGGGAATTTAACCTCTGTGCGTATTTGAATAGCTTTCAACGGTATTATGCCTTTGACCTACAAGACTTACAATGTTTTATGATATATATAAATTATGGTCATTTATAACCCTGAATGAAAGGGATCGAAATATTAATTCATTTACATAAACGAAAACAGTAATTTCACACTCACATCTGTAAACTGTAGTCATGCTCTGATATTATATTCAAATCAGAGAACAAATAACCAGCACTCTCATTACAAGGGTGCATAGAAAATATATTTGGTGGAGGCCATGAATTGGTTAACACCTCAAGAGATAGAAAGGAGGCTATTTCTCACTAACTATTAATTAGTTTTTATGATTTTCTTTGCACATGCGTTAGAAGTAGCTAAATGGCACATGAAAATAAACAGAAATATATCGAACATAAATTTACAACAACCGAAGCTTTTATATCGATCATGGACTCATTCATTCACGGTTGGAATCCTCGAGTATTATTATTTGCTGATCTTCATTTAAAATTGTCTAACTATTAAATATTATTACTGTTTTTGCTCATAAGCATCAACATTCAATGAAGAACAGAAGACACCTGCAGCCCGCTGGCCGTTTTCCTACCCACGAAATCTTAATGCGGTCAGCGAAACAATATTTATTCAGTCCGCATAGCTTACGGCTGCTAATAATTTTAATTTAAAGACTAAGTCATTCATGGTTAGAAGTACTTGATCATTTTATTGGCTTGGATATAGCACGTACCCGTCAGAAGTATGATAAGGTTCATAAGCATCTTGCTCTCGCATTTCACGTTTTACAGAGAAACATCATATTTAAAACTTGCTTGCAAACCCTCTCTCAATTTCCAAGTGCAAAACCATTTTTATCTTTAAGGGTCCACTCAATCAAGATTAGGTTTCGCCAATTTTCTATGCTTGCTTATTACTCAAGAATAATCGTTGACTTTGAAAGCATAACTATTTTACAGTTTTTTCTAATTTTTCAATGTATTAATATCAATTTAACCGCGGGTATTGCCCCGAGTTTAAGACCAGAGAGGATTAATTTTTTATGTCATTAAACGAGTAAAATTAAAAGTTTCCATGTATAACAACGTCTTTTCTGGAATATTTACATGAAAAATCCTACAAATATGAAACTTAGAGAACAATACGTCCAATTTACCAAGATTTAAGTTTCTTTCTACCGATTTTAAAGTTTTGCTACACATATTTAGCAATTTAATTTTATACTCTTGGTTATGATAAGAAGTAAGACCCTATTGATTTCGTTTTTAATGATTTAAATTGAACCATCATACACTCCATCCCATCCGCTTGCAAACTGCAAGCGCCCATTTACTAGTTGAGAAAAAATAAAATTACAGTGTAGTTAAAAATACATTCAAATACTATCGACTTAGAGTTCAATTTAAATAAATTTGTCATGCGTGAATGGAGTTGTTATTAGGATTGTAAAATTTGCTAAATGCAACCGAACGAACGCATGGACTTTTCAATAGTCATTTACTTTTATTGATTTACGCAGCACAAGTAAAGCTGGTTACCTGAATTGTTTTAGGAGTCGTAGATCCATAGAAAATTTTTCATTTTAATGACACTAGCATCAACTTTATTTTTATACAAAGAAACAGCCCGCCATAGCAACGAAAGTTTGAATATTTACGCTTCATTGCCACAGTGTAGTCTTATTGCTGGTAAAGACTGGTGAGCGTTTTATGGCGTATGAAAATAATTGCGGGAAAATTCAAGTGAATGTGTATTAGCAGAGCATATTTTTAGGAATTTTCACTGGGCGACACTGAAACTGCTTGAACACCCTCCACCACCCAAAACCCCATTAGAATTACCATTAGCTTTCGCTTATTTCTCGGTCTATTGGGTTTGGGATTACCTGTCACCCGTGTAATCGGCGTTTAACGCTTCCTGACTTCAGTTTAATACGCGTAGAACATGAGGTTTTTTTCTTTTTTTTTTCGGCACCAAGTACTGTCACTGGGCGATAAAATCTAGGCACTAGGTGATATTCGTGTCGCCTACTTTTCATGTAATTTTATGCACGGTCTATTAAAAGCGAAAATATAAAGATACATAAATGTAATATGTACACTGTATGCAAAAGTTCAGCTGTCCTAACTGTGACATTTAACAGGTTAGCTGTATTTTTTAAATTTGAGTGGTCACCAATTTATTGAGTAAAAATATCAGTGTAAGCTTATAAGGTGCTGCATGATTAAATCATAATTAATAATTAAATTTAAATTGATAGGATATCTAATTAATTGAGGAAAGGATTAGATTTTCAAATTAGCCTTCGAACAATCCTAATATTAGCTGTCGGAATCAAATGCATATGGCCTGATTATACAATGTCTGGGCAACGTTAACCTCATGACCACGTAGCCTTTACGTTAAGTTGACTATAACAAACAGTTTGGATTTTGTATGCATTATATCACACGGTCGGTTAGTTAACGTGAACGTTATCGTGAACGAGTTTATAAAAAAAGAGCCTATATGAATCTGATATCCAAAAAAATAAATCTTAAATAACAGAAACTTCACACCAAATTGAAATTTAAAAAAATGAAAACAAGTGGAAGAAAAATATTTTTCAATATCTCCGGAACAAAGTAAACACTGGGCCCGTAGTATTTCTACTACAGCAGCAGCAGCAATGTCAATGGCAGGGCCCTCGGCCCAAAGAATAGAGCGCTGTAACGGTGCAACTTGAGTCCACCTCTTCAGCGATTTTGGCTGTGCAATTACACATAGGACGGGCTATTCTTCTAGAAATATCATACATCACACGGAATCACATACATGAAATCATCAGTGGTTCTTAAGCCCGTTTTACACGGGGCACGTAATTGCACAATCTGATGTGCATACGAACGTGCATTTCAAATTGCATCGTTTAAAGCCGTGAATTGCAAGAACGCTTGCGCGAATGCATGAACGCGAGAAAAAAAACCATTGGTAGAAAAAAACACTGGATATGTTCAAGGATGATCATACAATTGCATGTTTTATGTTTGGTACGTTAAATTAGCGATTTATTTGCTGATTGATTATTTGGGGAGACCACCAACGGCAAAGGTAATTTGCGATATTGAGAAGAGGTACGTACGGAAAAAGGAAAATCGGGATTTGAGGAAGAGTGGAGAGAAACCCGGCGACGGTTTTAGCCTACTTTTTAACGACAGGCGCCAGGGGGGCCACACTTGAACGTACTATCCAACGGACGGAGTAATGTACTTGAAGTTCCTTCCGCATAGTACCCAAGTAGGGATCGGATTTCCTCTGAAAAATCTTCACCACTGTTGGGATTGAAACCCAGGCCCTCAGAATATGAAGTCAGTACTCTAGCAATCACACCTATCCGATCCCCTAGCGTTTCAAATAATTGTAAAACTTTCGCATTGAAAAAATATTACTAATTGTATTGAAAATGAAATATCACAGCGAATTCCTTTTCTCAACGTATTCATCAATGATGCTCATCATCGCAATATATCGCATGATATCGATCAATATCACCTACATTTTGCATACTTGGTTCAATATATCGCTATATCACCTAAGGCCACTCCTCTTCAAACTGCTGTCCTCTTCGAACCCTTTTTCGGCTCTCTGCTGCTCCCCTCATCCCTAGCAGCCATCCCACCCACGACCACCCCTTTTATTCAACGGCACAATACCCACTCATCCGGTCCTACCTCTTTTGGGATTCCGAATGCGAGCGTCCTATTCCTACGCATACATGTATATATACATCTTCCTTCTTCCCTCTCTTCGCCATTTCGCCAACTCCCTCCCCCCGCTACCCAAGCACCATGGGCTTCAGCCACCCCTTTCAATCTCTCCCTAACGGTACAAAACCCTTATCCTACCTCATCCCCCCCCCCAGATACAGGGCGAGGCAACTCGGGGAAGGGTAGCAAACGTGACGCTAGCACACCCCCAGCGTGCGTCAAGGTTTTCCGGGCGAAACAGATAAAAACCAACTTTCAAACGTGGAGAGCGTATTCCGAATCGGCGTAATATTTATATCAAGAGAAGTAGACGGTAAAAAAAGAAACGATCTCACAAGAAAGTTTAAGTTGTATTCTCTGGGGATTCTCTTAAAAACCGAAAACGTCATCTTAAAATCGAAATGAGATTGAATGGATTACGAGAGAAAATGAGAAAAATTGGTTGGTTATTCGGAGGGGACCGACAACTTATTTTATGGACAAATTATTTGTCTTATGGAGTCTGTACAGAGATCCAACGTCGGCTTGGTAGGGTATAAGTAGGTATTTTGTGCCTCCTCTTAAATAGGTGTGCCGAGGTTTGCGTAGGTACTCTTCTTACTATCATCGTTTGCATAAGTGGTCATCATTATTGCCGTATGCGAAAAAAATTCACCATCAGTACTATCCAATCCGAAGATTGGTTTTGCAGCAGCTCTCCATTTCATTCTCTTCTCTGCCAACCGCTTCATTCCTACAAACTTATTCACTTTGACGTAGGTACTTCATTATTTTCCTGATGTAATACATTCTGGATCTTCCTCTGTTATTCTTCGCAAGTATTTCTCCTTTCAATATGATTTTCATTTGGCATTTTAGTGTGTCGCAAAATGTGTGGAGTAAGTTTGTCTCTCATTCTTCGTTGAGTTTTTATTATACATGTTTCCTCTCCAATTCTTCTCTCCGTCCATTTGAGCTTCATAATTCTATGGAAGCACCACATCTCCATTGCTTAGAAAAACTTTAATTCGAAAGAAATTTGTATAATTATATCCACTAGTTACTTTATGAACACTTTTTAAATTGCCGTATTTACTGCAGAGTAAATTTGGAGATAGTGTTTCCCAATTAATTTGGCAATATTAGTCAGCTTTGTTAAGCAACTAACTAATGATAAAATTATCATATTATGTTTTTACTGTATGAGGTAAGCATAACAAATTCCTGTCTAAAAATTGATAATTTAAGGTCAAGATTATACGAAATACTGGAGGAAAACATCTTAAGAAACCAAGAAATAAATCCATCGGCAATTTGAATACATTGGTGGCCAAAGTAGCGATGGAAAAAATATCGACCGTAGGAGTCTAACTATCGCTACCAACTACGCATGAAGTTCATTCCACATAGCACTTAAGCAGGGATTGGTATTCCATTAAATATCTCGGTCACACTCAGATTCCACAAAAATATTGAGCCAGCAATACAAACTGATCCGATCCTCAGACAGCTTAAAAGCAATGACCGCGACAGGCAAACATAAATATTTTATCATGATAAACTCGTGAAGTGTTTCCTTGCTCATGCATTATAAACGACTGTATTGACTTCCGTGCGAAAAAGGCCACAACCGACACAGATTCACATACCTACGTCTACGCCTAACAGCAAAACTCTCTCCGAGAACTCTTGCTTCCAAGTTTCACTGATTGTCTATTCAGAGTACCTTACGTCGCGTCGTGGGAAGGAAATCCACAAAATAGGAAACGTGGAATGTACTTGCACTATTCAACGAGAAAAGCAAAAATAAAACGCAACATGGCTGACTGTCTTTCGGGATGCATTATACCACTCTCACAAATGCCGTTTCTTCTTCGCTACCTGTTAGTGGAGAACACCTACTCCCCTTTTCCCATTTTGCTTTCAAATTGTTCTGGGGAAAGCGACCATTTAAATCTTACCCTCAGGGCAATCTATCTTCCCAGACTTTCTTATTTGGTCTAGCTTTCCAACACACGTTCGGGATGGTGAATAATGCTCCCCGAGTCTGCAGCAAAACCCTGCGATCTGTTGTGAATACCACACTTGAATGCGTGAAACTCGCTGTATAAAAACCTCCAGTGCTCAGACTAAATTTGTCGCAACTAAAATCAATGTTTCCAGAGAACACGAAGGTATATAGATTCTATTAACATGCAAAAATCACACTTGAAGAGGCAAAGATAAGGAAGAATCGACGCAGTATTTATTAATCATAGAATGCTTAAATTTAATATGATTCATGTACTTTTACAAAAGACGGAAGTAGGTTTGATAGTAAGCATAAGTATTTTTGTAATTATTTTTTTTTCTTCTTCCAGGTCTTTAGACCTATATTTCCTGAAAGAAGAAAAATAATAATTACATAATTAAAAAGAGGTTATGAAGAAGAATCATCTAAGTATTACATCAGATATTTCAAATGTGACATTATTAAGTTCAGTATAATATATCAAGGATTGATTACCCCATTTTTCTAACTAAAGAAGACTCTATGTTACTCTACTTTTCTAACTTTCTGCCTAAATTAGCAATTTCGTGGATGGAAAAGCTTCCAATTGGACACTTAAGGGAAAAAGTGATCATCTTCAGTGACGCTTCATCATTGAGGGTAAACTATGAATCTCACACTTCTTGATAGTCTACCCTGAATTAACTTACCCCTCATGATGAGTCAGCCATCGTCTTTAACTCAAATACGATAGCAGACTGAATAATTGATAAGCAACTGCTTAATTATAGACCAAGTTGGGAAAATAAAAGAACTTACAAGTAGCTAAATAAGTTATGATGATCCTCTAAACGCTATAGATTAGCTGACCAAAAGCAAGCATACTCTCCTTACTAGAGGCTCATTCAATAACAACCCCGGTTCTAAAAAAAAGGAGAAAAGTATTTCTGGGCGCATTATGGCATTAGCATGGTCAAATAATTTGAACTTCACAGAATTTTCCACAGCATGCAGCTACCAAAAGTGGACGCATTTTCAATTTTTGTGAAAATATCCGTAGAGAAGCCGCCTAACTTCATCCATACAACTAAAATTAACGTAGTACTGATAACTGTAGCAAAGTTAGCAATTTTGGGAGCCATTCGACAAATAATTCTCCAAACGACTATTGGATAGAATTATTGCATTAGATCTTCAATTACTTACCTCGATTGCTTCTCATAAAGCATACTCTCACAAAAACTACAATTTATCGTTACACTTCTCCATCCCTCAACGTAGCTGACGGCACGTTTTCCAATATTCTAGACCTGACGGGTTTTCCTAAGCAGAAGAAAAATGAATTACAAGAGAGAAATCAATATTACTAGCAACAGCATAAGCCTTGACTCCGGCATTGAATCGAAGAGAAACGGTGATATTCAACTTAGCATATTCCATGCAAAAAGCGACACAATGAAACGAGTTTGACAGACGGTTCTCGGCACTTTTAAGTGCTCACACATTGTCAAGAGCAAAGTCAGAAACGTTAGTGATAAAATATGTCAGCCTAGGAGCTGGGAAGACGCAAACCCAACGTGATGAAAAGGCCGTTAAAATTATCAGAGCGGAATCAGACATTGCCCCCCTTAAAAAATTCTATAAGTGTTTTGAGAGCCAATCTTCCTCGTCCTTTTCTTCTTCTGGAGGACCATTCAAAAGTTTTATGCCCCTTTTTCAATTGCAATTATTTTCTCCCCCTCATCATTAGCCATTCCTCCATTCTCTCTGTGTCCTTACCTCCCACTTCCCCGAATCATCCACGTTTCCTCTTTCCCCGAGAATTCATCAAATTCTCTTCCTCTCTCTCTCTCCTCATTTGACGCCATTCCTCTCTTTTCATTCCCGCCACTTCCCATTCCTCTCAGCACGAACCGATCGCCCCGTTCCCGGAGATGAATAGCTCCTTTGATTGCATCCCCAAAGCCCTTTACAGCCATCTCTCTTCATATTCCCATTCCCTCTCATTCAGGCACTCTCTCTTTCTATTCCTTTCAGACTTCTCTTTCCTTCTCGCCTGCTCCCTCCACTCACGTGACGTCACCACCGCGAAAGCGCGCGCGCGCGGGAACGCAACAATCGTCGGGGCGGTCGAAGCGTTAAATTGTCGATGAATATTTAGTGAGGTTCTATCGCTACTGCGTGAGTCAAAACAAAAACTAGCCAAGGCTATTCGTGTCGTTAAAAAAATACTGCTTTCCCTGATGACAAGCCACATGCCTCTGAATACCAAAAGTAAAATGCTAAGTACGCAAGATAACCTTAGATATTTATAACGTAAATTATTCTCGGGCAACCCACCGGATCAGTCTAACCCGGTCGGAAGACCGAAAAGAATTTACATCAATTATTCACCGTGAAAACATAAAATCTTTCATTTGTTTTCTATTATTATACAGTTCAGAGATCACTATCTTTTTTTAGTTCGTGGAGACGACTGTAGCGTGATTCATATCGAAATACCGTACTTAATATTCAACAACTGCAGCAATTTACTGACATCACGATATCTCGGGTCGAAGACTCTAAAGTTTTACCGTTGAGTTCTCTTGAAAAATCACTTCAAATGTACGTGTTACATTATTGCAAAAACTAATATACTATGGAAAAAATATATTTCATGCGTTTCGCCCGTTATAACATTTAAGTCACGTCATTTCAACTTTATTTGAAAAATTAGAGTGGAATGTGATTGCGATATCAGATAGAGGGTCTCGATAGGTATCATGAATTATTATTTTTTTTAATTTTATTTAAAAATTATTATTAATATTTAAAATAAATAATTCTTGGAATAAAAAAAATATAATGCATGCCAATTTACGTCGAAAATTCCTTTAAGCGTACGCACACCACGAGAATAAGAAGACACGTAACCCAATGCGCAAAACTTGAAGAGCGCGTGGAGAATCCGAGCGGTCAAAAGGCGATAAACGAATTGGACGCACCTCGGGATATGCAGTACCCACGTCGACGTGAATGGGAAAAATTGACCGTGGTATCGAATATCGATTGATGTATCGCCAATCGATTAACCAACTCCCGTTTGCGCGAGGTAGTAATCGAGCTTATGGTGAAATGGGGGTTCGGTAATGCTGATAAATTACCTCCGCACTCCCCCGTCCCAAAGGATTTTCGAACCCACATTGCCTAGAGCGAATGATTGGAGGTGATAAGTTATTAAAAACATTTCGTACAGCATGAGAATCCGCGGCGAATACACGTGCGACGGGAATCTCGAGCGGAAATGTTCGTGATGAAGATTGAATGCTTTTTTCGTTTCCAAAAAGAAACGGACGCGTGCAAGAGAGAGGGAAGTGGGATATGGACCTCAAGGGGGAAGCCAGGGCGTCGATTAATCAGCCAGAGGAAGAAAAATATGAGAGAGGGTGGGTAGGCACCTCTCGCCTTACACCCCGTGGGTGTATGTGGCCGGCGTGCCAAAAGGAGGACTCGTGAGCATAAAAATAAACACGAACGCTAGCGTACAAAAAACAAATGGAGGGATTTTACTATGCATTGACGAGAGCACCAAGGGCAGATTTTTTGTAAGCGTCGAGAGAGAGGGCTTCGGCGCTAAACTTCTCCGCAGTTTCGTCTTTTTTCATGCATTTCAACTGACCTCATCGCCAGCAATATGTTCCTTGACCGCCGGCCGTCTACTCTTGATCCTCTTATAGTGGACGCAATCACCACTGAAGTTCCGACATAAGCACATGAGAGGAGGGAGAATAGGATCATTTTGAGGGAAGCTAAAAGTTCCTTTTAAATTATTCCACTATAAATAAACCATAAAAATTAATCATGGTGATGAGTCTAATTGAAATTTTAAATGAAAGAGGAAATAAATTTGGAAGAGCTGGAAATGGGATGTTGTTTTGGAATGATGAAGATTAAATAAATGAGGCGGAGAATCTAAGAAGAGTTGAGGAGAATAGATATTGAATGAAAATACTCCAAAGAATATACAAAACTTGTAAGACGCATTTTGGGGCAGAACGTCCTCTTAAAAACAGCAATTAGAGGAGAAATGAATTATACTAATTGTCGAAAAATACCAATAAAGAATGCTAATTATGAGGGAAGTTAAGATAAAGACTAACGAAGGAATAAAAGAATTAGCTGAAAGAAGAGCGAAGAGGAGAACAGTAACAAACCTATCTTCCGATTGATGATAGCTGATGATTATGATGAATAAAATTCGTGACTTCACAATTACGAATTTCTTATAAATAATGTTTTAAATAATTAAATTTATTATACTATAGCTCTTTGGCTAGTGTTATTATTAACATGAGAGAGAAAAATTAAGGAAAGTATCACCCTTCCAATGTTAAATGTTTTTTTTTTAGGAAATGCAGAATAAGAAGCAATCTGGCAGATCGGGTTTGAGTGGGGTCTAGAATACCGACGTCCTATTCAGATGAACAATGAGTATGAATCAGTATTCTCCTAAGAATTAATGGCATACTAGAAGGGTATCGAAAAACTAAACAAAGTAATTCGTTCCTTCGTGTTTCCCATTCCGTCCTCAGGAGTTTTGTTTCTAAAATCTAGTACCAAGGGAGGGTGGGGCTAAATGGACCGTTTTTTGTTTGGGGAGTCCTGATGGGCGGATTTCGGCGAAAATTAACAACGGAGTCATTTTCTGGATTAAATAAAGCATTACCTTTACAGATAATTAAATAACTTCTTTAGACCTTAATTGATCGAGATGATTATAGAAATTTCGCAAGAAATGCTATGTAGAGATCAGCGTCCTATAATTTGTTTTAAGTTGAAGGTTTATGACGGAGAAGGGGGTCGTGAAAGGATAAAACCATGCGATAAACTCTCATCACTCTCTAGACGGTTTTTAGAGCTGCGGTATATAGTCCTATGTTCGTTCTGGAAGCATAAATCACTGCAGTAAGAGGGGGCAGGATAGCGTATCCACCCGCCAGCTGCTGGTAATAGCACATGCCACGACAAGTCATGTCGTCGGCAAGAAAAACCCACTTCTGTTACACTGAGTTAGGGTAAGGTAGTACGCTTCCCGCAGCAAAGCATTATTTGTACGATAGCTACCCGGTAGCTGTGCACATTCAAAATACTATGATGTGAACGTATACGACGTATTTTCAAACAGGCAAAACATTTGAAAATAATTAGACCAAATTCCCACAAATTCTACATCTGGATTTTTTATTTTTAATCTATGATAAATTAGCATAAATGCGTATACAAATGGAAAACTGGCAAGATAAGAGCAGAAATAAAAGTTTCATCATCAGAAGAAGTCTTTAATTCCTTAAGAACTTACTCGTCGAAGTTAGGTATCACTTTTCTCTCTCTTTATATATCTAGAGCCACTAAATACATAATTTTGTATAATCATTTGTATTCAACATACTGTTCACAACGTTACATACTGTTTTTAAATAAAATTAATGCCGGCCCCGGTGGCGGTGGGGTAAAGTCCTCGCCAGCTAATCCGAGGGTCGCGGGTTCGAGTTCCGCCTGGGTCGGTTTTTCGTATACCCAGGGCATGGGCGTTACTGTAAAGTTCTGGTGGTTCGGCCCCTGAGAAACCTGTTGACAAGCCAATGGCTTATCAGGATCGCAGGGGCATACGGACCACCAGAATTGTCCGATAGAGCAAAAAAAGTGAAATTACTTCAGCAATCACAATATGCAACATAACCCTCCGATACATTATTTTTTAAAAGGATTCTAAAAAGAGACGAAAGATGACGTAACTTATCAAGTTTAGGAAACAACTATAAAGTACCACTACTACTCTATTAAAAGTTGGGGAAATATAACCATCAGGAATAGCTAAACCAATGAAAGGATAATGGCTCACTCTTCATCAAAGAATGGTAGATCGGTCGATAAATTGATTGTCAAGAAAAGCTGCCGAAGAAATTGAACCATTTTCATCAAGACTCGATTTCATTCATTTATCAAGAAAGCCAATATCAAGAAATCATTTTCATGAAAATAAGATGGACTTCTCAAAGAAGTAAATCCAATTTATATTGGAGTTGAGGAATAAGTTTAAGCTTTTACGATGCAATTAATGAATTAAATAGGTGAAAAAAAACTAATCATGAATTAACCCCGTGTTTTCGGAAATACAAGAGCAATAATAGCGTGACTCATAGATTTGGGACAAATGTACTCGATATGAGCTTTTTCTCCACTTCCAAGGGAGCTATACCAAATGTTTCATGATGCATCGCAGCGGTGCGGTAATTCTCCACGCCAAACTTCTGCGTGAGTGCCACCAGCTGCACGAAATCCCGTCTGAGTTTATGCCACCCGCCTGGAAATTCACGGACGTGGGCAATATGGCGTTCTATGGCCTCCACGCGCTGCTCTAAGGAAAGCGAGCGACCTGTTTTTATTATTTACTTGAAAAAAAGGTTTTCCCACTACCCGCAACCAAGGAAAACTGGATAAACCATGGAAATAGCTTGGAAAAATACTATTTCAAACATTCCACTCGGGCATCATTAGCAATAAAAATTGCATAGAAGAATTTAGAGTCAAAACAGAGAAAAATGTGGTTGGTTTTTGCTCTAAATCTATGCTTTAAAGATTTTTCTTCGATTTCATCGCTTTGTTTAGTGGAGTAAAAACGTGTTTTTGATGAAAAATGGTTAATAAAAAGCAATATTCTGAGATGAGGAGTAATTTATGGTAAATATAGTTATTGCTATTTCATGAAATAAAAAATACATAGTAAAGCCGCCGACGAGTGTACAGAAAGTGCTACACAGCAGCGTAGAGCCGCTACAGACTCGCAGACTACATGCTAGTCTTGGATTACTTAAAAAATTCAGATCAGGCGAGTTTCAGTATGATACGGAGGATATTATATTAACGCAACATCATATATCAAGAAATGATAGAAGCGACAACACGAGACTCACCAGGTGCGAAACTTCCTTCTTTCAACGCACCTAACCAAATTAAACAGAGAGAGGCACTAATCCACTCCATTAACAGTTTGTTTATTTTTCCGTCTCCCTCATCACATTCCTTTCCCAATTATCCTTCCCTTTTCGTGGTTGGTGTCCCAACACTTCCAGCCATACGCCCGGGCGCAGGATAGTATGTAGCGTTAGATGTACCTAGAAGATCGTTTTGCGTGGGCATCGGAAGTTTTTCAAAATCTTCACCACCACTGCGTTTCCTGAGCATATCTTAACATAATTTACTATATTTTCCTCCAGCTCGTCTAACCTTATATCTCTCTTCATATCACCAAAAAAATCTTTTTTCTCATTCACCCCCACCCAGCAAGAATTCTCCTCTCAATAATAGACTTCAGCATTGCTATACGTCTAACATTCTGCTTCATCCCCTTACTCTGTCTTCCCATAATTCCCCCAGTAGCCTCCATTGCTCGCCAATAATGCTAAGCATTTCTTAATTTGTTTTCCTTTCCATACACCTATCCGTCGGTTCTCACCACACCCATACCTCAACTGCTTTCAGTCCATTCTTACCGCTTCCCATTTACCATCTCTCCTTTACCCATTACCCATTTTTTAAGAATGGACTTTCAGTCCATTCTTTAAAAAAAACTTGATTCATTCTTTGTACGACAAGTGTTCAGGCTTTGCAAAGCGACCACCAGGTGCACCTTTTCACGATCCTGCTTTGTAAAGCTTCAACTTATGCTCAGCAATATTTTTACGTTTTCCCGTGGGAAGGGGCTATTTAACCCTTTACAGGGCAACATATTGGGAAACTTATTACAGACGGTTTTTTTGTTGAAACAGCCTATTTAGCCACACATTAATAGGGAATTGCACTTTTTTGCTCAACAAAAACATTTGTTAGTTGTTAGAGGGGTTAGTTGTTAGTGCCCATTTAGCACATTTTTTTCATTGAGTGTGCACTGGTTCCTTTAGGGGCCACTTTTTTATTTTCAACAAATCTTTATTATTAGGTTAATGTGTAACCTTATGATAAGATAAACGTTTACATTATGATAAATATTACATACTTTTACAATATTTTACAATTTTAATGAACCTAAAACGAATTAAAATAAATTGAAACGTAAATGGATTAAATTTTACAGGTATCAGGGAAATGTGAAGGAAAAACAATGAAATACTTTTCAACTCGGAAAAACATTGTTTGTTCTTATTTAATATGGAATGGAGCAAAGCATTCGACACACAATCCAACAATGCATTTTGAACAGTAGTAGCTGGATCTTTTCACTTTCTGTTTTGTGCTGCAATGTCCGCAGCGCCTTTTGCAACCTTTTTTGGCATATGGTCTCCTACATTTGTTAGATATGTAAATAATTTTTTGTGGTTGATCGGCCTTTCAGCTCATTCCGTTTGCGGGCTCTTCCTTTGGGGGATTGACAAGATTTTCTGTGGTTTGAGTATGTCCCAACCCAGGGGCGAATATATGGGGGGGGGCCAGGGGGCCCGGGCCCCCCCCAAAATAAGGCTGCATGGCCGCGGCGAGGGGCGCTCGGCGCATGCGCGGATACCTACATTATAACCGGTCGCCGATAGCCAGCCGGTCGGCCCCCCCCAAAGTTATAACCTATATTCGCCACTGTCCCAACCAACTCCGAGGCCAAAGCAGATCTAAATTCAAGGTGGCTCCTAAGAGCTGCTTTAGAATTGACTGTTGTCCTAATAAATTTATTAACAATGTAGCTGTTCACTATTGAAGCATCGAAATAGTAATAAACAGTTTTATCCACCATTTTCTCGACTTTCACGACACATGGTATTGTCAAAGAGATGAACTCCTCCCATGTATCTATTGTACTCCGCAATGGCTTTTGGGCAGTCAACTTTGTCGCGAGTTCCAGATTGGTTTGTCCTAAGTACTTTTATTTTGTCTGATGGCTTATGAAAAGAGGATGGAGGAGAGAATATGAATAGAATCACCCTTTTGTGCGTAGTCCATTTCACCAACCGCCATAATTTTATCTGATTTTAGATGATTTATGGGGAACTTTTACCTAGTAACCTTTATTGTGCCGCATGAAAAAATATCTTTGTCAAGGAGGGCCTCCACCAAATCCACACTTGAGAATTAATTATTAAAATATACCCCAAAACCACGAAATAGATATGGTTCACTAACTTCCTGGACAACCCTCTCTCCCAAAGGAGCTCGTTTTTCCTTTACATCGCCAGTGAAAACATCAAGCCCTAAATCGTACCCGGTTGTAGCACAGCAAATTGCACACACTTTCAATCCTCTTTTTATAGGCTTCATTAACATATTGTTTCAAAGATGACCGGCCCTGGAATTTGCCCATTGGTTCTTCGATCGATAACCACCAAATGGGATTAATGTTTTTTTTTATTTTTATTTAATTTACTGATAAGAGGCCGATATTTTATATAATTTGTCAAAGTTCTTCTCCCCTTTCTTTGGTATTTTTAAATTATCATTAATGTGAATAAATGTTAATAGTTTCAAAACATTTTTCACTGGCATGATTGCAGAAATACGCTAAACATAAAATTAGGCTAACTTGCCCAATAACACCTCAAACTTGGTAAAGGGTGAAATCTCATTATAACAAGCATTCCTAAAAATGCTTTTAGCTCCTCCAACGTCAGCTCCAAATTTACGCGATTCTGCGTTGCGTACGGCATGATTGAATGACTATTGATTCTTAGATCAAATCACAAAAAAGAGAGAAGCATGAAAAAAGACTAGAAACATCAACCTCAATACCATGCGGTAGACCAAAGCTAACTGAAAATTAATTTTTTTTAAATATTTGAGGCGAACCTGCATTCTTCCTCCTATCACATGAACCTTCAATTCCGATTCCGATTCAGCCGCGAAGAGAAATTTCGTTCACGACACGACTATGCAGGCGAAACTTTGCCCCTTCTCCTTTCCCATCAGTCCTACTTTGCAAGCGGTAGTTTGAATCACTGCTATGACGACAATTGCAGCCCCTCAAAACCGCCCGTCGGACGGAACCAATCCACCAATCGAATACCTTATCCTATATGCCATAACCCATCCCAGACAACATATCCTCATGCCGAAGTGGTCAGAGGTGGTGAGAGGGGGCGGAATGAGGGTTTGAAGGGTCGTACTGCAGCGAGAGGGCGAATCCTCATGCCCAGGGAGCGCCAAAGGGATCCAGATATCGGACAGCAAAGATGATAATTCCGTAGGGAGGTAGGACAAGGGGTAAATAGGGATACCAATAAACCGAGATCTGCTGTAACCCATGCGCCCCACGAATGCCGGAGTTAGTTTTATTATTATTAAATTTTATTAACCTGAAAGTAACTGGCAATGAGGGACAGGATTCATTTTCTTCAAGCATACGAAGCTTATAGAGGAAGCAATTATGCATAGCAAAATTTGATTCTTGGGATATATAACGCAACCAGGATACCTATAACGCTTGCTGATATCATATGGTATCACAATGAGTTCGAAGGTATATTATAATCAAACGTATGGCTGTAAGATTCCCATTAGGACCGTGGCTATAGGATTAATTCTCGCTCAGAGTGTCTGGGTTCAATTCTCGGGGATAGGGGCACTGCGAGGTGTGGAAAAACCCTTCCCAAACCCTTAAGGTGACTAGGGGCGTCATAAAAAACCATTTTTGAGAGAAGGATAAAGCTGTAAATTTATTTACTTTTACCCTGGACACCTTCCGCAGTTTCATAAATTATGATGACTTCATTAATACGCACAAATTATGTTGAATTATGATACTTACTTAAATAAAATTGCATCATAATTACCGAAACCACAGTTGGTGACAAAAATTCAAATGTAGAAATTCCCCAGTGTCCTCTATCCACAAATCCTGGAAAATGTCTTGATTTGAAGGAAGTTTTAATTATTTAAATAAATAAATAGATAAATAAATAAATAAATAAATAAATAAATAAATAAATAAATAAATTACAAAATACGCAAGTTCTAGGTATATCAAACCCACTTCGTTAAATAAGAACACTCATCCACACAACAAGGAGAAATATCCAGTTGATTTCATTGGAGTGAAGCTTTAGGAGTGACAGTCTGATTTTTTGGAACACAAAAAAGAAAATAGGTAACTATAAATTACCCAAATTTTCGGTACAGCTAAGCAAATCTCCATCAGAAGAGAGAAAATAAGTTCTCTTCTCTTTATTAAGAAAGGTTCATTGATGGAAAATTTTGATAATTTAATCCTGTGCCAACTTCTTTGCACTTCAACATAATGCAGTCGCTGCTGAGGTTTGAAGTCGAAGTACATCTATCATTGTGCATAAAACGTTTTGGTTTGTTGGCCATAGTACACAGATCGTTACTTTTCGAGCCGTAAATTACTTCTTCGACGGTGTTATATGAATTGAAATCACTGATGAAATCAATTAAATAATGCTCGATTTGCGTGTAGTTCACAAAAACTGAGTAAATACTCCCATAAAATTATATAGAAAGTGGGTAGGTAATAGTAAGTTTTTAACTCATTGCAAATATTTGCCACTCATAAGTTTCCCATTTTCAAGATTACATAGCATTTAGGAAAAGAAAAGTACGATGATGAATGATTTTTTTAAAATAACCATTCGGGCCAGACGGAATGGGAAGCCTCCATTATTTATACAAACTATTTGTATTTTAAATATGTATTGTTTAGCATAAAGGACATTAATTTTTTGGAATCCAATTCAGTATTAGTGAAATATTTTTTCTTAAAAATTATGCGAACTTGGCGGTATGGAAACACTAAGCCACCTGGAACCCGTGGATGACGTCATGGATCGGTATCGCTAGCAGCAATACGACGTATTTCCTCGATAATTTCAGGTTGCTTTCTGTAAATTACAAAATTATGGTTTTAATTTCCTTTGCAGAAGACAACAAACTAGATAGATTTTGTCTTTCACGCTGAAATACTTTAAAAGCATAGAGGCGATACCTTGCGATCACGTCAAGCCACAAAGATGCCGTTTTGGATCACGTGACTTTTTAGGTTTTTCAGCTATTTTGAAAGGTAAATATTAATGTTTGTGTTAAGATATGCACATATCGATTGAGTACATTTTTTAGTTCTTGAGAAAAATTTTATCCTTACATATTATAAATAATTTTATGAAAGTTTTCCATTCTCGAATGAGCCGCATTTTCCCACAGGATGGAGTCTGTGTATCCACGATCCTTCGAGTTTATATTATTTGCATAATCATATTTTAGAAAAAAAATTGGAGCATGTCAACTCTCACCCTGCCCAGCCCACCCCCAAGAACAAAACCACCCTATACCATTCCGTAAGCCCTTTAAACAGGCACACAAACAACGGATGGAGACCAACTCACGCCGGCCACGGGCAGGCACGGATTATGGATGGAGCGATCGAAGCGATAAATCTAATTATAGATTCCAAACTGGCGATTGATATTTGAGTGGCTATCACAATGCATCCCCTTCCACTCCTCTCTTGGCCAGCACTACTTAGATTTCCTCCTATTTGAGTCGACCAATCACCAACTTCCACCATCTCCCACCCATCTAGATCGCATTTCCCTCAACCCCGCTCCTCCACAAATACGCCCCCTCCCCCTCATGTTCCCCCCGCCCTTGGAAACCCAACGCCCCCCGCTCTCCACCCCCCTACACTCTTTTCTTTCGATTCGGCCACGGCTGCCCCGCCAATCACCACCCCCGCCCCTCACCGCCATATCTTCACGGCGCTCCACTGGGTGATTAGTTTATCGACAGCTGCGGGCTTAGATTGGGTCTCCCATCTGTTCCTGGGTGGGAGGCGAGGTCGAGGGAAATAGGCTGGCGGGAAGTGCAGGAGTTAAGCAGTGGAGGACGTACTCAAAGAAGAGAGAATGCAATATTAATAAATAGGAAGGGGTGATAGTGGGTAGGGGAAATGAGTTCCCGCGATGAAAATAAAAATATTTAAACGAGGAAAAAAACGACCCCATTCCAAAATATTCTCTGACGATTGAAAGAAGAAGGGTAAAAGCATTATATTCTTTCAACCAAATTACAAATGGGTCCATGGACAGTTCAGTCAATAAGTTCCCGGAATGTAGGGAGTTTTCTCTGACATTTCCTTCGTAAAATTATTTATTTTTCCCCTGGGGATTGAGCCACTTTTAAATTTCAATATTAATAAACCGAAATTTTTAGGAGAAATCAAGTATAGATATTCCTTAGCTACATTGGACTGCACTAGCGAAGCTTCATGGTTACAATATGGATTTAATAAACCTAATATAAAATAAAATCCATAGCACAAAATCTTTGAAAACATACATGCCACGAGTGATGAAAGGGGGCATACCACAACTTTGAGGATATGGTTGACATATCTATTGGGAAAGACTGAAGCGTCAAACAATTGATGTAACCTTCGTCGGTTGGGAAACTAATGCCTAAATTTGTCATAAATTCCTATATGATAATCACACGCAATTAATAAATTTTCATGCTGATTTTCAAACTAGCCGACTGATTTTTTAATGAAATTATATCCGATCAGAGATATTTTTGAATGAACGTAACTGTGTCCGGCGAGACGTAGTGGACAGATATCATAATTAAACACAAAATTTGATAGCACTAATCCACAGATTAAATAAAAGGTACAACGCGTTTCAACTGTAAAGCCATCATCAGGTACAAAGAGTTATCGTCAAGGAAGCGGTATGTATACACAACTAGGAGGGGGAGAGAGGTGTTGTGTGAGGGGAGAGAGGTGTTGGGCGAGGGGAGGGATGTGTTGGGTGGGGGGAAGGGGATAAGTGGGGAGGCACTGGTGTCGAGTCATTGAATTGTTTAGAGAATGGACTGGCGAGGAGTGGGCTGTGACATTTGAGTTTAATATTTTCGAAAGATTCGATCATGCCGGAACGAGCAAGACAGGAAATGCGCATACATTTTGTTTACTTTCAAAGCAATCAATAATTTAAATTCAAACTTGAATAATTATATTATTTTAAAGTATGGACTAATTTACGAGCGCAAAAGTGGTTATTGAACGATAAGAAAAAAGAAATCATACATAGCTTAAATTTCCCGAGGCATATTCACTCCATGGACCAAAGGCTTTCCAAGCAATAGAAAAATCTCCTCGAGGCAAGCTTACCACTAACGAGTGCGTCCATCGGGTTGAGGATGGTGGGTCTACCTTTAGATATAGAGGTGAGCAGTAAAAGAAGCGAGGTTATTTGACGAATAAGCAGTCGTGGACAAAAAGCGGCGGTATCTGAAGGGTGTAGGGGGCCATCCTTGGGTAAAATGGATCAAAAATTGTACTAAAACCCGTGAAGATGCCACGAATTGACGAATAACAGCCGCAAAAAGAGGCAGCCAGTATCCCGGAGGAAGGGGCAGCAGTCCTCCTCCACATGAGTGAGGGTGAAGAAAGCGTGGGTCGGTACAGCAACACTCATTACACTATAGGCGCAGTAAGGTATTTACCTAAACGGCTGTAGTACTGCGAAGTAGAAGGCAACAGGAAACCACCAGATTATTTACCATAAGAGAAGCGAATCTTCAACTATTTCTCAATCTTTCATAATTAAAGACGTGATTGTATTCTCTCGAGTAAAATATTCTGGAGGTAAACCAGTATCCAATTCTGATTTCCGGGCGGAGACTGCCTAAGAGGGTACATAAATCAAAAACGCTAATCAGCATTTAAGAAACGGTACCTGGAGGGTTCGATCGATCCAGGGATGTGGTGGACTTGAAAACGTGAAAAGGGAGATGAGAAGAATAGGTCTGGATGTTTTAGATATCAGCGAAATTAAATAGCCCAAAGAAGAGGACTTCTGGAACGGAAGCTACTGAATTATCCTCTCTGGACATACGTATGTGAACGCAGGTGCTGGTATAATACTCAGGAAAAGTAGCGGTATGCGAGTGAAAAGATATCTTCAATGCAGTGAAAGAATAATTATAGTTAGATTAGAAATAAAACGTAAAGAAACGGTGGCGCTACAAGTATACATGCCCACCACAGGTTACGAAGATGACGACGAAGAGGATATGTTCGACGGAATATAAAAATTGATAAGGAATTTAAAAGGTGGTGAAAAATGTATTATTCTTGGAGACTGAAATGCTATTTTAGGGGAAGGCCAAGAAGTTTAGACAGTTGGGAAGTGTGGGTTGGGAAAATATAACGATAGGGGAGGGAGATACAATGAGTTATGCGTACAAAATGACCTTGTCTTCAGAAACACACTATTTGGATACCTCCCGCGAAGAAGATGCACGTGGAAAATGCCAGGAAGCAAAAGAATATTTCAGTAGACTATATATTAGTGAAAAAGCTATTTATAAATCAAGTAAAGGACTGCAGGAGCTACCTTGGTCAGGATATCGACAGTGACTACAGTTCGGAAATAAAGAAATTCCAGCTTCAAAAACTGACGAGATCAACAAAGAATCGCTTGTAGGTTGTAAAACTGAGGGAAACAGAACACCGATCAGCCTTTCAAAGTACCCTAGACCAAGCTAAATAGGATGAAAACGATTCAAGATCGATCGAAGATAGGAGGCAAGAAAGGAATTTGAAGCCGAAGAGAAGGTGGGGAGGAGAAAACACAGAATTGGAAGCCATGGATTACACAGAAAGTCTTAGACCTAATAGATGAAAGAAGAAAGTGCAAACAATCGAAAACAGAGCAGGTAAGGACACCAGCTGTAAAATATAATGATAAAAGCAATCAGCCGTCAAGCAAGAAAGACTAGGGAAGAATATATGAAATACTTATGCAAAGAGGTGGTAGGCAATCTCTTCCAGGGAATAGTTGTTGCTGTTTACAGAACAGTAATAAGTTTCTTTAAAGAACATCCATTCAAAGGTTATGCCATTCGAAGTGAAGGAAATTAAATTCTTATTGACAGTGAGGACAAAGCGAAGATATGGAAGAGTACCTGGAGAAACTATCAGGCGGCAAGGCACTGAATAACAGGTTACTAGAGGATAACAATGCTGTGGATAAAGATGAGAAAAGATACTCCATATTAAGATCAGAATTTGATGCTGAAGTAAAGGATTTGAGAGAGAAAAAGGCGCCAGGAATTGATAAAATTCCCGCAGAGTTCTTTACGTATTCAGGAGAGAGGACTCTGAATACGCTATAGAGTCATATTGACCTAGAGAAATCACTAGACATTGTGGACTGGAACAGAATTCTGACTACACTGAAGAGTATAGGGGTGTCAAGTAATGGCAGAGGAGCAATAAACAGGCTGTATGAGGAATAACTGGCAGTGTGGTGGAAATGCATAGGAAGCAGAAGTGAGGAAAGGAGTACGACAAGGATGCGCGCTTTCGACAGTGATCGTTAATATATATATATATATATATATATATATATATATATATATATATATATATATATATATATATATATATATATATATATATATATATATATATATATATATATATATATATATATATATATATATATATATATATATATATATATATATATATATATATATATATATATATATATATATATATATATATATATATATATATACATTGAAAAAGCCATGAATGAAATAAATGACAAATGAAAAACAGGAAGTACATGGAAAAAAATCAGCATACTACGCTTAGCTGATAACATAGCAATTCTTGCTGAGGAGAAAGATCTGATGATAATGCTGAACTGTATGGACAAAATCTCTGAAGAAATACAACCTGAAGATTAATTTTATGTAACCAAGGCTATGGTTTGTGGAGGAAAACAAGAAGACATGATCACCGTTTAACTTGGACAGCAAAAACTTTTGCAAGTGGAATAATTTTGTTATCTGTGAAGCAGGATCACTACAGATGGAAGAAGCAATAAAGACATTGTGAGCAGAATAGCCCAAGAAAAGAAGCCATTAAACCAAGAGAAGCATCTCCTGACAGCTTGTAGCACAAACCTGGAAGTTAGGAAGCACTTTACTAAACCATTTGAAGCATGCTCTTACATGGAAGAGAAGCCTGAACAATAACAGCAGCAGAGCAAAGGAGTTTGGAAGCAATGGAGATCTGGTGTTACCGAAGACTGGTGAAGATTAAATGAACGGAAAGAATCACTAACAAAGTCCTACGAACAGCTGGAGAGAAAAAATGTGCAATAAAAACTCTGCGGGGAAGGAGAGAGAATGGACAGAATTGGACACATTTTGTGACACCATATCGGAGGGAGAAATGAATTCGAAGAATCACAGAGGAAGACCAAGAATGTATTGCCTCAGGAAAGTCATGAAGTACATTAAAATGAATAATTATGTAGGAATGAATCGGCTGACAGAGAAGAGAGTGGAATGGAGAGCTGCTGGAAGCCAATCTTCGAATTGATAACAAACGATGATTATGCCATCTTCACTTAACTATTAAGGTATCCAAATTCAACGTTTTGGAGAATCTATAGGATATAGCTGTGGTGTGTCAATACTGTATTGCGTGAGAATGAAATAAATGATCGTTTGGCCTTTCTAAATACGCATTTGTATAATATTCCGAAGCGATAGAGCTCCAAATCACGTCATTCAGCATTAGTTTAAGGGAGCAGAGGCGACTCTAAGTCTTCCATCGTTGGCTCTTCTACTAAGCAGGTAAAAGCCTTTTCATTGAAGCGTTAACACGTACGTATGCATGGAAATGTGTAAGCAGCCGAATCCGTTTAAACGTTGAACAGGCAGGTGGAAACCAGGCAAGGAAAGGTTATGGGAAAACAAATCTCTTTTCATCCATTTCTGCGCCCACACAGGGGATGTTAATGGATCATACTGCTGAAACTCGTTTTCAAAGGCAGCTTGCCTGGCAAAGGGCCGACCCTTCATCCCACAGGCCGAGAAAAGCTAATGACTACCACCGGGAGAGCAATAGTCGAAGGTTCTTCCTCAACATGCACGCATATTGTAGTCATTTATAGTAGTAATTACTACTATAAATGACTACAATAGTAGTAATTACTACTATAAATGACTACAATAGTAGTAGTAGTAGTTTAATTGTATTAATTTATATTTAAGCTTGTGACTATGTTATTGTCCCAAACACATAAAAAGAACCCAAAAACAGTTTTTCTGTTGCTAGCTTTAAGATAAAATGTATGCATATGAAGATATATGTTACATTTTGCCCGTCATACTTCGCATTTAGTTTTTTCATTTTGCAAATTGTATTAATTTATATTTAACTTGTCACTATGTTATTGTCTAAATTGTATGATTTATTTTTCTCTTTTAGTTGCTCGTAAACAATGTACATTGTTATTGTCCTTAAGGGGTATAGCCACAGGACAATTAATAAATCTTCATTCGATCTTCTTCATTCATATCTCATAACTTACCTGTCGGCTTAAAGATCCCACAATGCATGCCACCAATTTTATATTGAAAAGAACCTTACTCACTCCACAATTAGAAATAACATTACTAAAAATAAAAATTTTACCACTAATTCACTTCATGAACGTATCTCAATCACATCAAAACTCATGCTCTACCTCGATATATAGAAGTACCTAGAAATCTTCAACGAATTGCAAAAAATTGCACGGTTCTCTCCTAACCTGGCTAAGGATCACAGCAGAATTCTTTTTTTAACACATGATTAGTCAAAAATTCATTCTTCAATTGTTAATTAATAAACGACAAGAGTATTCATCATTCTTGCATGTTTACGCCAAGATACACTCATTAAAGAGTAAACTTCAGAGCCTAGGCTTGAAATAACTGAGAGCGCATCAAGCTAACGAATTCAACTCGTGTTTTCCACAAGGACCTAGAAGAACTCCCCAAACAAAGTCGCCGGGAAAGCCTGAAATCTTTCATAGCTTGAAGCATTTATCTCATTAAGCTTAACATAATAACAACATTAGGGTTATTCGCCGTTCATATTTTTACTACTAGAACATATGACTCAATAATTAGATAAATAACGTTTCGTCAAATAGCACTTCAAATCGTTGACTGTAACATGAATATAATATAAAATTTACGGAGGGATTAGCATTATAAAGAATAGCATTATATAGAAATTAAATTTTTTTAAACTTAACTGAAAGTCATAGAAAAATGCATCATTTACACTACCCTTTCAACTATTACTGAGGTTATACTTCACTTCATTTGCACATAATTCCGGCAATAGCAGAATATTATTTTCATTTAATCAAAGATAGATTTCCTCACACAATTAAGTATTTATCTCGGTATTTAAACACATGAGATCTAAATATTCTGTGGGTTGAGATGGCGTAGTAGCTAGAGTACTCCTATACCTAAGGCCCACGTTAGAATCTCGGCGGTGGCGCATATGTTTCAGTGGATCCCGATCACTGCTAGGGTGTCATTTAGATAGCTCACGTACAGCACTGCGTCAGTCGGATGAGACGTTAAACCGTGGACCCCTTGGCGCCTTTCGTTCAGGTGGTTGGATCGATTTTTTATAAGCACAGATTTGTGTGAAACTTACGTGTTCTCAATAATGATATCCATTGATAAAAGTGTAAAAATTGCCATTAAGCTATTTTATTTGGAAATTCAATACTATGTTAACACGTAGCCTTATGGAACCTGACATAGTAAATTTCGTAATATGTAATAGTATATGACTAAATATGTACAGTTTTTCTTCAACTCGTGAAATAACAGATTTCTAATTATTATAACGGTTGCTAACAAATATCAAGGTGTTACGCTGAGTCCAATATTGGAAAAAAAGTTTGTCAGTATAATTTCGTGTAAATTTCGAATACCGCACCAAAAATCCTAGTCATAACATCGGTTCTTAAATTGAGGAAAATGTGAAAGATATAATTCTGGTATCATTTCCATTACTGCCACTATGGCGAGTTCCAACGCAAAAACTGATGCCCTTGTGTGAAATAAATCCCAAGAATTTTACTTGACTCATTTAAAAAATTATTAAATGTGCACTCAATGACCCACGATGCTCCAGCCACCTTAAGTAGGATGAGGCCAACGCCGGGTTTCCCTCCACCCTTCCTTCACTCCCCAATGACCCTTCTCTTACCTACCTACCCACCTTGTCCTAAATGGTGCAACTTACCTCAGTTGTCAGGCGAAATCCTCCCCCCCCCGAAATAACCAAACAACCAATTCAAATTGGTTTCTGAAAACCAATATAATATGCGGATAAAAATGGCCGAACGTTTTGATTTTAATTAAATTCAAGGGTGAAAGGAGATGTGTTTGCAGACAATGGAGTCACAAAAGGTGATAATGGAGACGAACCTCCCAACATACGATCGAATTCCCCTTCCCCACCCCCTCCTCTCTCTCTCTCTGCGTTTCGCGCAAAGTGAATTCCCTCTTCGTGAGCAAGGCCGTCGCGTAAAATCAAATCCGCATAAAGAGGTTGGACCCCCCCCCCCCCGGAGTTTAATTAAGCCCCACGTTGAGCGCGCGGCTTCGACAGAATTATAACCCGCGGCCCCGCAGCGGCATGAATACTTACTCCGCCCAGGCTCCAAAACAGACGGCTCTTCAATCTGGATTGACAGGTTGGGACTTCTAAAAAGTCTTCGAGTAAAAGGGTGAGACGAATAGGAAAAAAAACACCCTAGTCGGAATACCGTTGACAGGCTGGAGGACAAAAGCCAATGAATTTCTTTCGCTCCCTTCCAATGTGTTCATCTGACGTGCGACTGAAACGGACACAAGTCAGCCCCAACCGTCAGGCTGCGTTCAATTGTCTCCGCCGTACTTAACCACCATGTTCAATCTTAGATAAGAACTTCAAGTCCCTTCATCATTTGCCCCATCTAATGGGATCCACCCGGATACCTTAATAATATCCTGAAACCCTAAGATACCCAATAAGGTGTTTTCTCCGTAAACGGTGACAGTCGTGAGAACTATTAGTGGGTATCCGTAACGAAATTTTCAGTAAACTTCGGTATCGAAAACTCGTCGGCCCCGTTGGTGGCAGTTTAAAGACCACACCAGCCTACCCAGTGTCAAGGGTTTGAGTCCCGCCAAGGTGGATTCCTCACCACCCAGGGCCCAGGGCATGGTGGTGTGAGTTCGTCCATCATTACATATTACGGAGCTCGATGTAATAGGCTTTATCGGCTGTTTTCGAGGAAGTTGAAAATATATAATTAAATTAAAATATGTTCATGCTAATTGATAAAATCCTTGACTACTACAGTTGTCCAAACTTGGTGCGGAATTGGAATTGATCCTGAACATTATTAATTAAAAATCTCCTTGACCTTAACCCACTCTGGATTAAATATTTTTACTAAGAAAGGATTTTTTCTCCTTATCATTGGCAAAACTTGAGGTTATAGAGAAAAACGTGAACATTTTTTTAAACATTTTTTTTTAATTGTTGGTCTATATTTTTTTTTATTTTACCGCATATGGCGCACTGGGTATTGGTATATAACTGAGACGACTCCAGATGTATGTGCAGAGTCCAGCACAACTGACATTAAAATGTTAAGGAAAGAAATAAGTAACCTTTATGAATTGCTGGAAGAAATGGGTGGTTGAAGCCTGACGTAAAGGAACAATGTTTACTTAAGCTATTCTCAAAAGTGAACCGGCCTTAAGAAGTTCGACTCTTTTTTTTCATATGCCCTTTCCAATGGTGTCGATCCGGAACCCTTCAGATTCTTTTCGATCGCTAATAGAGCAAAGGCGTCGCGCCATTTCTGAGCCCTCAGGCCAGACTTCTCAATAAGGCGCTCAATACGTCCACAACCCTCACAAAAAAGTATTATCTCCGAACATTTTTTCCATATCATCATTGCCCTTCTTTCTAATAAAAGAAAAACAGCGATGACGACTCCCGAGGCATTTTCACTCTCTTTCTCCTCCACCGATCCCTTGCCGAAACAGACCTTTGGCGAGGCAATTTAATCGACTACGGTTTCGCCGTATAATTTTTATTCTTGATAGAATTTTCTGGCTTAAAAAAATTATTTTCACCCCCACTTCCGAACCTCCACTTCCTCTTTTTTTCCTTCCTGGTGCTTTCCCAACGGCGCGTAAATAAACACTTAAAAAGGAAAGGAAGCTCCCCCACTCCTCCCTCCATTTCATTAATATTCAGATCCAGACGGCAGGCCAGAGTCGGCGGGGATCCAGTAAAGAATTGGTATAAGCTTCTGCTTCGAGCTACCTCTTGGTGAGGGACGGCGCGACGGGGCGAGTAAGGGGGATGGAGAAATATATAATGGAGGAACCCTCGCAGGGATAAGGAATAAAAATGAGGAGGCGGGGAAAGAGGGGGTTCAACACTTATCCCTTCAACGCTCATCCCCGCTTTATTTATTCTTTTTTTCTGAACGTGCCAACGAGGAAAAGGATTGAAGAAATCCTTCCCCTCCCGTCACAATCCTATTTTGACTCTTCTCTTTCCCTTTCAAGTGGTCGACACAGTTTATTTGCTAAGCCCTGTTAGGGCCTTGAAAAATCAAAACGATACGAATGGAAAACTCAAGTTGTGCACCGGAAGGGAGGACAAACTTGGGACTATGATCGTAAGGAGGGGGAGGAGTAAAGGGGAAGGAGATAGGTTCGGTGAAATTGAATGGGCCAAGGCGTTCCACATAACGATCTATTTCCCGCCCTCCCGTTTTTTTGCCCCTTCCTCTCAGAAGAAAAATGTGTTTCCGAGTTCATTTAACAACCATGGGAACCTTATAATTTAACTCAGAAGGTTGGAGGAGCCCGCGGTGTCGTCATAAACCCAATGAAAAGTCAGGACCATGAAATATTCTTTAGGATATTCTATATTCATGGTCAAGACATATGAAGCCAAAAACAAAATAAATCTGTCACAATGGTATTACAGTTTCGCTCATTTCATTATGTGCGAGTCTAAAGGAGATGAAAAACAAACACTGTCACGATGACTTCATATTTTCGCATTTTTTTTATTGGGTGTTATGCCGACCAAGATATTTCTTGGATTCGAATTGACGGCAGCTGGCGTCAACTTCTCAGCATGTCTAAGAAAATACATATCTCACGCTGGCTCAAGTATAGCTTGAACAAATATATATTCTAAATGATATTTTATAAAAATGCCAACAAAAAGTAACGAGTTCAGCACGCTCTATTGGCAATACACTCCCAACTACCCTTTGATGCCGTACCCTCACCTGCTCTATCATCTTCATTTCATCGCTGGCAAAATGTATACCTACTCTTCATTGGGTATTTCCCGCATGTAAATCACGTCCACCATTCTTACCGATGAAACTCCGCGCATGTATCCACTCCGGTATGCTTGAACGTAACCCCTTATAATTTTGTAACATACGTAATTGCAGATCCACATGATAAATGTTATACAGACCGCGCCATCAACATTCTACAGTATTTTCGAACTCCAAAGAAAAAATACTATTCTTACATATGGGTGACAACCCTTGATGGCGGAATTTGGTGATTCCGACATTTCTCTCAATTTATATGCCATGAAAGTAAGCATCGAATGATACAGCATAAATATTGTGACAAAGTTTCGAATCCCTGACTCGTGATACCTATCAAGCTGATACGGATGGCCTAAATACTTACGCTCGTTTGAAAACTAATCGGTTATAATCAGCAATAAAAACGTTCTCTCGCAGTTTCCATCCGGGGAGTAGATGGTGTTAGCTAACTTTATCCATGCGTATTTATTTTTACATTACCAATATTATTTTCACAGCGTCACCACACTTAACATTAAATCTTCGATCCTGGCTTGGACATAGTTAATGAGCTTCAGTAATGAGCCACAATTGAAGCTGTAATTACTTATTAAATTATTTAAAACATAATTTTTTCGGTAAGTCAAAAAGGCATGGCCTTTATCAATTGGTCCTTTGTAAAATCTAAGCATTCACAGGAATGCATATCCAATTGTGCTCAGTTATCGTAATAAATATTGAAGGTTTTCGGCGAAAGCTTCAATTTTCAGTATTTTTTTAACATTAAGTCACGATGGATCATCCAGTCAGTCTCGATCTATTACAAAATTCATGAAGGAATTCATTTTTACCAAAATTATGGCTATAAGAACACGAAAACACATTACTTACTCATTTATTTGTAGTTAAAAGATATATTACGCCATAAAAAGATAAAGGTAATGTAAATTGTATCAATAATTTTAATTGATATTATCACTGTGCCTTAAATACTCTACGCCGGGAAAATCTATTATTACTATTGTAACTGCAATAAAAATGAATTAATAATACAAATTAATAAGAGTAAATTTTTTAAAGAATGAAAGACATCCTCGAAGTGAGAAGAGAAGACGTCTTCAAGCAGCAGATTATTCATAGCAGTGAAAGTGATAAAGATTACTGTATTCTTCAAATATTTAAGAATTTAGCCGAGGATTACAACAGGCCTATTCCAATCTGGACGTCATTAAATTTTAGACACCGCTTAGTAAAACTGACCAAATATCTAAAAATCTAAATATATACCCAGTTGTCAGCCGTGAAAATTAATAAAATAGACATCCTACCACCCAGAAACAATTCTTCCTAAGTAAAAAAGCGTCACTGGAAGAGAAACAGCTGAATAATTAGGAAAACATCTCGACGCGTCCACTATTTTCCGAAAAAAAAAGAATAAGCAGAAGAGATGACGATCTCTTTGTCGTCAGACTGAAATCCTTCCAGTATTTGGGGAGCTAATAGCAAATGCATCAGTTTACTGGTTTTATTTTATATATCTCTATCTTCATTGAGTTCAAGTTCTACCATAATTTCCTTTAAATGTCAGTTTCATATCCATGCAAAGCGTGTCCACTGCTGATGGCGTCTTCAGAATCCTACCTATCCATATTATGTTTTTACAATTTTAATTGGAAATTAACAGGGCTTTAGGCGAGAATGGGTGAAGTAGAGGAAATGATAGTGCTATTTCTAAGCTATGAAAACGCAATTTTTGCAGAAAACGGAAGCAAGAATATATTTTTAGAATGAAATTAAATAAAACAAAGTAAAGGGACCGACAAATCTTATGTTTTGTCATTAGTAAATATAAGTCACAATTCGTAGGTTCAGTTGAAGTTGGTTGATTATTATTTACGGGTGGATCAGACAGCTTAGGTCATACCAGAACAGGTGGGAAGGTTGTACACGGGAAGGTTTCTTTAGTGTTTTTTTTTGGGGGGGGGGGATGCTTTGAGCGATATTAGGACTTTATAGTCCTCCCTTCCATACAACTCGTTTGACAAACACACACAACCGTGCCCTGGGAGGTGTAAATTTCCTACCCAGGCGGAATTCGAACCCGCGACCCTCGGTTTGGAAGGATAGGACTTTAACCCGCCGCCACCGAGGCCGACAAAAGAAGGGCAAAGAGTTACCTTGTGTCATGATCAGCCTGCTCTTCACATCTTCTAAGAGTGCCAAAGAGAATATAGTTGAACGTCCCCGTACAACGAACGAAGTACTGCACTAGATACCTACGTTCTCCGCACAACTCCCTAGTAGCGATTGGGATGCAATTGAAAAAATCTGCCACTACCGAGATTCCGGTTAATCTGAAATGGGGCAGCATTCGAATTGTCTTCAAGGCTGGTACTTTAGTATTGCTTCACAGAAGCTGAGGTATATCATTAGCACAGATTTCGTAAAAAAATAAAACCTTCCCATCTCATTTTTTTCCTATATTAAGCTTGAATTTGCATGGCTTAAAAAGCAAAAATGAGCAAATCCGAAGATAAAATAAGACCTATTTTCTGCCGTGAGAAAATACAAATCTTGCGAAAAACTCATGCAAAGCTAAAATATTTCCAGGAAATTCAATAGTAAATAATTCCTATCCTAGTTTTTTTGATAATTTCAAATACTCACCGAGATTGATATAAGATTTTTCTACAAAAGTGGTCTTGTAATCCTCTCCTCTGGGTAGAAATGCTAGTAGTCATTAAAATGTATTAGTAAAATCATACGATTGTTCACCATGATCTGAGGCATGTCGTCATTGAAGGTAGAATTGTCAAAAAGTGCAAAATAATATGAGAGATTATCATTTGCTTTCAGTCACACAATAGCGACGCGACCTCCTCAATAATTTAACCCAAATAGAGATAAAAAGCTGAATAATTCAGGAAAAACTTTCCGACACGTCAACTATTACCTCTATCTTTATCTGGATAAGTATAGGAAGGATGACGACATCTTTAGCTCAGGCCTGTTCTTTTAATCCCGAACCAAAAATTGGAGGGGAGGAAATTTAATGGCAAATTCCCCCGTTCCCTCGTCTCATCTCATAAAGCTCCATCTTCATTAATAATTTCTCCGGGAATCATTCCACTCCGTCGAAGAGAGAGAGGGCACTGCGTTCGTTCCACTTCCGTCCTTCTCTTTATTTTATTCCTTTGCGTTTCCTATTCTTTCCTGTTTCTCTCTTTTTCGTTCCCAGAATTCCCCGCAACATCCAATAAAATACATCACACACGAAGCAAGCAGCCCACTCAATCTCGACCTCCAACTCTTCCCAACCCTTATGCCATGAGAGGAACAACACGCAAAAAAATGCGATTGCGGGCTGAGGGGAGGCAAAAGCCCTCGAAATGAAAACGAACTCCTTCGGAGCCATATGTCAAAATGACCGATCAATCGATACCGTAATTCAATCGGTCTTAACAAAAAAAATAAAATAAAACAGCAAAAGCCTGGGGGGAGGGAGGATATATGGCGGGGGGGGCTCATTCTTTTCTTCCTTTTGGTCCCCCGTACACACCTCTTCTCACAATCACAGGTCCTCAGCGTTCCAACCGGGTTTCCCCCGACTCCAACCCGAGCCAGGAGCACGCTGGTACCCGATGGAGAGAAGACATAGATGCGAGGGAGTTGGGAAGAGGAGTAAAAGTTATTGTTCAGTGTGGTGACCAACAGCAGAGGTCATTAACGCCATAAACCCTCTACCTCCTCCCGTCATCTATTGATTACTCACTTCTACAGCCGTTAAACTTCCGGACCACTTTCCTAATTCTAGCGAAGCTCATTATATAGGGGAATTAGGAGGCAGGTTAGGTGGTTGGAAGAGATAATGAGAAGCGAAAGGATGCTGAAGGCGATGATATAGAGGAGGATATTAAGCAAGTGGGGAAGGATAAGATAAGATAATAGGTTTTATGAATGGGATGAAGATATATATGACGCAATCTGAGATGAAGAAAGATGCTGTTTAGGTATATAGAGGCTTGTGCCTGTTAAAGACTAACAAAAAAATAAAATTTACTCACCTTCATTTAAACCTAGCATTACCGATAGATCACCCCAATGATAATAATAATTTCTCGGATGTCTTTGCTACTAAAGTCAGTTGCCTCCCAAATGCTATATAAATATTTGAAATGCTCCACCTGCTCTTATTTATATTCACCCCCGTTAAAGTCAAGGGTCGCTTTCCTAATTATAACGAATCTGATTACGTTCACTATCCTTTGGTTCATCTCAAATCCCAAATTGATCTTGTGACGCGGTCAGAGATGAGTGCTGTGCCTAGGTCGACTGTCCGAGTAAAGCATGATTATCTGCAAATCTAACAGACCAAGATCAGACAGTTTGCCGAAGCGTTCAGGTTTCTGATACCTCATTCAAGCCCAGGTTAAAAACCCAGTCACGGTAGGGATTTTCAGGGGTTTATGGATCCCTACTTCGGAGCTTTTGTAGAGAACTTCATGCACAAGGCTGATACCCTGCATTATCCAATATCCAACCCTTACCACCATACCCATCGGGCACATTATCACGAATGTCCAAACGGCGCTTGCGAAGATAAAAAGCTGTTGGGTGAATGGAGTGAGGTGTTCTAGCGAATCAATCTTCGAATTGACGAATACTTATGACGGTCGCCGTACCCACTGAAAATGGATACCTCTTGGGTGAATCTGGGATTTCAAGTGCCCAGTGATTGGTCAATTGAAACCTTCTTTGGATGATTAACTACGTTTGTTCAATAATTTTTCGGAATAAGCTTACTTGCGCTGCTCAATTATAAGCCTAAGTCCTTACTGTACATTTTCACTTAGCTGGATCTCGATGGCTTCTTTTGCAAGTCCAACCAATTGATCTGTAACGGTTTCCCAAACAAGTTATGCTATACTTACCGTTCTACATTGTTATCCTTAAAGGTGCAAACGACCTCACTTGTCGGGCACCACCCGCAACAATAACTAACATTAGTTTTTTCCAACCCCCTTGGATCTCCGGCATTTCTGTTTTTAAAGGGAGAGTGTGGGTTACGATAAGGAATAAATTCTATACAAGAGGTGGTGTTGCATCTTGTAGTAAAGCATTCCACCGATAAAACTTGCAGGCCGCTAGCATTGAAATCGAAGGGGAGGCCGAAGTGTCGTAGCCTGTATCGCCGATCGATTAAGAGGAAAAAAAGAGCCGGGCACTCACGCGCGGTGACAATTCGATTCATCGCACACTCTCACCAACAATGCTTCAATCGCACTCCGATGGCAATCGATATTGGTTTTTTGGGCGGAGGAGTATTAAGGTGGAGAGTCCGATACCGTTAAGGACCACTCGTGGTGCCGCCCCTCACAACCGTTTGCCCAGGTCTCTCTTTCTCTCGTCCCCTTTTTCCTACCTTCAAAATCCTTTTTATTCCTACGTTTCCGCCCTTTACTGCTTTCGCATCAAACACAGTGTCTCCTTCCCCGATTGAATTCTCCTTAGTTGTTATGCCTCATTCAACCGCTATCTAACCAGCACCAGCGGATAACTACAATTTGAAATCTGTCTTGATAGTGGTTTGACTGAGTAGATGCGTGTTAAGTCTATTCGAGTCCAGTTAATAACACCAAAGTGGGGAAATCTCCTAGTGAAAACCAATTTACCTGACCGGGATTAGAACACCAAACTCCCAAATACAATTTTAAGGGCTAGTCAATTACACAGTAACCTTAATTCATGGGGAATCTCCCACAGGGTTTTAAGAGAAGTAGATGTTCTCAGCCTACATAGTACACAGTAGTATATGAGTATTTTACAAAGTATGGTCACGTACGATATACTCTACCTTGTCGCTTTAACGCAGCCAGCATTGCAGGCAATCATTGTAACAAAAAATATGCTTGCGTAACTTTCGCCACATATATGGCATTCAGTTACAGTCCATTTAAAGGATGCTATACCAACACAAGAAGTATGAGTATACCAATCATAGGTTTAAAGAAAATCATTTTCGTTGTGCATTATAAGTGAAAGGCTAAGTAACGGCTTTTGGTTTCTAAGCGCCACGGCCATAGGCTAAGCATTTTCTATAGAATTTCCTCATCGAAAGAAATTTTTACACTGCCATTCATATTTCTCAGGAAATGTGCCATATAAATGCAGATTTCTCTGAGGAAAACGAATTAAAGATTACGATCGCCAAATTCACTAACTTATCTGTAATACACTATACTTCTCTCTTTTTAATGAATACACCACTATAATTTCCTTAACACTAATTCTTCAACGAAGAAATTGTTTCATCTGAAAAATATATTACTGTACCATTATATCACCATGATGGCTTTTGTCACTACAAGGTCGAACAGTTTAAATTAGTAGTTATCTCAACAGCATTGTTGCGGCTTCCAGTCCATCTTATGACTGCTTTGATGCCTGTTTCGCAGGGGAAAACGAATCCTACTCCATCGATTCTGTCCTAAATCCCTCATCCTGCGTCATTTACGACTGCTAAACTGCAAAGCTCGAAGTATTTGACCTATTAACATGAACGTCAAAGGATAATGACGTAGGTTCTTGCTTAATAGGTAGGTATGCCTTGAAAATTACGGCTGAAGCAGATACAAATGGCTGAAAATATAACTTTAAAAATTTCGTAACAGCTTTAAAATTAAGTGAAATGTCGACTTGTTTTTCTTCTGTGGGTACTCCTGAAGCAAATGTATTAAATGAGTTTATACGTAAATTTTTCGTTTTTATCTATATAGTTCGATGCAAAGAAATAAATTTCAGATTCAAATATTAAGCCTCAATATTTGGCGTACGAATGACGAGGGTGTTGACCTCTCACTCAGCGATTCGGTTTGGAAGGTTGAGGGTGGAGCTCACCACGGACTAAGCCACAGGCGTGTGAATTACACACATTCAGGGTAGGGGGTTCAGTTCCTTTCCCTGGGCCACCTCGCACTTTCGAGGATTTTTTTTTGTTCGGGGTATCCAAAGGCTTCACCCGGATTTGAACCCGGGACCCTTCTATCAATAACCAAGCGCTCTACCCACTAGGCTACCACGCTCCCCCCCAAGAGTGATGGCCATAAATACTGAATTCACAAGTTTAGCATAAATTTAATATTTCGTCATTTAATAAAATTAACACTTTTAAAAATTTTAAATGAAAAAAACCTATTTTTTACTCCAACTACGCATGTGTTGCTAACGTATTAGGAAAAAACTAAGGACTCTCCTTTATTTCAAATATTAACTAGCATAATTTTCTCTTTACAGGTAAGAGTTTTCAATCTTTTGGCTCAAATTGATGACCTGCACCTTAGAAAAAACAAACGTGAGTACCTGGGAGTAAAAACTCATCAATTTCTCATCTATTGGTAGGTTACTGAAAACACGTGCTGAAGAGTACCTACGTCCATAGTTTGAAGCACCATTCTACTAAAAGCAAAAATGCTTCACAATGCACATCTGACGACACTGGTGAATTATATCAGCTGATATATAAGCAAGTGTATAATATACCATCAGCTTTAAACTCATCATTAATCTAATTCCATTAAATTAATATCCAATCCAAATTGACAATAATGTCCATAGTGCATATATCAAACATCTTCATATATCTACATCTGTGAACGAATCGGCTTTATCTCTTGAGTGAATTTTAGGCTAGTTACTTCACCAAAGACGTAAGAAAAAAATGTTGAAAACTCCGAGCTAACACGGTTGGTTCGATCACATTCATAAAATAAGAGAGATAGATTACAGAACGGACAGGTTCAAAATGTATTTTTTTCGCATACAGGTTAGGGATCACATTAGCTATGATCGATGTCGCCAATAATGCTTATAAAAACGGTTTATTGCGCTGTTTTATGCTATTTTCATTTACTGCATTGGATGATTATTAATTTTATGGTTATGTGACTCTACTTATAAGTAATATGTTTAATACTAGTGAGGCTGAACTCTGAGAAACGGTCCCCTTAATGTATGAGTGCAGTGTCCATCGCGCATGAGTAAAATGATAAACAATAGCCGAATTCCATGTTGGGTATGTTATTGTTCCGTATTTTCTTTTCCATTGGAGCTTTTGGAGTGATCATCATATCTACATCTACGAAAGACCGAAAACACCAGGGAGTGTGGCACGGTGTGATTTCACACCAGTTATCCAACACTCCTCCCAGTTCAAAGTTGAAAATCGCACTCTCCTCCACGAGGACCAAAAGCAGCCCGGAGAACAAAGCAAGGAAAACCAGGAACTGGGAGAGTGTTACGTTAACAAACATGCTAACGTGTAGCAAATGGCTTAAGATACTACAAATAACTAAAGGAGACACCCTACGAAGAGCTGGAGAGAAAAGAAGAATAATGAAAACTCTGCGACGAACGAGAAACAAACTCACCTTACACATTTTGCGACATGACAGCCTCATGAAAACAATATTGGAAGGAGAAATAAATGGGAAGAATTATATAGGAATACCAAGAATGGAATACATCAAGAAAATAATGAAGGACCTCAAAGTAAAAAGTTATATAGGAATGAAGCAGATGGCAAATAGGAGAGTGGAATGGAGAGTTGCTGCAAACCAATCTTCGGATTCATTACTACTGATGACGACGGATTCGTGTCATTAATTCATGGTTCTACGAGGTAGGAACTCATGCAGAAGAAATTGTTGTGTCGTTGCGGGACCTAGTGTACCGAGGTGCTACAATGCGTGAAACGGAAATACTTGAACTGCTTTAATGTGATCGGTGCGAGGCAAGGAAAGAACGGACGTTCATACACACACACACACACAAAACATCTCTTCCATCCTTTTCTCTCTCCTTCCCAACCACCTACCTCCCACTTTCCACCAAACTTTTTTACGGGAGGGAGTAAAAAAAAGAGGGTCTCCTGGACGGATCCAACTCATCCAATCCTCCCCGACTTCCCCAACATTCCTTTTGTCTCTCCTTCACTCTTTTCTCTTCCTTTTTTTATTCAAACAACTTCACGCGAACTTGAGGTGGTCTGTCGGCCTCCCGTCTTGACTGTAAGATTACACGCGCTCCCAAAGTCATTTACATGGGAAGGAGCGGGGAATCTACAAGGGAACTAGAGGTTCTTTCATCTTGATGAAGACGTCGCTTCTCCAATGAATACGATCCTTTGTGAAGGAAGTTTGTCCGTCCGCCTTTAGAACGCGTGATCAAAATTTTAGTGAAGCAACTAGGATTGCTTGTTTTTTGTCTCTCTCTCTCCATGAATTCATTGCATTCTGCACTACCTCCAGCTAGCTTTAGAACATCTCTATTAAAAGATTAATCAAGACCCGTCTTTCTCGTGTGCAACCGTCAGCTAATTCTCGCGCACATGAAATGCATCGCATAACTCGGTTTCTGAAATAGAAACTCTTAAACACATTCAAGAGCTGAAGGACTTTTTATTTTATCAAGGAGATTAGCTTGTGAAAAGGGCTTTTTTTACCCAAAAGGTCATCAAAAAGAAGCCTACCACCAGAAAAAAACATTTAAAGTAGTTGCGAGGCAGTACATTGGAGGGATTGTTTTACTGAAAGCTATCTATTGAGAGAATAGTAAATGCAGCCTTCACTAACTTCTTTTAACTCTTGTTAGACGGGAACGCATGAAGTTTGGATCTTCCGTTTCTCCGTTTTTCCGCCGCGTCGTTCCATTTCCTGGAAAACATTTCGGCGGCCATGCTTCAGGTCTGGTTGACTATGGATGGCAAGGAAACGTCGCCTTACGTCGGTCGGTTTTTTCCCGCCTTTTTTCTACTTCTTGTGTCCGTTGAAATTGCCATTAAGAAATAAAACTTTTTTATTCGTGGCAATGTCTACATGTTTCATCGCCTTATTTTCAGTCGAGGAGAAAGTCTTCATCAACTTGTATATCATTGGCCCGCAGGGAATCTTCTCGGAAAGTGATTTTCATACAGCCGACAGTGAATAGCCGTCGTCTCAATGGATCTTGTCTCGTATACATAAATTTCAATGGAGATATGTAAATAAATTTAACTTTCGAACTCCATCTCCGGCTATAAGTGTCTACCGAAAACGTTTAACACGTAAGATTACTTAGTTGGAGGTATCTATAACTACATAGTACCCTGAAAGCCACCTCAAGGTTGTGGGTAAGGGATTAGTTATTTCAACATACACCACACCATACCGTAATAAGGTTAATGAAACTACAACTATTAATGCATTCCCTGATGGAAATTCCCTATAAGAATTTCCAAGAACATAGGGAAAAGCAAGGGGAAAAATTTATGTCGCAAGGAAATTCCCTTAAACTAGGGAATTTTTTTTCTAGAATTTTTTTTCTCTGGACAGGAAAGACTTCGGCCAGAAATTTCCCTGGAACAAAACGCTACTTTAGGGAAAACCTTTCAGGCCGAGGAGAAATTACATCAGTAATTTCATAGAGTGCGGTGTGCAGTTCATAGAGTGCATGACTATAGAAGAAGCAATATATATTGATCAAAAAGTAAGTAATCTGCATAGTTTCATTATACAACCTTAGAGTTATCACAATTATTTGTAATGAGGCTGACAAAATATTTCGCAATGAAATAATATGCGCAACCATTCTAAAAAAATCAACTCTCACGGTCAACTACATTGGGTGGAATAAAAATATATTCTAAGCCACTGCAGCCAACTTTCAAAAGCATTTCCCAGGGAAAAATCATTCTAGGGAAATTATTCGCTAGAGGAATATTTCATCGGGAAAACGGGGGTTGAATTTTCGAGGAAATTTAACAACAGGGTTAGTTAAAACCTGCAAACTTTTGTCAGCAGGCTATATTTCACCAATCTGCACGACACTATAGGTATGCTACCAATGCTATAGATACTATTTGTATTGATGCATTTAGCAACTACACAAAAGGTTTACTTCCAGGTAACAATTATTAAAGCTTGGATATCTTTATAAGGAGAGCGAACGTGAGTAATTATGACGTCCCAAGTGAACCACAATGATTTTTGTGTCGGAGGACCATATCCCAATTTTCCCAAACAAACTCGTGTACGGTGTATAGCTTTGAATAAAGATACCAGAGATATTTGTCTTTTAAATTTCTGAATACTTTTAGGCTTAAACATAAATGCCTACCACGGAAGTTGGGACCAAATAGAGACACATTTGTATGTCTAGTTCGGGGAGAAAAAAAGTGTTATAACTAGCTATAGGATGTTCTCAATGTCATGAAGGATATTAATTAGGTATTTATAATTTACAGATGTGGCACAAAAAGACTAGTAATTTTTAATGAGCTTTTCTAACACATTAACGAAGAATAAGAGTTTCTAATTTATGAAGGTATCAGGAATGCAACGAAGAAATATCTTTTAACTATCGTTCTAGAAATAGCATTGGCAATAGTACCTTAAGTTGTACACTAGTGGTAATGAGAAGACGCGGAGCCACCTGGAAACAAGAGGGAACTCTGGCAATGACTTTTCTGATGGATCTCGCACTAAGTATACCACCCTCTCCTGTGCCCGACCAGGTGTATCCCTCTATCTGCCCCATTGGACTGCGAGACCTTGAAGTTAACAGGCGAGGACTCTTTTTATCGGTCTACCTCACCACGCCTAATCAATTTGAATCCACTTCATTTACCGCCTCAGTCCGGGTTAAACTTCCCGATTTTTTTACAACTTTCTCTCTCCCTCCCGGAGACCTGAAAAGTTTAATTTCCCCTTCGAAGGCAAGCATTCTCAAGCGAGGAAAGAAGAGGGCAGGCGAGGAGGCCAAGTAGAAGAAGAAGATATGAAAAAGTCTAGCCATGGCGTCGTGACGAACGTTTATGTCTCTTTCTCTCACTCGTTTTCTTTTTTAAGCATTCGCTCACGCAAGCTCTCTTTACTCTCTCTTTCTTTTCTGACCAAAAAAATAATAAAGAAGTCCTCAACCTCACTCATTCCACCGGATTGCTGCTTCGCCCCTCCTTGCTCCTCAAACTCTTCACAAGTCTTGCCCCTTCCTCTCCTTCCCTTCCAAGCACAGGAGAGCTATTACGTCCGTTACCGTCTTCACCTTAGGCACCCGCGATTGGTGAAAAAGTTTTACCCCTTCTAACCCTACCCTACCACCCCCCCCTCTCCTCCTTACACTACCCTCTTTCCCCTTCGGCCGCGTTTTATTAGCTCGCCCTTCCTCCACAGTCCTTCACATCCCAACCTTTCCCCATGCCCGCCACATCACACCACTCCCTCTCTCCCCCCTTTCTTACTCTCTCTCACACACATACACACACACCCACGAACTCACGCAAAGTGTCGCCCTTTTTACCCGACCGCGGGACTTAAACCGAACGGAGACAAATGGCTTCCCTGCTCAGTGCCACTTGCCAGGACGTTCTCTTCATTCCCTCGTTTATTTCTTTTTTCCCCCATCCACCCATCCCTCTCTCTCTCGCTGTCGCCTTCTCTTCCCATCTCCCACGTTCTCTCCCCTTGCCTTCTACACCTCCATCACTCTTCCCATTCTTTTTACATCTACGGGCGCTTTCTATTCGCTCTAGTATGATGTTCAATTCGCAACACATCTGCGCAATTGCTTTTTATTGATTTTAGGCCACGCGCACTAGACAACGCACTTCAGAACAGGTCTTGAGTGGAGTTTATGCGCTCTATGCAATAAAATAATTTCGATAATCACGTCCGCAATTATTGTTTAAGCGTTTATCTTATATATACAAAAATAATGTTTTTTTATCACTCTTTATGCCCGCCAATACCATTCATCCCATTGCGATGAAACTTTGGTGCGTTTTTGTGCGTGTGCCCATGAAGGTTTCTTAGTTATAAAAATGTCAAATTTTGGAGTTGTTTTTATCCCAATATTGCTAACATTTACTCCCATAAGAAAAGCATTGAATTCGGAGCAGGCGTTTCTTTATTTGATTTTTTAAATTCTTGCACTAAAAATATTAGATGGAAATTTGTATCATAGAACGCATAAAATAATGCAGTATTTAAGTCTTTCATTCAATTTTCTCATACGCTTCGTTTTTGTCCAAGTATTGCGCTATTATCTCGAAACTCATCAATTTGTCTTCCATTTCAACAATAGAAAGTTTCCTTGGTAACCAGGCGTGAATATCCATTTAATAGCGATTTCATGAATAAATTCGAAGACCGAAAGCAGGTGAGGAACTGGAGTAGTCTCTTACATTTGCAGATATTCATGATGTAGTCGGTAAGTTAACGTAGGCACTGGAAACGTTGTTGACTGGGTTATAAGATCGATGTGAGAGATTTTGAATGAATATGGACCACAAATATGAGTTTCGCTAGAATAAGGAGAGCGAGCTTAACTTTAATGGAGATGGACATGAACTAGAGTAGGTGGAGCATCTCAACTATCTAGTTAAAATTTTGGAGGACACTAAATTTAACAGGAGAGATATTCGAAGAGTAATTATTACCGGTATCATATAACCGGTGAATGTAGGTTTAGATGGAAGATAGTAAATATCCTTATAGAATTTTACCGGCGCAACCCCTTTGGTGATGATTTCTCTCCTTGCTCGATTTCTTTCTTCAACTCAGCATGCGTACTACTAGTGTTCACCCTATCCATAAAGCCTATTTTATTTCTTCCTCTTTCCCACCTACACAATATCTTCCCTCTATTACGGCCTTCTACGATTCTTCGCCCCTCATTACCTCTTTCAAGTGCCTACCTGCTCTGCCTTCTTCTAATCTCCACCAATTTCTTATTCCTCATCCGCCAAAGCAAGAACTCCATCGTCTGTCTTCCTTTCCATCCACAGCAGTTTCTCCATTCTCTTACACGCCGATATTTCAAACGTCTGCAGTCTATTCTCGTCCTTTAATCTCAGAGTCCAGTTTTATGCACCTAACTATACAACACTCCATGCTAGAAACTTCCACAAAAGCATTGTATGACGAAAATAGCCCATGACAAACAAGCGTTCTATAAAATAATGAAATTAATGACGTAGTAAAACGAAACAAGAAATATTAGTGAAGACTTGAAGCACTGAAGATGAGTAAGATTGTGTCGTTCGTAAACCCGGTCTATGAGGAAAGATGATGATGGCAGTTGGAGGTTTTCGAGTTGGTGGTCGACAGGAGGATAGAGAGGATAAGGTGATTAAAGAGGAAGATGCACGAGGAGTTGTTACGTACGTTGGAGGGGTCGGAGGAGGCAGAGGAAATGGCTGGAAGAAGTGATGAGGGATAACGGGCTGTTGAAGAGAGTGACTAAGGAGAAAACATTTTGCATAAGGAAAGAGGTAGAGGAAAAGGAGGGTAGGATGTATTAATAGTTTAGGTTGGGGGTAATGTACGACTGTTGAGATGATTCGTGACCAAATGGGATGAAAGTAGACAAACAATGTTGAGGCTTATGTTTGTATTTGTGGGTGTCTGGAGTACGTTCAGTCATTATTATTATGAGTGTTAAGTATTATTTAGAGTGGACCAAGTTTTTCTTTCATATATGTATGATCATGTAAAAGGTGCGTTGTCGTAGTTTTGCTCTTTAATTATCTGAGGGTAAAGGAAGCGTTAATACTTATCATCCCTAAAGTCTCTGACTCTCCTTATTTAATCTTATAGGTCATATCTACCGATGTAGTGAGGTAGGGTTTAATTTCTTCAAGATGAAAATTTGACTCGTGCCCAAAGTATGTACCATTTTATAAGTTTTAATATTGCTTGCTTGCCTTTTTTTGCCTTGCATTTAATCTTTTACTTTAAAATTTTTTTTGCTTACGGGGTACCTATGCGTTCTTTAAATTTTAGCTAGCTGTTGAATAAACTGCTTCTATGATTCTCCCAAGTATTTCCCGCTTCTCAAAACTATCTTTTGACCTCGCCATTTTTCCCTGCGTATTCCATTGCATCTCCCTCTTTACTCTCCATCTCCTTCCTACATCCCTCACCTGTTTTTGGAACGACCCCGACCTCAACCCGACCATGAAACATGCTTTTAATCCCTTTCTCGATGATTTTCCACTCCCAGGCACAAGTTCGAGTGATTTATAATGGGGAGCTTTCTCCTTTTATTTTTACTTAGCTCGAGTGACGATTCAAAAATTCTCCAGCGTTGTATTTCGTGAGAGGGGAAGAATTTCGCCTCTTGTGAAATAATTCATCGGTTTTGCTAATCCACTAGGTTCCTCAAAATATTCTGAAACGCTTAAAAGCTTAAACGGCTGAGTCAACAAAACGAAACAATATGCATGGAGAAATCTTTGCATTCTTATCACATTACGTAAGAATTAGGCCCTATTTTCCTTCTTCCTCTTATCTATTATTGGTCATATTGGTTATACAGCACGCTTTGTTATGGCCCTGCAATTGACGGTTCAGAGTATTTTTTATGCATGTGATGTATTGGAAATACCAGCCAAACATAGAGCAAGGTCATTTATGGTGAGCCAAAACCATAGTTTCCTCAGGAGCACCTTTTCCCAGAACCTAATTTTGTGAAAGATGTTAAGAAAAGGCTGACGAATAGTTGAATATGTAGTACGGAGTTGTGTGGTGCAGAAACCTGGACTCTGAGAAAGGAGGATGAGAATACACTGTGGGCGTTTGAGGTGTGGGTGTGGATAAAGTGTGATGGACGGAAAGGAAGACAAACGAGGAAGTTCTTGGTATGGTGGATGAGCAAGAAAACTTCTGGAAGAGAACAGGAAGAGGCAGAGTAGGGGTTTGGGAGAGGTAACGAGGGGCAAAGGGTTGCTGAAGACCAATTTAATTTTCATTCAAGTATTCTACCAGTTGATTGATAGGTTCTTCCCCCATTCTGCATTCCAATTTCATAGACTTTATCTCGCTTTCCCTCCGAAGGATGTCCCGCCATTAGATCCCGTTCGTCTCCCTCGCCACCCAGCTCACCTTCTCCATCCTTCTCCTAACCCACATCTCAAACGCCACAAATCTACGCAAATCCTCCCTTCGCAAATACCACGTTTCCAAACCATGCAGTGCCACGCTCCAAATTAGAGTTTTCACCAGCCTTTTCTTTACGTCTCTTCTCAGACCCCCCCCCCCTCATCAATTCCCTTCTATTAGAAAATGCTTCTTTAGCCACGGCAATTCTGTATCTGATGTCCCTACCACTAAACCCATCTCCTCCAAAATACTACCCAGATTCGTAAACTGCTCGATCTGCTCTATCTTCTGCTCTCCCACACTTGTACTCAGCCCCGCCTTCTTACTTCCAGAAAATCTCATCGCTTTCGTTTTCTTGTGATTTATCTTCATCCCATACCTTTCGCACTGCACCTCTAACGCATTGACTGTAACCCCTTGGCCGACTGACTAACCAATGCTTGATCATCTGCAAATCTCACTGATTTTATCAGCTCCCCTCCTACCTTTATTCCTACCTCCTTATCCCCCAATGCCTCCCTTACCATTTCCTCTGAATACACGTTAAAAAGTAACGGCGATAGTGGGTATCCCTGCCGCACTCCCCGTCCTATCGTGGCCCATCCCGATTCTCCATCGGCTACCCTTACATGTGCCTTCTGGTTCATATACAAATTCCGAATCAGACACCTATCCCTCCCATCGACCACAAATTTCTTTAACACTCCCATTAATTTCGGAAGACCATGATAAAGGGGAGGATATTGGGTAAGTGAGGAAGGGGAAGATAGAATAGACTTTATGGGCTGGATGAAGAGAAGTACGACTTACACTGAGATGAAGAAAGTAATCATGTAAGGGCCAGCGCATTTAAAAATCTAGAGGATGTTTATTCCCTTAGAATTGTCTACATTATCCTGTAGAATACTCTAATAAATAATTAATAAAAAATTTAACTATTTTGTCAAAGATATTATAAAAAACATATTTGGCAAAAATTTCTTTCTCTTCCCTCTTTATTTCTATCTTACACTGAAATACCGACGCACTTCACTCTCTAAAGCTCCCTGCTTGCTTGTGTACCAACACTAAGGAAGCAATTCACACACGCTCACAATTGGCTCCACCAAATTGAACAATTAACGTGATTGCGTGAGCATTACGAGATCCCTCTTCCGAGATGATCCGTCAAAGGCGCCCGCTGGCACACCGTCAAACCAACTTATGCTAATTCCTATTCAACGCCAAAGCACCCCGCAGCGGCGCAACCTGCAAACGAGTTCCATATTTCCGTCATCACACACAAACACCCTCGTGTCGTGCCGTTTGAATCTGTCTCGGCACATTTAATGGCGAGGATAGGAGGAGGGGTAAAGAAGGGTAAAGGGGGAGTCCCACGCACTTGCCACCGCACCTGGTTAAGCAGAAGCGCGAATCTGATCCTCCGTGGGGCGTGAAACACAAAAAGATCAACTTAAATACTTTAGCCAAGAAATATATTCCGACTCGCGAGGCGCGACTCTTCCGCTCCTCCAAAATAAAAACTCTCCCACCTTTAACTTCTCCCATCCCTCCGAGTCGCAGAGCCCTTGTTACGGCGAACGTTGCCAAAAACGCCACGCTATCTCCCGTTCTCCTGCTCGATCCTAACCCACTGTTACTTACCAAAATACTTGAATAGTTTGGGTGTTTACTTTGTGGAATTTTGTAGACGTGCTCAGATAAAAAATAGAAGCAGCATGGGCTATTCCACATTTAGATGACAGTATGGGCTCTTACGGAGATTCGTTGCCTGTGTAAATCCCCATAAGGACGGAGGTGCGATGTTGCTAATAGCAGCAGGATAACTAACATAGTGCTATGCAGAATACTAGCTGCACATCTAGGAGTCTTCCAAAACGAAAATACTATTCCCTTAAGTAACAAAATTAAATTTAGCTAAGAATTGGAAATGGCTGCTTGTATGTACCTCCTTGAGATGAGCACACGGTGAGTAAGTTTGGCAGCAGCGTTCTCCATAAGGCCCATTCTGTCTACTGAATGTGGAATGCTTTACTGTGGTATTTTAGTTTTTCAGGTTTTCCCGTTGAATATAGTGCAGGAAGACTTCTTGGGTTTTCATCCTGGTCATTGGCTCTATCTGGAAGTTGACCGCAATATATGAATATCCCTGGAACTCTGTTGTCACCTGAATTTTCACGCGCTTTTTCCTGCTTGGCTCGCTATTCCCACGCTCTTTCAATCGATCTTAGAACCGGTGACCAGGAGATCCTGCGATGAAAACCGCTATCCCGGTTGAGTTTCCTATTCTCTATTCATAAAGCAATGCCTTCCTTCACTAATCAGATCCAAAAGCCAGTGACCTGGGAAAGTGTTCCCGTATTTTTCGTATTGACTCCATGGTTGTGGATAAGGCTGTACTCCGCAACCGCCAACTTCTCTAATTGTTTCATATTTCTTGTTCTGGTTGTTTCGGTTATTCATACTCCTTCAGCCTGGATTAATCGGCCCTTCATTTTTAACCCACATTTAGTTTAACGTTCCTCAATGGCTAGGTTCACTTCGCATTTAATATCTGCCACTTGTAGATGAGTCAAAATAACTCGATCGAATAAAAGGATCACCCCTCTGAATTTGAGCCCAGCCCAACAATGCTAAACTTTTGTGACTGATCGGGAACCGGTGTTTCCATCGAGGCAGGCCATTGCCCCTAAACATGCTTATTACATGTAACTAACAAAAATTTTATAAATAATATAAAATAACAAAAAATTTTGAAATCGCGTCCAATACCAACTTTTTCGGAACAAAATTATTAAATGGCCTCATATCTACGAAAAATTCACCTCTATCACGTACCTGTCCCATGTCCCAGAAGTATTGTCCGTTATTTCAGGTACCATCTTCCGGTTCAGCTGCGTATCTCCGCATTGCAGTGACAACAGTTTCTCCCCCATTACAAAAGGAGTATTCAGGTACCGTATTTTGTATGGTCTCACAATTTCCGAGCCTTGATAGTCACAAAATGTTGACGTCACAGCCTCGAAATTTTCAAATAAAGCCATTCAATATATGAAATTTTACGAGGGCTGTGAAGTCACATTCACAGATTTTCCGACGTTCCACCGTATCAACTCTTTCTTTAATCAGGCCCCAGGTCAACCTTAAGACGCCACCTGTAACGGGTGAGAAACTGTATTTGCTTCAACGCTGACATACAGAAATGAACCGGAAGTCGGCACCTGATATATCAAACCACATAGGAAACCTCTACTCCAAATATTCCGTTAATTTTACATTTATTGTGCTGTTTATCACATTACCCTAAAAATATTCAATATTTACACTAATTTTTCCTTTCACCTCTACCACTACTCCTTTAACCCAAATTCCCAAACCCCCACTCATTCTCAAGTTCAACTAAGTATAAATAGGAACTCACCACGGGTGATAATTGAATTCCCTTTACAAATTATGTGGAAGCGTTGAAACCAGTAGGATTGTGGGTAAAAAAATAGCATTATGCAAAGTTTGGTCATCCAAGCACACCTCTAGCACATTCCCGCAACGTCACCAGCATCGTCATACTATCATCCTTCCTCCAAGTCCCAAAGTCTCAGCTCACAGACGAACCAACGTAAAGGCAATACTCATTGAAGCTGCAAGTTTCTGTCATGTAATTTAGTGGAATCCTTATGTCTGTTCTCACTGACGACACCAAGTTAAGGCAACATGCCCTTAACCTTGAGGATTTTTGGCCTTTCATCAGCGTTGATCAATTTTTGAGAATGAAAGTTTCACAATCATTACAGCTCGCTCCTTCACACCAGAAGTTAGTCTCAGGTGAGAAGATCAACTGAAGTCGGATAATTTGGCCTGAAATAGGTTGCTCGCAAATGGAATGTTCGAGAAAATTTAGTTCTCAAGGATGGATCAACTCTTAAGAGAGTCCAAAAATTCTTAGACGAGGCCTTCACTCCAATGTGAGTATAAGTTACCAGTATCTATCATTGGAATATTGTGTATTAATCAAGTTTTCCTCACTGATGAGCCAACAACAAAGTATCACGCATTGAAGTTGCAAGTTTCTCTCCTTGGAATCTTGTTTTTAATAACAAAATTTTAAACACTGCCAAATATCTTCATGAAAATAAAAGTGTAGCTTTCACTTGAAAACTAATCTTGAAAGTAACGTTGAAATCGATTGTAAATTTCAAAATACAGATGTGCAAAAAACAGCTAAGAATCAACATGTCCTGCGCATGTGTTTTTCAGACGTATCTCTTGGAATTGGCAATGTTATGACTTACATTAAATATATAATCTTGAGATTCATCCAGCCAATCTTTGATGACCCCAGTACACTCTCAAGTCCCAATGTCAGTAAAACCCGAAATAGTAAGATCATCCGTACGGGAAGCTATCGCCAACACGTTAGCTTCACTAAGATATTAGCAAGGTATGTACCTTCCACCAGGACAGGTACTGCATTGAAAATTATACATGTTATTAATTATACATGTTATGAATGATACTATTCTTTAACTTGTGAAACCTGCCATGGAATAAAACACAGTAGGCTGTATTTCAAACATAATGCTCGAAGCCCGCACTGTTTGAAACACTGAAATATAATTTTTTTATGAAAAGTTTTCAGATTGCGCAGAGCTGATTAGCCACGTACACAATTTTATAGTCATATTTACGGGTATAAATACATACTAAAATGATCAATCGTACCAGAAAAAATATAGGCAGCATCATAGAGAAATACTTATCCTTCTTCTGGATGCTATATGCCTACTCGAAATATTAATCTCGGAGTAAATTTGAATGTATGTTTCAATTAATGAAAATATATATGTAGATGGATCCCCCTTACTCTCACTTCCACACAAAGTGCTCCTTACTTCGTTTGAAGCGAGTTTTTGAACTACGCCTCCCTATTGTCTTTACTCTCCCCACCCCACCACCTTGGACGCTATAGACTGAGGCAAGAAAACGCCTGGACGATGCCTGGATGTTATGCGTTGAAAATGATATCAAATCCATTATCGACATTAAATATTATGAGTGGGAAACTTCTACGCAACTGATTTATATGTTAGTCAACACGGCATGCAGTCGATATTACTCACTTCTCTCTCTGCATGTTTTTCAGGTTTTTACCAACGACTTATTTAAAATCTAGCCACAAGGGATCAAATAAAATTGATACATTTTTTACTGAAAATACTGAATCAACTTAAAGTTGGTTTTCAAAATTTGGCCGGGTCTAAGAACGTGCTCAGGAAAAGCAGGTTGATTTGGTGAAGAAAGCTTTGCAAGCGACTTTGATCGGCCACATTCACGCTCAGCTCTTATCGAATAAGCCCTAAATCGTAAACAAGAAGAAAAATAGTACCGCTCACGTAATAGCTGTGTATTCGTTAAGGGCTCTTATGATACCGGGCAAGGGTATAGAAGCAAGTTTGAAACTGACCAGTAATCCGAGATAAAAATTAGAAGAATAAATTCTGTTATGTTTTTAATAAATATTTATTCCATATGCTTTCATCGAAAAATAAACTAAAAATCGACAGAAAATGAAGGGAAGAAATTCAAAATATTCCACGCGGAATTCTCGGCTAGTCAGCGAGACTAGAAATATCATACGACCTGCAAAGCACATCAACTTTGATCGACCGCAATTCAAATCTTGCTCTCACCGAACCATTTTGCATGCATGCACGAGGTTCATAAAACGAAATCCAATCACGTCATTCTAGCTAGAGCATCGACAAAATCTCACGCTATTTCAAGCCAGACGCTTAACTCTGGTCAAGGTTTCCAAGGCCCGCCGATTCAATCCGAAAATTCGAGGGGCAAGTTGTTTGAGCCACCAAACTTGGCAATGTTGGAAAGTTTATGAAGTCTATGAAATGCAACGGCCCGTGAGAGTTTAGTTCCTCTTCCTCTTTAGAACACGCTCGATAAATTTACCACGACGAGGTCTATAAACTTTTCTATTTTTATCCTTTCTCTACCTGAATTTCCGGTAGAAAACGTCGAAGTTAGACCTTTAGTACTTCAAAACAGGGCCCCTCACTAAATCTTAAAATATCACGGAAACTGAATCTTAATCAGGTGACCCTTATGGTAAAAACTCAAAATAAAGGAACAACTTTGTGTCTAACGCTGGTTAATGATATGAATACCATAATGAAATAATTAAAAACAGGCGGAAGTAAATTTTGGCTGATCAAAAGAAAGGAGAAGAAAGAATTAATTGTGTGAATGGTTATTAGTTAAAGAAATAGGAGTAAATGGCGCGGGATGCAGGGGCAGACATCGAAAGACGTGAGTTAAAGTACTCTTTAAGAAAAGGAAAATGAGTATTTAGAACAAAAGAGTGTGCATGAAGCAATTTATGAGTGTAACTTAAGCTAAAGAGGAATGCAGGGACATGGAAGTATGTTATAAATTATTAAAACAGAGCCTGATTTACACGCCTAGTACCACTAATTGATCTCTTTTCACTATGCCTACACCGAAAGTGATTATGCGAAATGGGCCTGATGGGTTATTTCTGACAGTTAATTCACTCCCTTTCTGCTAATACAGTGACCACCAACTTTGAAAAACTTGAACAATTGGAAATTGCATGAAAACATTTTTCCATAGGGAAGTCATAGAAGGGATTTTTAAAGAAACACATGGAATCATGAACGATTCAAATTAATATCAGCCCTAATGCAGGACTTGCAGGATCTCAAGTAAATGGAAAATGAAATATGCAATTTCAATGGACTTGTCAACGTTTCCTCGAGGCATTGTTATTTCATTAGGATTACTTAATTTTCATCGCCTAATTTTCCAAAAGTTGTGCCATGATTACAGATGTGGAATGCATATTGAAGAGTTAAAATATATGATCAGGACGTAATTTCCAGGAATGTGATATGCTATAAAGCGTTTTATGCAAGGATTTGCTATTAAGTCCTGTGACACCCCATGCCAAGAGTTCAATAGAAATTTCTCTCTGATAACTTAATTTGGGGTGCTGGTACAGTATCGATTCTAAACAGCAAGAAACACCACATAGATTGGCATGCAAAAGAGAATAATGAATTATACCGAGAAAGATTTTATTTACTCAGGGAAACCGGGTTGATTACTTGAACCTAAGGATTACAATGCCGCGCTCACCATGGCAGATATAAAACCAAGATTATCATTTACCAACTACTCCTCCTGCTGGCTACGCAACATTCTCACACTTCCCGATTGTTCATCTTCCCATGGTTAGCAGCGTGGTGGCATAACTTTTTCGGACTAAGATACTCTGACAGAGGGTGAGCTCGTAAAGCATTTCTTTCCTTACAGTTTAACGTCAAGGTCTATGAAATTAGTCTTTATTTAAGCCGTGCGACGTAAACAAGTCCTGCAACCTTTACTGTTTGTGCCTCGGTTTCGGTGCTAAAAATTTCTCGCATCAATTTTTACATCTTCATGGGCGTTGAGACATAAAACAATACTGTGGATTTGCCTAAAGGAGATCGAAACTTTTAATTGTAGTCAAATTTTCGATTTGACTACAATTAAAAAAATTACAATTAAAACATTACAGTCAAAGATTTCTCATCCGATCCTACAGATCACCATAACATCTACGTGGGAGTCCTACATTAGACCATATAGCTTAGTTTACTTCATACGCCATATTTCACCAACTTCACGCCCTGTGCGTCATTCCCCGATGCTAATTCTTTTGAGGAATTTCTGATTATTCCTGAGTAACTTTTCTCATTATATTTTGCATTTATTAAAATTCGGTCTCATTGTCGAAGATATAAAACCCCTTTATATTAGTAATATTATTACTTATCAGCTATCTTAAACACCATCTAAATCCCGCACTATAAACGGTTTAACATTTTTTCTCTGTGAATTTAAATGAAGGTTCATTACCTCTACCCCCATTCTTATTGTCGAACTTACGTGAGTATAATAATGATTAAATAAATGTTTCCGGCCCAACTTTGTGAAATTAGTGTAATTCACTCAATGAAATCATACTATTTGTTTTCCAAGGCTGATAATGACAATTCCGAAACCAATGTAGGGAATAAAAGAGTGAGGAAAATACAAAGTTTGAATTTATTGAGTTAAAATATAATTGTGGCATTTAAAATTTTAAGTACTTTGGTCGTGCCGTTTTCCATTCGTTCAAAATTTTGCCGACCATATTCATGCGTTTTATCCAACAAATTCCTTTTTGTTTTTCCTAAATGTTTTGGCTAAGTGAAAAAAAAAGTTATCAAAATGATTTTTACTAGTACAACTCGCCATCGTTAATGTACAATTTCGAGCAAGAAATCAAAGGTAGTTTGAGGCACGTCATATAATGAGCTTGGGGAGGAGGATATTCCTCGTGGAAGAGTAACCTGGGAAAATGAAGGCAATATCAGAGAAATGCTATCAAGGGCAAGGATCGTCGTAGTAAAGATGAGGAATAATTTCTTCCCCAGAGAAACCTGAAAATAAAACAATGTTAACTTCATACCTCCTTTGGAGTAGTTATCGATCCCAAGTTCTCTCGATATTAAAGAATTATCACCGTTCTCTGTTTATGGATAAAATTACACTTCGTATTCATTGCCAATCCTGGAATTCATAATTATATGCTTGATCTCGTGATACAACCACTTTTGTTTTCTCGTTAGAGATGGCGTTGGTGCATAATAACGCCACATGTTGCTCGTCGTTGGATCACGTAATGTTTTTTCTTAAATTGTCGCCGGAAATGAAGAGAATAATCTTTTGTTTTTGAGTTGAAATATTCCCCGCGGAATGTCTCTGAATATCCGTGAGAATGGGACTTGAAGTTGACGTTTCATTGTCCCTCTTTATTGTGTATTTCTTTTCTTTCTTTTTTTTAACATTTTGGAATGCTACAGCTGCCAACTGCAATGCTTATCCCATGACTCTCATGCATGCATTTATGAAACGAAACAACACACAAAAAAGAAAATTAAGCCTCTTTCTTTCATTCAGCGAGAGAAAAGGGCTTGAGTGAGGGAGAGAGAGGAAGAGTTGGTAAGTGAGAGTATGAGAGGAGCGAGCGGAGACAAAAGAAGAGAGATATGGAGAGGGCGTATAAACAAAGAACTGGCAAGCCCCTCTCTCCCTTCCACCCTTTCTCTCTCTCCCCCCCCCGCTAATCCTTATGCCGGCAGCCAATACCCTCGAGGATTTAGAACATGAGTCAGGAGAGAGAGAGTGTTGAGAGCAGGAGGAAGAGGGAACAAAAAAAAGAGACCGCGTGGAGTCCTCGGGGCTAAATCTTTACTGCTCAGGAAAAGCACGGCTATTTCCAAAATAATGCTCTGTCTTCTTTCCCTGCACCCCCCTGCTATATAACCCTACCCACGCCCTCTAACCGCCCCTCTTACTCTTCCGTGCCCTGAAAATTCTTCTTTCTTCAATCCCCTAACATTTCTCCTCGATCCTTTCCTCCTAACATCCCTTCTCTCTCGTCATCCCTTTCTTTAGGCCTCACTCATCCTTCACTCCTGTCTCTCTCTCTCTCTCTCTCTTCTTCCTAAAGTTCTTTATTTACATAAAAAATGAGACATCCGCTGGCACAAGTCTCTCTTTCTCTCCCGCGGCCTTTAGGGGGTAGGTGGGGGGGCTTGGGGTTAAGGAGAGGGAGAGAGAGAGGGTTAAGGCAAAATAAGGGGAAGGGGGCATATAGGGCTTAGGGCGCGATAGTCATTTGGAAAATGGGTTTGGCCGGAGGGGAAAAAGGTTCTCAGGGGGTATGTAGGACGGTTTTTTTTAGGTGGGGTGGTGGTAGAAGGGAGTTTGGTTTACGGGGTGAAAGGACGAGCAATTGTAGTGGGAGGAGGGTGGTTGGATTTAGCCTGAGAAGGGGAGGTTTATTCGGGACTGGGCTCTTGCTTGGACACAGAGTGGTAAGGTCAGTGCACGAAGAAAAAACATTCGAGTGCCCGCCTATCTATCTACGGTGGACTACTCTCTCAAGAGCTGGAATGCTGTCATTCATCTCTGAGTTGTGTTGTAGTTATGTTGGTACACGCATACCTACTTATGAAGCAACCATATAGAAAAAAAATAACTTTCCCCTGGAACTTTTAGCTTGGACAAGTGTGAAATATTTTATACCGACAGTAATACGTTTTACTAATGAAGAACAAGACTTTTCCATCACCATGTGCATTTTTCAGAGAGCTAAATGACTCAATGATTGTACTACATGACCAAATCGTTACGTTTTGTTGATTGAAATCAGTCGCATTCTTCAGGCGCGTGTTTTTCTCTCTTTCACCAGCGGAACTAGAATTTATTTTTTTTAGATTTAGTCGGAACGTCCTACTTTTATTTTTGTTCTGATCAACTTCATCATTTAAAGATTATAATTGCGTTAAATCTGCCTCAACAGTTTTCTTCCCACTGTATGAAAACTAAATAGCTTCATTTGTCTGCACTTTTGGGGGCTTACGTCTACACAACTGCGTGAAGTTCACAGTGAAAAATCATTCGCCTAGACTGGGATTCATGCCCAGACCCCTTGATTTCACGCCGAGTGCTCTAGCCAGTTAAGTTACCCAGGCGTACTTTACCACTGAATTTCGTGAAGGCTTTAAGGAGCGAGTTGTCCTCACAGGTACCGTGCATCCCATGCCGTGGAGAACCCGTGTGTGAGCACCAAGCGCTACCGTCCACGAGGTAAAGCCCAACTTTAAACACAGGTGTTTACCTAGACAAATTCAAAGAACTGCGGAAGTGGCCGCGCAGTAACTTTAGTTGCAAATCAGGGTTCGAATCCCAGTCCTGGCGATATATTTTTTCACTGTGAACTTCACACAATTGCGTGCACATCAGTGGGTGACTCCGTTAAAGTTACTGCGCGGCCAGTTCAGCAGTTCCCTGGCTTAAGTTTAGTTTTTTTTTAAATTAAAAAGGCATCTGGCTGTTTTGCATCCCCAAATTCAGCTTGTAACAGGAAAATAAATGTATGATAAAAACGTATCATTATAAGACTAGATTCCTTTTTTGGAGGTGTAGTAATTTTCTCATTGCATTAATCTTTACTTTTTTTGACCTAGTGAATAGGAATTTAGCATTTTTGTCACTATTTTATTATTCCGCAACAAAAAAATCGTTCACTTGGGAATACGGCCATGTTTGATATATTAGCAATATCGGAAGAGAGGAGGAGTTCGTCCACGCTGGATGGAGAAGGTAAAAGAGTCTTAAGAGTTTAAAAATGAAAAGAAATTCCTCTAGTGATGTGGATGGCTGAGGTGCGAGTACTGTACCTCATTTCCAGGGAAAAACGGTGATGTGTTAAGTAACGAATTCGATCCAGAAAGTAAAACTGCGGCAATATTCTAACAGCGGTGCATAACCTTGTTAACCACAATCTCAAATCTTTACACAGTGATTTTCCACAGGTCTGCAATTTCTCATATCTCTACTTCAAGTGGTTCATTATAACAAAAACACCTCCAATAGAGTGTCCCGCGAAAGTCATTCTTGCAACGAGTTTCTTATGGGCAATTCTAATACCGTCATCAACATAGTTAAGATGGTTCCGCCGTAAAATGACATGTCATTTGATTCATATTTTGAGCAATTCTAGGAAAACTTGTCCCCTATCAGATATTAGCATCAAAAATCCTACCTTTTCAAGTTTACTTTCTCGCAAATTGAACTTGAAATTACATGACCTGTAAAAATGAGAGAATTCGAATAAACATGGGGAATATATGGTATTTTTCTATCTAATATAAACGTCACGAAAAGCTGTTAATAAGAAGCGAAAACTCCCGATTAATTGGCTAAAAATAAAATAATGTATATCACAACTTTATTTTTTTAGTTGTAAGCTAATATCTGCGATAATTGATGTCATCATGTGATAATTTAAAAAATGGAAATGCATACGGCTTCTATGGCTATAAAAAAAGTAATTTAAATATATTCGCGGAATAATCTGCACATTTTGCCCCTTAATTTTGGTTTTCAATTGCCAACACACGTAATAAGCGAAAGCTGAATTTTTTTTAACCAGTTAAATAAAAAGTTGGAGTTGAGTATTTTTTTCACTCAGAATGATCACATTTTGCATAATGAGGCCCTGCCAACATTTGGTTTGATTGTTGACTACATTCATTGTTAAAGTGTGTCAAAACTTTTATTTACTGGTAGGTATAAACCAAAAATAAAATTAGTTAGAAAAAACTTCGCGCAGAGAAAGTGGAGCTCAATGGTAAATTTCTCTGCAAACATCCATTTAACAGAACAAATAACAATTGTTGTTAACATTCATAGTTTATAATATATTTTTATCTCATATAGCCACGACCTTGAGCAATTAGGAAATTTTTAGGCTTGCATCGCGTGTCTGCTGCATGTATTCCAAATGGGGGAGCCGACGGGCCGCGCGAGAGAAAATTGTAAATGTTTAAATATTTATAAAAAACGTATTTATGAATTTACACTAAATTTTATTTTTTGAGTAGTTAGCTGGATATGTTTAAATTACGGAAAAAAAGTTTCGGCCGATTCTGAGATGGAATATTTGAGAAAAGTTTATCAACATTTTTTTAAACACGGGCCGCGCGAGGGAAAATTTTAAATGTTTAAATATTTATAAAAAGCGCATTTATGAATTGCCACAAAAATTTATTTTTGGAATAGTTAGCTATATATGTTTAGATTCCAGTTTCGGCCGATTCTGAAATGGAGTATTTGAGAAAAGTTTATTAACAACTTTTTAAACACGGGGTCGCGCGAGAGAAAATTGTAAATGTTTAAATATTTATAAAAAACGCATTTATGAATTGCCACTAAATTTTATTTTTGAAATAGTTAGCTGGATATGTCTAGAATACGGAAAAAACGTTTCGGCAGATTCTGAGATGGAGTATTTGAGAAAAGTTTATTAAAAATATTTTAAACATTAGTAATTTACAACAATAGGGTATAGATGAAAATAATTTTTATTGATATATTTGCATTCAATAAAGATTTAGCTTTAATAAAAGTTATTAATCATTGTTGTATGACAATTAAAAGCGGAGTTATAAGTGATAATATGATATAAGGCTCGGATTTTTGCTAAAAATGCGAAAAAAATTAAAATATGCATAATTCACTCAAAAACGTTTTTTTCACAAAACGGTTTGAGTGTATTCAGTTTGAGTTAATATTGTACCCATACACCAATTTTTATCAAAATCTGAGACCCTAAGGGACAAACGTTTGTTGAATTGAGGTGGAATGACCCATATGATTTCAATGGCCAATGATGGTACGGCCTTTCAAAGCTTTTCAGCGTCTTTCAAATACAGGAAACCCCCTTACCTTGAATACTCCTTATCCTCGTGCTCGTGAATCCACTAAATTTACCAGGCTTATGCTCATTACCATTTGGCTTGGGCTTTGTGAGGCATTTTCGCAATTTTTGACAAAGCACACACTGTTTTTAAATTCCTTCTTGCTAATAAATAAACATTTGATAAGCTATCAATGCATGCATACATGACCCTTATGCCTGTTCCCTTTCGGGGTAGGCATAGCCAAAAGAGCTAAATTCTTCATCCTAGGCCTGTAGAACTGGGTAATTTCTGTCGGCATATCGAAAGTGTAACAATCTTTGCTGAAATTTACATTCAAATATTGGTTCATGAAGGAACAGGATGTTACAAGAACTAAACTAGACGATAACCTTTCATGAAGAATAAATATGGCTTTGCATATAACAAGCGAAAACGTCACGTAAAATAGAAATGTTAAAAAGTACTTACCACTAGACCGACGCTGTTGCACTCTCTCGTATTCTTTCTATTCCACAACATTCATGCGGACTCATTGAACTGAAAAATAAACAGGAATAGGGTATCAGCTAAATTGGAAATCTGAAGTTACCTAAGGCATGTAGCTTAAATTAAGGTGGTGGAAATGGCAAAATTTGCGCACAATTCAAAAGTTTCCTCCACTATCACCGGTCTAGTGTATTTTTAAAAAGTTACGTGTCACGGCGAAGAAGAAAAAACGGATACTAGGAATTTTTCAGCCGTATCACTGTCAACAGTTTCGCAAAATCTCTTGAAACATCAACGATTTTTCTTTTGTTTCATTTATTAATTTCCAACTTCTTCGAGTGAAAAAGCCGGCAGAGCAGTTTGAGGGGATGTTTTCCTTTTTAACTGCCTCCCGGGATAAATCGACCTTTTCTTTTGACAAAACGACAAATAAACGGCCAATCCTCTTACGAAACGGTCGAAGCATAATTAAATCCCTTTCGAAAACACAAGACCTCAATCGCATTAGAAAATAATCCCTTTTCGCACGGTCGGAGAAAGAACCACGAGAGGGGGAGGGTTATAAAATGGGGATGGTAGGGGAAGCCGCTGGAGAAGGGTATCCCCTGAGGGTATAGCCGGTTCCTGGACAGATGACGAATCTCACATCATTCTCCTTCCCTTTCTCTCTTGCCTCCTCCACTTTTAAAATCAAAGTTTCCACGAATAAAAATATAAAATAGAAGAACTAAAACATTAAGTGTACACTAGGGCCAGGCGGAATATAAAAGAGAATAGATGTCTTTCAAGAAACACTAAACCCATTCCACCCTTGGAATCTAGCAGAATGCATTATGCCCAGAGACTCTGCACTGTTATCGATAAAATAAACTTGAGCGGCGAAATGACTTGGCAACCGGACGTCGTGAAACTGAAATTTTATTTTTTTTCCTTCACGATTAATAATTAAGGGAGAATCATCATTAGAGATCGTTTTTTGGTTTTATTGAGCAATATTTCCACCATTTCAGCAATAAGCTACATTTCACTGTACAAAATGCTTTTCAGATTATACCAGGAATTAACTAAATTAATAAAGCTATACAAGGTAAGCTTTTCGCAGATTAATTCGATCTACACCGGTTTTGTCAAATACATCATCAGATGATGTCAGCAATGAGATGAAACCGGTCTACATGAAATAGATCAGTAAAAATATAAATTTTAGTATTTATTTAGTGACCATGAGTTTTTAAAGAGTTGAGCCAGAAACAAATGTCAACAAGAAATTCCCGTCTACGAATAGGAAATATGTTTACACCAATACTACTCGGTAAAGGATATGGCATTATTGAGAAAGTAGACGCGGTTAAAGTAATGGCTAATTGACTCAAACTAGAGCGGATTCCAATCACATGCCTCCTGAAACTAATTACATTGCGTCAAAGCACGAATCTTCTAACTGGTACACATAATTACTTACTTGGAGTGTCTAACGCAACCCTTCACTCTATCAGCCATATGTGTTGCAACCGCCGAATACAAACACATTCCTTTCTGTCGTTAGCAGTATTGAGTATCTCAATAAGGCCATTCCACACGTATTTACGCTAACATTACTAACTTTCATAAACCCAAATATCTTTGGTGGCAGGTCACGAATTCATATACCTATTGAGCGAAAATCAATGTCCACCGAGGTACGTGGTACTTGGGGTACGTGATAATTTTTAACAAAACATTGCGTGAAAAATGACAGTCCCATGAAAGAATTTTCCCAAAGGGACACAAAATAGGAGTTATCCACTGGATCAGTCACCCTGTGCGAGAGTGTGAGAGTTAAACAAACACCTACTGATAGAAAATTGAACGTAATTTTAAGGTCTAACCCGAGGCAGAGATTAGGAATGTGGTTGATAAAATTAATTAAGGGTAGTGAGTGCATGAGGACTCATGAAAAAGATACAGAAAAGCATTCAATAATAGGGAAAGATAAATAAAGCTAATATAGCATAAGTTACCATCAGCTCAAATTTATACGGAATGGGAAAACTCTATTTGAACACATGGAAAAACAATTACAGCTATACTGCAACACACATGCTATCTCATGGAAATTTATTCCACCGATGTGTACAGAGAGGTAAGATATTGTTTGTAAAATAGGGAAAGTAAGATATTCACAATGAAAACAGATATTGCATCGCTACAATCCCTCAAAATTATGGCAGTTCAACCATTTCTTTCAACGCTGAGTACCATCCTCATCCAACCATGGTTTTGGCACCTTGAGAATTGCAAGCGGTGCCGAAATCATGGTCAAACATAGCAGCGTGGAAACATGGCCTTAGCCGCGGAGGTTTTTAGTTATCGTATGCAAACTGAGGCCGCGGGTTCAAATTCGAAACTAAAATGTTCACCACCATGAGTATGACTTTAAGTGTTAAAACTGTTTGACGTGGAGATAGACATTGCGCAACTGAGGGTAACATCAGATTGCACAATCAAGGGTGAAATAATATATTGCGAGAACGAATATCATTAGATTTCCACGATGAATGCACTATTTGATTGTGTTTCAAACTGACTTCAGCAGAATAATAATAAAATATAAGGAAATGAATAGTCTAAGGTTAATTATTACCTTTTTAAGATGCCTCTGAAGAAATATATCTGCCCTTCTTTTTACATGAAGCATTTCTTGTGTCGAATTAATGCGCCCTCTCTTTCTCATACGGTATATAGAACATACAACTTGAGAACTCGACCAGCACATTTTCTCTCACTTCGAAAGAGTTGTACACAATAAACTCAGAACAACGCGTAAACAACTTAAACGATGCGGCTCTCGATACAATACGAGAATATATCGTAAATGAATGCACAAGATTAGATCATCGGTTATTTTCCGTGCCATGAGAACTTGCCCACGCAATTCGTCACTCCACACAAGGTTCAATTTTTTGTGCTCCAACTTTTAGTCTGCGCAACACATGTCACCGTGTAAAACGGACTTTAGTTATGATAAATTGTCACTGTAGTAGAAGACGGTAACTGTTTACGAAAGGTATTTAGCAACAGGGGAGATGGGAACATACACCTACCAACTAAGGTGTAATTATTTTGAAATAATGTCAATGTAATACTGACGGTAGAATTATATATATTTTACTAGCATAGATATTGGTGATTGATATTTTTTATTACCTTTTGCATCGTGATTTTAGCCCTGACGATGGAAGTGATTTAATTCCTAAACGTAGGCAGGGAATATCTATTCTTAATTTTAGACCTTCCATCGAAAAATTATTATTCATAAATACATAGACCAAATTAAGAGAAAATTACATAAGAAGAACTACCAGGGTTTAGGGAGCTAGCATTAGATAGGGATGGATGAAGGGCTGCAGTTAACCAATGTTAGGGTTGAGCGAACAATGATGATGAGCGCAGAGATGCCACAATTGTAAATTCAGCACGCTCTAAGCTAAGCATATTGAAACAGTTTAGCGCAGATGCGAGATTGGAAAGCACCCAATATAATAAGTTAGAAAGGAAGGACCGTGGGATGGTATAATGTAGTGCGCGATTCCCCTCTCATGTCGCTGAGGGAGCGGGGGGGGGAGGGAAAGAGAGGGGTCTAGTTAACGTCGAGAGTAAGGACAATCTTTCCTGGTCTCATTCCCAGTCACGTGGGCCGCAAAAGTATTCGCTCTATTTCGGGAGGCGTCGGTTTCGTGCGTACCCCCCTTACACCCACCCCACCTCAATTCCTTTCCCCTCTTCTTGCCACCTCCATCTCCACTCCTTCGCCGCTCTCTTTGAATACATTTCCTCGAAAATTTCTCATTACTTTTCCCTCTTCTCCCCCTCCTCTTTTCTTTTTTTTTGACTCACTTTCCTTTCCTCCATACAATCTTTTTCTTCCCCGAATACTCTTCTAACCTATGTGGCTATTAGCGAAGAAATTATTTAGGCCATCTTGCTTTAGTGAGTGTGAATTTCACTATTCAACTTTCATGAACAAGAGAGTGATGACAACTGATGATAGAACAATTAAGAAACTTAACAATCAATTAAAATAGGGCCGCCATTATTATATGAAAGCCGGAAACAGGGAAATTCTCGAATTTCCATTTTCCAATTTCGAGATAAATAATGGAAGCTAAATTTCAATCTAGTACGCTTCTCACTTTAAAAAGGCAAAAGCACAGTCGTTTTCCATTTGTCTCAGATCCTGAGCACTGGACAGTGCACTTCAGAACAGATAGGAAACAAATAAAAAAGTCCGATAGTCGTGTCCACGATTGTTTTCGATGTGTCGATTTTCAGCGAAGACGTAAGACATTGATGACATAAAGTTTTCAGTTACTTTGCGGTAAAAAGCTTACCATTTTGAGGGCGTAGTTCGAACGAATTCGTCAACTATTTACGAAAGACATTATCCCACGACTATTGTGAACACACATAATACAGCCGATCGGCAAGTTACCGAACGGTTCTCCTGCAGACATCCTTCCATTCAACGTCGTCTGAGGAGCACTGATGTGTTTCCACCTGAGCCATCTACTACATCTTGAAAGGAAAACTCCCTTTAACTCACGGTGGAACCCACCAATGTTTACTTCTGTCGCCGAGGAGATTATTGGTAGGTTAGATCAATCAGATAAAATAACTGCGATCAATATTTTTCCTTGAAGCTTCCTCTTTCACATTTTCTCCTCTTCTCTACTCCTCTTCCCGCTCTCGTTTCCTCCCTCTCTGCATCCGTTCCTTTCCCTAATGCCATTGTTTTTGTGGAATGGTTATGACGTGGATACCCATCGCGCCTCTCCTTTCGGGGTTGGCAAAGTCAAAGAACTTAGTCATTGCTGTTAGGCTCAGAAGACTTGCTCTCTTTTAATAATTTCCTCCATAACGCTCTATCCTTGCATACGTCCTTCGATTCTTTTGCATTCATGTACTACTTCATACACGCTCTCCCATTCTTAATTCTCCTAATATTCCTCCTCTTTAGAGTACCTCCCACCTCCTTCACCCTTGAATTTCGCGGTCTACCCCTTCCTCTCGCACTATTCACTCCACTCATATATCTGTTTCGTTATTCGACTCTCATCCACTCTCCTTACATGGCCAAACCAACGAAGCAGACTCCTTTCATATAAATCCATTACTCGAGCATGCAACCCACATTCTTTCAACAGAGTAAATTTCGTTTTCACTCGCCCTCTCTCTGTCTTTAACTTGAGCAAGAGAAAATGGCAGCTAATGGTAGATCGCTTAAAAACCGATTAATTCGAATTCAGTAAAGCAATCACCAAGGTAAACACAGCACAGTCATTAGCGAAAGTGATAGTCTTAACTTGACAGTTAAGAATAATTATCAGCTTAAAAGTGGACACTACCCTAGTGTAAATCTGTCTCCGAGGGGATCATTAGAGGTCGCTGTATCGGTAGATTAGACGAAGCAGATAGAATAATAAAAGTGAACAACATGGTTGATAGACTTAAATACGCACTCCTTCCCCCTTCACACCATTAGAGACTAGAGAGACAAGGATGATCGAAAAAATATCAATTGCAGCTATTTGCATTCACAATGAACAGGTTTAGTGCTCAACAAAACATATATCTACTATTGGCTGGTACCCAAACTATCATACGATGTGGCGACAGCTCGGATAGTGGCATGCATTCTCAGCTGTAGCAAAAGACTAAGTATAATTCAGCGTATAAACTAAAGTACAGTAATACGCGAGAATAATACTATACTATAACAATAATACGTTTTAGTCTAGCGGCGACTTTTCTTGACTTGTCTTTATTTTTCAATATAAGATCATACAAAAACGAATGAATAAATTAAGCTTCCATATTAAAAATAGCCAATAAATGTTACTTCTAGATCCGAAAGTGAAAAGTTTGCATATAAATGATGCTTAAGTATTCCGCCAAAGAGAATTCTATAAAAGGCTCAAAGAAGTTTATGCGGCCACTCATGAAAATGAGAATAAACGCACGCATTAGAAAATTTTAGCGGTAAAATAACAGTCGCTCGGAAAAATGTTAATCTCTATGAGGAGAATATGGTAGCAGATTTCGTAGACAAACAATTAAACGGTAATAGCGAAAATAATCTTAGTACATTTCTACATTATGCCTAAAGAAAAATCGAATAAAATAAATACTCAGGAAGGAAAAATCGCAAGAAAACTTTAGAGTTGAGAGTTTAACTTGCGCAAATGCTCATTATGAATGTTAAACAACTCAATGGCTTAAGAAATGAATAAGGATTTCGGCATGTAGAGAGTAAGCAAATGGCATCTAAAGCGCGGTGTGCTCCACTCAAGATATGAGATGTCTTGCTAAAGCAACCCTGTGTAAATTAAAATATGATACATTTAAGTTGAAGTCTCATATAAGCATGAAATATGATTGCGCTGACTTCATAGATCATGCAACGGAGACCTTGAACAAAAATTTGATTCAACAAATAGTTTCAACACCCGTTAGATGTAAATAACAATGATTAATTTTGTGTTAGCACGTTGAATTTTTTATTTACGACCTCGATTTCTTTGAAGTACAACACCGTCAGGTGTTAAAATACACCACTTGACAAAGTTGTACTATCACGAAATCTAGGCCGTGAATAAAAAATTTTATGTTAAAACACAGGTTATTTATTGTTATTAACACAAAGCAGTTCCACAATGTTACACTGTAAACAATTTATTTATACAGGATTGATGGCTATTGTCGTAAAATATTCACTAAATTACTCTTTCAAAACCTCATAGACACGAAAGCGTATATACCTGAATATTGTGAGCGCAGAAGAATTTGACGTATTATCATGCACTGTGCTGCATCTAAACAGCGTAAGTAACACATTAGGCTGGTTACCTATTCACCTGAATTCACTCTATAGTCATCTAAAATTTCACAAATTCGTTCAAATCAATCGGAATATTCCTATGGTACTCGGAATGCATAGTTATTCACGTGATACTTGTGATGAAACAAATTTTCTAATGTATCACTGTGATTGAACTTCCGCACACTAAAGGGTACTGGAGTCCTGAGAGCGCAGGAGGATTTTGGGTGACATCTACATACGTTGTGACGCATTTACAGGCTGCCGCTCTATTTGACTTCACTCTATGAGTAATCCAAATTTCTCATCAGCGCTCTAATTAATTGGGCTGTTACAATGCCACCGAAGGACATGTTTAAAAAAATAACTTCCCAAGTTCAAAGAGCTTAATGAAAACGAGGAGAGGGACACGTGCTTCGAGGCTTCCCTGTTCGCTTGTAAGACTTGCGTGTCCCGCGTGAGAAAATGTGACAGTCCCGGACGTCTCTCCCGGCTTGTATGCATTTCAGATTCTCGCACCACCCATTAAATGTAGCGAGTTTGTATTGTAAGGGCACCGGGAATGAACTAGTTAATTACGCAAATGCTTTCCTAACATCGCTCTCCTGCATAAAAGAGCGATTATGCACGCTAAAACCTAAATTCACGCCACGTAACTTAGCAGCAGAAACTTTGTTTAATAATGGAACAAAGAGCCGTTAACGAGTCTACTTAAAAGAATTGAAACATAAAAAAATAAAATTTATTTTCTACCAAAACAAATGTGCTTACTCCTAGTAGAAAATATCTTATTCGACCTAATGCCAATTAAAACTTTCACATGGATATTATGCGAAAGATTTTAACTGCCAATTAGCAAAAAATTAATGCAAATACAATAAAAACAATAAAACAGTAAACAATCAAATAATTAATAAAATGCACATGAGTACAATATATTAAAAAGTGAATGAAAATTTTCATGATAAAAATTACCCGATTAAATTGGAATTCGAACCTGGATATTACAACCATTCCGATATAATTGGCAAACAAACATAATTGGGATGGAGATTTGGATTCAAATCTCGATCATTATTATGACTTTTTTCACGGTTAATTGGAATATGAATGTTTAAAGCATTTAAGCTCTCTAAAAAATATTCTAAAATGGAAATGTCACTTTACATTCTACCTCTACCTACGGTGACCGTGAGCGCGTGAATTACTTAGGAGATTCCTTTAGATTAATTTTTTAACCCAATTTTGTTCTTTGTTTTATAAAAATATATTTTAAATACGAAGATTTTAATGTATTTTTTCCCAAACGTTTGGGATTTCTTCTTAGTTTTGCACATGAATATCCCCTTGTAAAATAAAATCATCATTATATAATGTATTTTATTATTATGAACCAATTTTACATATTTCCTTTCTTGTTCTGTATTCCGATGAATGCATTTTAGATGTACTCATTATTTTTTCCGAGATAATATGGTCACCGTATTTATTCCCATCATTAGCGGGAAACCATATTTGTTTTTCTATTAATTTTGACATCTATTTAACCTTCTAGGCCACCTTCTTTGTTAGAACCGAGGTGTAATGAGTGCTCAATAGCATACGGGCTATATCGGGGAATAATGTGAAATGTTCATGCCCTCTAAAAACCATGCGTTGGTATTTATTCTCCATAGTGAGCATCATCCGGATTCCTCGACCAGTTCAAATATTCCTGCTTCTAAAACTGTACCCAAGCGATCTTTGCCCCCAGATATTTTTGCGCATCTTTTTCGGCAGTAAACATTGGGTATACTCTTTCTTTTTATCAGCAAAAACTCAATTATATCGTTCGAACAGACAACGCATCTTGAATCTAGCTTATAAAGAACGGAAGAGACTGTTCAGCTTCAGTAACGCGTCACTTTTTTTAAAAGGTTTATCATTCGTACTTTCCAAGAATACCACTTTCCGACAAACCCAGATTCATCCCTCCACAACCGCCACTTCAACTCTCAACACCTCAACAGAGTTCCTGTACACATCCCTTTTTCATTTCGGAAAGGTTCTCTCTTCTCTGCAGGGCCTTCTGCCTCTGAACCATTCCCGATATTCATTCTGATCTCAAATCAAAACATCCTTCCTTAAAGACTGCCCCAAGCGTTTTCCAACGTTTAAAAAATACATATGATGGTCCCGATATAGAAATTACTAAGCATAAAGGGTGTGTATGGAGACAAAATTATAGAAATAACAGAGCACGCGCCTAAATCGGACCGAAATTGAAAGAAAGACCTCAAATATGCCTCAAAGCCAACCTCGAGGAATATTCTATAAATTAATTTACTTCTATATAAAACTTATTCTTCTTCTTCCACAGCAATACAGCCCGGTGTGGGTCTTGGCTTCCTCAGTTATATGCCTCCATTCGGGTCTCCTTTTTGCTTTTTCTCTCCAATTTCCAATCCCCATTGTCTTCAGGTCCTCTTAAATATCTTGCAGCCATCTTTGGCGTGGTCTTCCTCTCCTCTTACTTCCTTCCATCTTGCTATTTATTAACAATTTGGGCGTTCTCTTCCATAATCTTCCATCCTTTCAACATGGCCCAACCATGACAGTCGCAATGACTTCGAGAACCTAACTATATCCTTCTCTTCCAATATTTCATAGTTCATTCTCATTCCCCACGTTTCGCCTTCTTTTACTGTACCATAGATTCTCCTTATTATTTTCCTTTCAAATCTTCTTAATGTTTCTTCATCTTGTTTGGATAGGACCTATGTCTCAGCTTCATATGCAACTACTGGTCTTATCATTGTTTTTTAAATATTCAATTTAGTTTTCCTTTACAGAAGAGTTGATTTGAGGAGGGGTAAATTTGCAAAATAGGTCTTCTTACCTTGCATTACCCTTTGATTTATCTCCTCAGAGATCTTATTTTCATTATTTACAATTATTCCAAGGTAAGTAAATTTTCTGACGACCTCAGAATCGTAATTCTCAATAATTAGGTTTTTTCGCTCTCGTTTGTCCTTTAGTGAATAAGACATTTTCAAGTACAGTAGAACCTCGATTAACCGGATTAATGGGGACAAGGCCGTTCCGGATAATCAACTTTTCCGGATAATTAATGGTTTGCAATTTTTAAGGTTAGATTTGAAAAATACGCATACATATTGGGTTTTCCCAACGTCAATTTAATTTTTGGCTTAGCTGTAATATTTTAATAATTTGTGCTTAGCTGATTTTCCTATGTACATTAATGGAAGCTTGAATTTACCAGATGCGTTCGCCACAGTGAAGAGTGTGGTTATCTCTTTTTTCATCTTGTGACCAGGAGAAGAATTCTCTTTTATGCATGCTAAAGACCTCTTGCGGTAACATTTTAAAATTCAGCCGTTTCATCAGCATTAAAATTTTTGTCCTTTGTGTATCCTTTAATCATCTCTTCGAATTCTGCTTTAAACACATCAACCGCATTTTTATCGGCTGACAATTTTTCGCCACACAAATTCAACTGACGAATCCCATATCGGTTTTTGAATCTGTCAAGCCATCCATTACTTGCAGTCAACCCTTTTCCTTAATCACGAAGCATTTCAGACAAGAGCTTAGCCTTTTCCTGAGGAACAGGGCCAGTTATCGGGACACCTTTCTCTCTTTGTTGAGTAAACCACAAAAAAAAAAGATTCGTTCACTTTTTCGAAAGCAGAAGTTTTTATTGTTTTCCTCTTAGAACCTGATAAGGAATATTTTAAAAGGCTATCCTTATTTTTCACCCTATCACCGACTGTTGAGGTACCTACATTAAAGTCTGTTGCAACCTTCCTCAAAATATCTCCATTTTCCATTCGCCTGATGGCTTCTAACTTATCACTTATATTCACTACAACACGTTTTCTCTTAGTTGACATTGCACCGAGCGTTAATTGAACTGGACAAACTTAAAACTGTAACAAGCTAACACTGAGGCACTAAGTAACCACAAACAGGGGCAGGATTAAACCCCAGCATTCACCAACGCGTGTTCACGGTGGACTGAACTGTTGGTACAATATAGGAATGCGGAAAAATGCAGGATGAGTCAACCACGCCCCAACGTGGGTGGATAAGGTATGCAGGGTAGGCCGTCAAAACAACCCCAAGTTCAGTGACCGCCGGCCGTGTTGAACTAGGCGCGTCATTGGTTAATCGCCCGACGGTGTATTTTGTCTAAATTATTAATTTTTGATTTTCCGTCGACCGTTCCGGTTAACCCGGGTTCCGGTTGATCCGGGTCCGGTTAAGCGGGGTTCTACTCTATTTGGTCTTATCTTAATTTACATTGAGGCCCATTCTTGTCCCAATATCTTCAATGATAGCAAACATTTCTTTAAGATCCTTCACACTTCTTGCTATCAGAGCTTTATCATCAGCATATGCAAAACCTTGTTTGGATTTCTAGATAAAATATTTTAGCAAAATCTACTTCAGCGGCAAAGGTTTAGAATGGTAGGGGTAGAGTGTCAATCACTTCACATTTCAATCACTCAATGTATCAAAGACTGTAATTTTTTATGAAAATACATGCTGGAAGTTAGTAACATTTTCCGTTTTTGTCGGCCCCGGTGGACGCAGGGCAGAGTCCTCACCTGATAATCCGAGGGTCGCGGGTTCGAGTCCCGCCTGAGAGGATTTTTTCTCGCTGATGAAACTCGGAAGCTTAAAACGCCTACAGAGCTGTTTTCGGGATTGTGGAAATAAGTGATATTAAATTTCCGCACTTTCTGTGCTGTTTTCAAATTCATTAAGAGGTCACTCAGATAGATCGCCCCAACGGCCGCCAGCCCTGCCCAGCGTTGCCCTCACCTTGGGCCGGCACTGAGTATAAGTACACGTGAACCTCCCTCGTGCCATATCCACAGCCACTAGCGTCCGTCACTTCCTTCACTTACCCCTCCGCGCACGCCCTGATCTCTTCCCTCACCGCTCTCACCACGCTCCCAACGCGCCCCCCCTTTCATCCCTCTCCCAAGTCCCTCAGCATCCTTCTCCCACACGGCTCCATTCCTTCCCGCTGGCCAAGCTCTCTGTCAAACCCCATCCCCTCTCCACCGTGATTTCCCTTCCCCCCGTCCCATCCCCCATCCGTCGCGCAGGCCTCTCCCACGCGAAATTCCTCACCAACCGCACAGTTCCATCATCCACACAAACTCCCGATTAATGTCCATCCTCACACTGCCAGCCAAAACCTGCTCCCCCATCTCATTCCATTCCCCGTTGGCAAATGCATGACACCCCTGCGAGGGCTGTGCAATACTCGATTTTAAGTATATCTCAGTTACGTGGCTGCTGTGTCAAACTCTCATTAGGTACTACGTGACAGACTGGTTCAGGCTAAGTCAGAGTAACCAAGTCATTTTCAACAAAAACAATAGCATATAATTATAAATACTATATTTTATAACCAACCACGGTTTCAACAATTCATTGCCATTTTCAGGGACCATAATAGGGACAATGATTTGCTGAAGCCATAGACGGTAAAATATTATAGTGTTGAAAATATTAAGCTCTCTTATCGTAAAATGGTATAGTATTACCGGGCGAAATATCGTATTAATCGTTTTTAAATAGGGGTATATATGGTTGGAACCAGCTGCCTGATGAACTTTTTGAGCCATTGCCCAAAACCTTTAAGTCATTTAAAAGTAAATGTTTAGAATATTTAAAACAAAATTAATTTTTATATTGTAACTTATGTTAATCCATCCATATTACGTGTTTTTCTTTTTTTTCTTACTATTCATGTGATCATGCATGTGATCAGATTATTTTATGTGCTAATCTACTTTCATCGACACCAGGCATTTGCCTACTTGCAATGTGCTTTTGGATAAATTAAAAAATATCGCTATATATAAAAACATAACCCGCAACGATATTTATATCTACAAAGTACCGTGGAAGCCACAACAGCTGTAATTTGCACTGGATGATTCATCACCAGGCGTATCTTTTCGAAGCAGGAACCTGTTTTTGCGGGGGGTGGTGTTAGAAAAAATCTAAGAAATTACCAACAACATGCGCCTTAGGCTACCTAGGGAGAGTGGCAGTTTCAAAGTACATACTATACCGCACCTATTGTAGTCCTTTACAATCCGCAGAAGAATATTGCATCAATCTATCCTGTTATATTTTTCCAATTGATCTCGAAATTGTACTTTTGATCATCCCTACCGTAATCCGCCGGGGATCGAAAAATATGTGTAATGAAATACCTTCGCTCCTGAGCCTAAGATTCCATAATTTTAGATGAATTAAAATGCTATAATTCCATATAACTCTTCTTTACAAAATGTAGCTAAATAATCAAGTAAAGTATTTTATTGTAAAATAAAGCAATAAATAAGGTTTCAAAAAATTTAATTTTTCATCAAAATCCGTAGCAAAATGATGTAAACTGCTATCTATAAACGCGTAAATTGACGTCAGACGCATTCTCAGGTAGTTTTTAAATCACGTTGATTTACGGGATTCACATCAAGTGTTCATGGTCTGTTGTAGTCTGTTTTGAACTTGCGTACAACTATATTCCCTTACATATACTTTTAAACACACTTCTCAACGGAAGCTGGCATCTGTCTCTCTTCCATAGCACTTCTTCATAGCTCCACACTCTTCCCAACAAAACCAACTTTCCTCTCCAGCACCCTTTTCCCCGCGTTATTTCCTCTGTGACTCGAAAGAGTAAAGAGGTTTAAAAATAAACCCCCCCTCATCCTTTCCTCCTTCGCGCAAAATAAAAATTTAAAAAATATGTACAAGGTCGATGGGGCAGTGCAAGGATCGCGACAGAACTATTTTCAATTATGATTATTTTTGTTTTTTTGATCCCCTTCGTCTCTTTCAAGAGTGAGCCAGGCGGCAGCAAAAGTTTACCATTCCTCCTCGTCTAACCCCGTCTACCGTGGCCACTAGGAATTCGCTCGCGGGATTCCGGTAGGATTTAGGCTTATTTAAAATTCCCGGGAAATTCTCGACTACAGGGAAATTCGGGGATCCGTTTCCTTTTTAACTCAAATTTGGGTATTTTATCTTTGGCTAAAATATAATTTATATTACAAAACCTAGTGAAATCTTTCTATTCTTGAATGTATTAAAAAACGATTGCACCCACGTCATTAGAAATAGAAAGGATACTCTCAGCAGCATTATTTTTTTCTTGACTAGAATAAGAACGAGATTGAGTTATCGGTGGAATACATACCCTCTTTGTTGTTTGAAATCGTACGAAATGGTTTAATTACTTTTTTTTATAATTATGGGTAGTTTAAATTTAAAGATAAGTAATGTTCTTAGCGATTCAAAGAATTTTTTTCGTTGTAATCATTACAGCTGTTTAATGAAACAGCTATTTTAGTTTGCTCACTATGAAGATCTCAGAACTTCTTAAAAGGCTATTTAAATAAGCAATAGTTACTCTTTTTTCACATTCCAATCCTTTTCTAGGCTAATCCATTTATTAATATATTTAATTTAGTAATAGCATAATTATTTATAAATGCAAATAATAAATACTTAGAATTAAGTCTATTCCGGGATTTCCCGGGATCCCGGGAAGAGAGTGAATTTCAACCCGGAATCCCAGAATAAGCCAAGGGTCGGGAAATAAGTGAGACTCAAGGCCGATGCCACCGGTATGCGCGCGATCGAGTGATCACCCGAGGAGATGTTTGTAACGGCGCCAACACCCTCAAGTGCTCCGCCGGGTGGTTCTCGAAGCTAAAACCTCCGCCAGCATTGCTTGGAGAATACTTGGGCTGTGGTGTGATGACTCCGATGTACGGGGAACAACGAGGAATGAGCGAAATGGAAAAATGAAAATCGCACTGCACTATGCCCTCATCGCATCATGCCCTTATCTTAAGTACTGCAACTAGGTTCGGAATGAGATCTATTGGTGCCCATGAATCCCCACGCAGTAGGTTATTACCGATTTAAGTTGCAGCGATTTCTGTTTACGTACAGATTTGCGTGTAGCTTTCCATATGTGTTCTCATTATATATATATATATATATATATGTAAAAGTGAACAAACTGCATCTTACCGATTTGATATTTTGGCAATTCAATGCTATTTTAAGCCTTTTGGCACGTGACATATATTTCGTAATAATTCTATTACATACGTACAGATTTTCTTCTAAACGCGAAATAATACATAGTATATTATTATGATTTTTATTATGATTATTATAATGAAGAAGCATAACATCATTACAAGATTTAACAGTACCTCCAAAGTTCATGGTCATCTTGGAGGAGCACAATGTTCGAAGGCATAGAGGAAATTTTCTGTTGCCGCGGAAAATCATATGTTATCCAAACAAAGAGAGCCATAGGATGCGGACTGAAGGGACACGAAAGATTGATATCTCTCTGCCGTGGCTGAGCACATACTTTTAGAAGAAGGTCACAGTATAGACAACAAAAGGGCGAAAGTTTTATGTAAAGAAAGCAGCCACTATCCACGGATCATCAGGGATTATAAATAAAGTTGTATCAGGGCAGATGTGGTGGAATTCATTCATAGTAATGAAATGTATTTGTAGTTTTCCACTTTTATTTTATTAAATATTTGTTGTGCGACTAGTTTCAATGTATTACAGCTCTGTCAAGCACGTTATGATACTATACTCAGACATATCTTATCTAACGTTACCCTGTTAGTTTAATAACGTGCTTGGCAATGATGCAATACATTGAAACTAGTCGAACAACCAATATTTAATAAAATAATAGTGGAAAACTGCAAAGAAATTTCATTACTATCAGGGAAGATAATTATTATTATATTCTTAAGATCAATTATTCAGGATAATGATGCTAAAAAAATTATATATATATATATATATATATATATGCATCCTGAATATAATTTTTTTTAAGTAGATGATTGCCATGTCATCATTCAACATGAAAAAGATATCCTATATTCATTCCGAAAGAGAGTCGCGTCTTTCTGCAAGAGTGTGGCGGTAATCATGATTCGCGCAAATCATCAAAGACAATCAACGGAACATTTTTCAGGCTTTAGCGCCAGATTTATAGATGAGGAAAATGGGTGAACTTATAAAAATAATAATAATTCCACTTCAATAACCACAAGGTACTTTCCACCATAGCAAAGAGGTTTCCCATGATATTAACTGAGTGCGGCACACTCGCGCCGATGTGTCGACAAACACGTGCCGATGTTTCCCCACTCAGTACCTCATAATTCAAAAGTCGACCTTGCTAACGTAGAAAAAGCTCGTCGGAAAAAAAGAACCGATGAATCTAATCCGCTATTTCCATTGGTAGCTGCATTTGAAATGGTTGCGGTAAATGTTAACAAATTGCACAGTTTTCAGCAAGCGTACAATAACACCCCTTGAACTAATATCCCCTGAATTGATTACGTACTTCAAACTTCAAGTATCGCCAAGGTTGAGTGCAAATATGTTAAATGAGAGTCATAAAGCAAACACAAAAATGTCTGCTTTCTCAGAAATCGGTAAGCAAAATAACAAACTAGTATAAAATAATACCTAAAATTCTCAGCTGCCAAGTGCAGGCATTAAAATGAGCACAATTCAAATCTTTATAGTCCCAATACGCATCCTTTTAAGTTTTATGCCTTAATGTATATATTCGTGCATCATTAGTCGTATATACACTAACTTTAGGGTATACTGTGATGCATGTTGTTGACTACTCACCCCCTGCCATACACCCTTGAGGTGGCTTGCAGGGTATTTTGTAGATGTAGATCTCTTCCAGTACCTAAGACTTTTTCCGTCCGTTTCGTCACTCTTTTCTCTCTAGCCTTGCACATCGAAAAAACATCAACCCTTTTCCTTATTCCTTTAAAAACCAAGAATCCGAAACGCTTAGTCACGTCTTTAGTAGCTGTCACTACTCTTTTCAAAAAAGCCCGGGAAAAACCTTTCTGCCATCGACTCTCACCGATCAGCAAAATATTGTGTGGCATGGCAAACACACTCGGAATGCCGCGGATACAGCACCCAATCTCATTCATCGAAAGGTAAACAAAATTAAATATGGAAGAGTCACGTTAAATAGGTAAATCCACATCTATATTGGCCAATTTTGACGAACACAAAACAAGGTGGATGGAAAATTCATGATATTAGAACTTTAAATGTAACGTAAGCCAACATGTGGGCATTTCAATTGTGCCCCTTAATAGTTTAAACTTTTTAGTGATAGTACTTTAGCATGCCATACGAATTGTAACTCCTAAACCTATGAATAAATGGTACGCAGAAACACATACCGCTTTCCATAATCGAACCTTGGCAATATTTCTGTCAAAGTGAAAATGATTCTCCATATACGTATTTAGCCTAAAACAGTTTTTCCGTCATCCAGTATTGAATGTAATTTCTGATCAAATATAGGTCATAAAATTTTATTTAAACAAAAATCTAACGGTCAGTAATTAGCCTTTCATTTCTCTCGAGAGCAGAAAACGCACGTATGGTCCACGTAGGTTTGATATGCAGTGGAGCAGGGAAGATGAACTAGATGTTAAACTGTGAGAGGACATTCCACTGGGGACATCCAACCACTATTTCTTTTTATTGGAATACAAAGATCTCAATATCTAAGGCAAGACGTTCGTATTTTGAACGAGCAAGACTTTGCGAGAAAGCTGCGGTGGTGACTTCCGTGAATCTTATTAAATGCACGATGAAAAATCACGCCATATCAACACGTTAGTTTGAAGGAAATGCAAATAAAATGGGTCAATTTTTACTTTGATACATTCATGAGTTGCGCACGGTTGAGTTACTTTGTTGTTGAAAATGTTCCACACAAGGAAAATTCCGGATATCGACAATTTCATTTTCCATTTTCTGGAAATACTAGCGCTGAATCATACACAAAATTTAATTACCTTGCGTACAATGAGATTCGGACTCAAATGACTCATAGGTGACTCAACCAATTGTTTGACTCACTGACTTGGTTTTCTAGAAAAAATTCAAAAGTATTTACTTTCCCAATTAAAGCTCTTTTGATTCACTTAACTTTTCTCTGCTCATAATTTGTCCCGGTATCACATATATTAGGCTACAAGAAAAATACATATGAAGAACAACTCTCTATGTCAAAGCCATTACAGTACTACTAAATAATAATATCCCGTTGCTTCATACCCCTGTGACGGTAACACATCACCTCTCATATCCTGCTGAGTTCATCAAACATGTCTAGAGGCGAGGATCTCTATTTTCCACAAATCACACTATTCCACTGGGTCAACATTTCACTAGTCTTAGGAGAGGTTCCCCTGGAGTATTTATTTCATTCCAACACGCGTGGCAAGTGAGATATCTTCATCCTTGTTCGTTCAATCTTAAGGTTTTTTGACTGCAGCCCTCCATCCATCCCTATCTAATGCTAGTTACCTTACTCTCTGGTAGTTCATCTTATGCGCTTCCCTCACTATTTGTTATATGTATTTATACTTTGGCCTTCCTCTAGGGACTTCTCCCTCTACTTCTCCTTCAATTATATTCTTCACAGACCCATTGTGTCTAAGAGTGTGCCCAAACCATCTGGTTCGTCTTTTGTGAATAGTGTTCCATAGGGTCTTTCCATATACTTATTCGTTTCTTATTTATCCATCTACTTGATATTTGACATCCGTTTTCAACACCAGGTTTAGAAAGCTAAGTGTGGCACATTCACGCAAACATATTTGAGAGCGGCATAATACAAATACAAAGCTTTTGTGGGCTCCTCAAACTTCCCGTAGCGAAAGCTGCTCCTCCGAGTAATAATTCTCTCTAGCCGTTCCCTTTCAAGCATTATCCTGCACACGATCTACCTGCCTATTCGTCTTCCCGTGCCTTCTGCCCAGCTCTCGTGTGCGTGGAGTAGTCCACCCGTTCCTTCCCACGCCGAGCAGAGCGAAGTGCGTACCCTAGGGCCGTGAGGTGTCCCTCGCTACTGAACGCGTAGCATATGGCATCACACCGCATGTCTCATTGAGCGGATCAAATCCAATTTCCATCTCCATCACAGTCGATATATCCGCGGGGTCGTCTTTGCCCTCCCCATACACACCCCTTCCAACCTCCACCAATACCTGTCGCCTCCCCGACATCACGCTCCACGTACCTCATTCTCCAACGTGAATCCCCGCCTTCTGGGTATGATTCTCCCTCACAGGTGACAGAAGTGCACCTGTTTCCCATTCTTCACGATTACAATTCATCGCCGGTTTCCAACTATCTCGCAATAATAACGTTCAAGCGACAGAGATGTTCCAATCTGGTTTCCCAATAATTCCGTTCAAGGAAAGGGGAGAGGAACCCGAAACATTAAATTTTGACACACGATTATGATAGGGAGTCATGTTCCATTTTTGTTGATGAAGAACTGTGAAACATCAATATACAGTAGCAGAGGCCTTGATATTTTCTTAACGGCAACTGCCAAAGCTATACCCAAGGCTATACCCTATCTTCTGTCAAAGGAATTTAATATTGCAGATAAATATAAATAATCTCGATGCATACATTTAAGTGATTTGAGTTTCAATATTTATAAATGAATCTGTTCAGGTTTTACCGCACCATCCAACCTTGTGTTGAACCTTGGTTTCCCAAATTTCCGACATATTGGAACCTTCGGGAATCGTAACCGGAAAACAGGCAATTTCCCGATAACTCGGCATAATCCCCGAGATAATCTTTTTTATTTACTTTTCAATGATTATCAGAAATAAAGACTATTCCAGTATTTCTTAATTCTAAGCAGTCTTAGTGAGGGCGGAAAAATCGGGGCATGTGGCAGGGGCGCTGGCAGTTTAGCTCCAGCTGTTGAGGGCAGTTTAAATGGTTGAGACGCTCATTCAAAAGGTTGAACTACGAACCTATGAAGCCTACATCAACATATTACCCTGTGAGCCGCCGCAGGGGCGTTTGACAGGTGGTACCAGAGCATCAGTCATAAAAATCAAAGAGGAAAGGAAAACATATTTGGAAGTGGTTCGGGTGCAAGTTTAAATCGGTGCGTGTAAATCGGTCTGCCGGGGCTGGCTGCAACATATATCGATCAAAAATTCAACAACCCATTTCTTTTTCATTAATTTTTGACGTAACCAAAAGGCCAAGCGCTCTGATGATCCCATGCATGGACATAATTATATATAATAGTGACACATTAGTACATTGACCAAAACATACCACGCTTTTCTTCCCTACCCTCGCTCTGTTCCATTTCCCTATTCCCTAAATTCATCATGGCGGCTCACACCAACCTCTCCGACTAACCATGGCAGACCCTAAAACTGTGGTATACTGACGTAGTTGTGTGACAGTAAACAGGGTTAAAAACAATTTCAGTGATTTGCGTCACTAAGGATGAGTGGCTATGTTGGTTATAAAAGGTATATTTGAAGAACGGAGAAAGATTATAACAATACCTAAGTAGGCATTAAGAAATACCTCTCTCAGCAAAGGACGCCAAGAGATCCACGATTTACATCCAACCCGGTAAGAGTTCCTTTCCAGAGGTTCTGTTAAAATAGCACTATTGAACAGTTCAAATGCTTGGGTAGTACTTTGAATGAAAATGGGGATGGTAACAGAGGGAATAGCGCTAGCGGAGGATGTGTTTAGCGATAAGGAGGAAGCTGATGACGGGGAACTTGATTTATAATATAAATAAAAAGGTTGGCGCAGAGTTTAATATATATAGTGCAGAATTGTATGGTGCAGATACGTGCAATCTTGCAGAAAGAGGACGGGATTGGATTTGGATGTGGAGGAGAATGAAGTAGGTGGACGGAAAGGAACACGAACTAGGAAGTGCCTGGTATAGTGGGCGATGAGAGGAAACTTCTGGAGGATATTAAGAGAAAGCAGAGAACGTAGTTGGTAGAGGTAAAGAGGGGCGAAGGTATGCTGATGGCCGTGATAGATGGGATGATTGTGGGTAATCGGGGAATGGGAAGAATGATAACAAGCTTTATGAGCGGGATGAAGAGAGGTAGGACGTCTGCTGAGGTGAAAAAAAAATTGGCCTAATAAGGTTCAGGCCTGCGCCTGTAAACATCTAGAGGATAGTTACTACCCTATGTATAAACCTACTTTAACCGGTGGATTACTCTAATAATTAAAGAACGGATCAGGATACAACACATAAAAAATGTCTACCTCAGTCGGAATACGAACCCGATGGGATGAAACTGATTCTAATGAGAAAAATAGCAATGGTTCTTTTATATAACCACAATATGTTTTCACAAAACAAAAATATTTTTCAGAGAAATCTTCTGTTTAGACCTGATTGTGAAAATAAATTCTTTCATAAGTTGCTGAGTCTAGCAATTGATAACCAATACTCTAAGACCGTATAATATACGATCAATACGATATTAACAATACACCATGCGATCCGATTAGAAACATTATCACCCATACAAGATTAATCGAAAGTAGAAGCCATTTCCAGCTGCGAGCTGAAACCCTCAGATCCCTTACAGCCCTTGCATCAAAAGGACCTCCCGCTGACGATTCCTAAACTCCAAAGCGCTGCATTATCCACTCACTCCCTCCTATCTATCTCGAGCCTCACATTCCTCGAACTGTCACTGGCGCAGGTTTTGCCCGAAACCTTGCGGGTGGTTGAGCGTGAAGTGCGCATGCATTCCACGTGAGGTCACACTTCGGCACGCGCGACACTATTCTGCTCGTCCCTTCCTCAACTCTCGCAACTGTCCAGAACCGTGGAGCCAAATCACTCCTATTCTCGGAACGCCGGATTCTCGCCGGTGGAATTCCATCAAATCACGTGCGACTACCTTCCATCCTTTCCCCTGCTTCTATTATTTCTGCGTCTTTGAATGCTAGAAAAAATAAAACTTCGGGATTATGAGGAAAGGATAAAACGTCAACATCCACTGTCGCTTATAGTTTCACGATCATGGCTTCGTCGAAAAAAATGAGTGGCCTCAGGACAAGTAAATGGTTACTCATAATTTTTTTCATGTTCATCAGTGACTAAATCCTTGTATTTCACCGGATTTAAATACGAATAGCCAGTGCAGAGGATTCTGTAACATGTATCTCAGAGAAACGTACCTATCACAATCCATGTCACTGTGACGTAAGTATAATTAACACATAAATATTTCATTCGCAATCATAGGTAAATCAGGTTTCATAAAAAGGGCATGATACTTAACCTCATGCTGCACCTATTCGATTCTCTGGTCTCATAACTAGAGATTGAACGCAGCTGATGCTCTTGCTACCAGAAGCATTCATTTATTTACATTCATTAATTCATTCATTTAATGAAAAAGAAGGATGAATGAAGTATTCTTTTTGAAAATTTAAATTTATCGAAAATAAAATGTTAATCAGAAAAAATATTTAGGTAAGTATATGACGTGGTTAGTAACTCACATTTGACCTCATCCTACAGATATTAAAACGAAATATGAGTCTGAATGTTAATAGCACAATGAAAATTGTTTAATGAATGCTTATCTGCAACAGATGCTACGAAAACATTTATAAAATTAAAATATTACATCTCATACCTAATGTCAAGTGGAAGATACTACAAATGATGAATGTGATTAAAATAAATAAGAAAAAATTTCTAATCAAGAAACTCAATGAAAATACAATACTTTAAATCATGTGTAGATTATATTGTAGATATTTCATAAAGAGCACTACCATGGTTAAAATGATATTAAGCATTTCTAGCGATATACAAGTTTTGGCCTCTCACACTCAGAAACAAAATAATTGACGCTTACAATTTAAATTTTCAATTTATTTAATTTCTTCTTGTAGTTGACGAAAAGGGTGAAGAAAGAGGTAGGAGAGGGAACATGCGGAGAAAAGAAGGAAGGGCTAAATAAGAGGTAAATACTACAAACCAGTAGTAGTTCAGTTATCGTCGCGGAAAGGGCTGTTAGAAGGCTGGGGTGGTTCGAGGAAATTTTATAGTCGCGAAAAGTTACTAATCGACACCCTCAATATCATTAACCCATTTATGCCTAGTGTTCCATTTTTGGAACACCTGACGCGACTTTCTAATTTAATGACTACGACTCATAATACACCAATATGCCACGGTGTTTCTTGCTGTACCTTTTTATAAAGATATATTGTATTACGTGGTGCAAAGAATTAGTCAGTTTTGCCAACCCATCGCAGCCAGTGTGTTGAGAAATATCGGTCTTTTTTTTCAAGGCAGTTTTTCTAAGACCATCTCAAATATTATATTAATAACTATTTGCCATTACGCCCAAATGTTGTAAGGTTTTCCCTGCATGTTCAGTAATAGTTAACCTATAGTGTTTTAAGAAGAAAATTTTTAAACAATCTATTTTATTTTAGTTATAAGCTTTTATTTAACAGTGTTCCATTTTTGGAACACTAGGCAAATCCACTACTATTATGCGTGCATTCAGGCGCACTGAAATATTCACTTTAATTTTAAATCAAGTAAGCGATTAGATGTTATGTGACTGAGGGAAACGATGCTATGTCTTGGCTATAATCAGTTTCCATTTCAGTGAAAGAATAAATACATCGATAACCAACTGATCAATTGTGATCAATTTTTACAGTAGTTGTATGTTGAGTGCGATCTCGTGAAGTGGATGTGTCTTGCGTCCCGTCCGTTAGAAAGTGGAGGGTGACCGCGCCTTTAGCTAAAATACCAGGATGTCGAGATATTTGACAGTACATGAAATAAATGATCTATTAGAGACAGAAGATTACGTAGAAGTACGTGATATCATCATTGAACCCCCTGATAACGCAACAGAACCTGTGTCTGACGAGGACTCCGGGGATGACAATTTTTGAACAATTAATAATCTTCCCGGTTCATTGCTGCGCGCTCCTGCTCATCTAATTCATGGTTCTTCTGACGAGAACTTTGACCATGCTGACCTTTTGCTGATACCGGATGGTGATACTACTGAAAATGACGGTGCATCGGCTTCTGCTTCGCCTCAACCTCTTCTTGCTCAAAGAAAAAAGGTAACCAAAGTTGTACGCAATTGGAAGAAAGCCGATCTGACTGCCCAGCCAGTAGGAGGTTGAGTTTCAGAAGAACAAATCACGAAAATGAAAACTCCTACAAAATATTTAGAACTCTTTCTCGATATTGAAGTGATTGATATGATTGTCAAATATTGCAATTTATATGCTGCAAGTAAGGGCGTAAACCTTGAACTGACTGTCGGTGTTTTTTGGGAATAATTTTCCTGAGTGGTTACGTCTCTGTTCCGAGACGGCGTATGTTTTGGGAGCAAAGACCAGATTCGCATAATTCTCTAGTTAGTGGTGCAATGAGACGTGACCGATTTGAAACAATATTTTCAAATTTGCATGTTGCTGACAATTCTAACTTGAACCACATGGACAAGTTTTCCTAGCTGCGACCTCTCATAGGGCAACTGAATGACAGATGTATGAAATTTGTACCAAATGAAATATACTTCAGCTTGGATGAGGCCATGATTCCCTATTTCGGTCGTCACAGGTGCAAACAGTTCATTCGGGGTAAGCCTATTCGGTTTGGGTATACATTCTGGTGTGGTGCAACGCGTCTAGGCTACATTTGCTGGTTTCAGCATTATTAAGGAAAAAACCCGAACACTCAATACCAAGAATATGGTGTAGGTGCTTCAGTTGTTTTGCAATTTACTGAGGCACTCACAACGCAGCATCCTGGTAGGTAAATACCATTTTGTGTTCGACAACTTTTTCACAAGCATTGCACTCCTTGATAAACTTCATTCAATGGGCCATCAAGCAACAGGCACAGCGAGAAAAGATCGCGTAGACAAACCTCCTTTACTATCTGATGCTACCCTAAAGAAAAAAGATAGGGGTACATTTGATTACCGACTTGATGGAAAAGGCAATATTGTTTGTAGTTGGAATGATAACAGTGTTGTGACTGTTGCATCATCTGGTGTCGGTGTCAATCCTTTGCAATAGGTCAGTCGTTATTCTCAAAAGCAGAAAAAAAAGATGCAAGTTACTCAGCCAAATTTAATCAAGGTCTATAATCAGTATATGGGAGGAGTGGACCGAGCTGATGAAAATATTGACGAGTATCGAGCATCAATCCGTGGAAAGAAATGGTACTCGAGCCCTCTGTTATTCTGCTTTGAACTGACTTTACAAAGTGCTTGGCAATTGCATCAAATGAACGATGTGAAGCCAATAGATCTTCTTGAATTTCGTCGCCGTGTGGCCTGTCACTATATAGAGACATATGGTAATACTGCTGAGCCTGGTAGAAAAGGGAGACCATCTATGAAGCGTAACCTTGACTCACGTCATGACGGCATGAATCATACGATTGTAAAGCAAACTCGCTGTGTCCAATGTCACAAAAATACCACTTTTCAATGTAAAAAATGCAATGTATCCTAGCATGTTAAGTGTTCACCAGGATATGTCTTAATAGTGAGTTAATAAATGTCTGAATAAAATGATTTGCTTGTTATCATTGAGTACGTCATGGTAGTGGATTTGCCTAGTGTTCCATTTTTGGAACACCTCGTAATTAATAATTGGCAAGAGATACATTGTTTTTTCTTTCGGATATTGTATTCATACGTATTTTTATCTATAATATGTAAAAATCAGGGCAAAATTCGCATTTTTCAAACCTTCGGCATAAATGGGTTAATAAATATACAGGGTGTTTCTTCACTCAGTGTCACCAGAGCAGGGGTGAATATTAGACGCTTGGCTGAGCATTTTTGACACAGGGAACCCATGTCCGGAAACGTCACCTAAGGGAGCTGTGGGGCATGAAAGGTGCTACCGAATGTAGGCCACCCGACATACTCGCACCAACAAAATCGCCATTTACTCCCACATTCACTCAAATTTTGGTGGTGAATAACACGTGAGTCTAAAGGCGAATCACCTCTGGTAAATTATAACGCCGTGCGACGACGCCTGCGTCCGGTAGGAGGCGTTAAGTCCAGGCGTGTTAACTTGTGACGCCGTGCTTCGGCGATGATCCCCCGCGTTGGTTTGGAGGAGGGAGAATGATAATTGCTACGACCTGTTATAGAGGAATTGAATTTTTGTTAATTTGGAAACCTCAAACTTTCTTCTCTCTCTCTATGGCGTCTACGAGTAATAAAACTAAGAATAAACAATCACGTTTAAGGTTTAATTATGAAATACTGACAAACAGAGAAGCGCTTAACTATTAGCGTTCGAGATTTAGTATGGCTCTTGATCAAATATCATTTTCACTAACGATCTTCCAGAACCAAAATGAAGGTTTTAGAAAAGTGAGCAATGTACAGTAGAAACACTGGTATCAACAAAAACAAATCGATTCTACTCGTCTTCCACATCTAATGTGTACAATTTTTTCTTTATAGGTAAGCATATTTCAATCTATTGGCCCACATGCATGATCTGCAAATCAGAAGACCAAATGTGAGTAAGAGGGTTGAAAAAAACTCTATTTTGGCTTATCCGTGATTTTCTAAGGTTAACATACTCATAATTCATACTATTGTTAAGTTTTAACACTAAGGGCCGCATTCTCAGTCGCCCCTACATTTTGGCAACTGTAGCCCTGGAGCTGGAGGAGCCCTGCAATGATATTCTCAGTCAGTCCTACAACGACTTCATGGGAGTCGTGGGAGTGGTTATGTTGCCTGACGTCCTGTAATGACGTAAACGATGACGTTTGCGTACGTAGCGCCATTTTTGCCCACTGATGGAGGGATCGAACCGAACTAGAGCTAACAAATGAAATCCAAATTGCTATACGCAATTTCATCAGCAGGTTCGTTGACAGCATTATTTCCTCTTTAAACATATATTTATCTGGCACAGAGTGGTGCCATAATAGTTCTAATAGATTTTAGCAAATAAATCAAACGTTACCTTGATGTTATGTATAGCTATACGCTATAAAAAAGTTAATTTATGTGAGAGGGGAATTGGTGCCGTCAGCAGGTTCGTTGATGGCATTAATGTCCCTCTAAACATTCATTTATGGGGCACATAGTTGTATCGTAATATTTCTAATAGTGTTTTCTAAATAGAGTCTAATGAACTTTTTTTGAAGATTTTCGCAGCTCATGTTTATGTTATTCAGGTTCTGGTTCTGCGATTAAATTACTTCGAAATAAAAATACAACGAAATTATTCGAAATGAATTAAATTTTTACTTTTTTAAATTTTTTTTCGATTGAGGATAGTTATAAACTTCCTTATACCTGGCAGAGACTTATTCGAAATTAAGTTTTTTACTTCTCAAAATCATCAACTGCTGGAATTGTTTATTTACTTTTTGAAAAAAAGACCAGTTGTTCCTAAAAGCCCGACGAAGCCTCCAGCATAGTACGGCGAAACTGTCGCATAATATAAAATAATTTAATCGCAGAACCAGAAACCTGAATAACAGTGTTTTCTACATTAAGCAAAAAATACCTTGTTGGTGGATACTGCTATACCCAATAACGAAGTAAACTTACGTGCGAGTGGAATAGGTTCCGTCAGCAGGTTCGTTCACAACATAAATTTCCCTCTAAACATTCATTTATCGGTCCCATAGTGGTATCGTAATATTTCTAATAGGGTTTTCTACGTTAAGCAAAAGATACCTTGTTGGTGGATACTGATATACGCAATAACAAAGTAAATTTGTGAGGGAGGAATTGGTGCCATCGACAGGTTCGTTCATAGTATTTAATTTTCTTTCATTATTCAATTACTGGGCATATAACACTATGAGAAACTTTTTCCATTTTTTAATAAATAATGGAATGGTTTTCAAGAGCGTACCTACTGTCACACACGGAATAAGAGAAAATATATAAAGGAGACGACGAGGTGCAAGAACTCCGTATTGTTGACAGCGTTCGATTTTCCTAAAAAATTAATTTAATTCTTCCTTGAACTACGACCTTGACGTGGTGGAAGGGCTTGTGCGTTCCAAAGACCCCTAGAGCTGGACTGGCAGGAGCAAGTACTATTGCTCCTGGTATGGCCACCCATGCCAAATAGGTCGAAGGGTAGGAGCCAGACTAAAGGTAGTTCCCTGATAGTGTCACGTTAAAAATACCGTTGAGTGGTGTAGGAATACCTCTCAATTATCACTTCCTAGGATATGAAAGTCATTCACAGATAATTGATTCCTGGCAACCACGGGACGCCGCCCACTAGGGCGGGTGTCATGCCCGGCAGCGGGGGGGGGGGGGGCAAGGCCTACCCGGTCGTCATCACACGAAATCCTTACACAGCATCATCATCGGCGGAAACAAAGGATAGGAGGGAGAAGGAGAAGAAAAGAAGAAACAGGAAGATGAAAACAGCGGTAAAAATAGAAACTTGGAACGTAAGGACCATGATGAGGGCCGGGAAGCTTGTAAATATTAAACGGGAAATAGAAAAAAAAAAAAATAGATGCTTTGGGATTGTGCGAGGTGAGATGGAAGGATAGCGGGGACTATTGGAGTGATAGCTACAGGATAATCTATAGTGGGGGAGATGAGAGTCAACGTGGGGTAGGTATGGTATTGAATACAAAATTGGGGCTGAGGGTGGTAAACATTGATCAGGTGAGCGACAGGATACTAGTGGTAGAAATAAAACCACGCCCGAAGAATTTCGTACTGGTCCAGGTATACATGCTTACAAGAAACAATAGGGAGGAAGAGGTCGAAGAGGTGTACAAGCAAGTAGAAGAAATCATTAGAGAAGTGCTGGGAAAGAAAAACCTGATAGTGATGGGTGACTGGAATGCAGTGGTGGGGGAAGGGAGGGACGGATTAGAAGTGGGAGGGTTTGGGCTAGGGAGAAGAAATGATCGCGGTGAAAAGGCAGTTGAGTTTTGTAAAGGAAATAAATTAGTAGAGTCAAACACTTGGTTTAAACATCACCCCAGGCGTCGGTACACATGGAAAGTGATACTTGGAGATACCAAATTGATTATATAATGGTAAGACAGAGATTTAGGAACAGTGTAAAACTCGTGCAGCTATCCAGGGGCGGATGCGGACTCAGATCATAACTTGGTGATGATGAAGTGGTGACGCTAGATTCAAAAGGCTTTGTAAAGGTAGGAAGATAAAGTAGTGGAACCTTGAAGCATTGAAAGGGTTGAAAAAGAGGGAATACCAAGAACTGGTAGAAAAGAACATAGGTGAAGAAAAGCGGATGGGAACAATAGAGAGAAGATGGGAGATTATAAAAACAGGCATCCTTGGAGCGGCAGAGAAAACAATAGGAGCGGTGGAAAAGAAGAGGGTTAAGAAGCAGTAGGTAACGGAAGAAATGATTATGAAAATGGAGGAGAGAAGGATATGGAAAAACGTCAACACCGACGTAGGCAAGAGGAAGTACAAGGAGTTGAATAATAAACTCAGGCGAGTGACCAATCGGGCAAAAGAAAACTGGTGGAAGGGACAATGCGAGGAAATGGAAAAGCTGCAGGAGGAGGGGGAAGTAGGCGCTTTGTACGCCAAGGTGAATATGTTATCGGGTGGTAAGAGAGGTCAAACGATACCAAAGGTTAAGGAAAAAACAGGGAAGATATTAATCGAACAGGAAGATATCCAGGAAAGGTGGAGAGAATACGTAGAGGAGTTATATGGCAGATAGAATAGACCCTTTAGCCTAGATCTAGAGGATGAAGGAACATTAGATAAAGATAACCTAGGACCAGAATTACTTGACAGCGAAATAGAGAGGGCATTAAGAGATATAAATGGTAGAAGAGCCGTGGGAACCTACCTGCGGAGCTACTGTAGACTCTAGGTAGTAAGGGGAGAGAATCATTTTTCGAACTTATTCGTAGGATCTACGAGGAAGGAGTATGGCCAGAGGATTTCGTGAAAACAGTATTAATACCTATCCCGAATAAGAAGAAAGCGTCAGAATGCGAGGAGTATAGAACAATCAGTTTAATTTCGCACGCGGCAAATTTTTTACTTAGAATAATAAATAGAAGGTTGGAGAGCAGAGCAAACTTCTTTTTAGGCGATGACCAATTTGGGTTCAGGAAGGGGAGGGCCACCAGAGACACGATTGCGGTAATGAGGACACTTATATAAAGATACAGAGTATAATCAGGATGTTTTCGCTTGCTTTGTGGATTTCGAAAAGGCGTTTGACAGAGTAAACTGGAAGAAACTAATGCAGATACTGGAGAAAATAGGAATAGATTGGCGTGATAGGAGACTCATCCGAAACTTATATATGGGGCAGAGGGCTCAGGTGAGGGTAGCTGACCGTGAATCAGGGTGGGCAGTTATAGGTCGTGGTACGGCAAGGGTGCCCGTTGTCGCCTTTGCTTTTTAACATCTATGCTGAGGAAATGGTAGGAGAGACATGGGAGGAGCTAGAAGTGGGAATGAAAGTAGGAGGCCAGTGGATAAAGTCGGTAAGATTCGCGGATGACCAGGCGTTGGTCAGTCGGTCATCGAAAAGATTGCAAACTTTAGTAGATGCATTGGAAAAGCAGTGCGAGAAATACGGGATTAAGATTAATAACAAGAAAACAAAAGTAATGAGATTCTCTAGGACAAAGAAAGAGAAGACGTTGGTGATAAGAGTAGGAAGTCACAAACTGGAGAAAGTCGGACAATTTAATTATTTGGGCAGTACGCTAGAAGAAACAGGACATAGTAGCAAATACAATAGGAGGAGAATAGCGCTAGCGAAGGAAGCGTTCAATAATAGAAGGGAGCTGATGACGGGCAACTTAAGTAAGGATGTAAAAAAGAGGCTGGTGAAGAGCTTGATATGGAGTGAGGCGTTGTATAGAGCAGAAACGTGGACCTTGAGAAAGGAAGGCGAAAATAGGCTGAAGGCTTTCGGAATGTGGGTGTGGAGGAGGGTGGAGAAGGTGCGTTGGGCGGAAAGGAAGACAAATGAGGAAGTGCTTGACATGGTGGGCGAGGAGAGGAAACTTATGGATGAGATTAGGTGAAGGCAGGGTAGGAGGCTGGAAGTGGTGATGAGGGTCGATGGTTTGCTGAAGGCCGTGATAGAGGGAAGGATATTGGGTAAGTAAGGGGAAGGGGTAGAAAGAGATTATTTTTTATGGACGGGATGAAGAAAGATAGGGCTTATGCTGAGATGAAGAAAGAAATACTAGAGGTAGATAGGGCACGGCACGTGTAAGAGTCCGTTGGATATTCTCTGACTTTCATCATAATCTACCTCTAACCAGTAGATTACTATAATGAATGAATGGTACAAAGTTGCATCAAATACATTTTTGCTACGTTTTTATAAATTAAGAAATGATTTTTATGAGCTTAATTCACATCATAGATATCCTAACAACGATTATTTCATCGAGATGTTCAGCATACGGAACCTGGCAGCCATATTTATGTAGGGTGTAGCCGTGCCCGGGGTACCCTACCGGCTACCATACACAAGTAGGGGCCGTTCTCTTTAAAAATGGCCGCTCGGATGACGTATATAAGGTAGTTTACACCCGTTGATTACGTAAATAGGGCAGGATGACGTATACAGGGTTGGCGAGCCCTACAGGGACGACTCAGAAAATGGCCCTAAAGCTTACAGCTACATACATTAAGACATTGGTATGCCATAAATACTAAAATGCAGGCAGTATTTGAGCAACGTAGAAATTTGCACAGAAAAAAATCGTCCTGGACCGGAAATCTAACCACAGACATTTGGCTTAGGTCCTTGGTTCGATTCCCGGTCCACGTCGATTTTTTCCTGTGGTAATTTCTACGTTATTACATCGCCGTATTTGGGGCAGGCATAGATATCTTCAGTATTTGAGTAGTTTTAAAAACTTAAGGCGGAATTTAATCCTGTGTTTCTCTCCACACCTTTTTTGCCGGAACGCTATTCATGTGTATATAACATTTTAATATATAACTCATAATTTTTTCTTCATTACCGCTATTTTCAAATTTTGGGATACATTTCACAGAGAAAGTGATATGTGTGAAGATGATGTGAAAAACTTTTCAGGTTCAAACTTCAATTGAGAAATACAAAAAGCTTAATAAGTACATTTTGAAATTAACTAAATGTTTGATGTTTGTAAGTAATTGGAGGTATAACTGATTGATAAATGCTTTTCAGACTGTCAATACCTGTCCCATCATCACTGTGATATGGATACTAAGTTTGATGTCGTTAATGTGAATCAATTCACCGATAAGAGATGATTTAGATCTATTACAATGTCATGTAAAACTCCAGAGGGTCAATTGGGGAGCAATACCCAGGAGTAATTCGGAAAAAGCTTCAACTTTAAAAACTATTCAATTTGATATTTTGATTGACGCATGGAAAACAGCCAGTGTTTTCGTTATTTTTGAGGATAATATATGAGGAACCTCATCCACTAACCAAATTAAAATGAGTCGGAGAAGGGACCATAAGATTTTATGGTCACAATAAATTCATCGAAAAGCCCAGATTTCCCGTGGAAAGGAACTGGCTCTGGGATGTAGGAGCCTTCAGGCTTTGAACAAAGTTAGCGTTGCCCTCACCTACAAAAACAACTCTACAAAAGAGATTATTTAAAAGCCGCTGACGATAACAAAAAAAACAACTATGCGTTGGATAACTTTGCAAATTCTAAGAAAAAATGGATAATCAATCAGTGAGGTTGACTTTCTGAGTAGATTTAATAAAATTCATATCATGCATCAGATTTGACATCAATCCAAATCTGAGTTGTGGCAGTGTTCGTAGAAATAAAAGGAAATAATTAGGACAAAATACGTCATTGCGTTTCCATCACTAGAAACAAGAGGATGAAAACCGTAAAAAAGATTAAACTGTTTTTTTGTGGAAAAACTGTTTAAGTACATGCAGCCACCATGAAATTAATTATTGAGAGATATTCGTTTGCGATAAGATAATGATTAATATTGCTATCTATTACACTTATTAAAGCGAAAATTACTAGAATTGGTTGTTGAAAATTTACACCTTCGCGGCTTGGAAAATTGACGAAAGCTTAGGCAATGCCTCATACGAGGGACGTGAAAACAGACGTCAGCAGTGAACGCCGTTTTTGCAGACGGACCTTTAAACTCGGAAAAATCCAGTTTACTTGAAAAGAAATGGCGGCCATAAATCGCGTCCGTTAAAGTTTGAACATCCAATATGAAATCTTAACGAGTAAAACAGTGGGCACAGGGGGCACAGGGATAAACATTCCCATCAAAAATTAAAAGCATAACAATTTCAGCACAGCGCATCCTCAAGGTGAATAATTCAAAGCAACCGATCATGCAGATGGGCCATGGTAGAAGCAAGTCTCATGCATAAAGGAATGATCATCAAAAATATTAATAATTTGGCATAGGAATACAATCAATATCGGATTCGATTAATATCAATGCGTAGCCATCCAGTATAAATTTGTTGATTATGTAGCCTCCCCTATTTGCCGATGGAATTGCAAAAAAGATTTGCAATAAAAAGAAAATATTGTCAATATGCTTATATACATGCATAGACCTTGGAGTTTAATAAGAAAATTATCCCTTCATTGCACAAAGATTATAGTATAGTATAATAAAAAAAGGATAGGTGGCTAACCAAGACAAATCATTAACCAGGAATATGAAGATAAAAATGCTAACAACGCGCTGCACAAACTATTTCATTGGTTAATATCCACAACCAAGCGCGCAATGTTCTTTTAAATAGAGCATTGAGAAACTACTATTAGCCATTTAAGATGAAGTTGCCCGTAACTTGGAGCATAAAAACTCAAGCGAACATTGCCCAGTATTTTGCACAAAAATCCATTAAATCCTCCTACACGTTTCACGATCAGGGAAACAGTTTATACCTTTAAAAATGTGGGAGAGGAGAGAGAAAGATTTTCAAAAATCGAATAGGGGAAATGGTTTCCAAAATTATTTTTAAAATATAGTCTCAGTCATAAGTTCTTCTTGAGTCTACTCCTCACATAAGTCTCTCAACCGCAGCGTGGACAGTAAATATGATTTGGAATTTTTACCATTGTTCCACTTCATTATCATTTTTCATCCATCATCATTTTCGTTCATCATCATTCATCATTTTTTATATGTCTAGTATTCCCACTTCAAGCGATAGAACACGAACACTTTTCTGTTTCAAAACCTTAGGCATTATTTTAAATCTTATTCATAAATATTAAGTCAGTTAATCAGCTTAAAATTCTCTCTAATGATTGTGCTTAAAAATTAATTCATGCAATCGTATTTAATGCAAAACAATGTGTCCTATATATGATATTAGGAAAAAGGCATCGCACCTAAATTTTTGACAAGTCACCATTTGTGGCTATTTTGGCCATTCCTGGCGATTAAAAAGCACTTGGCTTTTCCAATTGCGTTCTAATTCCCTTTATAAGACATCGACAATTCCTTGTGCTAACTCTAATATTGTTGCTTTCTATTCAGGGTAATCTATCACGCTTCCACTTGCATAAATCAACGCAAAGTGCATTTTTGACTGACTAAATGTTTTTACTTTTCAAGACACGTTTCCCTCATATGCAGAAAAAGAAAGCTACTATAATTCTTGATCATATTATTAGTGCCCTTATGTGGAGGCTTGGATAACAGTGCCGAAAGCCGTTTGGGCTCCTAGACGAGACTTACTATTTAGAACACCCCAATTTAATACAGCAAGACCAAAAGTTCAACAAGTAGTTTGGCACTGAAAAAATCTCGAATCCAATTGCGGTATCTTGCTGCACTACAAGAAAAAAATTATACAGGAAGCATTGAACTCAAGCACCAGTGATTATTCTGACGATTAATTTAAAAAATAGCATGCGTTCCTAAAAGATGTGTAGAGCGTCATTTATTAAGTAATCTAAGTCTTCCTTTTTGTTAAGTATATATTTTTTCCCAAAAGATTCAATATTTAAATGACGAATCTTTCAAAGGACCCAGTTGAGTGTAGTGGTCCGGAACTAAGAGGGACTAAGGTCGGAAAGCAACTGAATGTTGTCCATACCTCTCCAGAGAGAACAGTGAAATTTACGGAGCACTCATTAAGTATTAACAAAAATTATATTTAAAAACAATATGTGACGAAAGCCGTGTCTGATTACCAATTTAAATTTCCCAACTGCTTCCCAGCAATTCCATAGGAATTTTGAGGAATTCAATACAATCGTTACAGGAAATTGAAAGTAATCGCTATTAGCAGTTTCATAACATGCTATTTTTATGTACATAATAGTTAGATAAATCACTTAGTAATGATAAGGCGACACGCAGCTGTGAACTTCGTACATTCTAGCGTTGACGCGAGAGGGCGTGCCCCGCGACTTGGGTGGCATGCGCTCACTCTCGGGGCCGTATCTCGAGAACTACGTAGCAGCAATAGAAAATATTCTATTCTAATATCGAATTTCGAAAAATATGGATCACCCTAGTCTAGCATGGGTGGCATTGGGAACAACTACAATCTTTCCTTATGTTTCAGATCTCGGGGTCATCGGAATAGGCAAGCTCTTCCTCCAACGCAAGGTCGTTGTCCTTGGGAAGAGAAAACGACAGCACAACTAAAGTTTTTTCTAGATTTTGAAAATATTATTTCGGTAAGAAATATTTCTTTTGATAGTTGAGAAAGCATACAAACTACACACTGTTAAATTTTGGACGCAATGTATGCGTAGGTCTCTCCTCAGTTTTCAAATAAAGTCTCACTGGAGCGCAAATATCCCATGGGAAATGACTCGTAATGTTTAGCAAATATCTCAAAAAGTAGCACGGTTAGAGCCAGTGACGTATCCGTGGGGTCCGGAGCTCCCCATGAATTTTGAATTAAGTAATAAAAGTGGCTTTAAAGGATAAAGTTATACTTTTTAAGCTAATAATGTTGAATTTGTTTATTCTTCAGTTAGAACAACTTTTTATACAAAGGTGCTTGTAATTTTAAAACAAAAATCTGCAGTCGCAAGTGCACTCTTAATTGCCAAAACAACCCAAATCATCTCTTGTTTTCAACATTTTACTATTCCCACCCCCCATACCCCGGAAACAAAATCATGGCTAAGTCACTGGTTTGAGCCTAATATTTTGGAACCATAGGAATAAGAGGACTTTCTGACTTTCCTTCACTGACTGAAGATTTCAGCCAAACTCAACCGGCAAATTTAAATGCATGAATTCGAAAGATCAGATATATTTATTTTTGGTGAAGCATTATTCATTGAATTTTACATGAAGTGATATCTCACTCAAACTAACTTAAGTAAACTTTACAGATATCTTTCCAGCAAGAACTCATGGAACGTTAACCACAACAATACCATCTTATGCTGCATGGTAAGACCAACGAGGGATTATAGGGTGGTAAAACTGCTCAGTGACTGAGCCAGAATTGCCGTTATTCACTCATGGCCTGACCAAGGAACGAGAAGAGCACATGCTCTTCCATCGAGGAGGAAGCCTTTCCATAAAAATTGAAATCTTCAGCCAAGCACCCCACCCATAAAAAATCCCACGACTCTTATATACCGATAATACGAAAATTGCCCACCTAAAAAAAAGAGGTGGAGAGAACTGGTCGACTCGTCCCATTTTCCAACGCTCCGAAAGAGGTCCTTCCTTCACCGACCGAGTGGCTCCACATCGCAATCAAACTTCCAAACTGCGTGCTGGGTACTTTTAATTCCGGCAGCAACCACGCTAAATTCCTCGCCCGGCTGTTTTATGTCCTTCTTCCCCATCTGTCTCCCGACCCCTCTTATGTAACTAAGACCCCTTTAGGCAACCTTCGATGCCAGCGCAGCGAAAACCCTCGCAACTCATATTGGAATTATGACACAGCTTGGGCTGCGTCATCGCCGTCATCCGATGCAGCCATTGACTCCCGAAAATATGTCGTACCTAACACCTGTAGCCGGCCTCTTTTTCTCCACGAGTAAGTGTATTTTTTTCCATGTCTCCAGCTCCATCCCATCACTAGTGTATGTAATCATTCACATCGCAATGGATTCGAGAGACATCAGCGGACGAAGTTTTGGACTTGTGAAAAAAAGGAATGAATCCGGCGTGGAAAGAGTGTCCCTCCAAAGGAGGAGTGAATTCACGCTGAAAAGGACAAACTATTTATTTCCCGAGCATTTATTTTTCCAATGAACGAGACGAATTACGCCATGCTGGTGTGGCAATTAAGGAGACTCGTCTATTACAGTAAGGCGATTTTGGTCACTTTTTAACTCCCCCTCTCCCCCATGTAAGACAAAATTAGATTTGATGAAACTCCCCCCCCTCCAAATCTTACGTAAGCTGTCATACATTTTTGAAACCATGCACATGGATAAAAAAATATATGGGCAAAAATCCATGTCCAAGTGTGCAACCCTATGGTTTATTTGAGATTTCGCGATTCACCGCAAAGCGACAGCAAAGAATGGATCACACGTGTTTTCTGTATTTTAGCGTCAAGCGTACCACCGCTACGGTAATCAAGCAAAGTAAGATTTTCGTCCGAAAATAGTAAAAAAAAAAATTATAAAAGAATCTTATACTTGGAAAAAATCTTACGTCAGACTGTCTTAGACCCCTTTACGTTAGATATCGTAAGAAAAGCTCAACCGAACCCAAAAACTCTAACGTAATAATTGAATGACCCCAGTGGTAAAAAGCATTACTCACTCTAAGGAGATTTTTATCGTCACATTGTAATAAACAGAAGGCTTAGATAATTCACTAAGTGCAAGGAAAGACAACGCGAGACGCGGCAGCGAACGTCGTAAATGTCACGCGCGAGAGAGGGCGCGCCCCGCGACTTGGCTGGAATGCGCTCAATCTTGGGGCTTTATATTTGGGACTACGGGGCAAAAATTAAAAATATTCTAGAATAAGCATAAAATGTATACCTATTAAGTCACTGGTAATCACGCATAAGCAGTTTTAAATACCCCGAGAGCTCCGCAATCGTCAGGAATGACCGGAAAGCAGCGAAAAATACCGAAATTTCAAAACTTTGAGTGTGATAGGGCCCGTATTTGCTTTTTCCGATTACAATAATATTTAACGCAATGTGCTTCCTATTCAATGTGAACAGCCTGTCCTAAAAAAATCCAATTTCAAAACATTCGGACCACCCTACTGTGGCATAGGTAATAATAGCAAGTTACCCTCAGTGGCGGTGGAGTCAAGGTGGTTAACCCGAAATACGACTTTAATGTCATTATTAATTCATATTCCGGCTACTTATATAAAAACATATCCTCTCTTTGACATGAGCAACAAAATGCTACCTTTCCATTTACTTTTTTCGTACTATAAATTCTCTTAATGTGCATGTACTCATAAAACTGAAAATGCCGTTGGTTTGAACGGGATTGATTGAGCACTAAGATGGCAAAATTTACCAAACATGTTTCTTGGGACCTGAAAGGCTATATAAGATAGCTACAAGGGCCCCGGGGGCCCATTCTAAAACTGTTAACATTATTTCCTTATCTTAATTTTAGTCGGAGACATGGCATCTTAAACGATACCGTAACATGAGCATATTGATCGACGGCTCCCTCCCATGTAAGGAACTGGCATTCGTTTTTCGATAAATACTATTTACTTCATCGAATTAATTCTACACATTTATTTTCACCTGAATCGGAAAGAGTAATCAAACACTGAAACTCGGATGGAGGCCTTTTTGCGGGATAAAGAAAGTAAACAATCAAGTGGCAACAAAGTCCTCCAGCGGGAATTATCCTCATGGATTGATTGTCTCCATGGATTGAGTAATAGTCGCATTTTCATATGGCAAAATGCTTTAAATCACCTTCGCTAACTCCTCCAGTATTTATGCAGATTCCTCCTGAAACCACCTGTATATTAGACGCTCGAAGTAATGTGCATATATCATATTTAAAAAAAAGAACTAATAACTAAATATTTAACCATCCTTCTCTGAACAACAAATATAATGAAGCTAATAGCAATTAATGAGATTATTGATGGCATAAAGCGCTATTTTCCATAAATATTGCGTTGCGGTCGGCGTCTAAGGTTCGAATGAGAATCTATTTTTTTTAATATTCGTCGACTTATCTGCGTATTTAACATCTTAATTTTGCTGCGAATAAGCTGTAATTTTATCTTTGAAGGAATTCTAGAAAGCGAGATAAATGAATAAGTGGAATTGCTCAAGTGTTTAACCCAACGCAGTCGTGAGGAAACCGGCTTAATGTAGAGTCTCATGCTTTAGGTGAACAAAACCAAGTTTTCGCGTTTATTTTGCTAATTAAGACCCAAATTTGAAATACAGTACCATTTCTCGCTTGATTGTTTTACTCCCCTGCGGTTGATATCCTAATTGAAGTAATCAAGTTTTTAACCAACTTAAATTCATCTAGGTATTTATCCGTTTCCCGGGATGTGACTTTTCCTCAGCTCAACCAAAGTACTTATTCACACTCACCTTTCAGAATGCATATGTTTACTCAACTAAAAATAATATTTTAAAGGGAATATATGTGTCATGTTTTAGCCAGAAAATTCCATACAATGGAGAGATACCAACACTGTTTTATCAACGCTAAAACCAGCAACATAAAATTCAATTTCCAACAGCGTTGAAGCGTTTATACAACCAAATTACTACTTCACATCTTTCCCAAAAGAAGAAACGGCAATTACAATACTAAGGGCAGGGACACTGAAAATACAAATGGCATGGACAACCTAAATTCTGCAAGGAAATTACCAATCGGTTATGATGCTAACATTAAATAAATATGCACTAACGAACTTTATGAAAAAAGTATCTTTGAAATGAAATAGCACTTTTTATCACCCCTAAATATTCTATTTAGAAACGTAAAAATACCAAGGGGAAACTATTACACCTACGGTATATCTACGGGTAAAAAAACCGCAAATAGAGTTTTAATTAAAGAACTCTGAGGCTCAAATACTGAAATGCAGAAGAATGATACTTTTAAACCTCAATTGGAATACGTAACTACTATGGAAGGCTTTATGGAATAGATTGAGTACAACTGAAAAAAGCTTAATTTGTCGGCAATCACAATAAAAAACTCATCATTAAGACAAAATATCAGAAGGAACTAGGGCTGGAATCTCTCCCAGATTGAGGGACTAATATAGGTTGAATTGTTGATCATAACTCGAAGCATTCTATTTCTCTGAAGACGAAAAGCATATTTTAAAAACTGCCACGTTCTACGATAGGAACGATTTAATGAAGGGCAGAACAGAGATTTATAAGTCCATGTTTCCGACAAGAATAAGGATCCATTATAGTTCCGAAAGTAATTGTTTAAAACATACTAGTCCTGCAAGGTAGATTAAAACTAGGCACTAGTAGTTAATTATTTCATAGTATTACTTCCAACTCCTTACCCTGCCTAAAATTGCCGAGAAATAATTGCTTCCACGTATACATAAACGAATTAAGTAGGTAGCACTAGTATCTTCCAAACTGTGTATAGCATGAATGCACTTTTTATAGAAAAAGACTACCTGCTCGTTGGCAGGAATTGCGACGCTATCCTGATTGACTTCTGGTTCGCACTAAGAGACCCCGGAGAAGTATGGAGATCAGCCTTGAACTAGGACCACTGTTTCATGCCTAGACATGCAAAACGCCCTATAGGATTCACGGAACGTGACAGACGCAGGTAGTAGAGGAATATACCCCTGATTTGGTCGCCACTTGAGGGTTCACCGAGACTTTTCTATTCTTTCCGGGACGACTAATTTTACGACATAGTCCGCTTAGTGCCAGTCACTTAATTGGTTTGACAGGGATTTTCATCTCTTTTAGAGCCCTGCCTATTAAGTGGCTTAGCTATGAAATGATCCATAGCAAAATTAGAAACTTTTTTTCGACATTAATGGCAAATTATGAAGGACGTCAAAGTGTAGAATTATGTAGGAACGCAAAGGTTAGCTAAGGAGGGTAGAGTGGAGAGTTCTAGCAAAGCCTATCCTCGGATTGATCACTAGTGATTATTTGATAGCATACCTAACAAAACAAAATTTAATTCCCAATAAAGGCCAAATAGAAAAATATACGATATAGAATAATGAAAAAGATAACCGTCATTGCTTACAGCGTCAACTTTCTCAGAGTAATGCTTTAAGAAAAAGATAAGTCACAGTATCAAACATAATTAAAAATAAATGCGACGAGCAACTTATGGAACTCAAATGTAATACATTAACAGTAAATGTCACAACCGATAAACACGTGCTACGACCACTTGCATGAGCACTTAAAGCATTACAAAAATTAATACAGCAGGAAACTTGAAAATACAATAATAGCACCGATTCAACAACTCAATTACTAAAAACTGATCACCGAGGTCTAGTAGACGGAGATAATAAAACTCCAGGTTTACGAGCAAGAAGCACTTCGTCGTTATAGCTTTTAGTGACATTCCGTCGCCGTTTTCCCGAGAAAAATAAATGGCAATAATCTGGAATCTTGAAGCTTCAATTACTGAATGTGATCTTTAATAACTACTATTATATCCCGTCATGGTTCTGCCCTCGTTATCTTTAAATGGTAAATTGAAACTGATATCGTTGGCCGGATCAATTCCCAATTCTTCTAGAACACAGACCGATTTCTTAAATATGTTAAGGGACAATATTTTATAAGAGTAATTTTTCATGACATACTGTACTGGAATGACATACTCATCTCATGAGCGTAAAATTGGAATTAGCAAAAATTGGAAACTGGGAATTAGGAATCGTGAAACTTGCTATTATGCAATACTTTACGTTATAGTGTGCAAAACAATTTTTCGTTGATGTTTTTGCGGGTCATATTGGCTGAGTTTATATATAACCGGCAAGCACTGAAAACTACGCGATGTACACCCGATAAATATATATACAGACAAGTTAAGCGATGTTATGGTAGATAGCAGTGTAAATGCCACAGCAAAATGCCAGTTACTACGTTAGGAATATTTGTAAAATTTGAGTCAGCATCTCTTTATTTTTAAAATTTTTGGCGAAAAAGATAACAACATGCTTTCGTCCTTTATGCCCTCTTTGAAATTTATTTCCAAAAAAACCTTCTTTGGTGAGCATTTGAATTGTGTAAGGAGAATATCCCATAAAGCTCAAAAAAATCGGATGTGGCGTTGATCATTGAGGGAGAGTCGGTAACTCAGGATGTATCACTTTCCAGAAGTAAATTTTAAGGATTTGCAACCACTGAATGCAAGAGCGTGATATTTGGTCACTCATTCAATTTAAAAATTATGATTTTCTCTGAATTTAAGGACATGAGGTCAAAAAATGAACCTTTTGAAACGATGCGACAGATTTTCTACTGTAGACGATTCTGATGATTTTTTTGGCCAACTACCTCCTCGTAACCATAAAATACATCCTGTTCCGTCCGAGAACCGTCTGTTTACTGGGATTTCTAAGCGACGAAATCGGTCCCCGAGATATCGGACGCTGGCCACTTTGTGGCTTCCCAGCGCACTTAAAGTTTAGCAGGGAGAACGTTTTACGCTCAGATCAATCTCAAGCACATGAACGCGCGGGGCAGGGCCTTAAGAGAGCCAACCCAAATATCACTCGCCGAGTTCACATTGGTCAGCGGAGTTGCAGTTTTGGGAGGCAGTTACGTTAACGGCCGCTGCATTAATGTGCGGTTCCAGATATCATGCTCCAAAACCCCCATCCATAAATCCAAGTTACAGAGTTTGCAAGCGTACTTAAATATTGAGCTTGTAGCGATTGCTCGAGATAAAGGTGATTAAGTTCCTCCATGAAGAGACTGAATCTGAGGCGGTGGCTGTAAATCTTCACGGCCCGGATAATTTTGTCCTCTGCGTCCACATGAATAAAACAGTTTCCACGTCTGTATCTCTGGCATCGAATACCTAAGGGATCAAAATACCATAAGTTTACCTTTAGGTTCAATAAACCATTTCATTAAAATATAAACTGAATTCCTTTATTTTAGGGGAATTTAACCACACCTTATTGTTATTATTAATATTGTCTAGCGCCTTAGATGGATTTCAATGGAGGTGAGTAAAAATCCTTTAGATTTTTGCACACGCAGGGCCCTATGTATGTACCTACAAAAATGCTTTCTTCACCTCAACATACAACCTCTCTCCATACCGTCCATAAGGCCTATCCTCTTTCTTCCCCTATCTTGCATACCGAACATCCTCCTCCCTCCATTTGGTTTACTGATAATCTTTTCCCACTCCAATTTTTTTATGCAGAAGGTTCACTTTTGATGCATGTATATACTTTGAATTTTCGACACAATCTACATGCACATAACCATCTAGCAGACAGTCAGGTTGTAAAATGTTCCTAACAATAGTAATATTTCGGTCTATATCAATGATGGCAACCGCAAGGCAAGCTCATACTTTAAGGTGGCAACAGTCCTCGAGGATATGATGCCATCAATATGGCCTCAACGGACAAACAGCTGCCCAATGAGGCATTGCCCTGGAAAGACGAAGGCCTATGGTTCAATTTCCAGATCAGAAAATCTATTTCCTGTAGATACAAGTACCTACTCTCCCTCCAAAGTGGAGAAAAGTCTTGGCTTAAAAAGAACCAAACCCTTACCCACCCGCTGTTCCACTGACCTCGATAGAATCGGCATTAAGAGTGAATATTTCTTTCCTATATGTTTCAGCAATAGCTGAGGCTGGAAATTCCTTTTTAAATATGGCGCGAAATGAGCATTCATTAAAAATTGCAGTTTTGCAATACTTCCTTACATAGTAGTATTTAATGAGCAAATTTGCGAGGGAAGCTTGAGACCAGATTTACATATTTATCTCAAAAGAAACCGATGACGAGTGGAAAAAGCAGCGATGCCTCCCCGTGCTTTTTCATTCTCCTCATGCGTCATATCCTGTATGGTAGTGTAAAATATGTACCTCTCCCTTAATTTTGTTTTAAAGAGTAAATCAAGAGGATGACAAGAGTAGTTTCTACAGAGGAGGAGTAATATTTTATCTTCTTGATATTCGCATTTTTTTTCTAATGATGTATACGGTCGCGCGGCTTCATAATAATCGTTTTCAAGAAAAAACAAAGGAGGGAAAAAGAAAAAAATCAAGAGAACAACTTTTTTTAAATACGTCTCTGTTTTTCGCAATCCTCGGCATATCGTGGTGCAGAGAGGAATGTACAAGCACCGAAGTCGGATTCGCGTAATTCACTCCGCAAGAGGTCGCATGAATACGCTTCCTCGCGAAGAAAAAAATAATAACGAATACATTTCTCGCGTCATGCAAAACAATCTGTTTTCCGAACACAAAAATGCCCGCAGGCGCACACACACACATATTTCGGACCTCTTTTGTCTCACGAACGCCCGTTGTCGAAAATATAAGCGAAACAACCGTATTTATAACGCACCCTTCCAAAAGCTAGCTACGCCGCTACTTCTATCACGGCCGATTATGATCTAAAAAATATATTCAGAATCCTCCCGTTCTAGTTTCAAAATTTTTCTATCCATGCATTCATCCCACTTTTTATAAAAAATAAACAACATTTACTTCACTGAGTGAAATCAATGCCTGTATTAGGGAGCCCTGGATGTACATTTTCGACGGCTCACCATGCTTTAACACATCAAACGAAACAGTTCATGCATCTACCACTTTCTCAAAATAAATAAAAATATTTTATTTTATTAAAATGACTTCGCCTAAGCTTATAAGATAAAAAATACTTCCATGAATGAATACTTCATTTAAAATACGCATTAAATATTATTTTTCAACTACATATGTGAAATACTGCAAAATATTAAGAGCATATGATACCTCCGTAGGAATAAGACGGACATAGCGTGTTTTAATGAAAGCATCGTACGCATTAACATCACCAATTCATCAATACCTAAAACTTTTGCGATTCAAAACCGCGTAGCAATCTTCTTTAAATATTATGATGGTAATTAGTCCATATTCAACCAATTGATAGTGAAGTTTTGTGGACATTCTCTTTGTAAAATACTGGTTATTACTAATAAGGTAATCCACCAATTCAGGTAGGTTTGAATGAAAATGAGTCAAAATACTCAATATCTTTACATGCGCAGTGTCCTATCTACCTACACAATTTCTTTCTTCATCTCAGCATACGTCCTACTTCTCTACACCCCCTTCATATAACCTATTTTCCTTCTACTCTTGGACTACAAATTAGACGCGGTGGAGAGGCTTGCGAGTTCCCATATTTCCTAGAGCTAATAATAATTGCTCCTAATAGAGCCGCCAATGCAAGATGGGTTGACGGGTAGGAGCAAGACGAAAGGTATTTTACGTGATGGTGTCATATTGAAAAGACTATTGGGGAGGGCAATGGGAATAAATCTCCGACTATTATTTCATATGACATGGAATGCAATCACAGATAATTGAAATTTCCAACATCTAGGTGATTTTTCAACGTTCCTATAAGTTTCTTCTAATTTCTCCATGCATTCAGCGTCCCTTCACGTTCCTCAAAAGTCCCATTTCTTCTCTCTCGCGTCTATCTAACATGTAGCCCTCTATCGCCCTTCCCGAGATGACCTCTTTCCCCTTTTACTGCCCTCTAGGTGTCATCGCCACCACTTCATTCTCTCCCCTACCACATTCAACACTCCTGCGTTTATCTTCCTCACTACACAACCTACACTCACCATTATCCAGCACGCCCACATCTCATATATGCATCCTCTTTCCTCATTCTAATTGACCAGGTGTCCGACCCATGCAACGCCACGCTTCATGTTGACGATTCAGGAAATGTTTACTTTATGATTTTGTTTAAAGTGCTCTCATTGATTCCCTACTTCTCCTAGACGCTCCATGGCCAATGTATTTCTGGGGCTTATTTCTATGATTCCAGTATTTCACTACGAAATACGTCTTTCATGATTTCCCCTACTTTACTGCTACCTTAGTTACTTCAAGTTTTTACTTTAAACAGTTTGACATCTTTTTTCACCACGTCCTACGTTTCAAAAATATGTTTTTGTACGTTTAATGCGAATATTTACTTGACAATGAAATGCAATGATATGGAATATCCATGTGATACTGCCAAGGGTCAACTAAATGTCATATGATAGGGGAATGTATAAAAGAATAACTATCCAAGTGTAACGGATTGTTTTTATTCCATTTCGTTTGATAATAAAGTAGGATTTTTAAATGGATCCCTCCACCAGTTCATGAATAACATAACAGACACACTGATGACATTTTCAATCCCGCTTTCAATTTCAGTTTTCAGAGTGATGTTCTGATGACAAAAATATTAGCTTCGAATGTCACCCCTACTATCACCATTGACAGAGCCAATACGTATTTAAGGTTCCTTCGAGAATACTATCATAAACGAAAAAAACCAATATGGTTCTTAACATCCTAGTGAGTCCCATTGAAGAAGTTGCTCATCGAGGAAAATATCTTATTTTAGTATTCATGGAGAACTGTTGAATAAGCTACTTTAAAATTATGACACCTTTGTATATTATTAAACAGGCTCAATATAAAGACCATTGAAAACCTTTATTGAGCCCTGATGCCTTGATCTCAGCCTCTCCGTCACCAAGTTTACACAAAGTTCTCCGAGGACCAAGCCCTTAAATCACATATTTATACGCCGCGCTTGCCTGACAGCCATAAGCCATTTTTAAAGCCACTTAATGTTGCCTTCGGGGACCCGTTGCCTATGATATTTCCTGGAAATTTAGCCAATAAAGAACGCGGAGAGCAGCAACGAGAATGGAAATCTACAGGCCGGGAGGGAGATTCAAAAAACTTCGACTTCGGAGCGACGCCGGAATACGGTGACACCCCCTCCCTCCCAGCAGCAGTCACGCACTTATTGAATAAAAAAATGTCCCTCCTCTCTTCCGAAAGGATCCGGAGAGGGGTTTTTAATGAAATGGGCATTATTCCCATAATTCATCCGAATGCGAAGTAATAACGGGAAGGCAAGAAAGAGGGGGGGAATGGGGAAAGTGTGGAGTGGAGGGGCGGCGGGGGAAAGGGGTGAAGTCCCGGAAAATAATAAAAAACCCCAATCTCAATCGTTGGGGGAAGTGTGAAGGAATCTTGTTATTTTTTTCCTCTCTCTCCTTCTCTCTCCAGAAAACGCTTTTCCTTTCAAAAGTGACACAACGCACGTTAGCGTCATTCCTGAGGAGGAAATGTGGGTGAGGAAGGGGGGGAGGGAGGGTGGGTTGAAGCTAGCTGCCAAAGTGGTGGGGGCGGGAGGGAAGAGGGGGAGATGGAACCAAGAAAAAGCAGCTACCAGCGGAAGTTTACCCGAAATGAGGCCGTAAATATAGAATATTAAAATATCCGGAAAATTGACGATGAGGTCAGGAGCCTTTCGTCGCCTTTCTCCCCACCACCACCACCAACCACTCCGGTCGTATTTTCCGCCCCTCCCCTCCAACCTCCCTTTCCTTCCCTCTTTCTCTCTTTCACTTCTCCACCTCCCTCACCTCAGCCACTTCTCTCATCCTCTCCGTCCCCTTTTATTCCATCCGTCTCCCTCTTTACTCACCGTCCGTCCCTCCTCAAAGAGATGGGAAATATTTTATGTGCGCATCGAAAAATTCGATTCTTTCCGTTGCCCCTTCTATAGGTACGATACAGGGAGGTTTTGGCTTAAGATTTTAAGGTTAGGCTAGATCGGAACACATCGGTATACTTCAGCGCACACGAACGACGATGAATGAGAAGGTGTGCGAAGGTGTAGCGTTCGGTAACCTGTCGATAGTTAGCATTCCGTGCCGCAACCAAAGTCGAAGAAAATTAAGCAATAACTAACGAATAAAAGACGCATTTTTGCATCTTATAATTAGCATTGCTAATAATATTTTATAAATGTATTGTAAAATGTATGCAAACATTTTTTAAATTATAATTATTAATGGGATTATAAAGATAACACAACTTAGGAAACCGGCGAATCGACATCACTTTAATCTAGGCCCAGGTCTAAACGGCCGGCAAATAATCTCTTAAGTCATTGGGTTAATATTCAGCAATGAAGTGATATAGAACAATGCCAATAAAATCCTTACAATAACCATCAGCACAATTATCGATGTCCACCTCGGTATCGTCCACGGATATGAATGGGGAACATGCATAAAATTTATTTCTCGTATTTAAGTAGCGTACAAGACAAGACATTTCCTCAATAACTCAAATACATGATCCATGAATGTATGCGTCAACCGCAGGCATTAATAATTGCCTTTCAAAAGTGTATAAAAGTTTGAAAAAGTCTCTTGATACAAAGCGTCATCTAGATGACTTGAAGTCACCGCACGTTATCGTTCCTCTGCTTTGCATGCATTCCAACGTGAAGAATCAAATCATACAAGTTGATTTTCTTCTGCAAATGATATCTAAACGATAAATTCGTCAAATTACGACTAAAAAAGTCGAACGTTACAAGGAAATACATCAAATAGCTGGAAACAATACCGTTCTGTGACGTCATACCCCTGGGTTTCTGTTTGCGTATTGTTTCCACGACGCCAAGCACACGTATTTTTAAAGAAGAAATATTTCAATAATACAACAACATTGTATTCCGATAAAATTCATTTCCTTTTTATTTCAGAATGCGCTCTTCAGATACAAACTGTTTTTTTTTTAATAATGCATGCTCCACATTCCGTTCCCCTAGTCATCTCACTCCCTATCAACCTTCCTCTCCCTCACACCCTAACCAGCGATTCCTCTCGTGATAACCTAAGTACCTCTTCTCCCAGCATTCTCCCTTCCTTCATTCTTACTTACGTCCTCACCCAACCCCCCATGTATCATATCTCCCCCTAGCCCCCTCTCCCTCCGTCCTACGTATCGAGGGTGTTGATAACCCGCCGACCGCACTAAACAAACTCCTTCGGGCGTTTCCCATCCTCCAATAAGAAGGGGGGAGTGGTCGTAACTTTAGCATGGAGCAGATCACATTTATGGCTTCTATTCCTTTTTCCTTTATTCAATATGAGTTCCGATCGTGTTTCCTCGCCTTTACTACCACCATCAGGACCAATTTTCTTCGTCCATGAGTATTTTCTGCCACACGCAACGCCACTTACAGCCTGAAATCGGTGTTCAAAGCGATCAAATGGGTGTGCTTCGACGCCTAAGTGAAACAGTACTATGTGCAAATGGAGTGATGCTTTTGCATTATTCATCACCTATTAATGAGGATTCTTTCAACGATTTTAAAGTGCCAATAGCAGTAACAGAAGGAGCACGTTGATAGTTACGCATTTTCTCATCACAAGTACAAAAGGAATTGCTTTAATGCAGCGGTTCCCAAACTGGGGGTCGCTACCCCCAGGGGGGTCGCGGGCCGTTCGGAAAGGGGTCGCGAGATGAGGATTGTAATTACTTTAAAAACAATATAATTTGAATGTACACATTGTTTGTTATTTTTAGGGGGTCGCGGCTAAAACGTATGGGCTAAAATGGGTCGCGGAAAGAAAAAGTTTGGGAACCGCTGCTTTAATGAAAGATTTTGAGTAGCCTCAGCTTGATTTTTCTTTCGAATGTTAACTATTAAGTTGTCAGCAGTATTATATTCGTGATTCAATCGTTTTTAGTACTTGGAAGAATGTGGTTAAAATGCTATTGCAATTAATCAAGGGAGTCATAATAAGGACCTTATAGATACATCGCAGTCCAAAATGCACTAAAATGTAGACATAGGGAAAAAACTATGGAAAGATATATCAAGGAAGATCAACGATGAACATGAAGCTCATTATGAAGAACGTCAATAGGAGGAACTATGAAGGAACTGAGCAATTCGCGGTAAAGTGACTAGAGTTGAAGGCTGCAGCAAATTTGTCTCTGAATTGACGACTGCTGATGAGGATGATGATGGTGTGTCACACGATGCAGTGGCGACTTGAAGTGCCTGCATTACAAAGGTCAAGGTTCTGCAAAAATGCCCCTCCAAAAAGTTTGTAACTACGTTTTCCGATATCGAGGTTTGACATTCATGGTCCATCTTTCCATGGGAACACCATGTATGGACATGTAGTATATGAAGAGAGAATATCATCTCCAGTAGCTCACCACTACTACTAAAAAGTAGTAGGCACAAGAGCGCTAAAATAGCGCTCCTATCCGAACTGTTTTCCTTCTTACATTTTACATTCAATGGAGATTACTGGAAGCCGTGGAAATGTGGTACTAATGAGAAACATTTTCGGACCGGCCAGAGAGTATTATTTCAGGACAATACGAATAAACAACGAATTGTATTTTATTTTTAGACTTATGTCAAATTTCATCTTATTGCAACGACTGTATTAAACTGGGCAAGTGGTTAAAATGGAATACAAGAGGCTGCCAGGGAGAACATCAGATAGCCGAATCCATTGTAAAAGACTAGAAGGAAGACAGCGAATGTGCTGTGAAGACGACAAGATACATGAAGTACAAGGTGACATCCGTGATCTTTTAGGATTGCGTCTCTGAAGGAGAGCGACAGAAGATAGACAAACATGAAGGCAGAAGATTAGGGAGGCTAATGCTCAATCTTGGCTGTAGTTCCATCAGAGAGAGAGAAATGGGTATCGAATGAATATCTGCAGCTAACCAATCTCCAGATTGATGACTTTGCCCTGCCACACGCTCCACTGTCAATTTATAATGGAAGACGTATGTCTACATGTTGTTAACTAGTCTCAAAAAGACAAATAAATTTGAAAACTACGTTTTTGGATATCAAAGTTTTAAATCCATGGTCCATCTCTCCATCTCAGCATAAATTGTAACCTAGGCCCTGATACACGCACTATAAGCGACTTGCAGTGCACTAAGTAAGCCTGCATGTAGCATAAAACACCTAATGAGTCAAGGGAAAGAATTTTACAACTACGTTTTTGGATGTCGACGTTTGAAACTCACGGTTCATCTCTCCGTCGGTACGCTAAATTTTGATAGAGAACTCGGCGAGAGAAAATCACATCAGGTATCCTAATAGGCACTAGGCACTAATAGGCACTGAGTAACCATATTTCACAATTTTTCTATTTCCGTTCAACATAAATGATGACCTAGGCCATATAACATACGCTCTACTGGCCGCCAGCGCCGAATCTTCATTAGTGTTTGGGAGGTTGTGATCCAGTTTATTATTATATGAAACATTTAGATCACCTCATACTGAGTCACGGGTGACATAGTGGATATTATTTTTACCGTACACTACATTTCTAGACCTGACTGAAGTGACGAAAAAGGAGAGATAAACTGTCAAACAGGGGTTACACGAATGCTGTCTTCCCACGCATATTCGAGATTGGAACCAGAAAAAGATCGAGACAATAATTCTACCCAAACGCAACCTCAATTATATTCACTTTGTTGTCAATTCCTATTTCATACCTGTTCTTAGCTGGCATCCCGAGCCATTAAACCCCGCCGCGGCTCGCAATGTAGTACTTTGATGCACAAAATCTCTATCAGGCGATTTGTCAGCCCCTTTTTTGCATAAATGGAGACCAAAACCTCACATGAGATTCACTGGTGACTTGCAGAGCATTACGTTAGATCTACGTATTGCAAAAATCCCTCAAAAGAGAGAGATTCCAAAAAAAATAGAAGACTGCATTTTTTGGACATCGGCGTTTGACATCCGCGGTCCATCTCTCCATGTTAACGCCACGGGTGGATAGAGAACGCATAAAGAGGGATAGAGAGGAACGGAAAGCATTCACGTCACGACATCGGCGGTCACCCGTGATTGTCGCCGACAGTTCTGTCCCGGACACGCTCGCTGGACCACGAGATGGCGAGCGAGCGGCGCTGCGAAATTGGAATTTTCACACCCTCTCCCTCACTCGTTGGGAGGCGTACAGCTCGCTCAAGCCCTTCACATCCTCCATCCGCAATCGCCGAGGCCAGGGAACAAAACAAAAAATAAATAATAAACCGTTTGTCGAATATAACAGTCGATCATCGCGCACACAATGCGCATTTCCGCACGCGAGCAAAACGTGAGGACGGAATGAGGAGTGAGCGCACCGTGCACGATTCCTGTGAAAACGTCAAAGAGTTAATCAATAATCCTAATTACAACGGACGGTCGCATCAAGAACACATTAGAAAGTCACTATGGACGTCGGGAATGACATTATGTTACAGGAACAATGGAACTTGGTCACGGCGCGGAGCAAGAATCGTTGTCCTCGGGCAGAGTAATTTAGTTCGTAGATGAGTCCCATATTAAAGTTTTATCGCTCCTTAACCTGCCAAAACGAACTTTAACGTCTGTTTGTACTCAATGGCTCCACTGATTTTAATGCTTAAGAACCAAATGTTCCACACACGTACTGCGACGCCAAGAGTTTGAATACATGACATGTAGCGATTTGTCTCTGAGGTAACTTTTAACTTATACGAAATAAATTGAAAGGAATGATCACAGGGTTTTAAGAAATAGCTAATGTAAATACAAAAATTAATAATAATAAAAACGCCAAAAAGCCCATGAAAAAGTGACAAACACATAGTTTGTTATTTCAATCGAGTAGTACTCTTTCCGCAAATATTCTTCTTTTGGTTTAAAGAGCCAGTGTATCGGGAATAGCCTTAAGATTGAAACGGAAACATTAATCTCTAACTGTTAATCAGGTTGAAAGAACATCAAAATCATAAAATTCAGAGAAGAATCTCGGATGAAATGCGATACACAAAGCTTCCATGGGAAAATGCAAAATCCTTATAAACATATTTGGATTACTTCAAAAGATAGGGAATGGTGGCACAACGACATTTACGGCACCTAAGTATCACACTGAGTATTTTGGATACTAAGACTAAAAGGATGCATTCTCATGTCATGGAATCACAAACTAGAAAGTAAGAGTCTGGTCTATAGACAGAAAAGTAGTTGCAGTTGGCTCTATTTTTCTATTTTCCGTCATTAACTACGCGTATATGAAAGGTACAACGGACAAGTCAAATGGAGCGCATATAAACTTGACTAAACCATTTATATTACGCGAACATCAAGGCCATATTTATTGATTTACTTTGAACTCGTAAACCTTCGAGTTGGTACTGTTTCGTGCAACTGCGCGGGAATATTTTGCGATATAAAATCACCTTCCTTCATCTTAATTGCAAATTGAATCAAATGAAAGAGCAAACCTCGCTGAATCACTAACGACGCGATCATCCATGAGAAAAGCACAGCACGACAACGTCGTAAATGTTATATGAAGTCCCTGGTTAAGATCAAATGTTCGATTCCAAAGAAATATGTCTCGAACCTTTTGCGAAAGCTGTGGAGTAGGTGGGCTTTCCAATCACTTGACGCAGAATAGCGCACATAGCAGTTGGAAACAAATGAGCACCCATTCAAGTCAAAGATTGAAACAATACATTACCAAGTTCTTTGGCTCTTCTCATAATGGCTGGACGATATTCAACTCCTATAAAAAAGTGGTCCAACTCGTCTCTTGAAAGATAAAACTCCGAATTACTATTTATTTTTTTCAAGTAATAATCACAATTATGTTACCCATAGGTTTTCCCGTTTCTACTGCTACGTATTTCCTCGCTACCACAGGTTTCTTCTATCTAGCTAGCACACGAAAATGCAGAAGAACTACGGAGCATATGTGTTTCAGTCTGCTTAGAGCAGATGACTTCACTAGTGTGATTAAAACACGCTATGTACTAAACAGATTGAAACTGTTTAGCCAATATGCAGGATTGAAAAGCATCCCAAGTCGCAATAATCAAGACAGTTATGTCTTTGAAAGCGGCGAAAAAAGAAGACAAGAGCTCGCTTAGTTTTATATTCGTTCCGTTAAGATAGTAAGATGGAAATGACTTTTGGTCGGAATTCTCTCGACCTATTGGGAGCTCAGAAACATTTACACTCACAAATCCGTAATTGAGCGAGTTCAAGGGAGGTCGTGAGCCATTTTCCACATCGAAACGGTTATAATTTGGGGTCACGGGTCTCTTCATTTGTGTAATATTTTTCCCCAAGATGTGACACTCCAACGCCTCCTTCCCGAGTGTCAAGATGACACTCGGGAAGATAAATGCGGTAAGTATGTGAGTCAGAATTATTCAGCAAAAATTCGCATCTGTGCAGAGCGAGGAGCCGACCTTCTGCAAATGGAATTAAATTGCAGTAGTATTTTCCTTCTCCTCCTTCAGTTCATTCATCGTAAAACTGAGTTTTCAAAACACACTTTTTCTCATTAACGGCATTAATTCCTACCTACCAAGAGGTAGTGTGAAGGTCAGCTGTCAGCAGGGCAAAATAAAAGTGCTCAAATCGCGGCCCGAACGAGTTAAACGAAGAATGACCTATAAAAAAGCGCGAAGGCTTTCTGATTAAGAAATCGCCTTCCTGATTTTTTTTAATGAGACACATTTTCGGGAGAGAATGCAATCCCATAATTTACTCGCCATAACAAAAGACACGGAAATTTAACTCACACAGCAGCCTTTCTTAATAAATATAAAAGATCAATTTGAACTCGCTCTTTAGGCTCGAATTCATTCCAGCACAAGAAATGGAAAATCGGTTGGTTCGAGAGAAAATTCGGTCAGACTAATAAGCTGGCAATGTTGAGGAATAAAGAAGTTTGGATCGATTGACGAAACGTCGATATTCCATCACAGAAATAATTTGAGATTCGTGTCGGCGAAACTACTTGTCCACTTGCGTGTTAGATTGATGATAACCTGAAAAGGCTACCTGTTAAACCAAAGATTTTGGAAATTATACCCCGATGACGAAAAAATATATTCAGTTATCATCAGTAATACAGACACTATATGACGTTTGATAAGTTGAAATTGAAGGCCCTATTGAATCTTTAGCACCTTTTTGACCCCGCGTGACGGATGTAACGCGATGGGGTTTTACTTCTTCATTTTAAGAAGAATTTAATGATGTTCAACAGTTTCAGCAGCTCAACAACCATTCTTTACTTTCCCTCGTTCAAAGCTCTTAATCATCGTTGGAATCCTAAAATTTGCTTCTCTAACGTATTTTTATTCTCATTTTAGTCTGTGAATTTTTAAATGGAGGAAGGAAGGAAGTGGTGATCGATAAAATATCCGTGGAATGAGTATGATTTTATAGTCACACTTCAGATTCAATGAAGGTTCAACAAATTAAAAATTCGTAAATGTGTTTTTTTAACTATGGTTCGAACTAATAGCAATAGATAGAAATTCTATACAATTGTCATAATAAACAATAAACGTTTTTTTAAATCACAATTAGATAACTTTTACTGTTTAATAGTGGTAGTGGAATTGAATAAATTCCTACGCTAAATTATAATAGCGTCAAAATGTTTAAAGCTTATATTTTGTAAACATGGAAGTTGCCGATTTATATTTCTTATAGTTTAAATAGAAGAATCCTGGCAGAAAACCAATTTGGATTTAGGAAGAACCGGGGGACAAGGGAGGCAATACTATGCCTGAGACTACTGGTAGAGAAAATAATCCGCGTGAGCAAGCCATTGTATATAGCCTTCGTGGACTTGGAGAAGGCATTCGATAATGTCGAATGGAATATGATGTTCAATACTATGGAAAAACTTGGCTTGGACTACAATGACAGAAGAATCATCTATCAGCTCTACAAGGACCAGGTGGCCACAATACGCACGCAAGATGGAAGAAATGTGGAGGCAAAAATTAACAAAGGGGTCCGACAAGGATGTAACCTGTCACCAGCACTCTCCAATATGTACATGGAGGAAGCAATAAAATAAATAGAAGAACAAGGAATAAAAGGAATCAAAGTGAATGGAGAGGAAATCAACATACTACGCTTCGCTGATGATATCGCGATCGTAGCAGAAAACGAGGAAGACCTACAAAACTCACTGAACACAATTGAAAAAGTGTTTCAGGAATACAACATGAAAGTCAATAAGAAGAAAACCAAGATACTTGTGTGTGGAAGAGAAAAAGTAGTGGCCGACGTCCGCCTCAAAGGAGAAAGATTAGAGCAAGTGGAATCATTCACCTACCTCGGGAGGACCATTACCAGGGATGGAAGAAGCACGACAGACATCACGCGTCGAATAGCCCAAGCTAAGACGGCATTCATGGCTAAAAGGCCGCTACTCTGCTCAAAGAACATAAGACTGGAGACAAGGAAACAGTATGTGAAAACATTCGTGTGGGCAGTGGCACTCTACGGATCAGAAGCATGGACCATTGGAAAAACTGACCAGAAAAGAATAGAAGCCTTCGAGACATGGTGCTGGAGGAGGATGCTAAAGATTAAATGGACGGATAGGGTGAGAAACGAGGAGGTATACAGAAGAATTGGTGAAGAAAGGACACTGTGGAGCACCATACGTCAAAGAAGAACACGGTGGGTTGGCCATGTTATGAGACACAGCGATCACATAAGTAACATAATGGAGGGAAAAATTGAAGGGAAAGTCCCCAGAGGAAGACCAGAGACAAATACTTGGGGCAAGTCAAGAGGGATACGGGGAATAAGAACCATAGGGAAGTGAAGGAACTGGCATGGGATAGGGCGAAATGGAGGGCTGCAGTATACCAATCCTAGGATTGTAATACTATGATGATAGTTTAAATAAACATTGATTCATATAGTTTATATATAACACTCATTTTTTTCTTCTAATGCTCATGTTTTTCCTTGAGAGTTAAAAAATATCATGGGTCTAATATATACACATTCTTGTCCCATAGGAGCAACTCCCCGAGGATAATAAATCTTTTCATAATTATAATTCTATAAGACCATTGGTAAAAATAAAAATTGATGCTTCAAATTTACATTGAAGCCGATCTCATTTCTAGCGAAATCAAAAACATAATTCTCAAATAAGGGAATTATATCGCCGAACGCAAGAGTTCCTCTAGATCTTTATTCCTAATTCATATTCTAAGTAATCATTTCATTCAAATACCATTCCTAAGTAAAATTATAAAAAACGTTTCAGACTTGACGAGTTGAAATTATTTCATTCGAGCAGGTATTAACGAAATATACGCATCACTGAGCCTCAAACCCAGAATATAAGGTGGTTGGAGCGATTTTTTTATTTGCAGATTTGCGTGAAACTTTGCATACGTGTTCTCCTTTTAGTGATACCAATAGATAAATGTGGATAAAAATTCATCTTACCGATTAGGTTTGGTAATCTTACGGCACATGACATATATTTCGTAATTATTCGAATACATGTGTACAGATTTTTTCTAAACGCAAAATAATAAATTGTCTATTACTATAATTGATGCTAACAAATATCAAGCTATCACGCCTAGTCCAATATTCGAAAAGAACATGTTTCAATTTGGTTTCGTCTAAATTTCAAATACGGCGCTGAAAATTCTAGTCATATGTCAAACTCTAGTCACATAATATGCTTTAATTAAGAAAAAAATTATAAATATAATTCTTGTACTATTTCCAACACAGCCTGTAATGTGAGTTTCAACGCATAAACAGATGCATTGAAATGGAATGTGGCTCTAGAATTTATTTTTGACTTATTTAAAGAATTATTTATGTGTGTAAGTACTTAATTATCCACGATTACCGGTCCAGAAACCAGAACGAAGGCAGTTCCACGACACCTTCTTTGCTGTGGGTAGGATATGAAATGATTTCAATCCTCCCTCCCTCTCTCTCTTCCTCTCTCTCCCTCGCCTATATACCTAATCGACGATTCTCACTTCAACCCAACCCGTCCTTCACATAGACGCCACTCCTTGAGTTCAGCGCGAGAGTAAACCTCCTCTACCGCACCAAACATCCCCTCTGGGACTAGGACCTGCGAACGATTTCGCACACATCGATGAGGCGAAGACTACGACGCGCCTACATACGTACGTGGGTATTACTTCGGAAACAAAAACCGCGCGCCGCCCGCCGCGAGGGATCGAATTCTCGATTCATGACCGCTCTGCGCTCTCACGTGATGATGCGAGGCGCCATTGTGCCCCGCGCGCACAAAAGCAACCACGAGCCCTGCTAAGCCAGGAGAGACGTCATAAAAGGAATAGAAAGAGAATGGAGGGTGGGGGGGAGCCCGCTCCCACGCCTCCTACCTGAGATATATGTACATTGGCTGAGATGAAGAAGAGGAACGATGAGGGGGTTGGTAAAGGCGGGTGGGAAGGGGTAGGTTTACAGCAAAATCCTGCCCAGTAGCATAGAGTGCATATAGATAGGCCGAATTCTTTCCTTCGTAGGTTATAGAATGCAATGATTGCTGCGCGCATCCACCATATTTTTTCCAAGTTCCTTTGGTTCAAAACCCAAAATCCTTACCACGCGGGCAGTTATATTTGGCAAACTATAAGTATATGACAAGAATACAGTACCCGTTGAATTTCAATGGGATGAAGAAAAAATAAAATTGTTCCATAGAACTAAAAGAATCCTCCCAATGTGACGTGCAAATTGTATTAAATATGTAGCAGTTCTTAACCACACATGGAGAGATTTTAGGCATAAGCTCTCATTCCTAATCTATGCTGCTGTGTTTCCAAGTGCATAAATGAAATATCCTATTGTTTAAGAAGTGAAAAAGTTTACGATTCAAAAGCCAGAAACTCCAATTTTAGGAAAAAACGAAGCGTGTATGAAAATCAAATGCAAGAATTAAAAACCTTGTTTTGCCTGTCTCCCGGTACTAAAAATTCCAAGTCTTATTGACGAGTGCAAGTAGGTAGTTCAAAAAAGGAAGAAAAAACCTCTGCACCGAATCCAATGAATTTATTTTGGAATTAAAACTTTATAATAAAGGGAGCTTACCCTTAGGATCTCTGGACCTTTCTAATATAGCCTATTAATTCTTCTAGGTCCTAAGAAACATTTATGTCAAATTTTGTTCTCATCCGTCAAGGGGTCTTAAGGAAAATCCACGTAAATTGTACAATAAAGCATAGTAACATAAAGAAAATTAGAGCAAATCTCCTGGTAATTTTATTTTTATACATTATTTCCTTATTATTTTTAGAGTTATTTTTTATTCAAGAGAAAAACAATTTTTCACTCATCTTTATCGCCTAGCCGGAATTGAACTTGCTGAGAGCATGGCGAATTTCGCAAAATATAATTACATTGCCATTATAGCTTTTGGTGCCTATGTTCGTACCTTGTACCTGTTGGCCGCGGCAAAGTTGTGTAGCATGGGCTGTTAGCACACCAGCCATGAAAAGAGACGGACCAGGTGAAAGAGGCTTTGCAACGTTTGCAACAAAATCTCTTTTGGCCGAATAGGTAATCATGAAAAGTACGACATTCACTATTCAAATTCACAGAACAAACAACTTATCCGTCTTCTTCTCAAGAAACACAACCTCACATCTTGCGAAAGAAAACAAAATGTGAATGTGTATATTATCAAACGATCACCCACTAAGAAGGAAAACGCTCATGAATATGAACTCATAAGAATTCTCACACAATGAATGCTGAATTGTAAGGACAATGCTCTGAAGCAATACAGTCTGAAGATTAATGTTAAGAAAACCAAGGTTATGGTATGTGAAAGAAATAAAGAAGACAGAATTTCCGTTATAGTTGGTCAGGAAAAACTCGCACCAGTGGAAGAATTTTGTTATATGAGAAGTAAGCAAAATATCACGTAAAAATGGTTTTAAGGCTTTTCTAGCTACAATACATTCCTGTTAGAAATTAATTTAATATAAAAAGTAAAATTAATTCAATGCTGTAAGATACATGAGGATCGAGAACCATGAGGATGGCACTCAGTGCCTAAACTATGGACAGATTTAATTCAATACTGTATAATACCATGAAGTCACATCACTTTTTAATATATTTACATAAGAGAAAGCTATTTCAAAAGAGAAATCGATAAAATTACAGATTAAGAGTGAGACAATTGCAGTCATGAATACCACCGTCAACTTATCTACCGTAAATGAGGGTTGGGATGTTAACTCGTTCTAAAAGTAATTTTGAATTTCATCGTTCCCAGGAGCTATAGACGTAAATAGAAATAGATAAACCTGATATACGAAACGTTAAACGCCTCCCCAAATGTCATTATTTCTCAGGTACATAGCCTAGATTTAATTACTACATCAAGCGAGCCGCTACACGGGCGTGTGGCTGGATATAAATGGAAATGTTCCTTAAAAAGGGAGTTAAAAGGGAAAAGCAATAAACAGGTGGACAATATAGCGGAGCGAATGTCCTTAAACCTTTAGAACATGTCTAGAAGGTACACCTTCAGAGGAGGAAGTTGCCTCCAGAGCATCTACGAGGCGACAGATACGGAAATTCAGCCGTCATAGCCCGAAAAGTCTCCATATGTCTCGTTTTTGCATGAAATTCAGTGTGAAAAAAATCATTCGCCTGGACTGGAATACGAACCCACACCCCTGGATATCGTGCCGAGTGTTTGTAATCAGTTAACCAAAGCGCGACCGATTCCGCAGTTCTTTGAATTAGTCAACAGCAAATACTTTTACGTTTACAGATAACCTTTACTTCGTGGTGCTTAGCGCAAGCAACATGGGTACTTCGCATCATCAAATGCACGGTACTTTATGAACTACTCGCTTTTTAAAGCCTCCATGAAATTGATAACGGACGACAACACCTAGTTAAATTAACTGATTATAGTACTCGGCCCAATATCGAGGGGTTTGGGCTCGAATCCCAGTCCACTCGGAAAATGTTTTACTGTTAATTTCACACAATTGTGCGATCACTAGCGGGAGCTCGTTAAAGTTTACTGCGAGGCCGGTTCCGCAGCTCTTTGAATTGTACATTTTTAACCAGAATATTTGCCCCAACAGTTTTTTTTATGAAACTAACAACGGGTATCAGAAGGAAGAAAAAAATGCTCCATATAATAAAACAAAATATGCATTAAAAATATCCTCATATAATAAAATATATACTAAGGAGAGATGCCAAATTATTTAAAACTCTAGATAATTGCAAAAAAATTACATTATTTATTTTTACTATGCTACTTAAAATTTCTTAAAATTGAGCGTAAGAAACAAAATTATAATTCAAGTACCGTATGCATATTATCTTGAAATACAAGGGAATATCAAATATATCAACAAAAAAGGAGTGCCGTAAGACATTTCATTCCCTTTAAACTCGACTCGGAGAGACCCGTATGCGTCTAATACGGGCCCGCGTTTGTTCTTCACTGCATGGGGCTGATATATTAACTTCAACTTCATACGAGATTATTGCGTCGGGGTTACGCTGCCTAAAATTTGACAGACTGAATTAGGTTCATGCCTTAGCCGATCCGTCCAAAACTTGGCACTAACAAATTTAAGAAGTTTTTCTAAAGGGGCACCGTAATACTTCAGCTAACCGAGTTTAATATTCAAAGCTTTATTTTTTTACACTTTTCAAGGGTCACCCTTTTTCCGTAAAAAAAATGTTTTTTTTTGGCATCCCAATACCCTCGCGAGCCAAAATAAAAGCATGGAAACGAAGGGAGGGAAGAGGTTTCGAAGACAAGATAAGGGGGAATAGGAGGGCTGAACTTCGGTAGGGAGAAGTGGGGAAATTGGAGCAGTTTATCTGATTTGGATGCAGAGATGCAGAGAACTGTCATCGACTCAATTCTGCTGCTCCCTTTATTCACCGCGATATTAGAACATCTTCCCCGGAAGACGTTATAATGCTTGAGCATATAAGTTGTTTCGTATGAGGGAGGGGAATGTACGAGAGAGGGAGAGGCAGGGAGGCGGTGAGAAGCAGAACACATTCGGAGGGCAGAGGCAATAAATTCAGTGCGTTTATCTCAAACGTCTAAAACTCAGTCGGAGAGGAGTCGTAATGATCACGGGTAATTTATGAGCATGCTCAGCGCGGGAAACTCAGGGGAGAGGATGGGATGGCTCCTTTAAAAAAACTCCTCATATAGATTGTTCGCTTATGTAAGGAAACTAACTTAAGGAGGATGAACATTTCAGAAACCGGCCATATGAGGTTCATAAACGACTGCTTGCTACCCCATGGACCCAAACTTTTAACCTTCAGACAAGCTCTTTGCCGTACGAGCCCCGGGAGACATTCATATGTTATCTGCGGCATTACTAAGAGTTCATTCACGCGCAAACGAGAAAAAAAACACTAGAAAACACAATATTCCTACGATAGCATATCATACACTCTTCTCTCATCATAGCTACAGCTACAATCGCACCCAGCCCGTGAAACTGTCTCATGATCATGGTATTGCTGGGCATCGTTTCAAGGTGTTAGAAATTGAGAAGGCTCCTTTCATTACCAAAATTAATAAAATTATGATGTGAGGGATAAATAAGGATTGGAAATTACGTTTAAATGGGAAATTTTATTTGATTCAATTAAACAACACGAGCGGTTTTACTGGCGTCGCATATTCTGTGGAACGCACCGGCCTGAGAAACCGATGGTATAGAGTTCGAATCCTAACACGGACAAGGATGTGTTTCTCTTGGGGTATAGACTTTCAGTAACACGGCGCGATATTACAGTAGTTGTTGGATCAGCAAACATTCCAAATCTACTGCAGCAAGTAATGGATACAGGCAAGGATTTTATCACGCCCAATATCGGATCATCAAAAGATCTTTTAAAGCGTCCAGTTGGAAATGCCAAGGAAGCTACGTGAATATTTCTTTATAATTTCCACGTAAATTCAATAAAATTTATTTTTTGCCTCGTCCGCTAGTTACGAGGAAATGTGGTAATGTGAGTAAATGGATTATCTCAAGCGATAAATTAGTATCGCGGAACCTCGGGGGGAAAAAAAACAGAAAAATTAATGTATCCAATACGGTTCATATCTCGAGCACGAAGGCTCTTTAGTCAGACGAAGCGTTTTCAATAGGGAGAAAAAAATGAACACGTGTAATGTTTTCTAAGGGAAAATTGATGAAAGATGGACGAAATAAGATAAATTCAGCAAGTACAGATATTGAACGGGAATTTTAGGCAAAAGAGGGGGAAGAATTGTCGGTGAGATCTTGTGAAACGGAAGCAGTAGGGAAAAGAATATCAGAAATTAATAATGCCGTTGGTCATAGATGATAGGTCGTAGGTTTGCGATTGGTATTTTTTGCTGCAGTATATGAAAAGACAGATGGCTTATGCGTTATTTCCCACCTTAACATAGAAAAAATAATAATAGTTCAAATATTTAAAAGACTTGAACTATTATTATTTTTTTTTTATTTTAAAAGACTGACGCTAAATTTAGATTCCCCTCTGAATGATCATGTGGTTATTTCATGTAATCGATTGATTTCTTTGGCAAATATAATCATTCCTTGATCAAATAAAAAAATCACTTTATTTTTCTCAACACATCAGTAATTCCATTTCATGTACTCTACGATAGCACATTCGTTATTATTATCAAATTTTGCAGTACAAGCTAACCTTTTCATGTTTAGGTACTTATCATTTCACTTCTTAATTGGTAACAGACACGACCTGCAATAACCCGGCGATTAAAATATTTGGCACTTTTCGGCAGATTATCGTAAAACTAAATGCTTGCATGAAGGCTCCTGTGAATGAGAATTTTAATTCATGATTATCATTTGGTTATTAGCATTATACTATTTAATGTAAAGAAGAATACAAATAAAACTCGTGTTTAGAGAGATGCAAACGTTGGTCATTTAGCTCTTATAAATCTGGCACTGGCATAACAGGCAACGCCTAATGACAAGAAGAATATATGGAACCCATAAACTAGCTGTTATCACGGGGGTTATAAGGAAATATAAGTGATTCATAGTAAAAGAGGAAGCAGTATCCCAAGAATAAGAGCACAATCCAAAGCTCTCGTTTCATCACAAAGAAACAAAAGGAGTTTTATAATCGTATAATAAATATGACTTTGCCAAAAATAGCGATGAATTTTTAACTCTGCCACTCATAGAGAAACAAAGTTCGCAAAATATTTCACCTCATGGGACGTTTCCACATCTTGCTACTTGAAAATTCAAGAGTCCATTCATACTCTCTGTTTATGTAAACCTTGCTTCGGGGCTTCGCAGCCTTAGGATTCGTTGTCCTCCCGCACAGCGCCACCCGTTAGCAACGCAGTCTTAAATGAAATCGCCCATCCCTCTCTCTTCCGAGTTGGATTCATCTTAAACCAGGGGAATCTAAGAGTATCTGAGTTGCGTTACCTACCTACTCTCGCAAATGGCCTCGAGCTTGATAATCTACGTTTCACGGCCTCCCGGGGACGAAGCAAAAGTTCATTACATTAGGGAAGTTAGGTTTTCACTTAAGGATGATATCCCACTAATGAGTATATTCAATTCCTGCCGTTTAGCTGAATCTGAAGGAAGCGCCAAACAATTGAGTTCTTCGAAATTAAGGGTGCCACCCGAAATTACCTAAAAAAAAACAGAGCAGACGAACGGCATAGAAATAAGAATGAGCTTAGCAATCAAAATGGAGAAAAATGAGCAGAGAAACCAATCAAATTTTAAGTGGAGCCAAATGGAAAAGTACTTTAAAATAATAAAAAAATAACCGAAAATTGAAGTATCAGCAAAATTCAAGCATGAAAATAGCCGAAACGTTCAAATTTCATAATATTGTGAGCTATTTTACGTTCTTTTATTTAACAGGCGAAAAACTACAAAGACTTTAGCAAACCCTACGTAAAAAATTACAATTTTTACTATTAAAATGTTTTTAGTTTCCACAAGCTTCCACTAAATCATATCAATTAGATCACAGTCTCCCTCTGAACACCAATTCCTTCTTTTCTGTAGGATGGATTCTGCGAAAGAACAGCAAAATTTCAAATCATGATGCATGAAAGCCGTAGTGCCCTTACACGATTTAAAAACCTTTGTTTTATCATCAATTCCGTCAACTTTCTCAGCGTCCAGCCTTAGTCAGCAAAATGTAAAAGAAATCTGCACTTAAAAGTATTTCCGTGAACGTCATTCCCCTATCACACATCACGAATATCAAAATGCTTTTCATCGTTCGCGTACATAGTGAAGCAGTCACGTTTTTACATAATCTGTACTTGATAATATTCTCTTTTACTAAGCATTCACTTAACAATACTTTCGCTGAGTAAATAAAAGACGACTTTAATTGAGATGAGGGAGCATACTCCACTTTTCCTAGAAACGGGCGCGCTTTGTTCAAACGCAAGGCTTCAACACCGCGGGAAACGCGCCGGGAAAAGGCATGGACAAGAGGATTTCAAAGCCACTTTCGTAAGCGGTCGTAAAGTTGAGAGAGAGAGACAGGCATACAGACAGACGGGGAGAAAATGCCACCAACGCTCTCGGCTTCTCTAGGCGCAATTCCGAAATCAGAGTCAAAGGGTCTGAGTGATTAGGCTCACAATATATATCCCTTTCATCCCTTCTCTTCACGATTGAAATCACCCTACTCCACCCCTTCAACACCACCCCTGACGCGCCCTTACCTCTGTTTTCTTTCCTTAAAAACACTCCTACCCTCTCCGCCAAGGTCCCTCTACATCTAATAGGCGAACTCAAGTCTCCTTTGTTGCCTCCTTACTCTCTCCTCACCTTTCCTTCAACTCTCTCTCAATCCCACACTGGTCCTTTCTATCCGTCGACGGCACATCTGCCGCTGCTCTGAACAAGACCGCGTTTCCACGTGTGAGGTCTCCTTTTTGGCCCGGCCTCTACCCCCCCCCCCCCCAGCTTCCTTGATCCCCCTTCTCCCAGCCACGAGTCTTAAGTTCCACCCGTATCCCTGGGCTTTGCTAAACCCCACCAGGAGGATATCACGATCCAAGGGAACGTCCCGCAGACGAGAGAATTAGATGCCTCCATCACGTTTGGCGGGTTTCTACTGCTTGTGAGGGAATAGGACGGGGGACCTTGATGTCGTCCAACAATTAATTTTAAGCATACATATATCACTGGAAACAAATATTTATGTTGTGTCATTTATGTATGATTAGCGTCAATTTCTTTATCCTTCTCTCACCAAGGCCTATTGGGTCACAACCATCCTACTCCAATATATCTCCTCAAGTAACAATACGAGTAAAAATGCTCTTTTTCTTTTAAAGGACATCACCAGGGAATCAAGAACTCTATGACAATTGACTGACTAAATATGTTAAGGAATAAATAATTAATATTGACAACATGTTTTGATAAATGAATAAAAGTAATTGGAGTTATTAACCCATGAACTGCCTGTTCACAAACTTTACAGGCGATTAACTTCACCGAATCGTTAAATTAAAAGAAACTGAAATTTTTAAACGAAGTATATCGATTGAAACAAATGTTATTTAAGTGTTTTGAATATTTCTTACGGCAAATATGAGAAAGGACAATTTAAATAAAAAAAACTCTTAGGCCCAGTTTTATAACCTCTGGTAAAATATTTTCTAATAAAACAGAAGATGACAACATTCTCCCTTTGATAAAGCTTGCATCAACTAACTGATAGTCTGATATAATACACAAAACTCGTTAGTTATAGAAGATTACATTTTAACGAAGAGGCTACGTCATCTTGCGGTTAATGTTAACCAAAAGTTATAAAACCGGGATATTCGTTCAAAATTACAACATTCATAATTCACAAATTTCTAGTATTTTTCTCTGATAATTCCACTAAATCATACCAATACACACTCAGCCTACTGCCGAATAGTTCATTTTATTTTAAATCAGTAGCAAGATTCTGAATTTAATTTTAGTACGAAAGACGGATCCTCAGAAAAAATATGAAAGATATTCTGTTCAAGATGACTTACTCCTAGTAGTAGTATTTTTGTTTAACGTGCTTCGACGGCTAATGCCATTTCGCACATACTGCCTGCCAAGTGCAGACAGGAGCAACAGAACTCGGACGAATCGGGACTTACTCCTCCATAGCAAATTACATAACCTTTTATCATGATTATAATTAACTCCCACCACGAGGACGACGCGTCATGGCGAAGAACGTGCATCTATATGGTCGCTTGGTTTGCTATGCCATAGCTGTCTATAACGGTAACATTTATTTATTATGTGAACGCTACTGAAACGAGCTACGATGTTGTCACTGGAGAGCTAATCCTATGCTCCAAGAAGAAGAATTGAGTTAGTGCTAAATTTGGTAAATTATGTCTGAGATATTGAACGACTGTGGCTATTGTGGATATGAAGGTGAGATTTTCTGAAACCGTAGGTTATTGCCCCAAACTATTGCATTCATTAACTAGGCATGTTTTCTTATTCTTTTCATCCCATTCATATGTCCAATCATATTTTTCACTCGAGCCCGCTGCCTCAACATCTCTCTATTACGAACTTCAGCATCACATCGCTCCCCATCTACTACTACTAAAAGTTATACGTTTATGAAATACATTTTTTCATTTAATACCGTTTATCTTGAACAACTTCGTTCTCCAGCTAAGAACATCTCTTACCAACCGTCATTCCACATGAAATACCTTTTTTCTCCTCGTTTTCTGAATCAACCCCCTTATTTTCATTTTCAAGCTCACGTAATCTGTAACTGCCTACAGCATCCCCCTTTTCTGTCTTCCTCAGATTAACTTAGGTAACTTACCTTCATCCCCAGCCTTACCTAATAAGTCACCTCTCGTCTTTTATTCTATTCACCGTACCTTTTTCATCATTTTAAGACCCACATCTGAAAATTCCTCCATTAATCTCCCTACACTTCTCACAATATTTTATGTTTCAGAACCAAGGAAGTGGAAAAATTTTATTGAAAATAGGAAAAGACACGAGCTGCTCCAATCACATTTGAATGAAAAACATCAAATACAGAAATAATATCAGTTATGGTGCTGTGTCAGTATCATGCATGGGAGATTGGCGTGGAAAAGTCTTCGTTTTCTAAAAAGGGGACTTCTACCTAAGCATTCGGAATTCATACCATAACGCTAATGTAAGCCTTCTATACCATTTTCCTCTGAGTGTGTCGCAAATCAGAAATAAGATACTGGCACGATAAATACAGTTCAAAGGTAATATACTGGTACAATATATACAGTTTAACACATTCAAAGCGATTTCAGAAAATTACACACAGTTTTTCTTAACGAGAGCACTCATTTCTGCCCAATGATAGGGTTACTTAAACTCGCCAACAGATATCACAGCCGTCTCTACGACGGTTGTGGGAAGGTGGTGTAAACGCAGGTTAGTTTTAGCCACCATATTAACCATCATTCAACCCTAGTAATGTAAACGGGGCATGAGAGGCATCATTTTTCGAGAGGAATATCCAACTCGTAATTTATTAAGCCGACGACTGTGCTGAGGTCAAAAGTTTTCATTAGGTACTTCGTTCCGAAACCCGCCAGTTCAGATGCTAACTCATTTTACCACTTCATCGCTCACAACTGGAGAAAATTTCAGCCTTTGGGAGGTGATGAGTAGTATTCAACCATTCATGTAAGATCATGATATTCTGGCTTTCTCGCAATGGCTCACACGGCAAATAATATGCGCTGGGGGAAACTTCCCTTGCCACAGTTAGGTCCGCGAAAATTCTCAAGCACATCCCTCCTATCCCTTCGAAAGATCAAAGGTCGCACTGACTCCAACTGATCGATGGATTCCGAACGGAATGCGGATCTCAAAACTCCCCACAAGGGTGGCCATGTTCTCGACATTTTAGAAGGTTCGGGAAAAGAGATTGGGAAGTCGCATTTCCCGATAATTATCGAGAATTCCCGAATGTTTTGATTTTATTTTCGTGTACCATGAGTAATAATGACTAACTTCAGCTGTACATTCACTTCTTGTAATTGATACCTTCTCGAAAACACTGATTAATATCCTTGATATTTTGTGACTTGAAAATTTCTCCTCGATTTTCATACACTGGGACACTGTGCTAACATGCAATTCACTTTCGTCCTTTCATTTTTGCAATTCCTTTTTATATTTCACACTCATATTTGACGTCCTAACACTCCTTTCCAGACGCCCTTGCGGTGTCTCGCAGGGTATGTCGAATGAGAGACAGATTTTCTTAGTGATCGGAAATAATGCTAGGGTTATTTTACAAAAAAACCTAGCCACGTAGAAATTGATTTTTTTCGGACGGAACACTGGTTCTCTTAAAAACATTACATTTCTATTTTGGTCCATATGAGATTTTTGTACTTAGGACCAATAGTTTTCTCATTATACCATGAATTAAAATGACATTTTTCCTTATTATCAAATTGTATTTCTAATTTGCTGCTAAATAGTTGCCATCGTTACCACTATTTTTTAATAAGTTCAGTATCTATTTTAAAATGTTTGCACTTTAAAAAAGTTCTCAGTAAGAATGCTTGAAAAAATAAGATTAGTATTTTATTCAAATTTGTATTCAAATTACGTCGAAGGTGTATAAAAAAAGTTTCTAGGTTAAATACTCAAATTAATATATTTCAATATTTAGTAACACCGTTGTTTTGTTTATATGTTGTATTTTTTTAAATATTAGCTTTGAAGAATTTAATTAAAGTGAAAGAAAATTCGGTAACTATCTTTCGACCTGTTATTTAAGAAATGACCAACACTACTTTTACATTAACCTTTCATATTATTATCATTACCGTTGGGCCAAGAGAAGAAATTACCTTGATTTCAAGGGCAACTTTAATCTGGATTAGGGAACGACAAATCCCATGAGTTTCCGAGAAAACAGGAGGAGGGGAATTCCCGTCCCGAAACACTGCCCCTCATACACCGTGCATTCCTCCCCTTCTTACTCGCGTTTTAACGCCGCGGTTTATCACTCACGCCGAAATACAAAAGACGGTGAACGACGATACAGGCGCATGAGAGAGAAAACCTGGAGGAATTCGGCTGCGGATTTAGAGGAGCCGCGAAGAGAAGTCTTGTGTGCCATGTAGTAGCTATTTCTCTCGCAAAAGGAGCAGAAAGGAACAGCAGCACCATCTCCACGGTTTTCACGCGAACGAGGATGAGGCAAAAAGACTAACGACGACCGCTTCCTCCTCTCTTCATCGCCCCTGCAGGAGATGTAACAAACGCCAGCAAGTGCGGGATATCTTTGCGAGGGAGGGGAGGACCATCATGATTCAAAGGCACGAGAGCAAGAAGGCGTAAAGACTTCGGGAGTTGAATTCAACAATTCAACAATTCAATGAGCGAGCCTGAATTAATTTAAAGAATCCAAAAATACAAATGCTAACGAAGGAGATTAATCTGAGGGTTGAATCAGAGCGCCCACTCATACTGTAGTCAGTAGCCAGAACTCAGAGCAAAGTAACTCGTCTAATGTCTTCGACTCATAACTGAGTAAATTTTAGAGCTCCTAGCCCGTTACTCTACTTATTCAGCATATGAAAAAACAGAGATCATGTTCAACAAAAAAAACAAAATGAACCTCAATTAAGCTTTGACTTTGCCTTCTTTCTTCGAATCTAATTCTTAACAATTCGGCACCGTCTATTCACACTACTAAAATGGTCATTTGCACGATCCCTATCTTCCATTTATATTTCTTATTGTATCCTCTTTCACTTGTTTTTCCTCTTTTGGGACTAATTTTCTGCACCATGGGGAACACCATGCCGTTCCACACGAAATTTGAAAAAAATAGGCTTGAAAAATGAAATATTTTTATGCAAAATATTGAATCCAAATTTGACAGTGGCAAACCGGCTTTAGTGTACAATTTAGCGTTTGTTATTCGAAGAAAGATCGTCTCTACATCCTCAAAGAGTTAACATTCCTGGAATAATTCATCAAATGAAAATAACTTAAGGGACTAGATAAGCCTTGCCGCGAACCGTTACCAGGAAGTGATTTATTAATTTTAACGGTGCTGCTGATGAAGCTGCATAAACACTGATATACTAACAAGAAACTTACACGACAGTGTATTGATTAATATGCAAACACGAAACGGAAAGCTCGCGTTAATATTTAAGGCCACTGGATGAACAGAAAAGGGAGAAGTTTCGGAGATTCAAGGTCTCATTTATCGGGGAAGAAATCCGAACCTTCTTCAAAATTTATCCTATTAGCCTTCCTTTTTCTATTCCCTTTTACACCCATTCATCATTTTTTCTGTGAAATAAAAATAGGTCATCCATCTAAAGTATCACGTCTTTTGCATCTCGTTACGTAACTGGAAGGATTCCAAGAAACGTACGCACACTGTGGATAAGGGAAACTAGGCATCGTTCGCTATATCAGTTCTCAACGGGGAACGACTCACGCCACTGGGGCAATTTGGAAATTCGGGCGGGCAGATTGGAGAGCACTTCTGAAACCTAACGGGCGCTGGACCAGCCGAATATTAATGCGATACAGCAAACTCGGAATTATTCATATGTAAATTAAAAATTCCAATTATTGCCAAGGAAAACAGTTTATTTTTTCCGTCCATAATTACGTACTTGAATACGTTTATTTTCAAATTAATAGTTTTCCTTTTCGTTCTCCTTTATACATTAATTATTGTAAAATAATTTAATATTTATATTTAAATGTTGAGGCAACATAAAAAAATAAAGAATAAAAAAGTTAGACAATACTTTAGTACAGGCTAAATATATTTCTCAGAAGTAATTTAGCAGACCGTATGCATACACCTGGGCTTTGCAGAAAATCTATTTAAGAAAATATATATTTACATGTCACTTGAGCACCATTTTGGAGCGTTAAAAACGCTTTCATGGGAAAAGAATACTGTAATTTATAAGGATAAAACTCATCACGTTATATGACATGCAAAAATGAACAAAAATCATCATCGCTCCTCGTTTTATTCTTGTATATAAATAACGCACTTTCTTCATCCTTTCGCATACATTTCTCATAAATTTTATAGTTCTAAATGTGACATTCCCGCACCTTCCACACTTTCCTCGCATTTTTACTGAATATACACTTTCCCGGCGTTCGCTGACAAAGCGAGATGAAATCTTCACCCTTATTTCGAGACCCACGGTAACAAATGAATGAGTCGCCGAGGATTCGTCAAGAAAAATACACATTTCGAAAGGGTATTGTCGGGTGTGACAAATATCCTCACCCGCAGAGTTCTACTTAGGTGACGTCGCTAGCATGCTATCCCGCCGATGTACCCAACCACAATTAATGGTGGGATGATAAAACGCAAGATTTGAATGTGGTATCCAATTTAAATAGATTCTGGAGAGCCATCCTATTAATTGTGAGAGGCAGCCGTTAGAGTTGATTCCTGGTTTCGAACACTACGTAGTGTCACTACGAGCCGTCACCTACATTTAGGCGCATCCACCGTATAATGATTTATATTTAATTTTTTTCATATTATGGGTTCCTGTATAAAAAAGTGCCCATTGTTTGATGTTGACAACTTATTCATACATTCCCACGCCATATTTTCGCAAATTAAACTAGAAATTACATTGCGATAATATATGAAAAATGGGGAAAATAGTATTATTCTATATAATATAAATGCCATTTAGGGGAGAAACGTTTTATAGGAAGTGAATTACCCTTTAAAATTGAATTTTAATAAGATTGAAGCATCTGTTTAGCTTCATGTTTTAGTTATTAGCAAACTACAGCGATAACTGAAGTTAAAATACGTTAATTTTATAAAAATGCTGAAGCTATTAACGCATACTACACATTCATATATACTGCAGTTGGCTCCAAATTGAGGACATATATATACATATCCTCTACACCTATGGCTCTTGCATAGACAATGAGAAATCTTACTCTTTAATACGAAGTACAATTAATTACACCTATGGGAAGAAATTTTCCATGAAAAAAAACATTTGCTTGACCGGGATTTATAAATGGATCTCCCAATTGCCGGTAAGGTTTTTTTTTTATTTTTACCTTACATTAATATTGCTTGAAGGTGTAACTGGCTATTCTGGCTAAAACACCTGACCGGCAATTGGTAGATCAAGATTCGAATCTCGGTTATGTCAAATGATTTTTATGGCGAATTTCACCTTCTTTTGGTGTATTTCTGTGAATGTGTTCATGCTGCACTAAGAATTATAAAAAACTCATAATAATGGAAATATAATTAACACTGACTCCCCTTTTAATCCTCCACATAATGAGATAATATGTTACCTTTCTGCATCGTGAGATGATCTTCCAACCCTCATCATTATTGCGTTAACGCATTTATTTTCACAAAAGTTTACCAAACAAGTTAATATTTGCTATCATACATCACAGAAAAGCATGTGAGTGTACAATCTGACATGCGATCTCTGCTATATGCGACAGCAGTCGATGTTCGATACCTACCATCCCACACGTGATATCAAATCACGATATCTAATTATTAAACTCGATATGCCATGAATTGCATCTTATTCGATACAAAATCTTCCCGATATCCTTCCAAACTTCTCTTTACCGATCCCGAAGAATATAAGGTCGGGAAGGGATGGAGGATAACCCACCCCATATTCATTTCCACCATTTTTTTCTTACCCCCAAACTTTCCACCCCTCTTATCCCTCTACTTTGACTAAAGCCTACATTCTTTCCCATCATTTGAAACCCTCTCCCTCCCTCGCTATGCAACCCTCAACTCGCTTATATATATAACACACCTCTGCCCGCAAATGGACGCCGGAGTGAGGGACCGCCCACATCAAGGGCGGCGTCTTTCCATGACGCGACCAATTTCGCGAGTTCCCGAGGAGAAGAAGAGGACGGAGGAGGAGAAGGGAGGCTGTGCACGGATGCAACCCCTCTTATCCGAGACCAGTCACCCCTACCCCCGACAGCGCCTAGACTCCCGAGAAGAAAAGAAGAAGGAAAAAAAAGAACACCAACCTCCTTTTTAATAAACGCGCATAACGTTTCTCTTGCCCTTCCATGAGAGAGTTCCATTTTTTTCGCCCGTTTCGTCCCGTCCCATATTTTTAAAAAGGGTGTTCTTTTCCTCTACATTTTTTTAAAAAAGAAAATGACCCTTTCCATTTTCCCTCACCCACCCCCTGCCATACCCCTTCTCTCTCTTTCTCTGCCATCTAGGATAGTGGTGCTTCCTCAAGCCTTCTTCCCCCACTGACGACGACAGCTGCATTCCCTGGCGTCTCGGCCCTGCCATTCCCTCACAGGCTCCTCCTGCAGACGGGTCTTGTTATAACCTCTCCACGAACAACGTGACATAGACCTTCCAAGGCTTCCTTTAGAATATACATATATGCGATTCAGAATAAAATACAGATGAATCCCAGGTAGAACTTTCAATAATAAGCGTCACACACATTCCTAATATCCAATGTCAAACACACTTCCAAGTAGTCAATGGATCAAGGTGTTCTATAGTGGCAGCAAAGCATGGCGGCAGTTGCGCAAAATATACTTATCCACGGAAGATTCCGTTGCCCACGAACTAACTCTGCACAGGGAAGTAAGGTAGTCTTCGCGATTGACTCTCAGGGTTCTCAAGGTCGCACACCTTCGCCGCCAACTCCAAATAGCTCAGGCTGTCATTTAAATTAACTATCCAGCTCCCTAGACTCTTAATCCTGTTGTTTTGATGGGCCTGGGAAAAAAATCTGGGTATTTAGATGTAATTTCGTTTTCATCGTAAGCATTGTCATGAAACGCGCAGCTGAAACGTTCCTGGACTCTAAAGTTAAATACAATTATGTTTGCAGCATTGTCTACCAGGTGTTGTTCTCTCCACTCCGTTCCTTTGCCGATCCCTTACACACGAGCCAACCCCTACTTTACTTTTCACCTTCTGTAGGCGGCTGCCACCAAGATTCGCTACCACTGAATCAAATTAATGCTAGGTAAATGAACAATTTTATTCACAATTTTTCTGATTTTTTTCAGCTTTTTTCCTTCACTCAACGTTCAGTGCATTAAACTATGTATTTTCATAAATCAAATCCCCGTTAAATTCCTCTCAGCTACTGCCTTGCTTCATGCCGCCAAAATTTCCGTTCATCTCTTCCCTCTCCCACGCTTACACAATGTTCTTCCCTCTATCACCCTCTCCTGCGTGTAGTTACCCCTCGGTACATCCACCACTCACTTTTGGTGCCTCCTTATAATATCTCCCATCCGCCCCATTCCCTCTACCACCATACGTATCTCTTCATGAACTGTTACCCTCTCCAGCCAGCTTACTTTCTCCATCCCCCACGCCTACATCACATAAGCCTTCATTCTACGCTCGTTTTTCTTCCGTAATGACCAAATTTCGGAACCACACAAGGCTACGCTCCATAGACGGGTTTTTACTCATCATTCCTTAGCGCTTTTACACCAGTTTATACTAACCATTTCCATCATGTTTGTAAATGCTTCCTTTGGTAACGTAATCTCAACCCATATGCTCTGACTTCTAAAAACATTCTCATTCAGAAAACTTCTAAATTTATGTGAGCTACTATTGAATTACGTCTCATTATTTATTCCACATTCTCATTAGCATCGTCTTTTGACGGTTAATCTTCAATGTAAACATTTCACATGGTTCCTCTGACACGCTCACCGGCTAGCGCCCATTGGCCGACAGGGCTGCATCCGACAATGAATGCTTTAGGGACACCGTGCCGAACCGTCCATTAATTAAACTGTTTTAACCACCTTACTTCCCATGCTCATAGAAGCTTCCAAATCTTTCCACAATTCTTATTAAGTATCCTCAAGCCACACGTTAAAAAGCAAAGGTGATAGTGGACACTATAGCCTAACTCTCCTTCCTATCGTTGCTCATTCCCAATCGCACTCCTGAGAAAACCACTTTTTGCATCAAATTTTCCAATCATGCAATTAAAACAATGATGTGGTACGCTGTCACACGGGTGCAAAGATATATACAAATAAGAGGGTGAAACTCACCGTAAAAAGATTACTTGAATGTCAAATGACTTTTTCGTTGTGAATATCACCCACTTTGGTGCATAACTTTTTATTTATTTTTCAATTAACTTGAGTTTTAACCTGGCCAAAAAGAAAGAATTCCAAATATTTGCCCATGAAAAGAAATGGTGTAATGCGTAACTTGAGGTAAATTACTGTCCTTGATGATAATTTACAAATCAGCACGTAATGTCTACCAACATTTTATTTAAAACTTTGGTTTATGTTTTGAGAGCCACTTTAAATTATGACTGAAGAGAAATTTGAGGATTGAGCAAATATTAATCCTAAGGTGTCCGTGACGCCTAGTCGACGTCTCTATTCTAATTCTGGAAAGACATTTCGACCAGAAGTCGCCTCCAGGAATGAAGTCGACACTAATGACACATAACCAAAGGCCACAACGCTAATTTCCGAAAGTGGTATGGATACATGGAACAAATATTTTAGCATCTAGACAACAAACTCACTAAAATCAAATCCAAGAAGTCATTTTAATTCGAGTTTAGGTAATTTTATCGAGGTGAAACCGTAGTTTGCGAGTTCCAAGCATTTACCGAGGTTGGGAGCAAATAGTGAAGAATAACAAATTCATGGGCTATTCCCTTGGGCCTTCTATTGGAACGGTTCTACGCTCCAATAGCAGGAACAGTGGCTGAGCTATAGCTGGCTAATTTATTTGGTTCACGATGCGCTTCACTACCTCTTTGGACAAATAGTAAGCATTCAGTGAAACGAATGAACTAGAATCTTCAGATTTAAAGTAATTATGTGAATTATTCTCCAAAACAACAGCAGTTGTTTTAGATAATGCCATAGTAAATACTTTATAATTCGTCGGTTTTCTTTAAATTAGAGGGGTCGGGTTGGTGTTCATGCTACTGTATTGGCTTCCCATCTTGAGGGTCCGAGTTCAAATCCCGACGGTGAAGAAGATTATTCAGTTAAATCCCGATCCATAAACTTAGGTGTCGTTTTGGGAGTGCTTCAACTACAGCACTCCGTCCGTCAGATGGGACGTTAAACCGAAGGTCCATTTGGCACCTTTCGTTAAGAGCAGGCTTATGCCGATGCCGGGTTTCTCTCCGCCCTTCCTCAATTCACCAATAGCCCTTCCCTGAGAAACCAACCCATCTCTCTTTAACAGCACAAATTATCCATGTTGTCTGTCACCTCCCGAAATGATCAACCAACCAATTTCTTAATTATATTTGTTATGCAGAATTATTTCGTCGAAATGGATGATTCGCGGAGGCCAAAACTACATTGCCTTTCCAAGAGAAACATGGTATAATTAATGTTTTAAGGCCGCCATGTCTCGCCGGCCTCTTCAAGGACCGACAGTAAAATCGATTCGAACCGAGTTAATAACTTGTCCCCTGTTTTTGCTTTCTACGGCACGCTCATCAATCCATTTCGCAATCCGCTTCTCAGGCCATTTATCACCGGCATCCTTTTCTGGCTGTTTCTCTCTTGCCCACCTTACACAACCTTTCATTATCTCTTTCTCAAAATCATCGCGCCACGCAACGATGGTGAGAAGAAATAACAAATCAAAATCACCACTTGCCCCTAATTCCAACTATATATTGAAAATCCTTCAAGCACACCAATTATTATTAACTCACAGCGATAATAATTAACTCTCAGCAGTAAGTAATACCTCAAAATTGCGTCAAAAGGGAATATTTTTTTCAATATATTTTGGATGAATGTGCACTGTACACTCTTTATGTTGATTTCATCACGAAAACCTGAGTACGCAGTACCGCAACGGTGAGGCAAAATCAAAATACAACTGGGTGCCACAAGTGAGAAATTAAGTGTTGGGGAGTTATTAAAATAAATTTTTGAAATCACAATCCTTGTATATCCACTTTTGTAAGTTTTCTGAAAAAGCAAAAAAAAAGTTTTCGAACTAAGGGAAAACTTGCCAAATATCCCTAAATACTCAACATCCCCACACATATAAGCATAAGATAACATTTTGCTAGACAACAATAATACTTAATTTTCATTACTTCTGCCTGCTTAAATACCTATGCTTCATTCTGGAAAAAAAGGTTACGCAATGATAGTACTTTTAGCCATCGAAATGCTCATTAAAATAAGGGGAAAAATACGAAGTTCATACTCAAGTAAGGTTAATCAAAACCAATATAAAATTTTTTGCCACGGAATGGCCGGAAATTTCAAAGAGCAATGAAATTCTGAGATTTTACTCAAAATATGCAAACCTGCGGAAGTGGATCTCATGGATAAAAATGACCAATTTACAAAGAATTTTATTTTTTTATTTCAAAATATTGGTACTAAGCGTAGGAGAATTCATTTGTAGATTTTGCATTCATTAGACGCATAGATTGTTGAAATCAACTGATTCATTATTGAGAATTGGTTTCCACGAAATTCAGCTGTTAGGGGGTAACTGGAAATCAAATGCTTCCATTACAAACCCACGTCTTCAGACTATGAAAACAAATATATGGCATAACCATGGAAGTGGGAGGTATTCGATGCGTTGAAACAAAATGAATACTCAGTGTCAAAAAGGATGTTGCAACAGATTCGATTCGCATAGAAGTTTTATTGATTCTCTTTTCATAGAAGTAACATTCATCATAGGAAAGAAAATACCAAGTAACAAACACCAGAATTTTTATTCATAATATTTTAATTCGTAATTTATTTCGAATGTTTTAATCATAGCGCTCTGCTCTTCCTGCTCCCATTTCAAAAAATATTTATGGTGTCAGACGTATACGTTAATGAAAATGGTGGATATCCAATACAGCAGCAAAACCTCGAACTGTTTACTTAATTCGGTGAATGGTATCATCCTGATAAGGCATGAGGCCAGAAGATGCCTCATAAAAGAGAAGCCCGTCGCAGAAATATATACACTGCGGATAGTAAAGTTTTGCTAGGTACTACAAGGGATACTTCCGTTTCAAAGACAACAATTTTTATCTTAACTATTGCGAGAGGTGCGAGTAACAAAGAGCTGTTACCATGAATCTATGTGTTAATGGGCAAACGTTAACCGCGGAAATTCCAATAGGCACTGAAGTCAAATCGTAATGGGAACTCACTCTGAGCACGGAATACGGTCTCTTTGCAGATTTTTATTTTCCTATTTCACCTGTGGAGACGGATGCCGAACCACTCCTCAAGGTATTGCGGTGAATGATACTTATTCTTTCACTCGAAACGGGAAATAAATTAAACTTCCTTTTTTCTCATCCCTCTCTCCATCTCTCCTTCCTGATATCTTATTTCCCCGTTCGTCTCCCAATTTTTTCTCAAAACTTGACGTTTTTTCTCCATCTATTCACCCCTTTCCTTGACGGCGCTCAAGGCGAAATCTCCTAGGCAGACCGCTATTCTTCATTAAACACTCCTGAAGCGTGGACTTGGAGGAGGAGGAAGAGTATTTGGGGCCAACAATGATATGGGAGAAGATTCTAAAAGATAGAGAGGGAGGATTGGAAGGGATCAACAATTTAATGGAGGGGAGTAAACTAGTTATGTAATGGGAGAAAAGTAAACAATTAAATAGAGGAGGGCAGGGGTTACAGTTAAAATATAAGGGGTTAACTATCAACTTGGATGAAGCCAACAATAAACAGGGAGGAGACAAATTATGAAATACAAGGGTGTTAGCGATGAAAATGGAGTGTTTGAACTATGTACTGGTAGTGGTTAACAATGGAATGGGAGGGCCTTAAGTTAAATAAATGAATTTACTATGAAACAGTAGAGGGTGAACAATAAAATGGTAGGGGTTAGCAATGAACTAGGAAGTTGTTAGCAATGAAATGGAAGGAGATGACCTACGAAACTAGAGAGTTGTAGGTATGAACTACGACGGGTTAAGAATGAAATGGTAGAGGGATCAAAAATGAATTGGTAATGCTCTCACAGTGAAATAGAGAGAGGAAAATATTAAAATCGCAGAGGTCAACAATGAAATTGAAGAGTGGTGGCAATGGAATGGGAGGTAGCCATTGGCATTGGGGGACTAGCTATGAAATTTGGAGGATTCAACAATGGTAATGGAGAGGGTCTTACTATGAAATAGAAGGAGATGACCTAAGAAACTATGGGGTATTATGAATTACGACGGGTTAAGAAAGAAATAAATGGTAGAGGGGCCAAAAATTAATTGGAATGGGGGCCTAATAATGAAATGTAGAAGTTTAACAATAAAATGATACAGGGGTTAATGATGAAATCGGAGAGCGATAACAGTGGAATGGGAGGTGTAGGCAATGACATGAAAGAGGGGGGGGAGACTAGCAGTGAAATTCGATGGATCCAACAATGAAGTGGGAGTGGGATCAACAATGAAATGGGAGGAGACGTTTGATGGGGTAGAGCGAGTAGCCTCAAGGGATAAAAAAGATAGGGAGATTGGAGTGAAGAAAATAAGCAGCTACCTGGTGGAGGGAGTGGGAGAAATAGATTGTAAAGGAGAAGAAGAGGAGAGAAAGAAGAACAAGGGAGTAATAGGAGAAAGAAGGAGGGCTGGAAGAGGGGGAGTATGCACAGGCCCCCGTGCGTATTTCATGGATCTTGAAACTTGCGCTCGGAGCCCCTCCCACCTCTCCCTCCCTCTCCTCTCTCCCGTCAAGCCGAAAGGGGATCTGTCTTCCTCGCGAGCTGCCTTCATTCGTCTCTCTCCTCCCGGGTTTTACATGCCTAGACCTCTAGCCTTCTCATCTACCAACACCCACTCACCTCCCATGTAATACCTAATGCTTCTCTCTCTTTCTCTCTCCAATTCCCCCCTCCTCCCCTTTTCCACGAGACACCAACCCCTCTCCCAACCACCCACGCCTCCTCCTCGTCATCCCCATCATCTCTCATTTGAAAAAAATAATAATAAAAGAAGAATTCAAAAAGAAAGAAAAAAGAATTCCTTCCCTCCCTTAGAGGAATCCACCTGCCCATTCACGTTCCCCGACGTGCCTCCTCCTCCTCCTCCCTCAGGGCCAAGAGCTGGAAAGGATGCTGCTGCTCCCACCTTTCTCGCGAGGCACGTTTTAAATGGGCGAGGTATCACGATTTCATTAACTAGCGGTGAGGTAGCGCCGTCCTTTTACCGTAGGACACGAGAGTGTCAGTTTTGGAAGCTAGCGCATCGATTCAACACGGGAGTTATAAAACACAGCTAACATTATGGAAACCGGGGTCTGGATATCATTTACCTTTTTCTGCTGCCACATTATTCACCTCATTCCTCCGTGGAGATGTTATCTCTAACCCTGTTGACAACTTCATCACCGTCATCATCATCTATGACGGGAGGAACTCCATCACAGAGAAGATATGAGTATTAAAAGCTCTTCGTTTAAAGTATAGTTTGACAGAACCTCACTACTGTTATTATTAGGGCAATTTTCCGGATAAATTAGGTTTAGTTGGATGAGAATAAGAATCTTCTACATTTTTACTGGCGCATATCATTATTCCCTTACAAAATTTCTGTCTTCATATCAGCATACGTCCTCCATCTTTTCATCCCATCCATGAATTCTATCCACTTTCTTCCCCTTCTCCGCTTACCCATCATCCTGCCCTCAATCACGGCCATCAGCATCCCTTCGTCCCCCCATTACCTGTTCCAACCACCAACTCTACACCCTCCTTCTCTCCTAAAGAAGTTTCGCCTCGTAACCTACCCAACGAAGAACTTCTCTTTTTTTCTTTCTATCCGTCCATCGCACTTCCTACATCTTCCTGCACACCCACATCTAAAAACCCATCAATCTATTCTCGTCTACCTTTCTCGGTGACAGTGTTTCAGTGTTGTATAATGCTCTACTCCATATTAAAATGTTCGCCAGCCTTTCCCTTACATTCTAATGACAGAACTTAGGTTTTTTCGACCTGTCTCTTATAAGTGAAGCAGGGCAGAACTTGGGTTTAATTTAAAAGGTGCGGGTGAAATATTACAATTTGCAAGCGAGAATTATTCTAACAAAAATGATAGTTTTATATTGAATTCCGTTGAATTAATCAGCCGTTCAATACCGATCAGTTCATTAGCCAAAGACTGTTATTTAGACATAAAGAACGCTTCATGTCATGCTCTTAGTTTAGACTTTACAATTTTTCAAAGGTGAAATTTATCGAGTTCTATTTCATCCCTTGTAACACTAAGAACATGATATGATAGGAAACTCGCAATAATGGCAGATACTTCTGAATTCATTCAAAGCATATACTACCTTACAATTCGGTCAGCCTATAGACAGGTACTTTTATAAGCGAGGGCGATCAAAAAGATACGTAAAATTTTCAGATTCCGGGAGAAGATTAAGAGGTTCAGTAACTAACTCAGCAATACCTCAACTTCCCGCTGGCTCTAATATACATAATTAGAACCATTTGTAATTCAGTTCGTGGGTTTCCGGTGATGAATTCCGTTGAACCATTCTCATCCCATTTCCTTTCCTCGTCCTCTTCCTATGATGGTCGCTTGATAACCCCATTTACCCATTTATTCGTTCGTGGCTGGTGACATTAATTTCACAATTTCAGAAACATGATGGTTTACCACAAAAAGAAATGAAGTTAGGCACCCATAAGGATAAAATTCTTTGACAGGGGTTTACATTCCTTGATTATTCAAGGATATATTCGGCAGCTCATATACATGCATATGAACTAACCACTTGGCAATTTAAAAAAGCCAGAAAGCTTTTCCGACGTACACTAAATATATATCAGAAAGAACAGTTTATCAGATGATAAATTGATAATTGCATTACCTCCAAAACGTCACAGAAAACAAATTATATACAGTAGAAATATAAAGGATGATACAACCTTTGTGGAGCCATTCAACTACTACTTTAGGCGATTTTGGCCACTTTTTAACCCCCCTTCCACATGTAAGGAAGTATAAACTTTCAAGGCCCCCCTCTCCTCCCAATCCTACGTAATTCATCACGCATTTGTAGAATCATGCGCATAGATGATAATATATGAGCAATTCCATGTCGAAGTGTGCAAAAACAGGCCTCGACCCTTTCGCTTTTTGTATTTATTTGCATAATCATAGGCCCTATATGGAAACCTATAGAAATAAAACTTGTTAGCTGTTTAGCTATGCGTGCTTTTAATTGGTACGTTCCAAAATAAGCGACCAAGATATCTATTTTATATGTGTTTACAAAAAATACATACTGAGCGTAAATAGAAAATTAGGAGTCAAAATCAGATATATTACACGCCTTTTTATATGAGTAAGGTACATGAACAATCGTTTTATTTTGTGCCATAAAATTATGGAATAATATACCAAATAATTTAATCAAAATAAATACTTTGTCGTTGTTTAAACAAATTATTATGACTATCTGTTCAAATATTCCTGATGTAAAATTGTTACTTCACAAAATTTATTTTCATTAAATGTTGTGTATTCTTTTTCTTGATTACTTCAAATTTGTTTACATTTAAAACTAACTGTGTTTTTCATGAATTGTAAACTCATGTCTTTGCTCTTAGGTGGCTTGCCACAGAATATTAATAAATATTATTATTATCTATCATGGTTTTCGATATTTAATGACTCGCAAAACACGTGAGAGGGAAGGAAATAGAAACCTGATAATCTAATCTTTACCAATGCGAGATCTCCAAACTAACGAACTTACGACTAATGACATTTTTTAATGTTTCTTTATACGAGTAGTTTAGCAGTTCTCGTAGTTCTCGTAGTTTAGCATAAATTAAGGTGTACCCCCTCGGGGATAGTCCTACAGAGTAAGACTTCTCTCCGACAATAATTTTAAAAAGAGACAAAAATATTATCTTAGAAGTGACCGAAGCTTACGTAAGATTGTCTCGTACCCCTTTATTTTGACCCCTCGGAACCCCCCCCCCCCCTCCGGAGACCCCTCGGACCCCCCCCCCCTACGTAAGACAACGCAAGAAAAGCTCAACCCTCCCTCCCACTCAAAACGTCTTGCGTAATACTTCCCATAATATTCACACAACGTCCCTTAAGGAGGTGAAGCTCGAACATAAATGCACACAGATTCACAAGCTCATATGCCGATGTGGCTTCATTTAAAGACCCATTCCACCCATTTGAAAACTGAGCAACTCTTTTTGAGCTTAAGAAAGAATTTTGAGCAACACTTTTTGAGCTTGAGAAAAGAAGAATGTTAACATCAAACTCAAAATTGTCTATGCTCAAAGTTGATTCTGCGCTGAAGTGGTGAACATCGTCTGCTAAACACACCACCTAGTTCATTGGGGATAGTGATGGTGAACAACCTTTATCAATCAAAGTCACAGTGCCTCACTTTCAGGCCACCGCCTTCCTTCTTTTAATGTATTAGGTCTCCCTTGTCTGTGCTAACATTCTCCGCCCTTAAAATACAACCTTCTTCCTTTCTCCTTGTCTTCACCCATCAACCTTCACGTGAGTATGTCCTATAAGTCTTCCCCGTTCATCGCTTTCTCTCTTTCTTGACTTGCGTCGGGATGAATGGAAAAATCAACTCTTCGCGCGTGAGATGGTCTTCATTGGTAGAATGGATATGCAAAGGACACGCAGTACATGCGAAAGCAATTCGGATAGGACGTGCTGTCATCCAAAATTCAAAATCCAAGCGTTCATTCACATTGGATGTTGGAGCATGGATACTCTTTAGCAAGGTGATATAACTGACACTCTAGCCAACTCAAAATGTTCATTTAGTCGTTCAAGCAGCAGTTGCGTTCAGGGGTTATAATTATGTTGAGAGACGAAAATGTGTGAAATATCTAAATGGCATTAACTATGAGAATTTTTAGCTAGTTTACTATATAAGGCTAACGATGGCTCACCACACTAGTGAAAATAAATTACTATTTTGACAATAAATAAAATGTCCTCTAATGGTGAAAATGACTAACTCTAACCGACCTTGGTGCCAATAACTAACTCTAACACCTCGTCTATCTCGTCGGAATCAGGGGAATAAGAAATGAACATGAAGTATGTAAATGACAGACTTGATGACTATACAGGTAAGAGACAGAAGTTAGACACATGCCAGCGAAAAACGATCAATTAACGTGAAAAACTGCATCGAGTAGGTATTCGTCGTCGCTGGCGACAGATCAATGAAAAAAACAAACTATTAGGCGCTAAAGATTTTCCATCTAGCCTTAAATTCCTTGAGGTAGTTATGAAGAGACTTTAAATAAATTAATATTTTAACCTTCGCATCGAAAGAAAATCACTAAGAACTAATGCATATTAAAAATCGAATTTATTTTGCAGAACATGACTAAGCTTTCTATTATCTAAATCTCATGACAACAGATTAGAATATCAATCTTCCATAGGTTATGAGCATTTTCCTTAATATGCGTCCCTGTCATTTTTAATTGGATCAAGAACCTATTTTTTCCTCATACCCGAGAAGTCATTAAGGATATAGAATTCATTATCTTGGCTCTATCTCCATCGAGAAAGGTCCTCAGCGTAATTTTTCGACTCGTTTAAGAGCGTAGAGATCTCGAAGGGAAAGGAGCGATGAGCAAGAAAGAAAAATTAAAACAAAATAGCGAAAGAATAAGCGAAAAAGTCGTGATAAGTGTCTTAGGCACCAAGATTAACCGAATAAGTGGAGCCGCGACAAAAAACTAAAGAATTTGAAGCGTAATGAAAAAGAAAACAGGAATACACGGTAGAGAAACGATCAGCTAAGCTCATCACGCTTCTGGTTTCTCCATGCATTAATATAAAGAAATGTGTATGTAAGAAATGTCATGTAAGAAATCACACTACAAATCCAGAATGACCAATAAGCAGTTAAAATATGAATAAGTTGAAAAATATTGCTAACTAGGAACCAGGATCACAATTGATGAACTTAGTATTGAGCAGAGAAGCCCAAAAACCGAAGGCATTCTGTGAGAAGAAGTAAACAAACAACCAGAGACACAAACTTAGAAGTATTGATGTAGAAAAACATGTTGGCTGTTGCGCAGAAAACCCTTTTAAGTCCCATTTCCTACGAGCTGGCTCCTCCCGTGAGATTAAGTAAGTATCCGCGTTTTACTACCAGGGATTTCAAGGCCGCATAACCTCGTTGCAACATCAAAATTCTCATTTTGTTATTCACAACAAATAAAGCTCTTTCCATAGCTCTTAACCCAATTGTTTGAATGGGAATCCCTGATGGGTTTCAAATAATATCAAAGTATTTTGATCCAGCTTTGTTTGGATCGTAAATACTGTAGTAAACCGCACTGCTAGAACTTTCCCGCTCCCGCTTTATGGTATAGGTGCGAATTGAAATCCGCTTTTAACCTCCGAGAAATACCACAAAATATGATTGTAATTCAAGTAGTTAGTTTAATCCCACAAAAATTAAGCCATTTCTATTCATTCAACCTTCCCAATGGCGACATTCACGTCTCATCATAAAACATCGAACGCCAAGGATTCATTAAAGGAGAGTTTCAGGATTATCTGTTGGCATAACTTCTTGCCGGCCATAGATATTTAATTCGACCTTACGGAATGTGATAAAACTCGCCGTAATGTCACACCACCCGCTGGAAGCAAATTCTGCCATTAAACAGACAAGACGGCCATTGGTCGGCTAAGATACAAATCTCATTGCTCGAATGCTCTTTGATCCAACCCAAAACGTTTATACGTTTCCAATGATGGTCATATTGATAGAGGATATTTGCCGAATAACCATAACTTCCATTCTGAAAACATATCTCGCGCAATATGTTATCAGGTTTTCATAATGATAACTGTGCGAGGGAGGTTAGAGATGACTCCGATATGAAGGCTATGATCAAAATATACCCAAGGACTAATGCATATCGGTAATATTCCCATGATGATTTTAAGAAAATCGTAACTATTATATTTGATAAATGATGTAATCTATCACATCGTGATAGATATATGCATTCTGAAGCATAGCTCAGCACAACTGCTCAGTTGTTTGCTGTATGGGGCTGTAAGGTCCCTTCGAAGAAAAAGTAGATCTTCCCATAGCCCTAAGATCGAGATGGCCTAAACACTATTACTCCTGGTGCCGCAGTATATTGCACGCAATAGAAACCAGGAGATATAAAAATCCTCCACAATTTGGAAAAGCGCACTTGCCTAGAGAATGGTGTTTTGTAACTTGAAATTTTAAATAAAACTCCAGAATACACATTTAAAGAGTGGATAACAGGAACCATTTTAAGAAGGCATCTCGTGAAGATAGATTCATCCGAAATGTCTCTGGTATTCCTTGACCACCATATACGATTACTTGGCCAACCTCAGGAGTCGTATTTTATAATTCGGGTGATGACTATCACCGGTGATGAACATCACCGAAAAGCTTCACCCGTCGTCACCGTTTGCGATTCTATAGCCGGGAGGTAAAGTTTCACCACCTGGTGATGGCAAGGTGATATGAGGTGATGGTGATATGTATAACAACATCTTGGTACGATTCTCGCTAATTCCCGGTGTTCCCGGTAGCCAATGGCGGCGTACTTCTAAAACAGAAGACGATCTAATGTAAACAACTGACTCGGACTCTAGCAGACTGCTGCCGACGATAGGTAGAGTTTGTGAAGCTCATGACAGGGAAATCTAGTGAAAATTCTCTGAAAATGCCTGCGGAATAGGGGTACACTCTATCTAAAGAAATCTTTCTACGGGAATAAAGCTGCTCGTATAGTATACAGGATTTCCATTCTCGCGCGAACATATTAAGTATATTAAAAAAGCATAACTGCGTTTTTACATTATTTCAAGTTCCTCTCCTACATTGTGTTTTACGATTTATTCAGCTTTCTCTGTCGCCAATTCTTCAGTACTATTATTGACCAATCATCTTCTGTTACAAGTATGGCTGATCGATAAGGAAATTACTTGACTTATTCCCCAATGATATCTATACTTTGTACATAAAGGATAAGCTAGGTAACTACAATTAATGAAAAAAGAGCAATTTCCTCAAGTAAGACATTTATTGCACGACCGGTTTCGCTTTTTACAACATCTTCAGGTCATCCTGAAGATGGTGTAAAAAGCAAAACCGGTCGTGCAATCAATGTCATACTTGTGGAAATTGCTCTTTCTTCATTAATTGAAGTTATGTTCCGTTTCCACTCCATCACGCCTGAAACCTCAGAAAATATAAGCTAGGTATTTTATGGACGTCTATAACTTATGTTTTTAGTCTATGATGAAGAGGACTAAGTATTTTTTCGTATTATGGTGAAAGATATTGCATTGTGAGTGGATATTATTAATTTTCGGTCGAAGAAAGAAATAATATATCAAATTTGATCTACCTTCCCTCCTGCTGAGCAATGTGAGAAATCATGAACTTGTTGCCAAGTTAATATTTCCTTGCTTAACGTAAAACATTTATTGCAGAATGTATTCTTTGTGATTTACCACTTTTTGTTGAGTACCCGAGATAGTGAGATCTGCACTTCGCATTTCAAGAAGTGAAGGAAATCATTTCGAATGAATTTTACCATGAAGATCATATGCAGATTATTGAAGAGCATTCATGTCCTCATGCCACAGATACTATCGGACACCAACGTATTGGGTTAACTTACAATGAACTTTGCAGTGATGTGATGAATTATAATTACTGGTGACATGTAAGTTGTTTCTGCGAGTCTCATATAAACTCTAATAGCTGCAGTGATCCCAAGACGTAAAGTAATTCCTATATTTGTGAATTTATATTAGCTTTGGAGCGTACATTTGTTAATACAAAATTGAAATGTTAGCTATCGCGGGGAGTTGATGGAAAATTTAAAAGGGACATCGCAGTAAATAACTGCGATGAAATAGGGGTGTGCTCCTCATAAATTTTCATCAGAATTCCGAAAGAAAAAAGCATATTCCCAATGTATACATACCTGGGAATATTTGCTCAAATATTGCTGTGACGTATTGGGGTACGACCATAAGTTTGATTTCGATTTTTTCGTTTACTTCCCTCAAATGATTTCTGTTGTTTATGAGTGTTAATCGTGTTAATGAGCGAGAAAACCTACGAAAGAAACGAAGTACGACCCAAATGCGTGATTAATTATGCCCACGTAGATTGCATGGCGGCTATTCACTAATCTCTTATTCTTCCGTAAACAAAAATTATGCATGAAAAATATTATGGTTAGATTTTAACGCAAAGCATCAGCATTAATACCCCAATCTCATGAGCTACGTCTTATCTAATATTTGGTAGGTGATATCACAAAGAGAAGTATGTAAAAAGACTGAGGGGAAACAATTTTCCACTTGAATAACTATGCATCTTAATATGAACCCAAGGTTCACTAACCCAGGGATACCGTCATAAAAGCTCATGTATTTCGCTACCTAATTGCATGCCCGGAAATTATTATCTAAATCACCCTTCTGCTATTAGAATCAAATTTTCTGTTCGGACAAAACTTTTCTTGTCAGCTCCATTAGTCATATTTTATTACAAATATAGTAGTTCTATACGCTTAAATAGCCTGCCGAGTGCAGAAATGGCTAATTACTTATGTAGAATTAGCCATCAGCTGATGAAAACATCGACGCTTCAACCCCATATTGGGAAGTAGTGCGATAAGACCTGCTATTTCGGTGGTGATGTCGTTTCACACCGTTTTGGGTGAAGAACATTACCTCGCCAGCATACAGAATTGGAAAGGCGAATATGGGTGATGTGATATCGTCGACAGTCACTCATCACTGGTGATACGAGTTACAGAATGCGACCCCAGGTATTTGATTTGAAATCGAATCATTTAACTCTACTGGTGCCTTTTCAAATGACTAAAGAATCTGGTAGGCACGCCAGTGATGCACAAACACATTGTGTTTCGTTCTCTCGCAAACACATTGTTTTTCTTCTGCGGATGCTAGCGATTTAAAAACTCAGCCTCAACGACAATAATATTTTTCCCAGGATGCCTGTCTAAACCTGACCTAAACCCATTTAAACCTATTCCAAAAACTGGAAAACGCTCATTGAATGAGGCTCCTCCTCACTCTGGTGTGAAAACCTTAACTGATCGTGCTTCGACTCGGCGTGTAATCACAAAAAACAAAAACGATGATGACCATTCGATGCGAGAAAAAATCGCAGAAAAACATTTCTCTGCTGCTAAAAGTATAAACAACTAAATGGAAAATCAATCGAAAACAAAGGAATCAATAACATTTTGGGCGATTAAATGCAAAATTCAATCCAAATTACCACGTAGTTTTGATGTTTTCGCTTGGAAATGAAAACAAATGTGAGCTAGAATCAAAAAAGCGCGTTTCCCGTTTAACGATTTTCGCGCGGAGAGCGTTCGTGTTTTATTTCCTTCCGTTTTGTTTATGTGCTCAAAATATTCGCCCTCAGTTCTTATTTGTGCAAGCTGGAGTGGAATATTGGCCGGAATCTTCCGCGGTTTCCAGCCGAAACAGAGAGAGAGAGTAAAAAGTAAACAAGCAAAAGGGCAAAATATGGGATCGATGACACAAGCACGGAATTGCGAATGAACGGAGCGACGGGATGGAACCGCCTCGCGGGGCAATGAAACCTCGCGGTGACGTCAAAGGATGCACGCATATCGGTTTCGATTTCCTAGCTGTGAATACCTTCACTTGCGCACGTCCAGCAACACATTCCTCCATCTAATATTCCTCTCTTTCTAACATTCGACGCAAACCTTGCATTCTGCCCGTTGTACTTTAGTTCCAACTTGATCATCTCCTCATTGAGACTTACATTAGAATGAACCTACGATTTAGAGCGTTCAAGAGATTAAAGATATTTGCGTTAGTGGCCTACCTTCATTATTCAGTGACCTTGCCAATAGTTACCCTACCCTTGACTTTTCTCCTAACGCAAAGTCTTAACCTCCCAAGTGAAACGCACTGAGCAACATTCTTTTTTTTCCGCCTCACACTTTTACTTGGGCTGTTGTGTATTTTTAAATGCTGTTGTTGCTATTTTAATATTTATTACTTTACAAATTATTTGCTCAGCTAATTGAGACCTATTTATTGGCCTTAGTAGCTCTTTTTCTTGTTCTAATAAATAAATAAATAAAATGCAATACCAAAACTTTGCACCCATGAACACTCCAAGACTTCTTGTCAGGATTAGAGGATGGGTTCAAAGAAACAATCAATACCAATTTCCGAACATCGCCATCACCTTCGAAAATTTCGTTAATTTTAGCTAATTTGAAACTTATCTCCTCACTATTCACCTTTCTAAATTAGACCAAACGATTTTTTCAAGTGTAACATGTTACTTTTGCCGATGTCCCACCCCTTGTTTCCCCAAGATAATTGACCAAAAACATCCACACTCGAGGTTACAAAATAAAAATGGCAAAGAGAGGGACATTAGAGATATTTGACCAGCATATTTTCGTCAAGCGTAAACTTTCAGCAACCGGGAGTTATCGCGAGCACAAAATGCAGACGAGAGGGATATCGACAAGCGGGCCGCATCTGAAGCGGCATCGCTATCTTTTCCTGCTATCTTCGTCACTTCAATTCTGAAGCCAAAAGGACTAAAATTCACCTAGGATATTTGAGAAAACTTTAAATAAATATAAGCTGAATAAACTGTGCTTTTTATCGACCCCATTGAAGGGAGGACGTTGAGACGTTGAGGGCGCGGGGAAGGAGAAGGAAGAAAATAGGTTTTATGGATAGTATGAAGAAGGGTAGGACGGATGCTATGACGCTATTGAATAAAACTTACATCTCGTTATTAAGGTAAAATTCTTAAAACCATTAGTAAACTACCATAAAACCTTTCTTGTAACTAATACCCTTTTAAGAAAACCTGATTGCATTTAGTATTTCAAAGAAGAGCCCTGGTTATTTGGTAAGAGGTTTTGTAAAAATATTTACCGTGAATGTTTTAAGGAAAATTAAGGTTAGCATTAACTATTAAGATAACTCAGTTCGTTAATAATTAATGTATATATTGACCACGCATAAATGACCTCTTCTTTAAACTTATTGAGTTTTGGTAAAAAAAAAATTCTTTTTTTTTCTTCACTGCCAACGTTTAAAAAAAGAAATTTTATTTGACCAAAACTCAATAAGTTAAAAGAAGAGGATAGTTCGTTTACTTTGAAAATTAAGAAACCTACGAATAAAAACATTGCGATTCTACTAGCTATATTCTTATTATTTTAATTAGTTTGAGTACACTATAGCATCCCAAAATGCTCATTAATATGAAATCCCTGTAAGAAAATCCTGGCGATCCAACGGAAAAATGTTTTCAGTCGAACAGCAAAGTTTTTATATGAAGTTCTCTCAATTTCCGCAATGGGATTTCACTAAGGCACAGTCAACCGTCCTTCATCCATCGCTCACTATATACTTTGGTCAACCATTATCCAGGTATGAGTTCGCAAATGAGATTTCGCTTAGAAAATAGAGCAGTTGAGAAAATACCCCCTCTCATCTCCACACGGCTAACAACTATTTCCCCTTCACGTCTTTCTACCGCAAGACTGCTACCCACAGATGTCACTTTCTTCCTGCTTTGAAACCCTGCTGAGCATTTCCCGGTGAATTTTAATCGCAGGGACATGATGTCATCTATTTTGAGGGGGAGTAAGATTTTCAAACCAGAAAATCTTGAGGAATTAACGGAAGCGATAAGTCTGGGTGACACCGATTAAACCACCCTCAGCGTCCTAATCATCCGCGAGTTTAATGAAAGATGACGAATTCGCATCATTAATCAAGCGAAAGATAAAGGGAGATGCAAAGAGGAGGAGGCAAAATTGCGAAGGAGAAATACTATTTCTTCCTCCACCTTACCCTTTATGTCCAACCCGCGCGTCCTAACGCCCTTCTCTCTCTCTCTCTCTCTCTCTCTCTCCGACAAGACAAGAGGGAACGACAGAAATAATTGATTCTGCTGAGTGTAATTCAAAATTCGAGGTGTTGACATCTGCTTCGGATTCCCTCCCTCCTTCTCTCTCCACCGAATTTCAAGCGAAACGGTGGACAACCTAACGAAATCTTACGTTCCCTTTGGAATTCACTCCACCAATCCCTTTCCACTTCTCCGAACGTCTCCTCCTTGATTTCGAGTGACTTCCCGTCAACATGGATGCGACCAAGGAAGAGATAACACAGATGGGATGGATAACAACGTAGCAGCAACGCAAAAGGGGCTAAGGGTTCAGATAAAACACCCAATTTAACTAAACATTTAGATTATTCCGAGAATGCTTCATGCATTCAAAGTGATGGCGTAATATTAGGGCAGCGAGAAATGCTTTAGAGAAGGGAAGATGTTTGCAATTAAAAATAAATGGAACGAGGTTGGTCAGAAACTGGAAACTGAAATTTTTGTAAGTTTTGACATTTTCGGTTGTGGAGGTCAGATGGAGAGGGGGAAATTGGCTCACGGGGTGGGGAATTGACGAGCTTTATTTTTAGATAATCGGAGAAGGGAAAGCCCGTTGAAGACAACTATGACAATAAAAACACCACGTTTGATCAAAAATTAAGATTGTACTGCTAAATAAATACTGATATTGTGAAAGAAGGATAAGACGGAAAAAGTGGAAAATGATCAGAAACTTAAATAAATGTCACTCAGAGAAGAAGGTACCAAAGGATCAAGACCGATATCCAGGATTATAAAATGGAAAATGGGGGTTAATACCCAGCTGTTTTCTCTCCGAGATCATATACACAGAAGAAGTAGATAGCCTGCCATTGGTTATAATTAATGAGATTAAAACTTATGCTCCAAAAATTATGTAAATTACGGAAAAAAGGAACTAAACAATGCCTCAACTTCACGGATATTCATACCACTCTATTCTTGGCTTCAAAATTAACGGGTTTACCGCAAATTAAATTCTTTTTCGGGGTCTATAATAACTATAGGGGTATAAGTATAAAATGTAACTTTCATGGGGTTACAAAATAATCCATGGTAACATTTCTAAAGTAATTTGCATGAAATAAAAATACGAGCAGTACCCAAGAAGAAATGAATATGCTAACAAAAATAGAGCAGCTCAATTCAATGTTTACACATAATATCCGAACGTCAATAAACGTTCATTACTTATAAATTCCCAATGTTTTGATGTAATATCTCGTAAACAACACAAAAATACATCTCTGCCCTCTTAAAATAAATAATTTAGCTCATTCTTTTAATAGTGAAATGATAAATAAATAAATTAGAATATTAAGAATACTTAAAACCCTCCGAACAATGTTGATACTTTACCGTTGTCATTGTTTCTAGGCAAGGGGCTTATTACTTACGTTTTTCTGATGAATCCTAATAAAATGTTCAATAGTATGCCACACTAAACCTCGAGCAAGCCCTGGATAGTCCGTTACCTACCGTCAAAGCCTTTCCATATCGACGACTATGTTCCTACCTGCCATAACTCGATTTCTAACTTTTTGCCTGTCTAATGGATAAATCTACCATTAACGATCCAATATTTTGAAAGAAATGAGAGCACGTGAACAGAACCTAAAAGCATGGTGAAAAGGTTTCCGAGTAAGGCCGAAGAAAAATATTTTTTGTTCTCTCACATAGTGGTCAGAAAATTAGAGAGCTTCATGCAAACTCTTCACGTCGTTCCTTTTCGATGTAGGCACATTCAAAAGGTTTAATTCTCGGTGATAAGTCTGTAAAGCTGACTCTGCTTTGATATTTTCCTCCATACTGCCCTATCTTTTGCTTCAGTTACCATCACACGTTGCTTCATACACGCCCTCCAGTTCTTAAGGCTCCTATTATAACTTCCAAAAAGTCTCTTCCGACACATTCACCCAAGAATTTCTCGGTCCACTCCTCACGCCATTCACTCCACTATCAGGTGTACGTTTAGTTATTCGACTCTCATCCATTATCTCGGCATGATCAAAAATACAAAGCACACTCTTTCATTTCCATTACCGTTCCACATCCTTTATCACCCTCTCATTCCTAACCCTATCTCTTCTTAATTTACCGCAAACACTTCTAAGACAGCCCATGCCCACTGTATTTAGCCCACTCTATGTATGTCCTGCAATACTCAAGTTTTGCTGCGTTACAGTAAAGTGGGAGGAAATACACTTCTTAAGTTAAAAAAGCCTACAAATACGAGGTAATTGTTGAAACATTCATGTAGTTTACACACAGTATGGCGAAATCTCATAGCAAATTAGACGTTTACCTTGATCACGAACGCCTATTCAATCAAGGCCTTTCCAAAAGTGGGCCCAAAGGAGTAGAATACAAATACACACAATTCGCTTATCCCGAAGAGATTGTTTTATTAGATATTGTATGTCTTTTATTTCGTCTTATTTTTGCTTTCCATTGCGTTGTGTTAATTTTCCACTAAAAATAATCACTATGATCGTTGGTAAATATCTATCATTTACAATTTCTTTCATCCATATCAAAACCACGCTCATTTTTTTAGCCTGTAATCTTAATTTTATATGACGCAATATCTTGATACACTGCCATTGAGTGCATACACGGAGAGGCAAAAGCGACAATGGATGTAATATGTTTTGCGCAATCCACCATATGATCATGTCATATCATGTCAGCAAGCATCCCGGCCAGTCGATAGTTAATAGTGTAGAACAGTGACAGGATATGAATTTTAATAATAAAACATTCATCGGAAACAATGTCCAAGTGAGCACCGTGTCTAATTTTCATTATCCTGATTTTTACCTAAATAATTATGGATTATAACTAGGATAGACAAATGTAATATCTTTGACCCAAATATTTGGCCAATAATTTGGACAATTTGCATAGTTAGTTTTTTTTCCCTTGTTACAAAGTTTCAGCATTTATATACGTTGTGACAGATTGATTAAGGTTAATTTAGGACTATTCTTGGTTGCTTTACAGTTCAAATTATTACTTTCTTTATGATGGGAAAATGTAATTCTATGTATAAAATGTAAATGCAAACAATGTATTTTAAACTGAAATGTGACCGACTTCCTCTGACATCCCTATGAATTTACTAATTTATTTTAAAAATAAATGGAATAGGTACTTCGACGAGATTCTCATTTTTTGACCAATAAAAATGCGTGAAAGTTGAATCTGTTTATTGAAATAATTATTCCGAGATAAATCTTTATGAACGAAATATCTGCGTTAATCTGAAGTTAAATTTTTCAGATTTTGTTTCGAGACCGCCCCGAGTTGCACCGAGAAACTTTACTTCACTTTGAGTCTCCGGGCCAAAAGGCCCCAGAAGGCAACTCTTTACACTACATTCCAAGTTCAACGAAGGAAAAAGATACCTTTGGTGTTTGATTAAAACTTTTAGTATGAACTGATGTTGAAATAGTTTTTTAATATTCGCTTCACATGTCCCTCTCGGGAACACGACATAAACAATAAAATTATGCGCCACCCTAAAACAGCGTCTGGTTTTCATATTTTCCAGGAATTTCTTCATGCCGTAATCATGCCTTTTTTATGCCCAAATATATTTGCTTTTGAATATGTATAAATGTACACAATATGCCATTGTATCACTTCCATACACATACGTACAATTCGTCGAAAACCAGAGAGCGCGCGTCTATCATTTTATATGCTTTGCTCCGAAGAAACTTCCTAGCAACATGGTGGATGCGCGCAACAATCATTAAATCAAATAGCATACGGAGCAACCAATGTTTGGCCTCTCTGGATAAGTAAACTCCCTGACTCTGTGAACCAGAAAGTTTTGAAGAGGAATTAATTAAGACAGGATGAAATAGGCGAAGGAGGTGTTACAATATGATCTCCGACATGGAATACACGCTTGAGCGGGACATCTCCACTCCGCGCAAGAATTGAACGGCAACGTCAAGAAGAAAAATATGTCGCACTTGAGGCTTGAGTGGGAGAGACGGAGAGATGTTGACAACCGAGACACTGCGGCACCTACCGCCAAGGAGGATGAAGGAACAAGGGAGAGGGGTGTTGTGGGAAGGGAGACGGAAGGATAGATTCCCCGTTCTAATCAAACCGGTGGCCGTGGTGCGTTCTCTCGCACTAGAAATGGGCGTGTAAGTAGGCCAGTGCGACACTGCGATGTATCGTCTGAGATATACGGCATTCATGGGATATTTAATTACTATATTAGACTACAAGTGAGAAGGGTTGCAAGCGGCAAAAGACCGCGAGCAAAAGACATCATAAGATGTGCATTGGCACATTGCGTGATGTCCTTTGATGGTAAATATTGATAAAAGATAATATCGACCATACTTGATAAAGAAAATATAATTTATTAGGCAGTGCTCCAATCAGAAATTAACTAAACATTTAAGATGTAAAATAGTAGACACAATATTCACTTTGAAAGCAACATGCAATGTGCATATGATTTCAATTCGAGGGCTTTAATTAATTGAGACGATAAAGGAATGGTATTGACTTGAAAAATGTGGTTGAAGTTTACAGTTACCACTCTATTCAAGTCACATCCCATGCGTTGAGTAAAAATTCACTCTGTACGAAGGCTCAGGCGATGGAGTAGAAACAATGAAACAATGATAGTGTCATATTATACAAATCGATTTCTAGGTTGTATGCATAGTCTCTCTTTATATTTCCTTGGCTAAATAATGGCTTTGAAGTATTGGAACATCATTCGTGAAGAAGATGTCACGGTGTTTCATGGCAACAACTATGTTGAGTTCAAATTTGATTATGGACCCTATTGCCGATATTGCTCCACCGCTATGTCCAAGATTTTCAGTCATCATACCCATTCAAATGTTCAATGTATTAAAACTCCAGTAGTGCGGAATCCTAGTTCAGCGACACTCAGCAACCACCTGAGGACCCACTCTGGGGCCTTGGGGCCTTTCACAAATAGCCCAGGAAAATTAGGTTTTAACCCGGAAAAAAATAATAACAAAGCCGGACCTTTTTAGCTGTATTCAGGACCCCTTTGAGATGAACATATCAAAAGTCCCAAGCTCTCCCAGGTGGGATAACGAAAATATCCTGGAAAAACCTGGAAATACTGGAATTTTCCTGGAATTCGTGCTGTTCGGTAACTAGAAGAGCTAGACAAGCGTTCTTTTTTTCTGCCACTCCTGCTTTTAGTGCTCTACATTAGTGAAAGGCGTCCGGCAGCCTCCCGAGGCTCCCGTTCTGATCCTGGTCCACTATAAGGTCATCAAGTACCACATAATGTACTAAAATCGCCTTAAACCAATATTTGCCAGATTAATAAGCTGCGAAACGGCATTACTACAACTGGCTTCGGTGCCTGACATAAGTACAACTTTTCTGAGCACCAATAACTGCAGCTGCACCCCGAACCTGCCCGCCTACAAGGTGCGAGAGGTGCCCGATCGTCTGCAAAAACAATTTATTAAATTAAATTTTTTAAATTACACTCATGGTACCCAGGAATGACTTAAACAGATGAAAACCACCCAACCTAATTATTGCTTTTTTTCAGAGGATTTTGACTAGACGCGGCAAGCACCATTGGCAATGCCTTAGTATACAGCTTTAGGTCAAAAGTCAACTGCAATGAGATTTAATAAAAATCTATTCGGTACAAAATTTCTAAATTCAAAAGTTTGACGAAAAATTGCTGAATTTAGTTCTAGCAGATCAGTGATATATGTAGAAAATTAACTCACCATATAGCGGGCTTGTCCTCGCTTCTCACATATGTCTGCCGCATTCAACAAAGCTATGTGCAAGCTGTCCTCACATATCACCAACTCATTCCTGTTCTCTGGTGTGACCTTAGAAAGCCCGTTTATATCTGGCGCAAAGTACTGGTGTACTGTGCTTTTCTGAAACCATTTCCAATCATTTCTGCACGCTTTGGGCGCAGGATTTTTACATCTATATGCAATGCAGACTTTGGTGTATTGTCTGAATCCCTCCTAAAGTATGAATTGTTCCATGGCCATCAAGACTTCGCAGATTGTGATCTCCATTGTCATAAATAAATAGGATATAAGCATCCATATCCACTTCAGGAGGTGAGCATAGAGATAAGCACGCTTCATATTTTTCACACTCTTGATACGAAGCTGAAATGCCTAAATTATGGAGCATATCAATAAGCCACCTCGAAGCGAACCAACGATGAAGGGCCACACCGAGTCCTACTTGGATTGGTGATAGGAACGAGCGAGGACGTATTACTACAATTATGTCATGTTCAATCACTGTAGCCATTTCCTCACAGTATCTAGATTTTTTGGCAATAGCTCTGACATAAAAATATCAAGAAGCTTTGGCGTAAGGTTGTTACCTCCGGTAGTCTTGTCTTTCTGTGTTGGGTACACAGAAGTATCTACATCTACATACTACCCCGCAAGCCGCCTCAATAGGCGTGTGGCGGTGGGTGTTAGGACACCAGCCGTTTACATATAAAAAGGAAATGCTCTAATTGGGCCTAGCATTTATTAAAGTCCCTTATTGTTCGGGGGAAAAACGAATTCCCATACCTATCCGTTCGGCAAAATATCTCTCTTAATTTATCGTTTCTGTCGCACCTGGAAATATAGTTGGGTTCTAATATGATGTTCTCCGTGTCGCTCTTAAAGATATCTATTCTTAATTGCTCAAGTAATTTAAGCCTAGCGCGCAGCCTCCGAGTCTCTAGCGGCTCCCAGCCTAATTCGTTTAACATCTGTGTAACGCTGTCTGTACGCCCGTAGCAGTTTTTGACGAATCGCGCAGCTTTCCTTTGTATTTTATTAAGTTCCCGAATTAAGTCTTTCTGCATCGGATCCCATATGCTCGCTGCATATTCAAGGCGTGGCCGGACGATTGCGAAATAGCACCTCTCTTTTACTTTTTCATCTGAAAATCTTCCCACAATACGCTTGACGAATCCTAGCTTCTTCAGAGCTCTGCCACAAATATTTCTTATATGTGTTCCCCACGATAGGTTCGAGGTTATCGTAACTCCCAGATACTTCACTTCATCTGTCGCCTTTATGTTAACACCATCCACAGCATATACATGGGGATAGTTGGACAACCTTCGCAATAAATGTACCGCCGTGCATTATCGTATGCTTGTAACTTGATTGGGTGCTTGATAAGTTGTGCAGCAAATTTTACTATTCTTGTTTCCTCACATTGGCTATCCACGCACCCCTCACTGTACCGTTTCGTGCTTAATATTTTTTGCGCAGCCCCTGTGAAACACATCACGCCCCTGCGTCCAGGCAGTTCAGTAAAGGTGATTGAGTCACCTTATCTTTCTTCTAGTTTACTCCTCAGCCTTTTTTCAGTGTACTTTTCTCGGTTACTCTTTGAATACTTATCCAGTATTGTCATCAATTCTTCCATGCTGTACTGGCTGTCATCTTTACAATTTTCCTCAAGTTCCTTATGTAACAATTCAAAGGCAGCACTTTTTGACTCAACTTCATTACGACTCTTGCCACGTTCTGATGTGATTTCTGGCTCACAGGAGCCAATTTGTTGAAAGTAAGTATAGCAATCTCTGAGATACCTGCCTTCTGCCACGACTAGATCAGACACTACGCTTAATCTCAGGATTACTTCAGTTCCCCACTCATCCCGATCACCTCTTTCTGCATCTGCTTATGGTACGTATAGTCATGATCACTTCGACGGTCCCAACTACACTCCATGGTTTTCTCTCAGGGTGCTTTTCATCCACATTTTTGGCACAAAAAATACAATGTACTTTAAAATCAAATGGCGTGTCTGTGGATGATCTCCTCTTCAGATGATCTGAAAGTTCCGCAGAGGGGGATGTCGGTCTGCGTGTGTACTCCCTTCTGCACTCGCTATGCGAAAGCACCAACATCTTGTCCTTAAAAAATACCTCGGCACCATCCTTTCTCGTTTTACTTGCATTCAATTTTTTTTGTAGTCCTTTTTCACCACATTTCACTGATTCTTTGCTTCCACATCTGAGGTCCGTGGATGGTCGAACACTTCCCGCACCTTGTAGGCGGGCAGGTTCGGGGTGCTGCTGCCGCTATATGGTGCTCAGAAAAGTTATACTTGTGTCAGGCACCGAAGCAAGCTGTAGTAATGCCGTTTCGTAGCTTATTAGACTGGAAAATATCGGTTTAAGGCGATTTTAGTACATTATGTGGTACTTGACGACCTTAGAGTAGACCAGGATCAGAACGGGAGCCTCGGGAGGCTGCCGAACGCCTTTCACTAATGTAGAGCACTAAAAGCAGGAGTGGCAGAAAAAAAGAAAGCCTCTCTAGCTCTTCTAGTTACCGAACAGCACGAATTCCAGGAAAATTCCAGTATTTCCAGGTTTTTCCAGGATATTTTCGTTATCCCACCTGGGAGAGCTTGGGACTTTTGATATGTTCATCTCAAAGGGGTCCTGAATACAGCTAAAAAGGTCCGGCTTTGTTATTATTTTTTTCCGGGTTCGGGTCAAATTTTGCTTATTTTTCCTGGGCTAAAAGAGTGCTCCTTTCCAGTGTTATCATCTGCCCGCAAGTTTTCTTGAAAATCGGTACATCAGTTTAACCATTACCACGAAACAAACAAGCAATTAACAAATGATAAATTGGTAGGGTGTAATATACGTAGCTTTCTATTCAACGTGTTGAAATTAGCGCAGATCGGAACATATAAGCACACGATCGACGTTGAATTGAACGATGTGTGCAGGCGAGACATTCGGCCACCTGCCCTTAGGTAGTATTCTGTAGGTACACAATAGTCACGGCCGAATGTTTTGTTTACCTATAGTTATCGAATTCGTTCAAAACAAGTATTTAAAAACGTAAGATTTTTACTCCGGTGTAATTAAAAACGAAACATTATTCATTTTTGACGGCTTAACGGAAAATCGACTAGAAAACAAGTATCGTTGATGCGATTACTTACGTTCTTTTGTTGTTTAGCGCATATCAACTCTACTCCCGATATGTTTAGAAGTGCACTACCTAATACGCAGAATCTGTAACGAATGGAAAGCAAGTGTGCTGTAGTGTTGCCAAGTGATTATCGCACTAGAGCGAATGGAAATCTCCCATTACGAAAAAAATAAAAATGATGCGATACATGTTGCATCGAATCTTTCCCGATTCGCGCAATTTATAACGCATTTCGAATTTCGACTGCCGCTGATCCCCAAGTGGAGGAAGGTTTTGGAAGGGTGAACGCGCCTTCTCACGCCTCTCTCTCACGCCTCAACAGCCGATTTCCGAGGGAAGGAATGAGCAATGCCGGGATGCCGCGTTCTGAGGGCAAAGGGGAGGGTAAAGGTGTGGCAGGCGGGTGTTAACGCTGCTTAAAGAGAAAGGGGGGTCGGTTTGTAATCTGCGAGACGCCGACACCCCTGGCTGGCTTCTCCTACTTCCCGTCACAGTGCTTAGCCCCTCGACCCTTCGGCAGGAGAAAGATCAGTGTGCCGTGTACGTGTGTGGGGTAGAGGGAGGGTCAAGGAAGGACCCACATGACTGCGTGAGTTAAGACATAATGAGAAATGCCACGTTTTCGTTAATATCCATCAAAATTTATGAACCTATTGCTTTCATTGATGGTATTTCTCTCACTAGAATGCAAAATTTATGTAATTAATATCCAGTTTAGTCGACGATTATATTCTATGAGGATTTTTTCCTCCAGACCAGATCCAGACCCAATCACCATTCCTACAGCAATAATTCTTTGTTGTTTCGATTATTTCAGTTATTTACAAACGATAAAAAACGCAACTGTAGGTCGGAGCATAAGTTTTATTCAATCATGGCATAACCAGGAAATATTGCATTGTAATATCAGGTTTTAGCAAAACAAATTCCATTCATACATGGTAAAAAATACATTTTCCGTCCTCCGCTTCACTCAGAAAAGCCTTAAAGCCAATATGATTTCAAGATCAATACATGTGATAAATGTGTAAAATGAGAGAATTTACATGTCGGTCTCAGATATGAGACTCATTTTTCAGAAAGGAGGAAATTAATGTGAAAAGAAAAATAAATATGAATCATTTTACGATTAAAAAACCCGAAGTAACTTTAGATGCAATTTAAGAATAAACTAATTCGGATGAGTAAGATTTTCACCGACGGTATCAGATAGAGTGAGAGAACACGTCCTTCGGTATGTAGGGACGAATATGAAAAAAAATCGACACTTTAATCATCTTTACCGTGGAGCCTCCTTGAGAGGTGCGAGTCGAGGTACCGGGGCTGAGGGAGAAAAAAGGGCGCGAAGGATTGAATAGGAGCGAGTGAAAGAGAGTGTGAGGCGTCTATTGGGAAGAGTGAGGCGGTAAGAGTGAGGCATGTAGGGAGGGGGGGGGGGCTTTCGCGCCTCCGAAGGGGACTAATGAAATCACTCGAGGAGAGATTTTCGGAAAAGATCGAAGCGGCATCTCCCGGATAAGCTTTGAAGCAGTGAAAGGAGGGAGGAGGGTGGTAATCTCGTTTCACGGTTGGTTGGACGTGTATTTAGCGATGGGGACGGGTGTGGGGTGGAGGAGGAGTTTTCAACAGAAGTGCTAGACGGCGAAAGACAAGTGTGGGTGGCGCGAGACCTTGCTCGGCGTCATGGAAGCGACCTCTTCCCTCCTCCTGCCATCCTCCCAAGCCGAGGGCCTAATTAGCAAGAGTTGTCTCTCCGAGTGCATTTCAGTCATCCACTCACTCCATCCATATGTACATATATACATACCTACTTCCACATTCTCTTCTTTCTCCCACCTCTTATGCCCCGTAGTCAAGCCGTCTTCGAGGGTTCCTATCCGTGAAAGTGCGCTTCGTTTCACCCTTGCTGCCAATCACCCAATGTTTTTCGAAATGAGAGCAGGCCGGGGGAGGGGGGGAACGAGCTTCGTCAAGCGTTTGATTTATAAGACTGCCGCTGCCGGAGAATCGGGAAAGGATTCCAGGAGACTGTTGAGTTGGCCGAACAAAGACACAAACATAGGGTCCTAACCTATTGACGAGATCCACGCGTTAAGAAGTAGCACTTCAATTGACAGAAGAATTAAAAATTTAGGCTCCAAGATTAAAAAAAACCTAAAATAACAATTTCAATTATCTACCCTAATTAAATTTCATAAAACAAGCTGTATTGGTATGTTTCATAACAAAAAGTTAAAAGCACACGCGATAATTACGTATTTGGTCACAATTCCTATTAAATTTAGGTGTCTCCAAAACCGTTTTTTTATTACGGAAAATTGTAAACCATGCGGTGATTAAATTACCAGACGAACGAAGAGACCTTTGAATGTAAAGGGAAAAGAGTTTGGAAATTGCAATTTGTTAAAATGATTAATATTAATTAAAGAGGACCGGGCTGCAGCGGTGGCAATCCCTAAGGCCGGATTCGAATTCCAGCACTGGATCAAATTTCTGATGGAATACCGATCCATACTTAGGGGTCGTGCATAAACTACGTTACCATTATCGGTGATTTTTTTACCCCCTCCCCCCCCCTCGCTGATACCGTAGTATTTTAACCAACCCCTCCCCCCCCCAATGTAACGTTGTCTCTACAAATGAAACTTAAAATTCCAAAATATTTTCTCAATTATTGGGTGAGGTTATTTTTAGGGATAAGTTGAAATAAGGCAAATAAAGTAGCCGAACTAGATAAAATAGATCTAATCTCAATTGGTACCAGTTATATTTATTTTAAATTCTAAAAATCAACCATGAACCACGGCGCAAGGTGATGTGCTCATCGACTTTGTTCTCCCCCCTCCCCACATTTCTGACTGCTGCCTTAAAAATTGTTGTCACGAGGTCACTATTTAAACCGCGTGAAGCTTAACACGTAAGCAATTTGATGGTATGAAGACTTACAACATTCTAGAGGCAATGGTTCAGTTACATTGAGTTAAAGTAGAAACTTGGGGTGTAAGAAACAGCCTGCGCGCCCTTTCTCACGTTTTACTCTGTAGTATTGTCGACGCGATGTTGACGAGTAAAAACGTAAGCAGGCGTATTTTAATGGCTACGTTACTTTGAGTTCACCCCCCCCCCCTTTCCCCTCGTTAACCACCGTAGGTTTTTAGGCGACCCCCTCCCCCCTCCCAGGTTGGTAACGTAGTTTATGCACGACCGCTTACTGCCTGTAAAAAAGAAGGTCTAGTAACGTACATCAAGTGTAAGGCGCTATCTCTTCAATTGGAGATTTTATTTTGTGTAAATTCGTATTCCTTCGTGACAAAGGCAAAACTCAAATGGCAATCGGATCGTTCGTTTTTAAGTTAGCAGACTTCCACAACTTTGTTCATACCTCGTGAAAATTTCAGGAAGTAAAAATGTTTACAATATAATTTTAGAAAAATTTTTGGGAAACAGAGGCAGCTTTACATTCAAGGTGTTAAAGTTAGCGCACATAGGACCACATCGACGCATTTAAGCGCACACGAACCACGTTGAATGGAGAGAAGTGCGCTGGCAAAGCTGTTTTTAACCTGGCGGTAGTAGTAGCATTCTCTGGGCGAACAACAGTCACGGCTGAATGTTTTATATAAATTTGTTGAATTCGCTCAAAATAAGAATTTCAAAAGTTCAGCTTTTCATCGCAGAGTAATTAATAGCTTTAGCAAATGCTTGTTAGACGCTTTACGGAAAATCAACAAACTTCACAACGATCACGGATGCCAATATCGACGCTATTTTGTTTTTTAGCGTATATCAACTCTGTTCCCGATCTGTTTCGAAGTGCACTACCTAGTGCTCAGGATCTGTAACGAATTGAAGGCAAGTGCGATCCTGTGTTAAGAAGTGATTAGCACACAAGAGCGAATGGAAACCTCCAATATATCCGGATCAAAAGTTAATAAAATTATAATTAACTTGATGACGAACAGTAAATTTTGAGCCATCGATTTTGAAGCTCCTAGAACGGTGACATATAGCCAAAATATGGTAAAAGGACAGCCATGTAAGAACATATATCTGAACGCACATGAAAGAGCGTAGAAATAAAACTTTCTATCAGATGAATTTTATTTCATTAAAATCGGTGGAACCCACTTGAAAATATAACTTCTTAACATTGATGGACATACTTTATTTTACAAAAATTAGGAGCTTTGCGGAGTGTATAACTACTCCTAAACATTGTTTTTTTTACTTTGTAGAGTGTTTGTAGACTCATTGGCTTATTTTGTTTAGAGAACACTTTTGGTGACACTGGGCTTCTCTACTTCCCTCTCATTCTCAATTCACCAAGCAATGCGAAAGATTCCCAAATAACCAATCAATCTTCATAATAATGAGACACCATACTACAGGAGGAGAGTACAGAGTGCTACAATGCCTCCGTTATTATTCTAACATAAGCGGTATAGTGCGGAAGAGATAAATTCTGTTGAATGGATAACGTCGACAGTGAAAAAGTGGTTGAAGTCGAAAGTTCCAAAGTATTGCATCACATTGAATCGCTTTTCCAATTGATAGAAGCCGGGGCAAGCAAGAAATGAATTTTATCTTTCTGAAAATATTCCGCATGTAAATAAAATATGAAAATGGTGTTTCAACAATAAAACAATTCAGTAGTTCTGTGACCGTAAATAAAAAGCTTGGGGTCTAAAAGGGAGAGGATATTGAACTGTAGTAAAAGAATAGTTTTCGAAAGATAATGGGCATATACAACTCCCAAAGAATTTCCTCAATGATTAGGAAGCCACCGGCATGAAAGTTCATAAAATAGTCCAATATTTGGGATAGCCGATATTGAAAGACCAAGTTTTCGGTAGTCAATTCATTAAACACCAACTACTGTTAATGATTCTATCGGAAAAAATACTATTGGTAAAAGAACTATTGATACATCGACTATCGATAGTTTATGTAAATTAAAATTTAAGAACATCAGGGAAAACGTAAAAATGAGGCTTCATTTCATCCCCGGAATGGATGAGATGACCTTTCCCTCTCGAAAAGAAATAGATGTATTTTAACAAAAATTAGCCAAATTATCGTATTATACGGTCGTTGTAGGCGCGGTAACAAGCTGTATGTAATATTAGGGCTTTGAAAGCCTTGAAATTCCCAAAAAGACTAATTATTTAGATAGTAGAATCTTCTGCAAAACATTTTAATTATTTAATGGTCTATTTATGTCATTTTTATCGGCGTTCAATCGTTTCATGCCGAACTTAGGTTTTAAATCCAAGTGTTTATTTGCATCATTTCCTATCATAAGGAGAGTTCATGACTCATATGTTTAAGTCCATGGTTTTTAAAATCACAGTTATTTTATTATTTTATACAACTTATTTTTAACTATAGCAGAGTTGAAGCATCCAATTTCAGATATAATCCCAGTCAAATTATCATTATAAAAGAAAATAATATATTGTTAATAACTCTACCACTGAATTCCTCTACTTAAGTTTTCTAGGGTAATTCCCGTCAAGATAATTCTTATAGCCGCATTCACTAATGGTTTCTGCCGAGTTTTAAACATAAGATGAAGGAGTTCTGACCCTCAGATGGCGACAGCAATGTAACTGTGTAGCCAGTATATTTACTCAATTTATTCAAAAAAAATAACCTGTTACTCACCGTAGTAATTTTCAAAAAATTACAAAAAAATACTTCGCTTATGAGGGCGTTTTCAGTGTAAACCGTGAAACAGGTAGGTAAGTCAAAGATTTATGTAATATATATATATATATATATTTATTTATTTGTTTATTTATTTGACAACAGAGAATTTCCGTCATGAAAACCAGTTTTTTTACCATAAATAGTTCTATATTTACTTCATGATTTTCATGACTGCTTAAAATGTATGTATAAAATAACGGCCAAGGAAAAATGTCGCTCAAAAAATATCTTAAGACCACGTAATTAGAGTCCCAGGAATTTAGTCGCTTCTCATTCGTTCTCTACCTCCGATTATCTCCCATCTCCTCACAAGCACCACCATCTCTCAATTTTTTCCCAGTCCTCCCTCCTTATGGCTAAATCTTTCCACGTTCCTTCCATTGCCGCCTGTCGGCGAAGTGTCAAAATTTCTTCAGATGCTCGTCCGGCGGGATATCCTCCCTGACGTGATCAGTCCTCGCCCCGCTGTCTCTTTGCCTTTCCCTACCAAGTAGCAAGGAGAGACAAGGAGGAACTTTGCTCACGGTAGAAAAGGAAGATTCTGTAAATCGATAATTTTAGGAAAATGGCGGTGCAATATTTTTTCCCAATGCTTCCTTCTTCCGAAAGAGATGGCAAATATTATCGGTTTTACCTCGTTTAAAATTTCCCAAGCTGTTCCAACTTTATCCAAGAAGAAAGGAGAAGGGTTAGCTAAGTGAAGAGGAATGCAAAAGAGAAAGGGTCATAGGGAATCTGATGGCATTTATTTGAATAAGGTAGAAACATTGGCAGCAAAAATTGGAGTCACGACATGTTTAAGCCATTTTTTCCCTTATCATTAAAACTGCTTCTTTGAATAATTATGGTTATGAATTCTTAAGCCTAATATGAAACGGAAATCTTATCAAAAAAGATAAAGTATTATATGGTTTCGCTGGCAAAAAGAGATACTGACTAAAATTCAAACGCTTTTAATTGTAAGGAAAAGACAGAAAAAGGCTTCTGAATTAAGCACATGGTTTAAGAGAAAAGTCAATGTTAATAAATGACTAATACTTACGTGCATAATATTAAATTAAACGTTTTTCTCATAATATCGCTTATGCATAGTGATTTATTTGAATCACAATTATGTGTCTACTGTAGATGTGAGTCTTCACTCAGCTAATAAGACGAGTTGCGTTGGCTTTTGTCGACGTTAACTTCTAAATGAAAATTTCTTCACAATAAATAAGCCGAGGAGAGCATAATTTAAATTACATGCCAACAGTACACAAGATTGCGAGGAGTGATTCTTATATGAAAAAGGAATCTATAATAGAGAGGGTTCGATAAATTTTACGGGTATGGAAAAAAATTGTCCCTTGTAGCAAAATCATGACACCAGTCATTTTTGGTGATTCTCGTCCTTTTGTAACCATTTTAGGTAGGCCATAGTCTAAAATATATTTGCTCGCGATGGAAAGTGTGTAATACCTATTTGTACTTTGTTTCGGGTGAATATCTGCGGTATAACACATTTTTACAAATAATTCGCAATTAGGAGGGATTATATTTTAAGCCTTATCAGACGCCTTCCTGCAAATCCGCCTCACTGCGCTGCTTTCCTTCTCTTCCGCCACACATTTGTTTTATGGCCGGAGGCTTTAACAACCTGAGCTTAGCTCAAATACGCGAGCTTAGCTCACATAGTTTTCCTTCCTCAGCACTGAAATTTGTAGTTTGCCCATTCGATAGATGTGCTCTTGGTATTCAAGCTAGATATTCCCGGGTCTCGCAATTATTCGCCCCCAAATTTGGCATGCAGGCGATAACAAACGCCATTTCCTCTCCTGGAATTCCAGGAGAAGGCATCGGGTCCGGGGTCTGCATTGAAATGCGCCCGCGATCCTGATTGCGGAGCAAACTCGATGCCGGGGAATTGAGTAATCTGTAATATTGAATGACGTGTGGAGCGTCTATCGTATTGAATTTAAAACATTGCCGCCTTCTCAGCATTCGAAAGCTTCTCTTATTATTAAAATTACTAGTTCGCTCAGCAGTTCAACATTGATTATCAATACAGTGTAAGGATTCAACGAGATGGTATGTTTTGTTCAGTAGACAATCACCCTTCATCTTATATCAACCATTTGACTGATATTTGAAAAGCGTGAGTTCGTTGCTACAGCTCTCTTTTTTACTTATTCAAGTAAATAGAGTTAAATATCCCAATTATAACATTACGACAACATTTATTTCCGTGATATGCACATTGTCTCAAATGTGTGTCCAGGCAAAAGCCCCGCTACAAAAAAATTCCACCCGATTTCCAGAAAATGAAACTGCTTTATATAGACTTTTTGAGTCAGAGTTGGCTTCAAAGTAGTTAGGGCACAAATAATGCCGTCAAATAAATGTGTGGCAGAAAGCAAAGGAGTGTAAGTCGCTGTACACCACCAGTGGTAATATGGAATAATAAGCAAGGCTGCTGGAGATGCAAAACTGGAGATGCAAACGAATATAAAAGTAGAAATAAGCAACTACGTCATTAAAGAACGGTTGTTTATACATACTATGTTGTTCCTAACAGTACAGACTCATTGTTTAAGTTACTGCCATTAATGTGCGAATATTATGTTTACCAACTTTGATGTTTATGTTGGCTATCAGAATCGAAAACCGGGGATCGACTTGGTGAGATGGTTAACAGGGCTGAATTCTCATTCTGATGGTCCGGTATCGAATCCCTGGATTGTTGCAGAGTTTTCGGTGCATCACGATACCTACTCGGTTTCCACGTGGAGAGCACTTCAAGTGCAGTACTCCGTCCTTCGGATGGGACGGTAAACAGATGACACTTTGGCGCCTTTCGTTGGGAGCAATCTTAACTCCGACGCCTAGGTTTCGCCCCACCCTTCCCCCATTCCACAAATATCTCTCTCTCCTTATCAACCTACCCACCGTTCCTCAACGGCGAAAATAACCTCCAGGCGTCGGTCACCTCCTAATTATTTAACCACCTCCGCCTATACCCAACCAGAGATCCAAACGAATCGCGTTAACTGTCTTCCACAGGCGCAATGAAGAGGCAGTAGGCAGGTAGATTCTCTCCTGATAGATCAGGGTTCAACATCATATCATGGTCATCTGGGTAGAGGAAGTAAAAACTAAAGAGAGGATTTATTTCAGGGTGCCAAGGGTCAAAGAATCTTTGCTAGGTGTTTGTTGGGGTGTATAGTGCCAGGAAAATCAAAATATTCCTCTGACCAGGCTACAAGATCCACCCCACTGTTGGGATAAAAAATAATTAATCTGGACGCATATCACTTTAGTCTCCTTCAATTCTGATGACTACGCCGCGCGAACTATTTAACTGTTGAGATAATTAAGGTATTTGAAAGAGTGCTTCAATCTTTAAGGCACCTCGGACTCATTTTGGCATTCTTATATTTTCTGGGTCCCCTTTCGCCACGATGAATCCAAGCTCTAGGCTAATAAACACCTCTTCAGAAGATAAATGAATCACATAAACATGGACTGGAAGCTCATCAGTTCACATTTATACAGTTTATGACAAATGCTTGGCATATATATCCGCGTTGTTCTGAAAATCGGTTTGAATAGTAGGTAGGGGATAGTTAACTCAATGCTTTGCTTCCCTTCCTCCCCACTCACGCGATCGGAAAATTATTGCTTCTTAATAAAAATAGCTCTAGGCAGCATTTCCTCACTCTTTTTCTTCTCTTATTTTCTCACTTTTTATTTCGATGTGTTCATATTCAGGTCCCTGTTTTTATCTTCTCTTCTTAAATGCTTTATAACCTGCTCGTGACACTAGATATAGCTTGATTAGTGCAGGACGTTTAAAAAAATATGCATATCCATGCCGGACAACTGATAATTTTTTGTTTGTTGTGTTTGATGTTTTACTGTATCCTTCTATTATTTCGCTGGTGTCTGTTCGTGCTCGACAAAAATATAGGTTGGTTTGACTACGATATCCTTCCAGTACAATAGAGCGGGACATCGATGTAACTTGTCCTGGTACTCTGCCATACTCTTACTAAACGTCAATTCCAATATTGTAAAACATGCAACATAAAACATTGTGGATTTTGATCTACTGACTGGATCCTTGAGTGATAGGGTGTGTCCCGAACGGCTGATATCAAATAGATACAACGCTGCTATTCCCTTTGAATTTCAGCGGAGACAGAGTCCCATTTTCAGCATACTGTATAGTTTTTATTAGCCATTTTTAAAAGGGACATAATGCCAACAAAAATACCATCCATGAAAAATAGTGAGTAAATATTTTAATTTTTTTCCCATACGAAAAATTGATTTTTATGTGATATTTTTTAGCTTAACAAATAGAAAAAACCACCATGTCATGAGGATCAACTTTTTATAACATCGGAGTTTATTTTCCCGGACCTGTTTTAACTCATGGCCAATTCCACCCCACGTATTCAAAGGTTGCATCGACAGTCGCGTTTAAGCTACCGGTACTTATGGGTTACCTGTAGAATTATTTTCCTAATAAAGAGGTTTAGACAACAAGTTGCTGTTTCCGATAATAACTATAGACGTCGGTGCACTACGTTATGTGACAGCCATACTTCAAACTTTTACATGTGCCTACATTTCCATTCTTATCAGTTTATCACATGTGTGTATATCTTATATTCTTAAAATATGTTCTGTTAACCTGCTCACGTCACACAGTGTACTATGAATATCCGTTAATTTATAGGAAACTAAAATGACATACCATAGTAATAAAGGCACCGTTGTGATAATGGGTTCCCTCACATGTCACTTCTTTTCAACATGTCTTTCGATTTACTAACATATCATTTTAAAACAGTTGTGTGAAGTACCCTACATTCGTACTTCGGGTAATTGTAGTGAAAAATAGGTTTATTTTTGCTCTGGTGGCATTAGTTTTCATGCATCGTTAATTTATGTGCAGTTCTTTGTGTTGAAACTCATCACCCCATCGTGCTGAATGACAACTGACGCGGAGGCAACCCGAGAAATGTTGAAATCATGTCACTTCTTATTTGAACAATCTGCTATCTTAATGTGACGTGTGATGTTCTTTTCTCCCTAATCATCATTCAGTCAATGTACTTATCCTTGCAAAATCTTCAAAAGCACGACTTTATAAAGGCTGAATTTTAAAGGTTATATGAATTAGCAGTAGGTATGTCATCATAATCTTCGCAACCTTGTCTTGTGTATGACGTTAAAACACATCATAGTACGTATTTAAAAGCAAACAATAGCCCTTGATGTGGCGAAAAACCGGTACATTAAAATATGTGCTTATTACCATAAATACTTATTTATATATGTTATACTGTTTTTCTCTGAAGACATCCAAAGAGGAGCCGTTACGTCCATTACATTAAGAAATTCTTCACGATTTCATCATCGTTTCAACAAGGAACGTTGCTACTAAGATCAATCTCTATAAGTCAGGACTCCGGACGGTTGCATGAAGATCCTGCCTCGGAATATGATAACAACTTTTGTGCGTTTTCATCGTCTGAATTTAAAGCCGGGATTTTCCCGAAAAAATTATTAAGATGACCGATAAGGAAGAAAACTTTCATCGTACGTCACCTTTTTGGAAAGTTTGCCGTTATTCGGTCTCTTGGGCACATTTTATCCGATCGCCGCTTCTTTGGAACTTAAAGAATTAATCCTGCCCCCTTTGCGACGGTGCTTTGGAACAGAGTGCGTTTCATAATGGCATCGCTTGGGATGGTTTGAAGTAATATAATATGGTGTAAAATCCACTACTTGACAAAAAGGCTATCCCGGCTCAATTCCTTTTTAAAATATCACAGTCGCCACGACCAATCCAATTATCCTAATCCAATGAACTCTTCTATCTCCTGATTTGAAAGAGAGGACGACCAAAGATTTTTAACATAATCCGTTTAATTGATTTCCCGTATATTTCACATTGAAACAAAGTTTTAATCGGCTAGCCAACTTAATCGGCGGAAACTTAATTACCTTCTGATTGAATTTCCGAAATTTATAGGAAATGAAGAAAAAATTATAGCTGATACCATGCATGCTACTTAGGTTCCTATTATTTTAGTCAGGGTAATTGGGTCAGCATTACGCTGTAACTTAAAATTCAAAGCAAATAAATGTTAATTAGGCCATTAAATGAACATTCAAACGGATCAAAAATGACGTTATTCGAACGATTCATGCCTACATTAATGCAGGGAACGTACTCTGTTCCTATATCAACCACGTAAAAATACGTAAGGAATTCCAACAAACTTCTCAAACTGACTGTTACTAAATAGATCGAAAAGTTAGGTCCATCATTATACGAAATATCACCTTGGGATAGAGCCGAAGTATTCAAACACTTAAATATTTAAAATCACATCAGAAAAAGCTATAAATTCGCCAAAGGTAATCACAAATAGGTACCTTAGTTGGCTAGGTTAATTATATAGGGAAGCGACCAGCAACTGAAATTATTCTCGATATGGAGGATAGGAGGGTAAGTTGATAAGAGAAGGAAAATAAATCAATAAATAGATTGATTGAGTGGTGGGTTAGGAAAGGAAAATATTTCATAATAATACGAAGAGGCAAGGTAAGTGGTTGGAGGGGGTAATGAGAGGCGAAGGGTTACTTAATGATGTAATAAAGGAGAGGATGTTGGGTCAGCGGGAAAGGAAAAGAAAGAAAATCGGTTTTATGGACAGGGTGAAGAAGAGTAGAAAGTATGCTGAGATGAAGAAAGAATTATCATTGGTGGACGGGGCCCAGTACATGTGAAAGTCTAGAGGACTTTTGCTTATTAAATTCCATTTAAACCTATCTTAACCGGTAGATCACCTAATAGTAATAATAATATTCCATTTATTAAGGTTAGATGAATAAGTGAGTTCAATCAGCTTCTTAAACGATCAATATCAACACATGTGATCAACAATTAATCCATGTTAATAATCGCAATTCAAGGACTATGTTATCGCTTGATTGATTACTTTTTTTATTCCTCAAAAAGATCTCCATCCCAGTTCCAGTGGTAGATCATACTTTTTGCTACTTGTAAAAGAAGTTGCGTTAACTCCAATTGGCGAGCCTGATGTCTTTTCCGGTCAAAAAATTCCAGTTTCTTTCAATGGGGGACAGCCGCCCATCAACGAGCTCACATTTTGTTATCACTAAAGATGCAATATATTCAATGAAAGATTATGATAGGAAAATTATTGTTCTAAGTGTTCAAGAAGATTATATTTGCTAAATCTTTCCTGAAAATCTTTTCATATCCTTACTAAAAAAGTAATTTTGAAAGTATGTTTTTTTGTAAATCATCAGGTACTTGGTGCCCGATGACGACGCCGATGCGTTGAAACTAGTAGTAGTAATAAATATTGGTGGAAATATACATTGTGTTTTTTACTTCAGTGAAGACAAGATGCATACTGAGCTCATATTTCTTGCTTGTGTTACTGAAATGAACATTTTACCTAATATTTTGTAAACAGAATCCGCGAAAATATTTATCTTTATTGTTTGGGGTGCATAATTAATTACTGTACATTCGACAAACAATTATGATCGAATGCGTTATAAGATGGTGACCGCTGAATTTCAATGGGAAGAAGAAAAAAATTGTTGCATCGTATTAAAAGAATCCTCATATGTTTAATAATAACTATGCATGGAGAAGTAAACGTGAAAAATACCCCAACTAAAATCACACAGTAATTATGCTATATTTATCATTTAACCTGAGCCATTAGGGCCCATAAGAGCTATCATATAAGTTTCAATTGTTAGAAGAGATCAAAACTTAATGCTTTCGGAGCCAAAATATCAAAGTTTAGGGAAAAAACGAAATAAATACGAAAATGGAAGACATTCGTTAAAAACGAAATCCTTTCAGTCATCAGATACTAAAAATGTCAACCATTTATGCAAATGATTTAAAAAAAGCAAAAAAAAATTATCTCTGCAGCAATTCAGCCGAATCCAATGTTTTTCTTATGGAATTAAATATTTGGATCTACCTAGGACCCTCTGGAGCCCTTGGACCTTTTTTACATAAACTATTATTTCCTCTAGGTTCTAAGGAACGCTAGTGTCAATTTTGGGTGAATCCGTCAAAGGATTTTGAAGTCTATAGAGCTCATGCAAGCAGCATTTTAATTTTATAAATATAGATGTAGATTTGTCTTGGAATTATGACCCATGCGTGGGCACAAGCATCGTCAAAAAAAACGAATATTCCATTAAGGTTTAAGAATCGATAACATCATCCATACTACAAAATACTTTCTCAATGGTAAACATTTTTTTCAAATCTCCTCGGAGCAAGAAATACTAGAAGACATTATAAACGCGACAGCCGAGGCTTCTTCGCTCGACATTACCTCAACCGCTCGTATTTTCGCACCTCGTAATAAATCGTTCCCTTTCTCTGGCCCTCATCCCTTTCCTCCTTCAAAATGGCTGAACCTGGTGCCATCACTCTCCCGCGCACGTCTGCCCTTAACTCCTGCAGCCGAGTTCAGGCAACCTTTCACTTACGTCAGCCCCAAGGGCGCGCCACCCCCGTAGGAATATTCACGGTTTTGATATTGGCCTCCGCTGCCACGAAATTGCGTCGGTAGATTCTCCGCGACTGCGCGATGCCAGTGTCTGCGGGATGAAAAACACGGCCACCGACGTGAAAAATGATGTGTGCCGACTTTCAACGATAAGCACAGCTAACGCTCTCAACAGGGTCGTTCCACGCCAAGCCATCCACCGAACAGACGTATAATGACGCACGAAATATTTCAGATTCTGATGAAATTTGGCGTGTTTGTTGCATGCGCTGAGAAAATTATATTCTGAAAAATTACTGATAAATAGATGCACATGCTACATATCTTTCTTGAGTAATCAATTAATTATCAGCTTCAAATGGTAAAATAGCTCCGGCAATGACGTAAAAGATCCAATTTTAGGCAATTGATTTACTAAACATTAAATACTCGCACTTGCCACCAAAACACTGCTATAATTATGACTAATAACCTGATTATTGTAAATATTTTATTGGACTGAAAGTTGCTGTTTATCATAATCTAGTATTCGAAGTAAAGGAATAAGATTTTGAAGCGGCGACCTTAAACATTTTCGACCAACATTCTCAAGTAGCGTATCCACAAAAAAGCAAAACTATATACAATTGAAAAGCTTGCATTGTGAACTTTCAAAAATTGTTAAAAAAAATATAGGGTTAACCCAGGGAAATTTGAAAGCTATACGTGTACACTGAACGCCATGGCTTGGTTCCCTACTGCATACTGTAATTCCTATACCATGCTCCACTTTTATGGCCTTAAGTCATTAAGTCTGCCCGAGTGGAACGCATTTATATTCAAAATTGCGATCATTTTATTGTGCTCACCCCAATCCTAGCCCTCTAATGACATCCACATAAAACTTCTACTCTGCCATGAACTAATCCATTCCAACAAGAATTTATCTCACGATTCCTCAAAGTTGCTTTCTTTTAATTTCATTATTTTCAGATTTCATCTCTCTTCGATTGTATGGTCTTAAATTTCCAGACACTTTAAATTAACAAAGCTCAATGGTGTAAAACTATTTTCCTTGGGAAAACATTTGCCATAAAAAACGATAAATACGTACCTATTCAGACACCTACGAAAACACTGGCCATTTTCTCCTATAAAGAGAGTGTTCCGTAATATGCCACAGTTTATCCTAACACGTGTAAGAAATAAATAAACATTTCTGAGGAATAGCATCAAATTTCGAATATTTTTTTCAGGATCGCTGCGAACAGTTTTAGAAATAGACGTCTAGAGTCAAAATAGCTCCTTTACGTCCAACCATGAAATTGAATTTTTATGTCAGGATTATAAAGGATAGTCATGACTATCCTACGCAATCCTTTTAAGGCTTTCAGTTACCTCCAGTAACTGAAAACCTTAAAAGAACTTTGATAAACTTCAGAGGAAAGGAGATTCCAATGTTCCGTGAATCGTAGAGACTCCCTAGAGTAATGAAAAAGTAAGACTTCCCTATTTATCTCACTTACTATTTATACTGGACCGATGGTGACAAGAAATATAAACAGCTTCAAGGTTGTCCTTTTAGCTATTTCCCTGCTCGTTGAGATTGATAATATTTATGAGGATACTCTCAAATCATGAATAATTTCAGACCTTGAAACTTGTGGTTAGAAATAATTCAGGATGTTTACATTTATGTTGAAATAAGAACTCGATACAGGCTTGAATGCATAGAAAAGAATTATACGTTACTTATGGAGTCATGGAGCAGAGGCACTAGGAAGACTTGACTACAAAATGTTTTCAAAACATACCACCAATTTTGCACTTCAAAAAGAGAGATAAAGGAAAAACAAGACACTGAGCGCAGAGAGAAAAAATTCTACCAAGTCAGTGATTCCGAAATTAAATGAACAGCTAAATAGCAATGGAATTGAAATCTTGACGGGATAAATATTTTCGGGGCAAAAACTGACTGAAAAGAGCGACTAATGCAGAATTCGGTGATATGTTTTTGAACTGAAAGGTAAGAAAACATTCTCACGAGGAGCCGTGTCTAAAAAATCACTATCGATGCTGGCGATGCAGAGCGTAGGAATTATTTTTTAAACAGGATTTTCTACGTTTCTACGATTAAACAGGACGTTTCCGGCGAAAAATAATTGTTTTTAGGGGAGAAAAAGAAGAAAATGAACTTGAAGCATAAATCAGGTTGTTTCTCATTAGTCATTTTGCGGTGTAAGCAATATTATTAAGTTTGTTGTTAGGATCATTTAATTGTTAAAAATAAAGTTATAAAAATTTCGTCCAATTTAAGTGTGTTTTAGAGACTTAAGAAACTATTGGGGTACACAAAAGCATTTCAAGTGTGTCTTGTGCGAGCACCTTTACTTTAAAAAAAAAATTTCCCTTGACGTCGTCTTCAATCCTTAGGATACCGTAGGATTAGGAATTATATTTGAATAACTCCACCACCAGTTTCACCGTTTCATTATCTGTTATTTTTTCATTTTGCACGAATTAACAAGAACTTTCCTTTTATTAAATAATTAACTCTGAAGAATGGTTCATAACAATTGACTATCTATTAGATTGTTAGAATTGAATATAGATAAGAATTTTACATTTCAATTTCGAAATATAACTATTCTTTGCTTCAAAAAAACTATTTACTTTTATCCATCCTACCATTTCCATTCCGAATTACTTAAGAGGAAAATGTTTTTACAACAGACGTTCTTCCACAGAGTGCCTATGGTGATTTTCGGGCAAACATGAAAAACAGGTATGTATGCGTCTTAAACAAAGGCAAGCACAAAGGGAAGGTTTGAGGATAATGCAATCCATATGCATTCATTCTCCAGGAATTCCTCACAGAGCTAATCTCTTTTTATGTCTGCTTGGCATGCCTATCGGTAAACAATCCAGTGATAAGCCCAAGCTAGACACCCAAGGTTCAATTTGTACTTCCATATTCTATTCTTCATATTGTGCACAGTCCTACATGATTTAATAGGTAATTTATTAAGTTCCATGACTGCATATGAGTGTCCTTACTCCTATCAATGGAGCTTAATAGCTGCCACGTTAAAATATCAAATGTTTAATACTGTGCAAAAGCTTCCTCGGCCTAGTAATACTTAAGCACTTCCGAATCACAATTTAATCTGGCTTATATATCCATCGGCAGGGCAGCTACAGTTTCCCGATAAGGCTAAAGAAGTTCAAAAAAGAATTTCATTTTCCCAAATTAAGGCCATTATCAACAGTTGAATGCCTTCGTCTTTCTCTAATAAAAGTTCATCGTTTTGCAAAAGAAAAACCATCGTAGGCACTTTTCGATTAATATTTAATTATTCACCTCATCGTAAAGTTTAAAACTATCAATTTGAACGCGAAAAAAGAGCAAGAAGAATATGCCGAGCCTAGCCCGAGATTACCTAACCTCTGTGTTTAGAGTTACAATGTTGTAGACTTGTAGCCGACCGATGGGCTTGTTGATGCAATAGCATCTAATTGCTACACCAAACTGAGATAAAGAAGCCGAAACTGTTTGGAAATTAATCCTCTTAAATCTACTAGAGGTCATGCTCCATAAGAGAATACCACCTAATTTGTAAAAAATCGCTGTGTCCCATCAAAATCACTCAAACTACGAGCTTGGTCGACACGAGATTCGCTCATTGGTTACGAGTTGATTATATTACCCTAAGCCTCGCACAAGGGCGTGGTATTCAAGCAGAATGGAAGGAGCACTTAAAGCGCGCAGACTTCTTTCGCTCGCCGAGAAATCTGCCTCTTCTGCTTCCTTTGCACCTCCATCCCCTCCACCACTCTCCCCACAGACCCCTCTCTGCCAACAACCCATTCGTGTGACAACCATTCACCCTCCACAACTCCCCCACCGAATATAACCACCCTCCTCCGGCCATGTCTTTCCTCGCACTCCTCCGCCCTCCTCCTCCTCTCCCTCCAAAAGCGGCCGCTTCTTTTTCCCATCCATCAAGTCGCTCGCGCTCATTATCTATTTCGCGTGGCGCGCCTCTTCTTTTTTCCCATCACGCCCCATTCGTTTTCCCGCTCCTGCTTCATTCTACCTCCTGTCCCATTTTACCCCATGCCCCATTCTACCACGACCACCCTCAACACGCCTCTTTCCCATAAAACCCCTATGTCTTCCCCCACCCCACCCCCCCCAGTAACACCACCACCACCATCACCAACAATACCCGACTCTCATTCCCGCCATTCTACATCACCTTACTTCTCACCCTATCCCCTCCCCTATTTCTAAAACCCTATCCACAGTCCCCGACCTCCAAGGGCGTAAGGGTAGAGAGGGGAAGGATAAGGGATGAAAGGGGAGGGAGGGAAAAAAATTAAAGGAGGGGTCGCATGGGTGGGGTATGGGAAATAGGAAGGGAGGATGGAGCGAAATTCCTCCGCCACGGTGACAAAGAGACAGACGAGCACAAACAAGGGACGCCCGCCGACGCTGCCGCCGGTGGAGACATCTGTCGATGAGAAGCTAAATTGGCGTTCGGGGAGAGAGGCTGCTAATGCCAAAAAGCCGCGGGGGGTGGGGTGGGAAAAGGGGAGCGTAAGGGGGAAAAAGGGAGTAGAAGGGGGTTGAGAGCAAAGGGAACGAGCGAGGTCCTTCTAGAGAAGAGAGAAGGGAGACATGTAGGAGGAGGATGAAACGGGTGAAGGAATGCTAGAGGGGGCTCCCTCGGATGCTTTTACTACGTAAGTGGGTCCGTGATGAACGAGAAGGAAGCTGTGAGTGTTAGCGGAGGATGGGAGAAAGGGAGATCCACTTTAAAGACGCGAGAAAAATCCCCACTCCACTCCTTCGACTTCCTTAACTTCATAGCAGATTGTCCCCGCAATAAAAAGGAAGGAGTAAACTTTTTATTAATTAAAAATCGATTTTAGGATAATTTTGTCACAAATGCACAGTAATCTTCTGCGAAACAACGAGAATCTTCAACTCAAAATGGGGTTATTTCACACAATACATCTGTAGAGAAGAAGACAGTGCCGATATTACAGAGGCACACAATTTAACGGATAAGCTACAAATATAAGCACTCTTTATTATGACTATTACCAAATTAATACATAAAAACAGAGTGAGATATCAGGACATCGTCACATATCTCAAATCCCTTCCTCTTCGCTTCAACCCTTTTCAATTCCTCTCCTTTTCAATTATATAGCTTGTGTTTATCAGCCAGTGGCGTATGTCCTAGCGGTAGTTCGCAGGGTAAATTATATATCTCCGGTAACTTATCCATTTGAACGGTAAAATCTCTATTCATCACATCGAATGGGACAGGGTAGTTGTTTCCTTCGGTTTACTGTCGTTTTACTTTTAATACTGAAACTCTTCCAACAAATACGCGTAAAGCACGGTAATTTTTGTTTTAAAAGATAAACATTGAATTAATTTCCACTTAAACTTAAAGATAGGGTTTCCAGAAATGTCAACTACTAGCATAGAGACTCCAGAGCTAACCTCTGACTTCTTAACCTCTTCCCCTGTGATACACACCTATTCTATGCATGGTATTTTAGAAAAAAAATCTGAGAACGCACTTTTATTACTCCTATTTAAATAAAGTAAGATCATAGAGATTCAAAGATTATTACTGATTGAAAACTGATAATGAATATAACTAACAAAATTTCTGACAAAATTGATCCCCAGTGGCCACGCAATTCATTTACATAAAAAAGGCAAGTTGTTCAAAAAAAGAATCATTCGAGAAAAACTGTTTAGTTCAGATAGTGAACCTGATATTTCTAATGAATTCAGAGACCATTTGATACCCGACCTCAGTCACACATGAAAAGCTACAGCATTGAAATCCCCTTGTGCTTATGCAACCACCTAGCACTACCATAGGAAAAGTCTTTACCCCAGACATCTTCGGAAACACCACAGTATATGAAAAAAACTATATTCTCTGCTGCTACTGACGTGATTGATTTGGAAATTGCTGGCTTAAGAGACCATGATTGGCCAAAAGAGTCTCTACGGTAAAGTGTGCAATCGCACGGAATTCACATGCTGCAACAGGCATAGGTTCGGAATGCGTATAAATGAGGTTAAAGCGCAACAAAATGCTTCATACGCTAGGATTCAGTAATCAAATGGAAATCAAATTCCCGGCCGTATATATCACAGTCGTGTAAGATGAAAATCCAGAATATTGTCAATGGATGGTCAACCTGCTTGCCCACGAATCTCGATAAATGATAGGTAATCGCATACGGCTTGATTAAAACACATTACACATCAAGAGACATAAAATCCATTGACGCGGTTAAATAGCTTGCATTAGATCTGCACGGCAGCTCTGAAATACGATTAAACTCCGATGTTGATTGGACGTATACGTCTCTAACATCAGACCTACAATGGGGTAACTGGACGGAAAAGTCGATGTATCGTTTTCTGGACGCTCTCATCCAACACTTAAACCGCCTGATTAATACGGGTTATATAAATATGGATTAGTCCGATTGGTTTGCTAACAACGCTAGCACGGACCTAAGCTGGGGCCGCGCATGCATTAAGTTCCGCGCATTTTTCCACCGAGGTGCTAGCGCGGTGACATTGGTGCCGAACTATGTACATGAAACAAGTCGAGGATACCATGACTGTGACTAAGACCATACCAAAAACTGTCTAGTTGAGCAAAACATTTTACTTAAATTTACCATGAACAATCAAACATAAGCGGAAAAATTTCAAGTAAACTTAAGTTGATCCTCACCGGTTGATTCTCACCGAAAATACCAGAGTAAAAATGCATTTTATTGAAAACCGACAGTAAATTAGAGGCGCAATAATAATGTAGGAAACTCGAATTTGTAGTAAAAGTGCAACAGATAGCAATAGTCAGGATTTTTAAAAATCGATATACCATCTAATATTCAGACTAATTCCATTACTATATTTCATTAATGCAATTTGGCTAGTTACCAAAGCTCGATAAATTGGTAGCTATTTTAAAATATTTAAGTTTAAATTGCCAAATATGCAAGAATGGAAATAAAAAATAGCCATCAATGAATAAATATTATCAAAATACCAAACCCTATTATAAAAGAAAAATTAATAATTCGTACGGTTAAAGGTTTTCACAAGACTTTATAATACACCCTTTAAAATCGATTAGACTCTTTAATGTTCGATGGAAATTTTCCAAAGAAAAATTACAAGGGAAATTCAAATAACACTGAGTTGTAATCGTAATACGGTAGGTATAGCAGTAACAGTGTCCAAGAAACTAATTTCGGGATTGACCTTGTGCCCAGAAAACAAAATAGAATGAAAAGCGTGTTTATTCGAGTCCATTGGTAATTTTTGGATGCTCCAACAGAGGTAATTTTCGCCATTTAGAATAATTTTCAAGATTGGAAAGGGAAGAATTACATGGGAAGTGGAAGAAGGGTGGAGAGAAACCCAGCGTTAGCCCTCAACCTAAGGCACCACGGGGAACACTGTTTAAAGTCCCATCCTATGGACGGACTAAAACAGTTGAAGTACTCTCCGCGCATGCATCGCCCATTGTAATCAAGATATATGCTGAAAAGTATCTGCCCCTGCCAGGATTTGACCCCGAGCCCTAGGATTGGTAAGCGCATACTGTAGCCATCATGCCAACACGATGCCAGTGAACATTTGAGTTGAGTACAACAGCACCTAATTATTATTTTCTTTAATAATATCGTATAATCATAACCATTTCGGCCGCAGTATCTGGATGCGCATGTTTCACTTAACTCTATAGTTGTTTCGGGAGAATAAAGATACCCGGCGATTACTCCAGGGATTTGTATTTGAAGCAACTGTTTACATTCCTCCTGTGAATTACTCTAAATAAGTGACCCAACACAATCTCAGGAAAACATATTAATGCCAATTGAATGGACAGCCCGAGCTCTGGTGCCACAGCTGTTTCTTTATAAATGAACAAAATAATTGATGGAATTCAATATCTGCCCATCAGCCATACGTTGCCCTGATACCCAACTCCTAAACACAAGATAACAGACGTTCAATTAATTATTGAATGAAAACACTGCCGCTAAAGTTGAAGGGAATGATTACATAACAAAATAAAATAACAAAGTCTAATGGGAACAAACTTTCAAGACAACATGAATCCGAAATAAACAAGGGGTACGGGCTGTAGCAACTGCAATGATTTCATTGCCTGGCGGGTGTAATCATTTAAATACCAAAAGAGCCCTCGGACACATCAACCAGAAAGATTTAAAAGGGGAAAGCAGTAAAATCACAAGTCAATGGTTCTTACCGATTTCCGTTTTATTTTCTCAAGAAACATTCGAATTATATTACAGCCCCAAAACATCGATTAACTCATTCAGATCCGATAATGCGGGGGAAGTTTTATAGCGAAGTCGTGATTGATACGGAGAACAGGAATGATTGAAAATAAAACTTCAATCAAAACTGAATGCAAATCCTCATTTATGGCAGTATTTTTTATTCCCCCGAAAATCATTTCACTGTAGTAGTTTCCCCCAGACGCAAGTCTAGTTATTTTTAATAGAGGGGAAAGATTCAATTTCAGGAGTATTCCTCGCTGAACTTATTACTCTTTAAAAAAAAAACTCAGCGAGGAAAAATTAATTCGTTTTCATTCAAGCGTCGACCTATTTTGAAAACTCATTTCGTAAATAATCAATCCTCACGATTTTTTTTCTCGAAAAAGAGAGGGAATCTCTGAAGGAAGGGAAGAGGAGAGAATATAAAGAAAGAACCCCTGGAGTAGTCTTGTCAAATGATTGAGGCGTGGGATGTCTACCGTGATGGTTAGGCTGGCGAGTTGGGCAGGGAAGGGTTCGAATTCGATAGTCATAAACTAGAAAAGAAGTGGGAATAAATGGAACGGAGGAAGGTGAAGAAAAAGAGACAATGAAGGCCCGGGGAAAGGGGATGGAGAAAGGGTGAGAGAATTTTGGTTGCGAGAGATTGAGGAAGGCTTCCCTAAGCGCGAGAAGAAATCTCATTTTCCAGTTAACCGCTCCAAAACGGCACCCAGAATAATTAAAAGAGTTGAAAAGACTTGGGGAGTGATGAAAGAATGTTTGATCAACACGGACTCTTTCTGGAAATAAACATTTTTCCCGCGTGGGTATCTCCCAATGAAGATAAACCGAAAGGATTTCACTAAGGCACACGAAACAAACAATATTTTCCAGCTTTTTTTTATAAGAACTATCCGTAAATTAATGCTCCCTGAAAGAGTGGTTGCTAAGCAGTGACTGAGATGAAAGTACTTCTTATGTTTTTCAAGTGAGAGCAATATTCTGCTTTGCGGTTACCCTCAACTTACACAAGCAATCTCATCCGTTAATTTTGAGATAAATGCTCAAAAGAAATTTATAAAGGCACAATTGGATGTCGATGCATTTAGAATTTTATCGCAGTCCTCTCACTGAAACACTACGACGGCTTTAATTAAACGCTTCTTGTCAATTCACATGAAAGCTCAGATCCCTTGAAACCTTGAGAAAACTTCGCTGGTAAATCGTTTCGAAATTACTAGAAATCTTTAACATTTTTAACAACGAGAAATGTAGATTCTATCATTTCTAACTTCAGTATCTTTCAATTTTCTCGTGATATTCCAATTTTATCAGTCTATTAAGTAAATAAAATTCAGAGGAAAAGTTGAGAATTTAAGGAAGCAGCGCCACAACTAAAAACAAAATAAAAATTATATCGATCGTTTTTCCAAATTATTACAACCATCAACTGCCTCTATTCGAGATGTATTGAGGTGATTGCAAGCAAGTCCAGCCATGATGTCCATTATTTAAGACATCCTTGAATATAACGCAAATATTTTCAGCAGTTATCCAATTTTTTTGTAATCGCGGGAGATACTTCAGTTTGATTAATCACCCCTTGCTCAGAAAAGATGCAGCAATACCTTCTTCTTCTTCTCCTCAACCCTAAGGTTGGTAGGCATCCAGATTTCTTCTTTCCATAGCAAGTCTCTTTACACCTATGTATCTTCTTCCTGCTAAGATCTCCTCCAGGTATTCTTTTCTTGGTCTACCTCTTCCAGCACGGCCCTCTACCACTCTTTCCATTAAGGTTGTCATCCACTCGGAGTGACGTAGTAGGTGTCCAATCATTACGTTTCTTCTTTTATATACCTATTGAGTTTAGCAGTTTTTGTCCCTCCTCAATTCTTTGTAGTACTTCCTGGTTGGTAATCCTTTCTGTCCAAGATATTTTTAATAGTCTTCTCCAGCACCACATTTCAAAGGACTCCAGCTTTTTCCTCTCTGCTTTTCTCAGAGTACAAGTCCAATTATTAATCAATCAAGCATTAATTTTAGTTTCTACGGCTGATATGATAATGCAAATATAATCAGTAAATTTTTATTGTCCTACAGACAAAAATATTGTAGATCAACGGCATTTTACTATGAGACTTAAACCTTTCTTCAGGAAAGAAAAAGTGAAGAAAAATGTTATGGCATGCATTGTTTGCCCATTTCGCCCATTTTATTCGCCCATTGATAACGCGCATTTTTAATCTCTCTGGAGCATTCCATCAAAACGTCTTGACACGAGGTGAACCATAGAAGAGCGTAAATTTTTCTTTGTAATTTACTCCCAATATTTTCGTTTCCCTGATTTGCTTCCAATTATTTCCAGAAAAAGCGAGCAATCATTAAAGTAGCCTAAAATTGAAATAATTTCTCGCTTGGTACATTCTACTAATCCACATTCCATTCCTGCTATGCGAATTTGAAAATCTTTTGAATATCTGTTTTAAGCAAATATACTATGTATTTAATGGAAATGTTTACGAACAAACCCATCGCCTCGCTTTGGGTTCTTTGTAACAAATTTTGGCGAATGTGTTTATGAATTATTTAGAGCGTTATTTTGATTCAAACTATTCTTTGTTAAAACATTGTTTTTATTGGTACCTATAATGGGATGACGTCCTTTTCTAGAGGCTTGGGAGTGCTCACAATAACTAGAAAAATTTGTATGCCATATTAGATAACTGTTACTTTCTGTAACTTTAAAATTTACAGTGAAGTGGGTGGTTCTACTATAAATTTTCTAGATTTGACTATGCTCCTCTCAGAGAATGAGCACGATCTTTCTATGCATAGAAAACCGACCTACACAGATGCACTAATTCCCTAGATTCATGTAATCACCACAGTCACAAGCTGTCAGCCTACCATTTTTTCGTTTGGTCAATATACCTATGAGTGACGCGAGTATGCTAAAGAGTAAAATACTATTTTACCAATTGCGAAGAGAAATGGCTCTAATAATGATAGCATTTTTTATATTCTAGACCGTAATCTTAAACAGTAGGCCATTTGCTCTTTGACGACTCTTTCTTTTATAACCAAGGACGAGCCATCACGTTAGTGTACGCTACCATTTTTAGGAAAAAGGACGTACAGGATCACGAAAGTCATGCCTGTGAAGAATTTTAACTTGGCATTTTTTATCCCTTGACCATAGGTAAAATTTGATTAAATACCAAAAATTAATTTTACCATCTTGACAAGAGTGCTTTAAAATGTAACTCGAGCAATGCCGGTGCATTGACCAAACTGGACGAAAATTTGTTATTATAATTACGGAACATAAAAAGTGATTTTTAACTAGAGATTTTTCATCAATGTTTGCTAAAAATTTACAGTAGTGTGACCATGCAGGTAAGTTTGAACCGAAAATTTTACCTGTACAGGGTAAGGGTAAAAAATTGGATTCTTTAGAGCAGTATGTGATTTTTAATCCTGGAAAAAAATTTTAATCTTTTCCATGGTCTTAATTTTGACTTGCATTCGCCATTTCTGCCAATAACCTTTTATTATAAGGCTCAATTTGTTCACGTCATAACCCCCGTTCTTGTCATTGCTTGTGTTCCCCCTCAGCCATTCACCCTGAAAAACCAACTTCCTCTAAGCATAGAATGACCTCCCTTTCCCTTCCCTCCCAACCAATCCACCTACCGCTTCCTCCTTCCCCCCCCCACTCACCCCGGTTGGAGTATATAAGGACACTAAAATGTGAGATGTGTACCCTGATCATGGCAAGTTACGTCAAAACCATGGTCGGAAATAATAAAAAAGTGTAGAATATGTCCCGTTTCCACAAAGTTAAGCCTGCAATTCCTTCTTTTTTATCCTATAAACTTCAATGCCATAATGCTAATAAACCAAAAAATAAGCATTCGACAGTTTCTGGCGTTATATGGTGGAACAGCATTTTAGTACTTAAATAAAACTACAGTAATTGTACAGTCCACTTAAATTTTAATGTAAATATTACACTACACGTGTTTCGATTTTTCTTTGGGCGTCAAATACCACCTTGCCAAACACTTGATAGAGGAGTCCCGTTGTACAAACTTTGATGTGAAGATCCTCCATTACGAGAAAAAGGGACGACGCCTGGACACCTTGGAACAGTGGGAGATTATCAAGAGAAAGAAGAAGAAAATCAAACTTCTTAATTATGCAGAATTTGATGTTCACTCCCCCATTCTACCCTTGTCCACCTGACAACCCAAGCCAGTACTCCCTTCCCCCCCCCTCCTCTTTCCTCTGCTTATCTCCACACTTCACAAGAACCCTCCCCCCCCCCCCATAGGCCACACTCCCGAATCCTCGGGAAGGTCACATGTCTCGTAACAACACCCCCCCCCTGTTATTCACCATCAACCGTACCCCCCTCCCTTCCTTACTACTACCTCCTTCATTTGTCAAGAATCCCCCCCCTCTTTTTTTGCTCATGTATAAATATTCCCATAGGAGACATAACTTGTGTAGACCTGATGATGACGCCCTAAGAAACGTCGAAACACGTGTAGTGTAATATTTACATTAAAATTTAAGTGGACAGTACAATTACTGCAGTTTTATTTAAGTACCAAAAGAAGCAGATGTAAATATTGAAATATTGGTAATAGAGTTGTTTTTTCAATCATGGTTCTACATCCATTTTTAAATGCTTCATAAGTGTTTCAAATCACATTATCCGTTAACTTTACATTAATTTTAAGTGAAATTAAAGGAAACGGGGTCTAGCAGAGAGAAACAAATTGAAAAATAAATTGATGATAGGCAAGGGATCGTTTTCTAGCGACCAAAGCAAGTCTGTTTGCGCAGATGAGCGATCTACAGAGGGTGGGGGGGGCAGGAGTAGGAGAACAATGGGGAGGGAGGGGTACGGGAAGATGGGGCTGACAACCCCGTGGGATATAGGGGAGAGGCCAGGGTAGCATGGGGAAATGGAAACGGAAAACAGGGTTACGTTTCTCGATCTCAGCACTGCGATAAGTTCCCGAACTCCCCAACGAAGCACACTAAACCTCCTCCCTCCATTCTTGGGGGAAATTCGAAAAAATAAACCTGAAAAATGGAGAGAAGTGGTCCCTTTCACACGGAGGGAAAAATATAAGAATAGTGGGCGCGCTGCATATAATGGAGGTGACGTTGCATGAACAACGGAGAGGGGAAATGGAAGGAATAAACAACAGACGGACAGAGTAAAAAAGAATGAAGAGACCGGTGCATGTACTTACCCTGAAGCCCCTGGTGCTGCATTTCCTATACCACCTCTGTTCCTACAACGTAGTGGCCACAATATGTCTAATTTTGAAATCATGGAGTGCTCCGGGATTTCGGGAGAAAATTACGTTTTTCGGGGAGGTTGAAATAAAATAAGGAGTCTGCAGCTCGTGAATCTCAATTATTTATTAACTCCATTTAACTGCTCTTTTTGAATAAAAAGCCTTTCCCAGCGGATTATGCTGTTTTATTTCAATTAAGTTTAGTAAAGGGTAAAGATATTTAAGCAGAAGTACAGCGAGACGTTGTACTTCAGAATGTTGAAGAATAGTTTTAATTTTACTCTTCACTTTAGACGTACACAGCGTATAGATTTGTCACTGTAGGAATAATTTTATGAACAAACTCTATTCAACAAGCAGTTTGGATAAAAGAATGAGAAAAAAATGAAATCTGGGCAACATAAGAAAAACCCATAGATTCCGCATATCGGCCAAAGTAACGATTTCATTATAAGAAGGAGTTTCATGACTCGGAAAAAATGTCTATGCTTCTTAGTAAGTACTAGCTAGTTAGCCGTCCTTCGTAAGGGCCTCCGTCATTTGTTAAACGATGGCGGATGATGTTTTGTAATAGCTTTAAAACCTTCTCACAGCTTTATATAACAACGAAAAAGAGTTTCATCAAAATCCGTCTACCGGTTTTCCCGTGAAAAACGTGCAAAATTTCATTGTAATCAGTTCATTAATTCATGCATAATGAGGTAACTTATAAAACAATATTGAGGCTTCAAGTCCTATCAGGGTCCCACCCTTACATACTACTCCTGACATCATGTAATGTCTACATAGGTTTAGTACGCATATCTCTGACAGTGTGAAAAATTTTAGTATAGGGATATTTTACGGCTAACAAAGGGCCCACTTTGGGGTCCTGGAGGCCCCTGAGGCCTTATTTCATAGAGCTTATGGCCGTCCTAGTGCATTTTAATACCCGAGTGCAAAATTTCACAATAATCTGTCAGCCGGTTTTCACGTAAAAACCGGACAGAGAGCGTAACAGACAGAAAAAGTGCTATTATTTAATTAATACAGATTGGACACGTTATGGTATATTGTATCCTTCGGAAAACTACAGTGGTTTACCAATGAATGGGAACAATGAAAACGACGAGGAATTCAAATAGTGGTTTACATTATTCAGGATTGTGGATTAATGAAGAATTGTGGTGGTCAAGGTGGCAAGTTGTAAAAGAGAATCGAGTAGAGGAAACTAATCTTCGTATTGATGGTTGCTGATGATGCCTGAGCAACAGATTTTGCAAATTTTCCCCGACATATGGAGCTTAACAGTCAAAAGTGTTGAAGTCAGCGCAGATCGGAACACATCAGCACACTTCAGCACACACGAACGACGTTGAATGGAACGATGGGCGCGGGCGACACGTTCGGTAACCTGCCGGTAGGATGCATGCTAAAGGTACCCAACACTCTCTCAGCCCCGGCCAAATATTTTCTGAATAGTTAACGAATTCATTCACACTGTACTCTTGAAAAGGTGGGTTTTTACCACAAACCATTAAAGGTTTTACACCATGCACGCGTGAAGCCTTTATTGAAAATCTACACAAGGACACTTGTGGATGTCTCGTTTCTTCTGAAACGCACTCCAGGACATATCAACTCTATCCCCGATGTGTTTTGAAGTTCAATACCCAGTGTGCGGGATTTGAAATGAATTGAAAGCAATGCGTTGCTGTGTTTCGAAGTGAGCGTCTCAGGAAAATGAATGGAAAGCATCCATTATTCCGAACACGATGAAAAATGCGGAAAAAAAAACTAGCAGGATTTTCCAAATTATTTCAGAATCATGGAGACTTCCCGGATTTAGCAAGGAGGTAAAAACTTAGAGGAATTTTCTCGGAGATTAATGCAATTAAAAAAATATTCTAATTGAAAAGTAAGAATCGTAAATTGAAATTCAAAGTATAATTAATCAGTTCAGCGTGATTTAAAATGCGTGACACATTTTTTTGGTTCGCGAGTAAAAAAATAGCGCATATTTCCAAATTATCACGCCCAAAAAGTAGGCTACCGTGATTGGTGAGGTCACTAGGAAGTGTGACGTCTATGTGATTATTTAACATTATAAACAATGCTTCTCTCGGAATATGCCACACACGTAAGAGGCAAATAATTTTACAGAACGTTTTAGTAACAATTTTAAGAAAATTGAAATTTCGTTTAAATAAACTAATCCAGATAATAGTCAAAATTCTACTATACCAGGCAACAGAGTTCCTAATACACGGCGAAAGATTGAACGTTTCCTTGATGATATAGGTGAAGGCAAACTCGTCATTTATAAATATTCTATGACTATGTTCAATATGTAGAAATTTAATGTGTATTTAAAGGGATACGGTTCGGTATTTACTGCCTAGTGACATCAATATCAAAGTCAACATGGTGGTGGGCCTTGTTAAACCCACGGTCAAAATATGTCAATATGAAGGGTTTTTGAGCTAACTAACTTTTTAAATATTTAACAGCGTAGTTTTTACGAAGGAAGATCGTATGGTAAAATAATTAGGTACTCCATGCTATCTTGCTAGCCATACGATTACAAATTTTCTACAGCCCCCTTCAGAGAAATTGGGCTGAAACATTTACATTCCGACGCAAGTTTTATAAAATGTATTCTCAGCCGTGAAGACGGAATTCATTGCATTTAGAGTTTTAAACATTTGAACTGGCTATCCACAATATTTTTATGACCTGTAGATTTTAAAAAATAACAGAAAATGAGTAGGTACACAACCCTATTTTAAGGAGAGATGGCCACCCTTTTTACAAAGTGGTGAAGGAAGATAAGTACGGTAGTTACAATATAGAGGGAGGAATAAAGGCGGGAAACAGCAAAGGAAGGGCAGAAGTGTGCGAATATCCTCAACCAGTGGATGTTATTAGTTATGTGTCACACCCCCTGTCAGTCCGACTCGAGCGTCACAGGGCGTTGCCCTCAAGGGTGAAAGATAAAGGATTTTTAGGAAAACAGAGCCCTCGAGAGAAGCAAGACCGTGAGCGCCAGTAAGACTTAAAATACTGTTTTCACGTGGTGGAAATACCCGGCTATCGCAAGAGGAGAAGTGCTCCAACGGGATATGAGAAAATGTCAATGAGGATTCCTCCCCCAGTCGAGAGAAAAAGTATGAAGGCGTATTTTGCCGGAAATTCTAAAGAGTTTGGAGTAAGGGCATTCGGTATGAATGCCTACTAACACGCTTTCGCGTTCCGAACGCCAATCTTTATTCACACACGTCACGTGTGCGCGCGTGAAGGTTCACATCGTTTTCAATCCGAGTTGGTGCACGTGAGTCGCTGGAAAATGCAACGGTGCTCCGAACTCTAGGAGTCAAGCTTCAAAAAAAGGTTTTTTTTTTACTCTTCCGTGGGAAGAAGAAGTCAGAAGCGTAAACACGTTCCAGCAACTTAAATTTATCGTAGATCACCGATAGTTCAAGTTTACGTAACCGTGGGCAAACGGAAAGCTTCGAAACATGACTCTGCTCCGGTAAAATAAAGCAACGTTCAAATTTAAGCAGTTGAGTTTCACGTCCACGAACTAACTGTATTCATCCGCTTTTTCTGGTTCAAGTTTTCACATTATGTCTAGAGAAAATAACTGAATGGATACTTGCATACATGATGTAATATCTACTATCCAGTTGAATGGTAATATTGAAGAAATTGTTGGTAAATAATCATAGTAATTCATTAAAATTTGATAAATTTCCAAATATGCAATACAATAGTTATGGAGGAAGCTTTCTCAAGAGTACGCGTACGAAGTCACAAGTAGTTTTATGTTATTTGCCTTGATGTTTGCCTAAAAGAAAGTATGATGAAAAGAAATAAATTAAATTCAGAAAAATTCTTATGCTTATAACATTAAACGCGTTGAAAAGCAAAGCAGAATTTTATTTTACTTCAAATTTTGAGTAAAATCGCGCATCCAATAATGTGGGTGTAACGCCATATTCCCTTTAACATGAGGAAAAAGATCACTTCAGTGAAACATTTCACTGTAATTCCATAAAATATACAGGAGACACCTTTACAAAAAAAAGTTCAATACTTAATTTCACTCGAAATATTCATCAGCGCATTTAACATGCCTGGTAGCATAAAAGTTGTATTTATGTTTATATATTTATATGTAGAATTTTATTAATTTCTCTCCTCTTTTCAAAAAAATTCTCCATGAAATTTTCAAATTTACGAGAGCACTACAATTTAAATATTAATTTAACGCTAAGTGAAAATCACGCATGAACATTTATTTGATTCTGATGGCTCGACATGGAGTAAATTTGAATTTGCTTAATGGAGTCAACAAATAAGACTATTCACAACAAAAACCTTTGATTTAACAGCCATTTATGCACCATCTAATCCTGCTCCATCAAGGAGAACCAGACCTTAGTTTCAATGACCCTTTGGCTAATGACCAGTTTAAAATATTCTCAGGTCATCCGCTGGAGAATGGTCTGTATTTTGGACGAAGTTTCGACTTTCGACTCGAGGATCTTCATTGGGGTAGTTGAGTGAGCAGTCATCTGCCTTGATGACGATGCATGTGTCAAAACGTCTTCCAAAATGCAGCTTTTCATCCGGTAGAAGACTCTGGAAGAATTTCTGTAGCTTTGTACCGACTTGCTATTACCACTTTCCCGTCCACATTCCGCGCCGTTCTTTTTCCTCTGATTGGAAACCCCAAAAACAAACACGACTTCTCTTATCGTGGCGGTATAAATAGGGTTTTATCCGTAGAAAACAATCCAATGCCGGTTGAGCACACTCAAAACGCAACGGAAAATGTAAATAAAAGCACAATACCCTACTAACCTTTGCCTTGGTTTCTTCTGAAGCGCTTCAACATTTCTTTGGCGCTGTGGAAGGCCTTTCAATTACTCTTGATCAAGCAATCTTTAATCGTTATATTTATCCACCTTGTACGAGGTTGGTCGTTTAATGTTTCTTGCTCAATGGATCCTATTCAAGGAAACCTTAGTGGTGAAACTAGCTTGAATACGATAGGTATCATAAGGGTTGTTTCTCCCCAAGTCGCCTGTAAGCGGAAAACAGTTAAGCATTTTTTTCTGTCCGCACGTGTGAGCCTGTATGTTAATGTGTTCTGTCCAGGACATAAGCGCATTGACGCATGTGAGATTGGTGGAGGAATGTGCTCTCATTAGAGTGTGCTGATTTTTCCGTCGTTCAAATCGTAATATATTTTTGTGACATTGATTTAGTCTCCATGAGGATACGTTTTCTACAGAGATGAACGAAGTTAGGAGTTATAAATGGATAAGATATTAGTTGAGGACTATGAAAACAGGGAATCGCATTTCTTTTTTAGTATGAGCGTGTTAGTGAACGTAGTTGGAGAGTCCTTCATTTGTACTCCAAAGGTTGAAATTTATCAATCTATCGTTCCTCGTTTTATTGTTTTTCCGAATTTTCAATATATTATTTTTCGATATCCGCTAGATAATTATAAGGAATGTCACCAAAATGACTGGATATAATGGGATATTCTGCCGAATAGTTGACTCGGGTTCAAACTAACTTGGAGGTATGGTTCTCCTTGATGGAGCAGGATTAGATGTTGCATCAAGGAGAACCAGACCTCCAAGTTAGTTTGAACCCGAGTCAACTATTCGGCAGAATATCCCATTATATCCAGTCATTTTGGTGACATTCCTTATAATTATCTAGCGGATATCGAAAAATAATATATTGAAAATTCGGAAAAACAATAAAATGAGGAACGATAGATTGATAAATTTCAACCTTTGGAGTACAAATGAAGGACTCTCCAACTACGTTCACTAACACGCTCATACTAAAAAAGAAATGCGATTCCCTGTTTTCATAGTCCTCAACTAATCTCTTATCCATTTATAACTCCTAACTTCGTTCATCTCTGTAGAAAACGTATCCTCATGGAGACTAAATCAATGTCACAAAAATATATTACGATTTGAACGACGGAAAAATCAGCACACTCTAATGAGAGCACATTCCTCCACCAATCTCACATGCGTCAATGCGCTTATGTCCTGGACAGAACACATTAACATACAGGCTCACACGTGCGGACAGAAAAAAATGCTTAACTGTTTTCCGCTTACAGGCGACTTGGGGAGAAACAACCCTTATGATACCTATCGTATTCAAGCTAGTTTCACCACTAAGGTTTCCTTGAATAGGATCCATTGAGCAAGAAACATTAAACGACCAACCTCGTACAAGGTGGATAAATATAACGATTAAAGATTGCTTGATCAAGAGTAATTGAAAGGCCTTCCACAGCGCCAAAGAAATGTTGAAGCGCTTCAGAAGAAACCAAGGCAAAGGTTAGTAGGGTATTGTGCTTTTATTTACATTTTCCGTTGCGTTTTGAGTGTGCTCAACCGGCATTGGATTGTTTTCTACGGATAAAACCCTATTTATACCGCCACGATAAGAGAAGTCGTGTTTGTTTTTGGGGTTTCCAATCAGAGGAAAAAGAACGGCGCGGAATGTGGACGGGAAAGTGGTAATAGCAAGTCGGTACAAAGCTACAGAAATTCTTCCAGAGTCTTCTACCGGATGAAAAGCTGCATTTTGGAAGACGTTTTGACACATGCATCGTCATCAAGGCAGATGACTGCTCACTCAACTACCCCAATGAAGATCCTCGAGTCGAAAGTCGAAACTTCGTCCAAAATACAGACCATTCTCCAGCGGATGACCTGAGAATATTTTAAACTGGTCATTAGCCAAAGGGTCATTGAAACTAATAATAAGTCTGCCAAACAAATTGAGTTCGAAATTACATCTGCACAGTTTACTAGCTAAAATTCTCCGTCACCATGAGAACAAATTGTTCACAAAGTGATAATTAAAAAATTAAAGACTTACTTGATATAGAGTGTGGCGTTGTATCGGGCAAAAACGTGGACCTTGAGAAAGGAAGACGATAATAGGCTACACGCGTTCGAGATGTGGGTGTTGAGGAGGATGGAGAAGTTGCGTCGGGCGGAAAGGAAGACAAATGAGGAAGTGCTTTACCTAGCTGGTGAGGAGAGGAAACTTCTGGATAAGATTAGGGGAAGGCAGGGTAGGTGGTTAGAGGGGGTAGTAAGGGGCGATGGGTTGCTGAAGGCCGTGATAGGGAAGGATGTTGGGCAAACGGGAAAGGGGAAGAAAGAGAATAGGTTTTATGGACGGGATGAAGACAGGTAGGACTTACGCTGGTTGTGAGATGAAGAAAGAAATACTAGAGGTAGACAGACAGATAGAGGTAGACAGGGCACTGCACGTGTAAGAGTCTGTTGGATTTTCTCTGACTTTAATCATAACCTACCTTTAACCGGTAGATTACTCAGATGACGATGACAAAAACATAGGGAGGAATAAAACAAACCTGAGTTTCGAAATCGCGATCTTAACACTTCCACAAGACGTCGCTACCCACAGGGCTGCTGAGAACTGTACCTGATCAAGGGAATCATTACGTTTCATTTGCAACTCTTGATATGGCCTACGGATACGTGTATGGTTCGAGTGATTTTTTTGATGCCGGATATTTATAATTTTCTTCAAAATGGTCTTATTTATACGCAAAAACAATTATTATTTACCGAGATCAGACCGAGCTCCAGAGTCGAGTCCAGAAATGGCAAATTATTATGAATACTAAGGCGGTGTCCCGTTACCACCTGGAATTTTCGCATCGGAAATTTGTCCATTAAGTTCTTATTGTGCCTAAAATCACCTCAATTGGTAGCAGTAATTTTCTAAATAGCAGATTTCATGAAATATCCAGTTGAATATTGTTAGAAAATACGAAGTGAAAGATTATGACTTAGTTCTTCTATAGCCGCTAAGAATTTTTTATAGATGACTAGCAAATGGAAAATATCCCATTACTCGTATTATCAATACCGTAATGCGATATATTGCATAGTCCGGACGATCAATATAACAATGCGATACCTCGAATATCGCACGCAATGCATCGCGACGTCGCAGAGCCCTACTCGGGATTGTCTCGGGCGCAAAAGCGCGTGGGTGTCAAAAACTCCCGACTCATGGCGCGAACGAAACGAATTTCGCGACTATTCCTTACATCGCCTTCTCCCCTCCCTCTTCCGCTTCCTTACCCAGACTTGATAAATGGACCAAATTAGAACTGCAAGTAAACTGGAAGGCGGAGGTGTCCCTGGAATCATTCCTGCTCCTGAGAACGCATTCCTCTCTTACTTCGTCGGCCGGGCTCCTGAAATGGGTAAGACGCGTCGTCGAGACATGCAGGGAGGAAAACGCTCGCTCCTTTTAAAAAGGAAACCGAGTCTCTTGAGAAGGCGGGTGGGGAGGGAAATGTTTCCCTCCCCCCTCTTTAACGGCCGGAGCGGGCAAACATTCGCCTCGAAATCCAGGCGGAGGATAAACGATTCCCTAATTCTTATCCCCGGACCCATTTCCCTCCTGCTGCTGCGGCGACCGCCGTTTACCTAACTAACACCCGTTTTTCCTCTTTTTCCTTTAACTCTATCCCTTTTACACCTCACTGCGCCTTCCTCTCTCTCACCTCGTCCTGTGGCAGTTTTCCTGCTCGCAAAATCTTCGCAGTAGCTTAATGTTCCTCTCTTAAAAACTGTTTCCCAGCGTTTCGAATTTTTCTCAATGAGAACTGGGCGCCCTCAACTTATTTCCACGCCTCCTTTATTCATTGTCTGTAATACACATATCGAAAAGCTGCATTTAAAAGCAGTTTACCCTCTTTTCAAAAGGTCATAAGAACAGAGTTCACTTATATAGGTGTTTTCCAGCTTGCTTTAAGGAAGAGACTGGCCGGAGAACTATCATATCTTCTCCACAAAAACACCACTGGAGATTTCATAGATATATGGGCAGTTGGTAATAGATGGCAATAATTTAGAGAACGGGTTTATTAAAGTAATAATCACTCACCTGAAAAAAATCCTGGATAACATCAAACATCAGAAAATGCCGGTTAGTCCTCTTGGAAGAGTGGGCACATTGGCGGTGAGACTAGGGGCCTGGAGGTTGCGATAAACAGCTCATTCTCGCCAGGGAGCACTGTTAATAAAAATAATGATGATGAATGAATGAACAAATGAATAAATCAACGAAAAAAATTAGAGAATAACTCTTTCTAACCACTTCTTTTTAAAAAATTATTAGCAATTACCTTAAACATTTAAAAATGGGAAGGCTTCAGGTGTTGATGGGATATCCAGTTAAATATTGAAGTGTGGGTTTGAGTTACTAAATTTATGTTTCAAAGCTCCTGTTGCTCCAACGGATTGGTAAAATGCGAAATGTTCCGTGTACAAAATGAAGGGTGAGAGGACAGAGCAACTAGAAGATGGTGACAATTAACCTCAGTGAGAAGGAGGAAAAAATAAATTGGTGCATTGGATTTTAAGAATCCTTTCAATGTGGCATTCAAAAGCGCATAGTATGTAGTAGTCATGAACCAAACATGAAATGGTTGAGGAGAAAAATGTAATCCGAACTAAAATCTCGTCCTGATTTTGGAGTATTGGTCATTTGAAGTTCCTCGGGCAAAAGTTCACATTGTCAAGGCGTTCACACCCGTTCCTCGCGATGGTGTTTATCTGGGCTTTTTCGCTAAGGATGCCAGCCTACTACTCTTACGGTTCTTTCAATACGTGTGTATATCCCTCAAGCAATTTCCATTTGGGGTGAACTTTTACGCATTTATACGTACGTAGGATTTTACTGATTCATGAGGAACTCACAATGATTCATGAGGTAAGGGGGGATCTAATTTGAATAATTAAAATATTTTTATCCCTGTAAACATGTGATCGAAATTCATTAGTTACCGGTCTATGGCAAGCATACATTTTGTTAGAAGCATTTATCAGTTTCCATGTAAATGCCAAAAAGCTGTAGCTAGCACTAATAGATATGCAGTAAAGATTGTATAATATTTATTTAAGATTTGTACCTTTATTTTCCTGTCGTAATTTATAGTGACTATTGCTTCCAATTTTCAAGATAGCAACTGAAATTGGCAAATAGGTTTTCAAACAATACTTTATAAAATTATTTATATTTATTGGGGTACGAAAACATTTATTATAAAAAATGTAACTTTTTTCCTTTTTACACTTGGAAAAATTATCTTAATGTTTAGCGGAGAAATTTCATCGTAAGTGATACCGGATGAAAATAAGCTCATAGACTGACAGCTCTTGCGTCCCGATAATGGAACTGGTATTTATTTACCGGAAAGACAAACTCACCAATCGAAGTCCATACATTTCCTTTTAAATGTTTCGAAAAGTATATTCAACTCCTGAAACCTTTAGTAGGTCTTTATGTGGGCTGAAGAAAATACAAAATCAAGCGGTTACTTAGTCCTTAAGCCGAAATTATTGGCATCTGTATATCGGCGGGTCAGAAGAATATCGGTAGATTGGTTGACGACCGCATTCATTGGCATTCGTTCGTGATAAGCAATTAGATAGATAATTATCAATAGAGGGTATCTTTTCTTTTGTTTGGTTCTTTGGACCTAAATATTTTCCACTGCCAGCGCGCATTTATCCACTTAAGTACTGAGTTACTGAGCAGTAAATCCGAGCTCATTAATGAAAGTCCCTCCACACAGAGCTTATGAAGTTATCAATTCGACGCAAACGCCTCCAAAACCCTTTATGCGAGCTCTAGCATCCGACCGAGATTTTCTCCCGTCCTACCAAGAGGTTGACAACATGAGGTTCCGAAACCGTTAAAAAGAATGACCGCCATGTTAGCCAAACTTTTCATTGGCTTCAAGTTCCGCACACGAAATGCAGCTCTCTCCGAATATCTAAACACTTAGCGCAGTTATGTTCCTCTAGCGTTAGGGATTCGACGACTGCTTCCATGTTCTTCAATTAAAGAAAACCCTTTTTGTTTTCTCCGCGGACTTGTCATTAGGTCATTGACTATTGGCTTGTCCGTGAAACGGGTCGAATTTTTGTATGCGCATTGGCAAGAATGCAAACCTAAAAAGTTAAATTCACAAATGGCCTCTCTTTTGGTGGATATGTACCAAAGATTTTTTTTAAAATAAGTTCAACACATTTTTACTCTACGGAAGTATCTGTAATTCTGCCGATCAAGAACGACGGAGATAATCCGTATCAATCATTCGATGTAGTATTTTTTTAAACCGAGCCCAACGCTGCTTAACTTGGGTGACTAGTGAATGATCAGGAACCGGTGTTTTCATCGTGATAGTCCGTTGCCCATCAATCATGCAATGGACTTCTAAGCATAATATTATCAATCGTGCATATACGCAATAAATATTAAACCTCTTATAAATATAAATGAATATAAAAATGTTCAATAGCAATCAAAACCACATCTTATTAAAGGTGCAAAACGTACTCCTCAATGGAGTAAAATACTTGTTTTTTAAGCCAAGCGGACAGCTTTAAATCTAACGTAGCACTAACTTCTAGCTCCATGAGGCTGAGAATTACATAACAGTATTAATTTGTGAGGATGACCTTATTGGTGTATAAGTAACTGTGAAGATTCTGCGAAATTTACTGAACTTACGATAAGGAACATCCAGATGAAGGAGTCCCACCGAAGTATCGAAGATCAGAACTTCTCCTCGGCGTCGAGTTTCGCACAGGAAGAGGGATTTGGAACTCTCTCACTCCAAATCTCTCCAAGTACTTAGAGGCGGCATCGGTAAGTTCCTATCGCCTCCGGAATGCAAGGTTAGAAGAGATATGGCGCCTACGAAGGTGTTTGTGTTCAGGAAAGCCATTCAGTCACTAGTTTAATGTTCCTGAATTGAGGAAACATACCTTTATTCCGCGGATTTACCAAATAAGGTGTCTTGCCCATTATGAACGCGTTCAGTCGTATGTCCGAGAAAATAGAACCCCCATAATTCTTTCATTGCCGGGAAAATAGAAATTCTTGATTTTCCATTATCCTTATACGAGTGAAATCATGGGACCTTTCCATTCGTTTCACACGCTCCGCACTAGGCAACGCACTTAAGAACAGTTAAGGAGCATTTTTTATGTGCCCTGAAGTGCGCTAGAGAAAATAAAAACATAAAAATCGCATCCGTAATTATAGCTGACATGTTCATTTTCGGTAAAATGGCTTACGTTTTAAAAATCGTATTTTTAACGAGTTTGTGAAATATTTACAAAACAATTGGCCGTGACAATTTTGAACCTAAAGAATGCTACTTACCGGTAGGTTAACTAACGTTTCGCAGGTGCACATCGTTCCATTTGTCGTGTTCTGAAGGGCGCTTTTACGTTTCTGCCTACGCTGACTTCAACACCTTGAATGGAAAGCTGTATATGTCGCAAGCTTAGACTGAATACCTAAATTTCCCCTCACTACAAATTGCTGTGCAGAGAAACTGGTAAGCGCTAACGGGCTGGGGCTATCAGTGCTAAGTGGACCCCATTTTGATGTAAATGGAGATAAAACCATTCTTCGGCAAATTACTAAAAAAAACTGCCTCCCTTTCACGGTTATGAATACCCATAAATGCATGAAAAAAGTTAAGCGCAAATATTTAGACTACAATGAAGTATTTAAAGCTGAGCCGACACACACGAATTCCCGCCAGGGTATCGGGATATCGGAGCTTGGGATTAAAGTTTCGCACAGGAAGAGATAATGCTATACATCCGAACCAATCTCTAAGTATTTAGGCGGGGCTGTTAAGTTCTCATAGCCCGCAGGGGGTTATCGAGTAGGCGCAGTCTCTTCGGTGTAGGGTTCACCACCCTCCCATCTCCACCCAGCCTCTCCCCCAGTTCCCCACACGCGGCAGAGCTCAGTAGCGAACTATCTCTTTCGGAAAGCAAAGACTCCGTCGTTACTTCCCCTCCCTCCCACTCCGGCAATTCAACGTCCCCTCTTCATCCCCACCAACGCTCTTGTTCATCCCCCGACTCCATTGCAAGATGGAGGGGCACGGTGCGGGAGGCGAACACAAATTCCGCAAATACGGTCACGTAGGAGAAGGGGCAAGGCGGGGGGGGGGGGGGGGGGGGAAGATATTTCTCTCCAGGGTCTCCTTTGATCTCCCCTACCTCTCTACGGTCCCCGTTCCCCTACCACCCCCAACCCGCTACCACCCCCAACCCGCTACCACCTCCAACCCGTTACCACTCCCCCCCCACCCACAACTCCGCAGCCGACTCACGGTTAAAGTCAACCTCCCTCCAAACAGCCTCCCAGGCAACCCACCACAACATTCTCTCTCTTCCTCTTCCCCAAAACCTCTGGAGTAAAGCTGCACGATTTTTCAAAGTATCGACCGCATTTTCCGATATTCATGACACATCGCATTCGATAATAAGATAGCAATCAATGTGATGCATTTCTTTGCGATATTATACGCCAATAAGAATGATGCTGTTGTCATACTTGCTAATTAAGCTTTCATCATTTACGCCGTTGCGCCATTTCGTCAATGAGTGTCATACTCTTTATTGCAGTTATATTTGGAGGCTGGTGGTACACTTTGATGCCTTATAATTATTATTTAGTAGAAGATCTGATGTATTCCGTGAAGTTTTGATAAGATGTTTGGAAAAATCAACAGAGAAAACAACATAACTGCTCTATACGAAAGATAAAAGAAGAAAGCAGATTTGGGATGTATCGTTATACGACATAATGCGATATTAATACGGATATTAATACTGATAATTAATAATTATACGGATATTAATGATACTTATTATTAATTGAAAGTAGATCTGCTGTACAACACAAGTGGACCTACTTGAAAAGGCGTTCCAAAGAATATAGATATTATGAAAATCAACAAGACGAAAACCAAAATACTGTTACGAGAAAGGTAAAATACGATAGCAGATTTGCACCCTGAAGGAGAAAAATTAGAGCAAATGGAATCATCTACGTATGTACCTAGGAAGCGCTGAGCTGGGCAGAAGAAATACAACGGATATCAAACAAAGAAAAGCTGAATCAAAGAGGGATTTTGTAATGAAGAAACATCTACTGTAGGATTTGATGCTTTCTCGACGAATTATTCCAGTGAAATTCTCTCGGGCTTCCGCGACCGGGTCAGGTTCTCCATCTCCGCCGACGCGACGTTTCGATGGAAGACTTTTCCATCGTTCTCAGGGCTGTTGAGCCTGCAGATAGGAAGCCCAAGAGAATTTCACAAGAGACAGCTACCATGCTCAAATACGATACGAATGTTTGAAACGAGAAGGCAGCGATCTAAAACATCGTGTGTAGGCCAAGACACTACACGGAACAGAAACGTAGACCACAGTAAATCCGGGCCAGAAAACATTACAAACCATCGTAGACTGATTTTGGAGAATAATTTAAAAGAATAAATGGACGAATAAAGTGAGGAACGAAAAGTTACACAAAAGCCCAAAAGAAGGGACTATATGGGCAAACCTGAGAGCATAACACATTCGAACATGGATTTGGCCTACCTGAAGACTCAATGAATTTTGGAGAAATACACATAAGAAGGGAGAATGGTGCGATTGCTTAACTAAAGCCCTCTGCATGGCCTTTGAAACAGTTGTTTACAGTATTTTAAGGCTCTTGCTTACTTACTAAAATTTAGCGCCTAATGACTTATTGTTAGTTAAGCGTGAATGGGTGAGCTAATTCGTACGCCATAAAAAAGCAGAACTTTCAGGAAAATGTCACGTCTAAGAAAACGGGCTGCCATATTTTGGTGATGCCACTACGCAGTGTCGCGCTTATTTACCTTGTTAACATTGGAAAAACCGGAAATTGCACTCATGCGCAAAAAAAAAACAAATAATTTCACGAGGATTGAAAAAAGAACTGCAGTTGGGTAATGGCCTATTTTCATAATATCTAGTCTAAAATAATGCATATACTAAAAATATATTGTGTATTATCGGGATTAGAGAATTGAAGGCAAACTCGTGAGCAATAAATTGTTAATGTATCTCTGAACATATAAAGTATATAAAGTTTAATATTTTAAATTATTCGATGTGGTATTTACTGCCGACTGACATCAGAATCGAAGCTAGCATCACGGTCAGCCTTTTTCAGCGCGCCGACAAAATATTCTAAAGCATTTTATAGCAAAATTGACATTTCAAATATTATCACTGATTATCGCCAATAGTTATAATTCGACTTCAACTTTCAATTGCAGCAATAAAAGAACAGGTACTTATTCGGAAATTGCAGCCCACTCATTTTACATAATCGGCGTGGTGTTCTGTTTCCCACTAACTTTACATAACAGACATGGTGTTTTGTTTACGCGAGACAGTGGAAACTTTGTAAACATTGGATTCAGTAACATACTATTCTTTGGTCCAAAATGTTTCAGCCGCAGGGAGCCGTACTCAAGAAAAAGCCGTAGAGTTCCTGAAATATAAAAAAACTGCACTCTGCAAGAGTGTGTGACAAGAAACATAAAATTATATTAAAATTTTAAAAGGCACGTAATATGGGAGTGCAGAAAACGAGAGTGTCGAGTGGAAATTCCTCTTCGAAAAGGAACGTGGATTAAAAACTCTAAAGTATCATTTGAGCAGACAATATTGTTCATTTACTGTTGGACGGAAGAATACACTACGGCTACATTCTGTCAAAATGAATTAAATTCAGGATCTGATGCCAAAACAAACTGGAAACATTATTTAATAGAAGGGTGCTTCAAACCTTTTCAAGAATCCAAAGAAGACCAGTGGGCCAGGAATGGTTGTCGAAATAGAACAATATTTATTTACAAAGAGAAATACAACCGTATATGAGTGTAGCCAAAGCAATGGGTTTTCGGCGGCACCTGTCGTATGACCAAGCATTTTTTTACAGACGCGGTACCTGACAGGAAAAAAGAAACGTTGATCGAGACAATAAAAGCTTTGCATCGAACCTGGTACTACTAAGATATGTGGAAGGCTTACACCAGTATTCCAGAACTGGATAGCATGAACTACAAACATTTCGCAATAAATAATAGCGAAAATTTTGTTGACCCTGCACTAGCGCCCGCCCATACTCAGAGCATAGAGAATCACTGAAATTGTGCAAAACGGAGGAATAAAAGAGAGAACGGTACGAGTCGAGCTTTGCATGATTCATATTCTTGCGAAATTTTATGGCGCCATCGTCCCAGAAATGATGATTTATTTGAATTGATCTTGAAAAATATTAGTGAGTTATATCCAGTATATTTTTTGAAGACAGAATGTTGATTTCTGTCTTTTAAAACATTTGTTATAGTAAAATGTCTCTTTCATTTGTATTTTGAATTTTAAATCTACATTTAAAATGCGTGTTATTATCACATAATGATTTTAAAAATATTCACTAATAATTTCTTAAAAACGTGTTTAAATTCTCATTAGTAAATAAATACTATGATAAAACACGCCAAAAAGACAATGAGCTGCATATTCCAAACAAGCACCAAAAACATAATAAGCAAGCCTATCGGAATGCATTATGATTCATCAGGAGCAACCTGGCGATAAGCATTTATGATATCCCATGTGAGATACTCCGCGTCTTTTGCGATGCAATATTCATATCGTATTGCGATACGTAAATTCTAAAATCGCACAAGGCCCTACTGCTGCGGAGGGATGTAGTGGAGAAGGGGTGTAAGAAATGGGTTCTTCTTGCCACCTCTTCTTGCCAGGAGGAGGTCTCCTGTAACCAACTCCTTCCAAGCTCACTCCCCCAGCCCATCGCCACCCATTCCCTGCAACGATCACATTCATATTTCACCCCTGCTCAACGCACCTCTGCAACGAATCCAACACCTCCCCCCCCCCCACACACACTACCAGCTAACCACCCGATGCCTCCCAGCGCAATCCTTCCCCTTATCTCCCACATCCTCGAGAGTAAACACATATTCCTGCGGTGCATACTCACCTAGTTTCCCACCTACCTGAGGGACTGGCTTCACATTCGGTTATGCATATTGCAGCAGGCAATCTGCCTACAAAAACCTGCTTCCGATTACACAATGCACGCGCACAAAAGCGCCACTAGAAATACATTTAATTATTTCACCAGCTCACGATCATTTCAGTTTTTCCTCTCCTTTCAACAGCCCCTCCAATATCTAACTCCTCGATATCTCTATCAAACAAAAAACCAATTCAGTAACCAGCTAATAAAAAACATAACATTGCAAGCTACAAAACTAATCAAGTAACTAAACAGGGAAAAAATATAATAATCAGAAGTTACAACAAAAGCCTGTGTACTAATGTTGGCGATGGATGAGCCTGAAATTTAATGGCATCCTTTTTCCAAGCAAACGATGCACGAGGATGAAGCACTTGCAACGATATTGGATTCGTAGAATGAGTATCGTACCACTACCAGAACAGTGCTTAAGTGCGTCCTGATTCTATATGGCATCACTACGCGTTCGAGGGTTTAAAAACTTAGCAATTTCACGGAATATAATTTTCTTAGATAATTCACTAGCTTCGCTAACCTGATCCGGATTCCCGTAATCCCGGTCAAATTACATGATATTTTCACCATTTTTTGTGTATATCTTTGCACCCGTGCGCGTGACAGCGTAGTATATCATTTGTGCATTTCGCAGTGATTGGAAATTCATCACAGGAATTCGGTTACCTGTTTTGGCGCTCACATATTCACGGAGAAGCCACCTTGATCGGTACGCGCTTGATTGTTAAGGTGCGTACGAGGAAAGCAGAACATTGGCGAAAGTGTAGCAAGCATATTCACTCACTGCGCAACTGTGGATCAACTGATTCGGGATATCAAGGGGTAGGCCAATGGGGGAAGGGATACCAACGGGTAGAAGAATCGAAAAAGGTGGGAAACTACTGATTTAGAGGGAGGTGGCCAAGCTGTTCTACCAACACTTGTACAACCAACACTGGCCAAGCTGGCCTACCACTAGGCTTACCATTCGTCCCAATTTAGCCGGGAAAGTTTCCGGTTTAAAGTGTTTACCCCGGTGTCCCATCCGGTTGGCAAATTTGTCCCGTTTGTCACTGAACTGTCCCGGTATGTTTCCGTTAGGCCCACTGTTCACTGCGCGATGAAATGTACAGCAATCTGCATGGTGAGAAATGTGTCAATCGAAAACAATTTATCGAATTTTATCACGCATCCTCGAAGGCTCTTCTCTGAATATTGAATGTTTATCACGTGCTTTAAGAAGAACCCCTGTGATAGAAGCCGAACTAAGATACTATAATTTTGTTTTCCCGGGGAGCCCAGAGAACTATTCGGTAGGGGCCAAGAAGTGTTCTGCCACCACAACAGAAATGTAATTCGAACTCGTTGCTTCAGAGTTTCGTGCTAAGATCAGCCGCTACAGCTGCGAATAATAATTTTATTTTGTAAATGCAGTCAAAGAATAAACATTCCGTATAACTGAACAACATTAGCTTACATAAGTAAGGCATAAATAAGACTTATAAAAAAATAATCGATTTTTCCCGGTTATTATCTCTTACAAACTAGATATTTCCCGGTTTAGGGACATTAGAATATTGCAACTCCATTAAAATGGTATTTGAGATAAGCAGAAAATTGGTGGATGAGTATATACGCAAGCATGTTTACTAACTGCGCAATTGCTACCAAACTGATTCGGGATAACAAAGGGTAAGCCAATCGAATATGGGTAACCAAAAGGTACAATTATTGAAAAAGGTTGGAAACTACTGATGTACAGAAAGGTGACTATCCTGACATACCAGCACAAATAATCTAAAACCCTTAAGGTTCTTCGTTCTGCTTCCACATCCAGCCCTTTGACTTATTCCTATCCTCTCTCTCAGGATGTATCTCTTCATCGAAAATTTTTAAACCCAGCCCTTTCTTCCCCTCAATATCTCCCGACCTTAAAACATCTTCAACTCGCACTCCTTTATCTCTTATTTTTTCCTCTCTTATCGTCCTCTCCTAACCCACTTCTCAGCAATTTACAAATTTTCCGCAACTCTACGGCGGTTAAAGGATTAGGCGCATTCCCCACAGTCCCTCCCCCACTCTGTGCTGTCCCTGGCGCGCATACACCCTAGTTATCCTTCAAGGCTAAAAATTTTCCTTTGCGGAGTAAGAGTAGTAATTAGGACAGCATTGGAATTTCTCCTTGAAAAAAAAAAAGAAAATTAAACCGGAGACTTCCAAAGACCGAGAATGAACAAACAGGATGAGAAAAAAATATCGCAACGACGAGCGAGATGCTAGTTTTTCTTGAGGAAAATAGTACGGTAGTAATTGCGAAAAAAGACTGAAGGAGTAACGATTAAGGAAACAATTTAAATTATAAAAATAAAATATTTTGGCGAGGGATATGAAAAATGTAGTGCGATGGGTTAAATATAACCCATTTTAGTGCTCATAAAGTGCAGAAAAGTCATCGTCGAACACAGTCACCAAATTTTTCAAGAAAATACGATATATATAAAATTTCAGATACGATAAGAGAATTCAGTATTAATTAATCGGTTTCTGTGAATCAGTATTCACATATTTCTCTTACGCAAGAAAATAGTATTCAAAATACTTAAGTATTCGAATCAAGTTACAATAAACACCGTATTTTTACAAAAGTACTATAAATGTAGGAAAAAACCGTTTCCCGAGTCGCAATGTGCAAGTAAGAAATTGCAAACTACAAAAACATTGCAAAAATAAAGAAAGCGAGAATCCCTTCGGTACTAACCTACATAAAACATGTCAACAACCAACAGCGTCTACCTCACTAGAACAGTTCACTCTCTCAAGCGACCAATGTTAGTTGTATTCATTCATTCAAGTATTCTACCAGCTGATTGGTAGGTTCTTGGACAGTCTACATTCTTCATCCCAATTACATACACATTGTCTCGTTTTCCCTTCTAAGGATGTCCCGCCATTAGATCATTATTCAATTCTTCTAATCTTCTACTTCCTCTTATTTCGTCCAGAATTCCTATCCTCTTCCTCTTTCCCGCTTCCCCAGTGTTCTCCCCTCTATCACTCTCTTCAACATGCCCTCTTCTCTCAAAACCTCCACCATCATTCTCTTCAGCCTTTTCCGCACCTCTGCCACAAGCTTCCTCTCCTCTCCAACCATATCCAATACCTCCTCGTTCGTCTTCCTCGCCACCCAGCTCAGCTTCTCCATCCTACTCTAAACCCACATCTCAAACGCCTCAAGTCTACTCACATCCTCCTTTCGCAATGACCAAGTTACCGACCCATATAGCGCCACGCTCCATATCAGAGTTTTCACCAGCTTTTTCTTTACGCCTCTTCTCAGACCCCCCCCCCCCTCATCAATTCCCTTCTCTTATAAAATGCTTCTTTAGCCACGGCAAATCTGCATCTGATGTCCCTACCACTAAATCCATTCTCCTCTAAAATACTACCCATATACGTAAACTGCTCGACCTTCACTATCTTCCGCCCTCCCACCCTTATATTCAGCCTCGCCTTCTTCAAGAAAATCTCATCACTTTCGTTTTCTTGTGCTTGATCTTTATCCAATAATTTACGCACTGCGCCTCTAACGCATTTACCATTGTCTGCAACCCCTTGGCAAACTGACTAACCAATGCTTCATCATCTGCAAATCTCACTGATTTTATCAGTTCACCTCCTAACTTTATTCCTACCTCCTCCTCCCCCATGTTTCCCTTACCATTTATTCTGAATACACGTTAAAAAGCAACGGCGGTAATGGGCACCCCTGCCACACTCCCCGTTCTATCGTGGCCCAACCCGATACTCCATCGGCTACCCTAACCTGCGCCGTCTGGTTCATAAACAAATTCCGAATCAGACGCTTGTCCCTCCAATCGACCCCAAATTTCTTCAACACTCCCACTAATTTCGACCAGTCCACCCGATCAAACGCCTTCTCGAAATCTACGAAGCATGCAAAAACATCCTGCCCATACTCTAGGTTTCTTTCTATTAGCGTCCTCATCACCGCTATAGCGTCTCGCGTTCCCATCCCTCTCCTAAAACCGAACTGGTCGTCACCCAGGTATTCATTTGCCTTCTTCTCTGGCCTTCTGTTTATAATTCTCATAACTACTTTGGCCACGTGGGATATTAAGCATATTGTCCTATAGTATCTCACGTTTTTTCCTCACTCTTCTTCGGTATAGGGATTAGTACAGTCTTCGCGAAGTCTTCCGGCCACACTCCATCCTCATAAATCCTACGAATAAGCGCAAAACGTTTTCCCCTTCCTTTCTCCCAATGCTCTTTAAAAACTCTGCAGGTATGTCATCTATTCCTACCGTCTTATTCCTTTTCATGTCTCGTAGAGATCTTTCGATTTCACTATCTAGGATACCTGGTCCGATGCCATCTCTGTCGATGTCGTCTTTCCTTTCTATATCTAACATATTGGGCCTTATTTCTTTACCATACAGCTTTTCAACATACTCCTTCCACCTGGATCTCTTTCGGTTCTACGATCACCTTTCCCGTCTTGCCTGTAATCGTTGTAATTCCCCTTCTCTTATTACCACCCGTCGGTTCCTTCACTTTCCTATATAATGCATCTGATCATCCCTCTTATTGGCATTTCCCTAACAAGTCGATCTGTTCTCTCCACCACGCCTCTCTTGCTTTCTTTGTTTCTCTTCTAAGCCTGTTATTTAACTATCGGTATTTTCTTTTACCTAGCTCTGAGTTTACGCTCTTCCATTTCCTTCTCTCCTGTCTCTCCATTATTATCTACATCGTGATCCACGGTTTTCTTATTTTAGTTGCACTCACTACGCCTACCGTTGCTTTCGCCGCTTCTGCAATCCCATTTTTCAAACTTCCTCATTCATCTTCCACTGATCTAACTCCATGATCCTCACCCATTATCTCATCAACCTTCTCACGATACTTCTTCTACATTGCCCCAGTTAATGCCTCCGTATTCCACTTTCGTACCCTCCGTCCCATTCTTATCTTTTTCAGTTTTACCCAACATTTCATGACTAATAAGTTGTGGTCTTTGTCTGTATCAGCTCCTGGATAAGTATGCGAGTTTTTAACACTATTCCTGTATCTGTGACGAACCATTATATTATCTATCTGGAACTTGTCTTGTCTCCCGGCTTCTTCTAAGTGTACCTATGATGAGGATGATGTATGAACTATGTATTTATAATTACTAGGTTATTTCTACGGTAAAACTCCACAGCTTTCTCGCCGCGGTCGTTTCTCCTTCCTAGCCCGTAATCGCCCACCTCCCGCCCATCTCTTCCTTCACCCACCACCGCGTTCCAATCCCCCATTACTACCAAGTGCTTACTCCCAGGTATCCTACCAATTATTTCCTCGAGCTGGTCGTAAAGACCATCTACCTCCACCACTTTATGATTAGAGGTAGGTATAAAAACCTGGATTATAACTAAATTCGTTGGTTCTGCCTTTAGTTACACGACTAATATCCTATAGTTACACGACTAATATCCTATCACTCACCTGTTCTGCCTATACTACTTTTCTACCAAGTTTCCTATTCATTACGAATGCAACCCCGCGCTGACTTTCATTCCCTCCACTATATATAACTATATAGCCATCGCTCCAGTAGTCCCCGTCATCCTTCCATCTTACCTCACCCAGACCCATTACGTCTACACCCACCCTCTCCATTTCTTGCTTTATATTCTCTAGCTTACCCACCCTCAGCATAGTCCTAACATTCCATGTGCCTATTCTGATTGTTTCGTTCCTCTTCTTTATCTTCTTTTCCTCTGCTGCTGTATTTTCTGAGCAAGGCTTTCGTGTGATGACGACCGCAGGGGCCTTGCTCCCACCACTGCCGACTGGGCCGAGTCCCGTAGTTGCCATGATTCATTATCATTAGTGAATGGTCCATAATTTCAAGGTTTTTGTTTTAATTGAGATAGAATTCCGTGGCCTTACTCAATAGTGTTTTTACGTGACACCATTACTTCAGAGGCCGCCCCACTGGGGTACAGACGCTGCGCGGACTACCATTCGTCTCTCTCTTAACCTTCGACGAATCTGGCATGGGTGACCCTACCAGGAGCATTTCTCCCGCCAGTTCCGCTCTAGGGGTAATCGGAGCACGCAAGCCCTTCCACCACGACAAGATTGTACTTCAAGGGCTGAGAGTTAGCGGTAAAATAGGGGAAATTTTATTGGCAATATTTTATTCCATGAGCTGGAGAAACTCAATTCTGGACCAAGAATGAAAGCGTCTTTGGCAACACCAACTCTAAGACCCGCACCCATGTCCGGAGTCTAAAAGTTTCTCACAGAGAAAAGAGCCAAGTGCCACTGCAGTCTCTGTGCACAGTGAGCTGTTACGACCTTCCTATGGCCTCCACTAATGTTTCACCAATATGAGAAACGAAGCGAGGACGTCCAACGACAGTTTTAGACTGCGAATATTACAATGCGAACTCTTCCACTCTCGATGGTCTGCTTTATTCAACTAGCGTGACGTTTACGAATGGAGGCAGGTCGAAACGAGCCTAGTGGCACCGATAAAAACGAATCTTCGCGCAAACCTCGCCGGCGAAAATTACGAAAATTTTACCCTGTCGAAGTTGGGAATTAAGTTTTCTAAACCGCTCAACTTCTGTAGGACGATGCAAAAGTTCGCGTGAGAAATGAAAATTTCTTACGCGCATGCGAAGCAGGTGGCGTCAAGACAGTTTTTGCTCCATAGCAAAAACTCGGGCATTGGTCCCAAGACACCTTTTCAAAAGAAATCAGAGGACGTAGTAGAGTAATGGGGGATAGAACTGAGATTTTAATCAACATTGAAGGGACTACTACAGCACCACTGCAAAGCTTTCGAGCGATCCAGTTTGAAGAGCAACATTGGAAAAGCGCGACATGGATTATTGGATGGTCAGCCTGCGTATGTAATATTGAAAGACTAAGTGATTTGCGTACTAATTTGGAAACGTATAAGAAAAGGAAAAACATGCATCTAGAGTCACACCGCATATGCTTTCATATATATTTCGTTTCATATGCTTCCATGCCAAAGGGCATTTCTTAGTTTTTACAGTTTCAAAAAGCGAATCGTCTTAAATATCATTGAGTTGAAATACGGGGGATGGAATGTGACACATGATTTTATAATGTAAGCCAGAAATCACACAAGACCGGCAGTTTCACAAAAATTATGTTGCTCAACTTTTCAACACGTCAAAATAGATGCCTATGGACGTAAATAGGTTCCGCGCTAACGCATAGTGAAACAAAGTTGATATAAGCTAATCACTATTCCAAAGAGTAGCGAAATTAGGTAGAGTATCAATGATGATTAGCAAAGATAAAAGAAGCTTCCATTCAAGAAGATAACGCCAGGCTAAAAATAGAATCACGCGGTGGCTTTCCAGTCACAAACTTATTTAATTTTAGTACGCTAATTAAATCAACTGCCACGCTTCGGAAAATATTTTTTGCGTGTGAGAGTAAACATTTGTTTAAAACTTTCAGCGCAGGAAACTCCCGGGTCCGAGCGGAGGGAAAGGCAGGAGCATGTCCCCGTGGGCGGCACCGTCATCCCTCGGTTCATCCGACACAGGAGTTGACGTCAGGACCGAAAGAGAATTCGGGAGTAACTCTCGTTTAGTGGGAAGCAGCTTCCACTGATTTCTATTGATACAGCCGTGTAAATTTGTTCATCGGATTAACATCGACGGCTTTGAAATAGAGTAGTACTCGTAAAGTTACGGATGAATGAAAGGACGTTCGAATCACGCAATTTTAGAAATATATTTTCGCTCGCCGATCACTTAAGTTTCAACCAAAGACCTGGCAGGCTTTAATGAGGAAGTGGAATATTGTGACATACATGTGACACAATTTTGCTTTGAAATAGTAACCAGAAATCGAAACTGTATGAATTGGTGTAAAATATGGTATACATAATATTATATATGATACGTAATATGTCAGTAGGAATCGTATAAAAAATATAATTTTGAGTAAGGGACCCTATACTCCCCTTTTAATTCTACGTTTGAGTTTATAAGTAGCAATCGTTTTCCGCCCAAAGGGACTCTTTGCTTATATACGTTAAGTTTGGCATTAGCTTCTTAACACCTGGTAATTTGGATGGAATACAAAACCTGGTAATTAGAAGAAATAACACAACTCTCGTTGCTTGTGCGCTCATTCCATTGGGTGTATATTTGGAAACCCTTAAATTTAATTATAAAATATTTATAAAGACTTGATAATTTGATATATGTATTAGCTTTGAAACTAGCTTCGAGAAACGGACCCCAGGTTGGTGATGAACGAATGACCTGTCTTAGGAATTCATGAATGAAAAGCAACATGCTACCTCTAATGTTCCTAACATTTCATACTTTACTCAACAAGAGTTAAATTAATTAGATATTTCTCCTTAAAATTAAGAACGGGTTATTAAAATTTTACCCACTCTAAAATAGGTCCGCATAATACATGCTTCGTGACTGTAAAAGAGGTCTCGCAAACATAGACATTTTATTTTTACCCCAATTTTTATTGATACATATTGTTGGTCCCCTACTGTTTTTATAAGACTGGGAGCGACAAATTGCAAAAATAAGTTTAAGAAAAGCGGGTCACGAATGAAAAACAAAATTTTAGAAGAAGCCTTGCGCTAGAATCCGCCCATGGTCTATTGTCTCGATGAACTCCAATGTTAAGCGAAGAAATGGAATTTAAGGTACGCCTGCAGGGGTACGAGTGCCGCCACCATGTGTCGAGCGCCGTAACTTAACATTTTTTGCGTCCCCCACTCCCCGACCCTCAGGCTGTATCCCGGCGTCATCCCCCGACGCAGGCTCGCGGAGAAGTAGGTTTTTACTGATGTTCTTCGCGCCGATGGGGGCTGCCTGGCGGTGTCTTCTCCTTCCATCTTTATGCATCCCCTTAAGACTGTCGCGGTGAGCCGCGCCGCTCCTTCACTGCCTGGAGCGAAACCATTTTTCTCGTCATCGATCCGCTACCAACATGCTTGCTCTCTCCGTATGTCGTCGTTCCGCGAAATGCCTCTTCGCCTCATCCTTATAAAATCCCCCATGGCGCCTCCCCCTCCCCGCCGAGTTTCAACGTATTCCTCCATCCCTCCTAACATTTCTATTATCTTCATTTTATTTTTTGTACACTTTTGGTATCGTTATTATTATTATTTGGACGAGTCTTCGACATCTCATAACCCCCTCGGGAGGAGTGATATTTTTATTTCATCTTTTTTTGTTAATTTTGTCAAAAACCCACCACGTTCCTTGGAGTTTTTTTTTATTTTCATTCATTATCCACATCTCACAACCCCACGAGAGCAACATGTTTTTATTTGAATTTTTTTACATTTTTAGTCCGAAACCCACCTCTCCGCCCCCTGGCGTGTTTTTTTTAACTATTCATTTTTTAACATCATTTTTTTCTCTTCTTATTCTCCATTTTTGTCGCACACAAAGGAACGAACACCCTGCCGCGACCTACATTTGTACGGCGCGTCACACGTACGGCGTTATTCACTTGGTCTCGTCCTCTCCTCCTCCTTTCCATCTGTCCGAGTACCCACCACGCGCCGCCACGGCACTACTCCGAAACCACGGGTGGGAGGGAGGGGTGGTGGGGAAGGGGTTAAAATGATGCGGTGGGGGTGGGAAGATGAAAGGGAGGAAGAAGGGGGTGTGGGAAGGAGGAGGAGGAGGTTGGGTTTTTGCTTTCTGCTAAAAGAACGGGGGAGCTCCCTTCATTGTTCCAAACGTTGTCGTGAGCGCCGTCGAAAACTCATCCTTTCCCCTCCTGATCTCCCGTGTCCCCCCCCCCCACCCATCGCTCCTTTTTAACAACGAAACAATAAACTCATCCCCATTCCATCTAACCTACCCCTGCTGACTTGACTTCCATGACACTCAACCGCACCAGAGGGTTTAAAGGCGACTATTTAGGCACTTTTTCCGGAGTAAAATAAAACTTGGAAGGTCTTTTTTATTCCCGTAGCTGATGTTGCTAGGAGGCGGCGAGCCGGTTTTTATTTATTTCTATGTACGTATTTTCCTCTTTCTTTTTTCATATTTTAGGAGAGCCTAGCCTTTAAAATCCCACGTTACATCACCGAACACATTAAACCTTTCGAACCTTGCATGTTTCCCCATCATATAAACATTTTTCCTGAGTAGTTGAATGCCACATTATGTTATAGTAGGGGTTCCTAAATGCTAGAATTTTGGCTCTTTTCTCCCAGTAAAATAAAATTCGAAGGTCTTTTTCATTCCCGTAGCTGATGTTGATAGGAGATGAAGAGTCGGTTTTTATTTGTTTCAATTTTATTTTCTATTACTTTTTCATATTTTAGGAGAGCCTAATCTTAACAAACCCCGAGCAACATCGCCGAGCAGGTTAAAGCCATTCCATTATGCAGCTATTTCATTGGACCTCACAATTTTCCCAATTGGAGTACGTTTTCTGAGTATTTGGATGCCACAATAGGCCAATTTTTTCTCTAGTTTTTGGAGAGCCTATACTTTAAATTCATGCGTCATATGTAGATATGATTGAATATTACTGAATTTCAGAAAATAGCAAACTGTTAAAAGTTTTGTTTCTTCTCCATCGCTGGAAAGCCCAGCCAAAAACTTCCAGTCACTTTTCAGCGCATAATAAACCTTCAAATATTACAACTATATATCTCTCTTTTCGAATGAGTAGAGTAAGTTTGAAATTGCACATAAATTTATTTCACATACGACCTAGGTTTCGACGTAGCACGTCATCATCACCTTGGACGTGTGTGAAATACATTATCGTGGAATTACAAAGTTACCCTTCTCATTCAAAATGCTGAGCAAATTCCATGAAGTCACGCCAGGGACAACGGATTTTATATCTCCTTAACATTAAACTCTATGTAATTTCGATTCAATCCGCACGTGATCACGGTTTTCTGAGGACTTTCATTATGCAGTATGTAGACACTGGCAGTCGACAAGGATATACCAACTACATTTCAAAACAAGACAAAAGATGCGTTGGGTCTAACTACTTGTAAATTGTCATTTTTTCAAGAAGTAAAAGAAACTCGAGGCATAAAGCTACTGATTCAAGGGGATGAAGATATGGTTTCTTCAAGTACCTATCGCTACCTTTACTCCTCTCTGTCCCTTTATGAAGCCATATTTATAAGCCCTGCGTCGATAACCTATGCAATCAGAAACTTCAAGTGCTACAGTCATACCTCATTCCATTCCATCCTTACACGTTTCCCATTCTATCATATAAACATGGTTTACTGTGAATTTGAATCCCGCAATATATTAATGCTACAAACCGAATGGGGTATGAAATATAGTTTCATTTCACAACAAGACAACGGATACGTTTGGAAGAGAGTTCAATTAGGTAGAAGATGATTCAACAATTGGAGCTCGAAAACTAATGAAATGTAAGTCTCGCCAAAACAACAAAAACTGGCTGAATCACGGAAAAATAAGGCACTGGCTATAAAATGTGCGGGAAAGGTATTTTTCCGCACCATTTTTTTTAGTTTCACAACCTTTAAAACTCACAAACTTCCTGCCGAAATTACATTGCAGCCGCACTATGGATCGCTAAGACGAGCAAAATGTTTAGAACATTTTAAGCATTGCAAAATCTTTTTGAAATTTCATGCTAGTGCATTGTTTACAGTGTGTTTATAATTCACACAATACCTTTAGTTTCACAGGTAAAGTTAAACAAGCTTTGCCGAGCCCCAGTTTTCAGGAGTAGAGATTAATAAAAATGAAAATGTTTTACCTAGCATCTGATTTCTCTCCATACTTGGGATTCATTCTCTTCAAAAGAACTCTTTCTTCTTCACTTTTCGTTCATTTCATGGTCTTATGATAATTTTTCAATCATTGCGATTGCACAAATAATTTGGTACGCAGTCACGCACACGGGTGTAAAGATGTGCACCAAAGATGGAGAAATTCGTCATGAAAAAATCATTTGACTAATCAAATTATTTTTTCATGACGGATTTCATCCTCTTTGGTGTACATCTTATAATAATGTTTTACATCAACTCTAGCTCTAAATGTAACGGAATGACATGGATGATTTTGTCTCCAAAAAGGTTTCATGTCATCATAGAGATAACTGCTATCGTTAAAAAATATTTACTTGATTTCCTAATCCATTGTTAAAGCAAACTAAGGAGCAGGCTTGGTTTCATGCATTTAAAACATTGTAGTTTATTCAGATTACGAGTACTGTTTTTATTATTACTTTCCATCTAAAACACCAGTACGCAGGTACTAGGTCAAACAAATTCGAGGGTTCCTCAATGATCTTGACAAAATGTCTTTTCCCTAACTTTCGACTTTTTTCATAAGGGGTGAGTTGAAATAACAGCTATAAGTTTTCAAATCACTAACTTTCACTTTGCTTTCCGGTTTCCATCAATTCGCCGGGAAAAATATATCATAAACATTATTTTTATTAAATAATAAATATTGCTAACGCCCCAATGACTGCTTTTTCAAGTGAAAACAAATTAACAAACTCGGAAAAACGTGGGTAAAATGGTGTCCGGGTACAGAAAGATGTAAACATTCGATTTTTCTAATATTTTCTTAGCCAATATAAAGTCCTTATGTTTTCAAGTATGTAACTTTTAATAGATGTACCTTCTTTCTTTTCAGGTAAGATGTTCCATTCATTAATTGGAGTTAAAAGCTGCTCTTTCTCCTCTGCAGAAGCGTACCTTAACGTTCAACACGAGGTAAAAAGATTAATTTTTAAATAGCAGCACACACGCCGAATCATCTAGTACATAGATACATCTTTCTACTGAGATAGCATAAAACCAACAGTTTCATTGGAACTCAATACAGAGCAAGAACTCTCGGTTATACAATGACCGCCTGCTGGATTTCAGCCGACCCAAGTTTGCATCTATCGACCTCAACTTCAGGAGGTTTCTCCGGGAGCCTGAAAGCTTTTATCAGTTTGTCTAATTTAGAAATGAGTGATCACGAGGCATGGAAAAAAATCAGAGTTAACTTTTTCATGACTTATTCACCAAATGACTCAGCAAAACAAGCAGTTATGTATACGAATTCCAAATTATTTGTTCTCAACGAGAAAGGCATCTCATAGATGACTGGAAGTATTTAAAATATTACTAGAGCAACACACAAGGGGGAATCCACTCTTTCGTCCGTTAATTGCGTTGATGCAGGTATGACGACGAGCATGCTTAGATGGTATTACTGTAGTAGATATGGAGGAAATAAAGCCTGTACAGCATGCATACAATATAATTGGTTATGTGCCTTCCAACGTTTTCAGAAGGTATGCATGATAGGCTAAAACACAATGGCTAACCAAGTTTATACTAGCTGGTGGAGAAATCTTGAATAGGGCTTTGGTGCAAAGGAAAAAATCAGATGATTGTAAAAGCTTAAGAGGAAATGTACCCAATTTGAAACTCGATTTTGGGTGATAAATAAATGAATACTTGGAAAATAAAACTCTTAGATCACACGATTTAACGATTCTGCAGATAACTTGATGGTGCTTACACTACTATACAACGATAAAAACTCTTTCATTGCCAAGTATAACAACAAATATTTCCAAAAACTGCACATTCATCTGGGATTAATTTGGAAACCACGGATGCAAAATCATGAGTCACAGTTCATATGGGCAATTAGGGGTTTAAATGTCGGCATCTGGCTGCCAAATGAGAATCCCCAGGCGAGCAAAACATTACTGTTAAAATGAAACAATCAATAACAATTACAAAAAAAATAAATAAAACGACCCAATCTGATCTGCCGTCCACACTCCCATATTCTCCATAAAAATATCAAAAAGACGATGACGATGAGTAATTAATTTTATTTGCCGTGGGTTGCCACTCTGTGTAACTCAACTCGTGAACCTTGCGTAGCGACGCGAGAAAATTCCACATTCCTAACCTTCGTTTTAACCGCGTTAAATCAAATCTTTATCAGATTTTTGTGACGTGCTTAATTGCGAGAAGTCCCAGGATGATGTCCTAGGGGACTGGAACTTCAAATGGCTCTGGAAGATGGCCAATCAGTTCCCATGATTGACTCTCCAAAGAGCAGGATTACCTTGGAAACAATCCGCATGCAAGGGAAAGGATCCGGCCTTTCTCGACGGATGGTAATTTTATACATTTAAATGATACTTTTTTCAAGTGGTCAAAACAACCTTGGGGATTGTGACAACAGTTCACCTTATTAGTTTAACGCATTAACTCCAAAAGTTTAGTTTACAAAATATTAGTAAAACCTTCATTCATCAGAGAACTAGTGATGTGTTTGCTGTCCAAACCCCGTTGAAACAGCCCTAGACTATCACTAAGAATTTGATTAAAATATGCGAAGACTACCGAATTTCTTGGAAGCTGAGAGTATACGAATCGGAGACGGGATCGGGCAATCACGAGTAGGTACTGGCTTCTCATACAGAGGCCCAAGGTTCCTGGTAGTGGAGGAAATTTATTTTCAGAGGAATCTCGATCCCTATTTAGGTGCTATGTGTAGAGTATTCAAGTTCAGTACTCTGTCCATCTGATGGTACCTCTCGCACCTTTCGTTGATTTTATGATAATATCGGGATCTCTATACCTTTCTTCCAATTCCCATATCGTCACCTTATATGAAAACCCTTTTATCACAAATAACACCTAGTTTATAAGTCACCACAAAATAATTTTTCGTCTCATTTTCAGATTTTTGATAGTTTTTGTTTTGCCGTCACAGTGCAGTATAGAGCAAAAATGCCTCTTTTCAACTGAGTATTACGTGAGGTACAAGATTTTCTATCCCAAAATGCTATAAAATATTTTTTAAATAAGATGAGATACGAGGTTTTCATACTAAGGCAACATTCTTCTGCAATATTGTCCTTCCCTCATCAACCTTCCCACCAATTCTCCATAGCAAAAAGGACCTCATCGGTCGGTCATATTCCCAAATAATAAGCTAGCAAACGAATCTGAGATTTTCAACTTTCTCAAAAAACAAGAGCTCATATACCTGACCAAAAGGCATGAATTCAAATAAGACTTAAACATATCATATAAAGAAAGCAAAAGCTGAGACTGGTAGAGGGCCGTAAAGGCTCAACCACGAACGACTTTCTTTCAAATAGAAATAAATACATAGTTATTATAGGAAGACATAGAATGTTCCTATAATATAGCAAGGAAACCTACTTCTTTAAGATTAATTAAAAATAGATCGAAAGTAACACAGCAATCAGCCTAAATTCAGCATTATCTACTAAAAACCTTGCAATAAGGCCATCCACTCATTCAAGATTCTAAATAGAGCGGCGTTCGTAATCAGAGAGATGTTAAAAAGGTAAATTATTTCAACATCGTGATGATGAAATAATTTCATCTGCATCACTGAAGTGAACCGTGAAATTAAAAGTGCAGAAAATAATTATGAGAAACACTGGCTAAAACGGGCATTTTTCGGCTCTAAATGAAAATTAATTTGGCAGAATTAATAATTTTCACAATCCCACCCATTACAATTTTATATAATTTGAAATAACGAATGTTTGTGGTATTGGTAAAAAAAAGTCTAAATTTGATTAGTGATTTAAAATTGAAAATTTTCGTCCGCATACTTCGGGTTGCCAATTTTAATGCATCATATTCAAGACCACACATAATTTCCCCTCACTAACGCTACTCAAATTAGTCTCCACAAGTGAGCAAATATTTCACAAGCCGTTATTCTCATAAAAGTATTCGCGACGCACATCTCTTCGTGAACAGCGAGCATAAAAGGGCGGTGAATCACTATTAAGATGACAAGGGAAAATTGTAAAATGAGGAGCGCTGAAAGAATTGCTCATATACGTATGCACTCAAAGTTTATTTAGTCCTAATGTTTATCTTAATTATAGTTTAAGCACGCGAAAGTAAACTATTTTGTTTTTCTCGAATGACTTTCGCGGTGATAATTCTGCATTTTCAACCGGAAGTGATTAATCACAGTTTTGAAGAATATTTTTAAAAAAATCATAATTCTTTTCTCTCTTCTACTTCTCTAGTTAAATCAGACACAAAAATCTCATTACAGTTGAATCGTTCACCCGTAATAATCCCTTTCAAAGCAAACTGCGGCGTGTTCATTAGCCAACATTCGTATCCCTTTTCCACAGATCCGGGAGAGACGAGGGCGAATGACAGTTGGTTCAGCGTCGGCCACCGGAATTCTTTCACAAACCCACCTCCCCCTCCGGCCCCCTCCCCAGACTCTCTCAGTGAGGGACTGCAGGGAAGAGTTATAATGACTGTTTCGATCGGCGCGCGATTGATGGAATGAGTGCTTATTGCTATTGGCTGTCACCGTTAATGAAGACAAAATTTCGGTTTATTTCGTCGGAATGACAATCGGGTAAAATCAATGGAATACCCACCCACAAATCCCGGTTCATTTCAAGGCCTTATATCCTCCTCCCGAATGAAAGAGAGAGAGAGAGACAGTGAGCTATTTTTCTTTCACATTTCGGAGTTTTCATTTTTAATTTACGATGACAAAATAAGCATGTTTCTTAATTTACGGTGACTGGAATACCGTCCGAGCATCATTAAAGGAAAATTGATCGGATATTTCTTTTGGTTAATCCATGAGGCACAGGACGTCCTCCAGCAAAACATTCAAAACAGTGAAACTACCCTGAGATACACTGGAAGCTAATTAGTCGAGGGGAAAAAAATATAACAGATTAAACCTAAGAAAGATACAGCACATTGAAGCAAACCATTATTATCTGTACAGAGGAAACAAACATAACAAAGAAACATACCGGTCAATATGAGACAGTGGAGCTCACTACAAAGCCTGTATACGTGTATATTAGAAAGATTTTCCAAAGAAATACGATAAAAATTGACGCGCCGAAAAGAAACAGGAGAAAATACTGACTTAAAGACTGCGGCTGTGACAGCAAAAAGTAATTAAGAAGACATAGTCAATGCCAGTAAATTTCTATTGCCATTACTCAATAACCTTGAATAAAGTTAGCACATCCTTGAATTTCAGTGATAAAAATACACCAAATACTGCATCTAGATCTTATAAAGTTGTTTGAATAAGTCATGTGACCGGAAGAGACATTGCTTCAGGATTGCCATCAATAAGAAGAGATCTTTTACATCCACTCATCTACAGAGTCCAAGCAGTTAATTTTACATTTTATTCAGACCTGCCGTTTCATAATTCTAGTAAGTACTCGAGCAAGAAGCGCTTTTTTCAACCTATATTGTTTGAAAACTTTTAGTACACATATGATCATCCAACTCCAGGAAAACAATCACTTTTTCCACCCCGATGACAGCAGTTTCCAACGCTGGGCAAGAGTTCTCAGCGTGTTTGAAGGACAGAAAATAAGCAGCGCTGAAGGGAAGAAAACAAAAGGTTTGGAAAATCATTATAGACTACCCCTACACCTCCTCTCTTGAGCTCCAAAACGCCCATCTTCGCCAAATAGAGCCGAAGTAATGTGGCGTGAATGGTTCAATGTGACAGCAAGCAAAAAGGGAGTTCACGCTTCCAAATGTGTGGCGACACCTTTGAGAGACCCGTGTGCCTTCCTTTGTGATGGAAAAGAACAGCGGAAAGCGAGGGAAAACCGATAATCTACGATTTGATCCAAACGGAGTTCATGTCTCCCGCTTGGCTCAATTTTTTAAAAATCTGCTCCATCTTCCCTAAGATATCTGCGACCCGACAAAAATCTTTTCAGGAAAAAAACATACAACTAGCCAAGGACACATCGGTGAAACTAAAAGGTAACTCAGATCAACCATCTGAGTTAGATAATTGATTTATTAATTTAATTAGTTTTTATTTAGACAATTCAAATGTCCTCTCTTACGTCTGATACCAATTATGTAACATCTGAGTCGAGACAAAATTTAATAATATTTTCATAAATATTTCCCTAATTCAATCAACACAGCTTATTGTTATCCACTTATTGTTTTGCACCAGACGACCAATTTACGGTGTATTTTTGCGCCTGATTGTACCTGAGGATGGCTGAACAGCCGAAACCAACCGTCTCAAGAAAAATAAATTAGAGGAAAACAAATAGTTGCGATCTTTTGGCTATGAAATTTTTGGTCAACTCGATCATTGTTTACAGATGCCGACCTCTAGATCTGTGGTTGTCAAACATTTTTGCTGAATTCCCCACATTCACCATTGTTCAGAATATTATCTCACCTTCCCAATTAAATAATTAGATTATAATTTTATTCCGCAAAGGACAATAATGCGAACGTTTAAGAATTGATTCAATGATCTTGATTAAACACCACAGATTAAATTAAAACAAACAACAAGGTAAAAAGGTAATTTTGCAGATTTTACATAATCTACAAAATATCACTATTTACTGAATAGTGATATCAATTTCCCCTAAATTTTCCCAGGAGACTGGCTGAGAACCCCTGCTCTAGACGGAGTGAGTGTAGATATTATGGTGCGTCAAAATTCTTAGTTATCCGCGCTACCCCGTTGGCAACTGGTTCAATACACGTACATGGATTATTACTAAAGTATAGAGCAGCATGAAGTGAGATATAGCAAACAACACAATGAGAACTTTTCATTGGTTTACATAAATTTGCAGCTCATAAGTGCCCATTTCGGGTGCTAACTAAATAAAAGTTTTCATTCACACAGTCGTGACTTTGATCAAGATGGTATAAACGACACAAACATTACATAACTGTCCGAGGAGACAATTTCGCACGTTTCGCACGTTTGAGAGAGCAAACGCTGGCCAGATAAAAAAAGATGATTCTAGACCGCACTCACTGGAAAACCAGAGAATAAGTCGAATTTAGGTCGAAAAGGAATGAAATGGCGTTGGTGACAGCGGGACAGAAGTAATGAACGTCACGAATGGATAACGGAAACGAACCGTCGAAAGCCAAATGATGCTAATATTTGGAAAACGATCTTTTCCGAACAGAGTCCATGTTGGTTGTTCAGAGCTCATGAGAGGGTGAGTGGAAAATCACAGTCATTTCAGTGAAAAATCCACATTGGAGAAGAAAAGAGGAAAACGTAGTTAAACGATGGTTTATTTTTGAGCGATGGATACTAGCTGAATTTCACTTTCTGATGCACATGAATTTCTTAAGTAAAAACATAACGAAAATAAAGGAAAACAGATATACCGTTCGTCCATAACATATACGTTGTATTCATTCATTCATTGCAGTAGTCTACCGGTTAGAGGTAGGTTGTGATGAAAGTCAGAGAATATCCAACGAACTCTTACAACTGTCCATAATGCGTTCAATAAGTTAAATAAAATCGAGGGAGAGGCTGGGTAAAGATTCAAGTAGTGTAAAGGTTATAAAAAATTAATTAACGCTGTTTTTATTCTTGAAATATGCGAGTCACCTGTTTTTAAATGGAAATTGATACTGGTCTTGGGACTTCCTATTGATCTCCTGCCACGGGGGATGTTATCTCATGCGATGCGGGGGAGTCTGTTATCCATCATTCTACCGACATGCGCTTCCCATTATCATTTTCGCTATCTTGACCATCTGGGTGAAGTTTTTCATTCCATCAATTTTCATTCAAACAAAAAAAGTGAAGAAGAATGAAAGAAAGAATTATAAGTTTAATTTCACATGCGGAAAAATCAATGCTATGCAATGATTAACAAAGGATTGGCTAACAAAGCAAGAGACTAATTAGGCGACGATATGTTTGGAAAGGAGAAAAGATTACGCCACAAAAGGGAATAAATGAGAACATCGCGAGAAAGCAAACTTTGTTAGCTAATTGGATTGTGAAAAGATTTTCGATAAATAAGAATGATCCTAATAAATTAAAGTAGATACTAAATAATAATTTGAGGATACTGGACGAATAATATACCAGTTGGTAACTTAAACATGACACAGACTTCGTTCGCAAAGTTAAATAAGTAAATAATTAACGTACATATTGCAACGTGCTCATTGCGTGATAAGTCCAAAAGGCAAAATGGATGATCAAATCAAAGCATGTACAGCTCTTTCAAACTGCTGCGTCAGAATTGGCCTCTCCGTCGTACTTACGGCATTACGTACTGGCATTTTTCGTCAAAACCATTTTCGAAGCATTCCCAAATGGGCCAACTAGGAACTCCGAATCCGAAAAATCTGTCTAAAATGCATTTTTGCCGCATTAAAGGAACGTGTACATGCGTAGAGCCATTAACAATCAGTCAAGTAATATTTAGAAGGTAAAAAAATAATATTCTAAAGGAATGTATGATTTGAGCGAACAAGGTCAACTGAATCCTCTACCATGCATCCGTATAATATCTTCGATATAATTTTTGGTTGACGTGTACAATATTATACGGTATTTACCATGACCACTTTGCAAAGCATTATTAATAATTTCCCCTATTACCTCTTCAATGAGGAAAAGAGGGACAACCAAAGTGCTGTCACGCCTATATCACTCGTCAATCTTCAAATAAAAACTATTATTGGATAGTTCCTATCCTTACATTCATCCCTCGCAACATCTGAGGAAAGGTACTTGGTTTGCCAATGAAAATAAAAAATAGTTCTGCCTGGGGAACTGTGAACATCGAATATCCAATAACTGCCTTAAAATTGTTTTCAAAGGGAGAACTATTTTCAGGTGAGACCGTAGTGAGGTTCGGAATCTAATTTGGGAGTAAGCCATAAGAATAGCATCTGATCCTCAATATCAAAATCATACGAAGAATTAATATACTCCATCGCAGTACCTGTCAACCGATGGCACATTTTCCATCAGTATTGCGTGAGTTGTTATTTGGTTTAACGATGATTTAGTTAAATTGACGCAAGCTCGAGCATCCATAGACAATAAATTTCGTCTTCCAACAATATTGACGATTTAAAAGGTTTAGGTACTTCATCAAGTTCATATATATGCAGCTGTGATATATTTTTGCTCTTATATAATTATTTTTTATGGTTATATTAATTACGGTTTTATATTATTTTTATAGTAATTGACTAATTAACGATATCATTCAGTATATTTCTGTTCGCCACTATCCTTCTCATCTCTAGGAACTTGTTGTATGTACTTGGAATCGTTTGAAAGTGGGCAGTGGCGCTTCATTGATAAAGATGGAAAACTATATCATCAAATCAAAATAATTTGTTATTCTCCCCAAGACATTCAAGATTTAAGGACCCTAGAAAAGTTAATACGTTAAATACAGAAATGAGGAATAAATTGACCCAATAATCACATGTTTTTCTTCCGCCATGCCTCGGGGCATAAACCGCCAGCTTCACAGTACCTTCTTCAATAAAGTGGTTTAAATTTTGGTTACTTCAATAAGGCTATTTACGGCTGTGAGAAGCAGCATAACAATGCAGTTATAAATATATCTTAATGTGTATTTTCGAAAGGAGATTTCTAGATTTTATTTATCCAAAGATTGGTTTGCAGCTCTTCTCTCCGCTCTGCCAATCAGCTAAAGGCTTCATTCATACGTAGTTCTCCACTTTGACATCCTCCATTATTTCTCTGATGCGTTCCAATGTATTTTTAAAAACTTAACGAGATGAAACTCCTCCTTGAACAGAAAAAGTTCAACAGAGAAAATTCATTGTTTCCCGGACGACGATACGTCTCTTATTCTGCTGTGGGCAGACCGAACGACCGGAGAAACCGGCCGTTGTTTCATCTATTTTTCCAACCAACAGCGACCAAGCGACGTCGAGGAAAAACAGTCCTTTTGAAAAGCATTCGCGCACACCGAAATAATCTCCACTTGGCAACGCCACGCGAAAACAAAACGCGAAAATAGTGTACCTACCAACCTATCGTTAGATCTCGGGCAAGGGGATTACGGATTGCACGACACCAGTTTTTTTTCTATTCTTAACGCCAGATGTCACCTCCTATGGCGGAGGACTTCCTTTTTCGGGAGCTGCGATGCTAAGCAGAAAATATTTCCGGAATAAATGCTGAGGTGGAAGTGGTCGCTTTCGAGAGAGAGAAAGACGAGAAAAAACTCATCGTGCTCCGAATGCATTAAAAAGAACGCCATTTCGTATTCCGCTGTTACGACTCTTTTCGCGGCGAGAAAAAGTGGGTTTGTTATTTCGAGACCTCTCGCGGCTCAATCGGGGAACTTTGGGAAAATCTCCTACATCCCCTTAATGACGAAGCGATAGCAAATTATCAGGAAACCCTCTACTATAATTCTATTCGAAGAGGATATATCATACCACGGGTTCTCCCTACCATGATTCAATGAAGAACTTCAACCAATAGCCGTGAATGCAAGTAATCAGACGCAATTACGCATGCTACTTTATTACATGCGCATGCTACGGAATTCCGTCTTGTTTTCATCCCAGAAAAGCCGAGAGGAAATGAGAGAAGAAAAAGTTTTGACTCGGAAAAAGGTAACAACAGCGGTGAGCTGAAAGGAAAAGTAATTGGCTACCGAAGGCAACCTCCCTCTTCGAAGTGAACGTTTAAGCGTCGAAACAACGCAATTACGCCTCTCCCTCTCTCTAATAGTTTTGCTCTTACGGTCAAGAATCGCCTGCTATTGATTGCTCGTTTAGGCCACTTAGCGGCAATTGTGTCGCATTCAATGAGCGCTAAACGCTCTTTCAATAGCTTTCATCAAGTCGCGGAACTGCCGGCAGACTTGTTTTAATGAATGGATATTGAATTGAGGAATGTTGGCGGCCACTTCATTTACTCGCGATAAATAATTCAATATCTCTCTTTCTTTCATTCCGTTAACTCCAGAGGGACCTCTTGAGGTTACAAAACTTTTCCTTAAAATGAAGTTGATTATTTCTGCAAAGGCTTTCTAAACAAACGCTCATCAGGATTTGGGGTACTTTTTTTGAAATCGTGAGGGCCAATTCAATAGTAAATACTCAATGGATCATTAATAAAATGGAACTATTACGGCGACTGTTATGGCAGAAAAAACTGGGACATATGATTTACTCACAATTGAGACTATTAACTCCGGAGTGTTGCATTATCTGTGCTTATGGTATTTCTATCAACAACTTACGCCATACAGGTCGCATTGAATGAAAGCATTTTTTCTTAATGCAGCGGCAACCATGGCCGATTTTTTAACACAGGTTTCTCGGGAGCGAAAAATAATATGGGCTCATTCCCCTTCGGGGACATTTCGTCGATGGCATTTAAGAAAAGCTGAGAAATAAATTTTATAATTTGACACCAAGGTGATGGAATTTGCCATGAAAAACAACTGCCGATTGGGAGATTTGGGTTCGAATCCCGGTCAAGTGAAGTGATTTTTCATGGCGAATCCCATCCCTTTGGTGTATATCTTTGGACCCGTGTGCGTGACTGCGTACCACATTATTTTTTCTGTACAATTGTCTGAGTTAGTCACTTCGATCCAAAGCAACAATGCTGGGCTTATCCTCCGCAACAGTGGCTTAGTGAGCACTAACATGACTCCTGTGCTGCGAAGTGAACTTGATAAGAGAAAACCTATTTCGCAAAAACCCCCGTCAAAATCCACCTTAAGTTGAGATGGCTTGGTGGTAATGATTGGAAAATTTTTAATTTGATAATTAATTATGAAACAATGAAACATTTATCACCAGTTATTTTAATTTCCGGTCAACTTTAACCGCAAGATGACGTAACCTATGCGTTTCATAAATGTTTACAGAGAGTTCGGGTTTTGTATATCACATCAGACTACCGTTTAGTTGACCTGAGCGTTATCGATAGGAGAACCTATGTACTATGGCTCTCTTACCGAGAAAATATTTATGCAGAGATTATAAAACTTAAGGCCTTAGTATCTTACTTTGGGCCCTGCTCCTCTAAATGTTATATAGTGAAAATTGACTAAAAATATTAAAAACACAGTATTTAAATCCAAATATGGTGAAACGAAATCGTACAAATCGTAACTTAAGTATTCAAAGTTATTAACACTCGCTTTTGCTAGTCATCATACTCTCTGAACTTTATGCTTTAAAGAGTCCATTTCGCTAACATAAAGTATAAAGTGGAAATCAGGAGTTCACAATTACACAGTGAGATTCATTAGAGACTAAAATATTTCTTTTTTGCTAGGTTTTCATCAAACCCATCCTATGTCGTCTTTCACCTCCCATTCAAAACACACTCCGTACTTACTTTGTAGACAGGTTGCTCTAAAGAATATATTTAGGCATGATAATATAATAAATAGACTATGGCACTGGTTCGGAGTTTTCGGAGATTGAAAGTAGTTGCCGATAGGAGATGTTTCGATCAAAATGGAGCAGACAAGGTCATTTGGTCTGTTCCAATGAGTGATTAGAGACCAGAAAAGATTTTCATATTTCAGATGAAAACAGTTGTAGCAAAGGAGATAAAAATGAAACGTTCTATGCTCAAAAACATTAGAAGGAAACTAAAGATGTTCAGAGCTAGGACAAAGTATTTTTAATTATGTCTCCAGGAACAAGCAAGTCATCTAACATGTAACTTCATCCTTTGATCTACATTAAACATTAAACAGAGACATTTTTATCATATCAAACGAAGTGGAAGAAGTAAATGGTATATCCTTTTGACAAGGGACTATATTTTAATATGGGCCTTTAAACAAATTGTTACTGTCATCCCAAAAGATACTTCATCAAAAGTATGGGAAAAAACTTCATACAAATGTGATGCTTTCTCGTTGAACTACAAATCATGCCATAGAAAATTGAAAAAAATATGTTCCAATAATTTTACATCCACGAGAATTTAGGAAAATTAAAAATTGCAATAGAAACGATTTCCACTAATTATGTATAGAAATTTTCAACCACGTCTGTATTTCCACGAAGTAAATTGTTATATGTACTTTCCTAATTAGGATAATACTACTTTCAACCGTCAATAAGAAGCACGACGTGAAGTAAAAATTCATATATCTCAGGATATAGGAAACAAATAATTTCAAGTAGATTTACATCCACGAGAATTGAGGAAAATGACAAATTGTGACAGAAATGATTTCCTTTATTAGGTGGATCATTCCATGTCAGATCAACAAACCTACTAAACCTTACCTTCTCAGATTTTAATTCAATTTTTTACGTAGGTAGTCTCTACATAGATTAAGAAAAATATCAAGTTTCATTTCATTTTATCAGCCCGTTATGAAAATATGGCTATGTAAATTTTACAAAAATCGTCCAAATTTGCATGATCCTCAACATTAAAAATATTAATTGCTCATCTCCAAATTAAAGTAGAGAGATGAAAGAGGTATCAATTTGTAGCTATCTTTATGTGCTTTCTTATTATATGTAGCACACTATGGGTTGTAAGGAATTTTTTTTCAAATTCCAAAATAACATTTTAATGTACGTACGTGGCTACGCACATATGCCGAGTAGGTATTATTACCTAAAAGGCAAGTATTGAAAAGAATAAGAATTTCTTTAAATAAAGTATTTAATTTTAGTTTATTTAATTGGCTCAATTTCAATATACAGACGTAAAAGTTAGAAAAGAACGGTTTAAATGATTCTATCATTGTTGGAATTTTGTTAAAACCACTTTTTTTTCTTTCTTTTAAAACTTTTAAATTATTTTAACCATGAACCCATCGCCCTCCCATTTTCAAACTTTGTATATCATGTAATGGTTATATTACCTAATTCCTAGATAAATGTTTAAAAAATAGGAGGCGATTTTTTCGAAAATTTTAATTAAAATGTTATTTTGGAATTTGAAAAATATATTCCTTACAACCCATAGTGTGCTACATATAATAAGAAAGCACATAAAGATAGCTACAAATTGACACCTTTTTCATCTCTCTATCTTAAATTAGAGATGAGAAATTAATATTTTTAATGTTGAGGTTCATGCAATTTTTAACGATTTATGTAAATTTTACATGGCCATATTTTCATAACGGGCTGATAAAATGAAATGAAATTTGTATATATATGTACATATATATGTGTATATATGTATCTCAGGAATTTGCAAATAAATACTTAATAACATAGAATACATAATCGCTCAAGATGAATCAACGGCTATCTTTCAATCTACTCTAAGCTCTACCTTTCAGGAATCAGTTCCCAGGACTCCGGCTGCACTTCACAATCCTGCAGAAGACACGCAGTTTTACCATGAGTGAAATGTTGACAGGAGTATCACCAGATAATCACATATCAAAGCTCTTCAGATATTCGCAAACATAATTTCCAAACCTACGTAAAAGATGAGCACTAGTTCAGCTCAAATTAAAAAAGTATGAGGCTTTGGATACCGATGGCATTAACACAGAATTTGAATTCCACAATATAGAGTACTAACAATCAATGAGTTTCACACCTAATTTCTAACCATAAAGTAAGCTTACATCATAGGAAATTGTCAACTACTAAGCTCTCAAAAATGGTAAAAGGAATTGATCAACTAATCAACAAATCTATGATTTTTTCATTGATTTAGTCTGTATAATGTGATAACATATTTATTTTCGGATAGATTACGAGCACAAATAAACATGCACTGGAACATTGGTCTGACGAAAATTTCAAAAGTGTGACTGTCATTTGCTGCATTAAGTATTCCGACGCCCATTACAATTTCGCAAAACGCAATTTTATGATTAAACATTTTCGTCAGCGATAATATCCCTCTCTGTAATTTGTTAGTACCCGTGCCTTCAACCCGAATTTTGATGTAACTCTGGCAAATACTGTGAATAACCGGCCGTTAGTAAAAAATGGGCACGGAATATTTAAGATGTTGTGTCAAGATTTGCAATGCAACATGCAAAACAAACGGTGAATCGCTTCGATTGTGATACAAGAGGAATATCTGCGTCTTCTAGCATATTGTGCGAAAATACCATGGGAAAACGTCATACTACACTTAAAGTAAATAAAATAGCTCAGACTGGACCTGGTGGTAGTTGTCGATATCCATGGTGAATGCCACATTTGGTAGTCTTCCACAAATTTATTTAGCAGGCACCACACTGTGGACCTGATTGTATCAGTGTGGTGAAATGCTTCGTGCAAGATTTCTCCGAGATCTCTTCAAGATCGTGCAAGAAGTCTTGCAAAAGATTACAAAGTGATTTATTCATCGCGATACTTGTCATTATTTCGCAGTTCCATATAGTCTGCGAGGAACGTTTAAACGAGCTTTGCGCCATTACGTAGCATTTTCTTTGGATTGAGGTAGTAAACGGTTTCCTTGTTATTGTTGCCGAGGGATATATTGTTAGTTGAGACAACTTTTGCTTACACTGAAGACTGACGAAGGCAAGCAAAAAGGTAACATAAATATATAAAAATAAATTGTCGGTAACGCAGCTGCCAATGTTATATCGCACCATCAGACTTAAGACCTGAATGCTAAGACAAGCCAAGTATCCATTCCCGAGGAGGGCTTTCACCATTATGTTACTATTATTAGTGACATGATTACCATGACCGACGTTTATTAAGGTACAAAAAAAGATTTAATGAAAAATTTAACGCTCCAATAGAAAAGCAAGGATTCCGAATGAAGGAGATTCAAAATTACATCATAAGCGACAGCTGTAGATGTCAGGTTAAAAAGTTACCAAGGGCTACTGAATTAAACATTTTATTCCCTTTACCGACTGATGCCTTTTTAAATATTTTTATTCCCTTAATGAGCCTTCAAATTGAAAAGACAATTATTTCATGAGAGAGATATCACATGTCTAATTTGACGACCTTACAAAACAGAAGCTCGCGGTTAGATAAGTCAAAATAAAAAGAAACGTCACTTTTTGCCGCTCTACGGCTTTCAAGTAGTATTTAGCGTGCAGTAAAAACACATAAATACGAAAACCTAGTAGCGAACCTAGAGAATGAACATTCTGAAACGATCACAGTAAAAAGGTAGGATCCTCGGGGGAGGGGCGGAGTAGGGAGGGGGGTGGAGTTCGCCTTGAAATCACAAGCAAAAACACAGGTCAAAAATCACAAAAAATTAGTTTCCACGGAATCCTGTAGGAACAAAAAGAACAATAACATCACCGCGGATGCCATGTTGTTTACTTCTTTTCGAAGAATCGCGGATATACCAATTCCCCTCCCTCCGACCCGACAGAGAGAATCGATGGCTTTCGTCCATGCGTCATTCAACGTTTTTGCGTCTCGCTTTCCGATTCTTTTTTTTTAACGTTGATTTTTCTTCAGTATGGAATAGAGCCTACGTTTCTCTTGACACGGAAGAGGAGGAAGTGCACGAGAACGGAAAAAAGTGAACAAAATGTAAATATAACGCCTTACCCGCTCATCCTAACTTGAACAGATATGGGAAAAAGAGATGAGTGAATGTCGAAGTCGGATACAAAGGGAAAAAATGAAGAAGAGTGACGCGTGGTCGGAGAAAGCAGGACAGTGAGTCCAGTGGCCGGTCAAGATGTATTCTGCGTGGGTTATGCCCTTTTTGGAGGTTGATTGGCGACTACATCAGGCAAAACTCACGATAAATATGACTTTTTCATGAGTAGCGTTTAAAAATAATGTTACCATTGATAACAAAACTAAGATATAGCGACATATTTTCGACGATGGTTCGTCCCTTTTGAATTAAATTGGCTAGTGAATGTGACAAACCAAACAATACTCAGATACTATATATTATTAGCATCGTCCAAAAATGCGATAACTGCTAACGATAACAAGCCAAAGTGAGATTCAGATTATGGTATTCAGGAGCCTCGAAAATCTACAAAAAAATGAGATTCAGATTTATTGTATTAAACGCTAAATATGAATGTTTTATTTGCATAAACATATTAGTTCCTTTTAAGTCAAATGGCTCGTTAGAAGGTTCCTTTTTAGCATATAAAGTGGCAAGTTACAAAAATCGTACAACATTCTAAAATATTTAATGACAGTAATTCATAAGTCTACAACCACACAGTAAAACTATACCATGACAAACACATATATTGAAGTCACATAAGAGACTATGTACTAGCTTAAAATTTCATTTATAACCCTATACTAAACATTTCTTTTTACTCCTGCTATACCTTTTAGGTACTTGATGTCGATGCTTAGGTATGCAATTTAAAGTATGCGGCAAAATAAAGTTATAGAAGCTTTTGCCCTCTAAATAAAAGTAATCATAAGTTTTCAACATTGGAGAATATCTCGTTGGCATACATAAAGTATGATGTTAGAAATTTGATATTCTTGTTTAAAATAAATTTCTGTTATAATTAACCACGTTTACAATTTTTCAGCAGTTAACACAGAACATTTTATGCATAATTATTTTACGTCAATATATTTGCGTTTAAAAATAAATATTTTCAAATATTAATTTCTCTGTTAGGGGATGGAGTCGAATTCATTCGAGCAGGGGAACTTCTAAACCATTACGTCGGCAACACTACAACTTCTACGCACTTAAAAAACTAAAGGACATTACGACGTGGTCTGCCGAGAAAATCACACTAAACCACAAATAGAATCAAAGCTCTGTGTAGGAGAGAAAAAGTGTGGAGAAATAAACTTTTTAGATGCAAAAGCAGGACAGTAATGCTCCATCAAAACCAACCCAAAGATACAATTAAAACCTAGTGCAAAAATGTGATGATTTTTTTTAATTAGACGATCTGACCTTTTGGGGAAGGGGAAGGGAATGCGTCGGAGTGGATGGAGCAGGATTTATGCGGGGACCCTTTATGCGGGGATTGGACGAAGGAAGGAAAGGGCTAAGGGAGACATTAGCTGAGGGCGAGACGTTAGAGTGATGAGCGTTTGATATCTCTTCTGAAAATGCCACTGCAGAATCTTCTTATGAACACAATTGAGCGCGTAAGCGTGGTTACAGGCAAACGGCTTCGATTTTGGCAGCTATGCGGACGAAAATTGAACCTGAAATTTCTTATATACGTCTTTTCAATGTACATATGTACTTATTTAAAAACGCGAAACGATAATCCACGTTTAACTTCGATGTCAGCGTTTTCACTCAGAGTGAGTTATCGTCAGCAACATTAATGAATAGATTGAACTGTGGATATGTATAGAGGAAATTTCCTACTTCGCGTGTAAAGCCAATGCAGCAAGCGATCAAAAATATGGAATGTTAGAAAATTCTAACGAATTACTTACTAAGTAGGTGAAGATTCCATAAATATTTTTCGGAAATTTAAAACACCTCATTTGAGTCCCACAAATGTGCCAAGGAGGAATAATAAAGGGGCTGAGAAGAAGCATCATATATATAGAACATTAGGGAAGATAATGAGAATAGATAGCGAAGATGCTTGGAATACATCTACATCAACGAAATACCGCGCAAGCCACCGCCAGGGTGAGCGGCACGGGGTGATTCCACACAAGGCATGCAGTGCTCATCCAAGTTCAAATCAGAACCTCGCACGCAAGGACCAGAAAGCATCTAGGAGAACATTGCAAGGCCGAACCGGAAACCACGAGAGTGCTACGTTTACAAGTAAATGCTAACATGCAGTAACTACACGGGTGAGAATACTACCTCTGGTTAGTATTATTAATATTTTTAATCTATGAATACTAGTAAACATTCGCTCGTGCCGAAAATAAAATTACGCATGACATTTCAAGCGAGATGAGGCAAGAGTAATAGTGGTAAGTTAATAAGCAGAAAATCAAATCTAATCCACCAACCAACAATCAGTCTCGTCTTCCGATTTGGACAGTCGAGATATAGGTACGGATGATGAAATAGGGTGGGGGTATGACAGACGGACTGCAATAAAAACGTATAACTTCGTTATATGGTAGGGGAGGAAAGGAGGCAGCTAGAGGGGATGTGAAAGAGGCAGAGCAGGTAGGTGGAGAAAGTCTGAGTTCATTACGGTATAATCAAAGAGAGGATGTTTTTCTAGTTGATTTTTCTTGTCCGTAACTTTTTCCGACCGACTGGAACAACAAACATCTGTGACTTTATCTTAACCTGAAAGAGAGAGTTGTTTGGGAAAAAGAGTAGTTTCAAAATGGGAAAACTGAGTACAAACGCTCCAAGCAAACCTACCATCAACTGAAAAATTCTATAATTGGTAACGCATTTTAGAAAAAGTGACATAAGAAATTATAACGCATATGCTAAAAAATTATGATTATTTTCACTTAGCTATCTGGTCTCCTAAGGGGTATTGGAAGGAATGCAGAAGGGGAATGCGTAGGGGGTGAACGAATCGGGGAAATGTGTGCGGGGTGGGTACAGAGAAGGAAGGGCTACAGGAGACATCAGTAGAAGGTGATAGGGGCAATGTACTACCGTTTCACGGGAGTTTCACCAGTACAAAATGTGTTAACATTAGAATAGTGAAGGATTTGATATGGAGCGTGGCAACCAAAACAGAGGGCAGAGAATGAGAGTTGAGAAATGAGAGTGAGAAATGTTGGTGGAGAAAAGGATAAAGAATCTTTCATAGGGACATCTACTAGGCCCAGACAGCTATCTCGTTCCATAGCCACAGGGATTTTTAGGAAGACGACGGCCAGTGAAAGACCTCATGAAATGTTTTTAGTTTTTTAGTTTAGTATTGGTATTTTCACAATTAAAGTTTTACCGAATAATTGGCATAACAAAGCAGAGCAAAGAGAATAAATTTCCTGAAATCTGAGTTATTTCGGAGTAGTCAATGAACAACAATCGAAGTAACCTTATTCTACGTATCAGTCACTTCTTATTAATGGCTTTATGCATGCTATTGTAGCATAGGTAGAGGGCACGTGTTTTGCTTAGAATTCAGGTTCGCGACTCATTGAAGACGAATATTTTCCCCATATTTTCCACCTCTTATTTTCAACTTTTTCGTAATGATATAACCTTAAGTTGAATGTGGTACCCAATTAAAATGGCTACTTCACCCAATTAATTTGATGGCTCCCCAGAATATATTTCAATAGGATAGCAGGTCCAATTTTAGAGTTTGACCATCCAACCTTCTCTCTCAGTTCATAGATAATATGAAAATGCGAAACACTGACGTTTCCTTATTTAACTCATGGGGCCTTTTAAGAGTTATCGGAGGGAATTTGGGACGGAAAAGCGTATGAAGGAAAGTAAGAAATATAAAAAATTAAAAATATAAAATGGTTTAATAAAGAGACGTTTTAAATGGGAAATCATAGCAGATACGTTATCACCATAAGAAGAAATAATATTATTAATAGCACTTCATACGCGAAAATAATTGAAGTTTTTTTCATTTATCGATCTGAACTCCTATGGAGTATATGAGTGTAGTTTACATCTACATCTACGAAACACCGAGCCAACTACTTTCAAGGTGTGTGGCACATGGTGATTCCACACGATATCCTTGTACACAGCTTGTCCCAGTTTTAGATCGAATTTCGCATGCTCCCCCGCCCGGCCCCTAGGCGATGAAAAAAAGCAGTCAGGAGAACAATACAAGGCCAAACCATGAACCAAGGGTGTTCTACGTTGATGAACATGCTAAAATGCAATACATTGATTAGTATTAATATAATATTAATTCATGATTTTGACGAGATATGAATTTATTCAGAAAATTTTAAAAAATGCGGACATTTCAAGTGGGATGAGACGATAGTGGTAATGATTTGCTGTTATTCATCACTTGTACAGTCTGGTTAAACAAGCAGAATTCAATCACCATCATACCTCGACAGTCATGCTAACATGCAACCATTACAAAATTACCGGCTCAAAAAAGAATAAAATTAATTAGTATTCCATGCCGACAATGCTAACTCAAAAGAAACGTGGATGAGCTAAGAAAATAAAAGGTACATATTCTTGCCATAACGTTATTGAAGTCTTCGATCTTAACTATTGTGGTTCCTGATCGTGTGCAGAAAAAATTAAACTTCAAACCAGTCGCTCCTGCAATCAATTTCTCAAATTTTATGAAACGGAAATGCGAACGGGTTTACGAAGAAGGGAATACTGAACGGTAAGGGACCAGGGGCGGACTAAAGGAGATGTCTGTGGGAGATGAGGAGGCGGGGAGACGGCAGGGGGAGGGGGGAGAAGGAGTGAGAGAATGAGGTGGGAGGAGAGGGACGTTGAGAGGAGAGGGGGGAGGTGGGAGGCAGGGAGGGAGCAAGACACGACCACCATCGGAGGGAGTGAGTCCCCCGGAATATCGCACACATCAAAGGAAGGAGGGCTCGCCGATCACCCAGGGACACTCCATTCGAAATGTTTGCCCTCTCCGTCCTCAAAAGTAAGTGCTCCCCGACGGTCGCCGTGGTATTTGCACTCGGCACCACAACGGGGAAACCCACTATAAACAAGGGATGTGGGCGGAGCGGCGGGTCGCCGGCAAGAGGTCGAGGTGGAATGGGAGAGTAGAGGGTAGAGTCGAGAGAGAGGGGGGAGAGTAGGGGAGGGGGGGCAGGGCATGGATGCAGGGGGGAAGGGGAACAGTCTCTTGCCAATCACAAGTGGAGGTGCGGCGTACGATTCCTGCGTCCTCATGTATACATGTGCGTAAACATATACCCACTTGAGTTGGGGATATGTGTCCCATCATCTACGTTTTTTTCCCGCTCCCTTCACCCCCAACCCTCCTGAGAGCAGCATCATGCTGTAGCATGCTTGAAGCAATGGGCTACGAACTATTAAAATTTAAATATTGACATATACTACGTAAATTCTATTGTGTGGTGGAAGATGTTTATACGCATTACGCAATAACACAGAATTAATAACTCAACGGCCCTATTTTATAACGTCGGAATAATCTAAACCATGAAATAATGTGGCCTTTAGATAACTGAGATATCAAGTAAAAGTTTGGATTTTGTGAAGTACCTACACCAAACTCTCGGTTAATGGACGTGAGAATTATGTATGGGAGGGCCTATCCACTCCAGTTATCATGCAGAGGAAATGTTTAAGCAGACATTATAAACCAGGCCTAAGAGCTAGTAAATAATAATGGCATCTGTATCCGATACTACTATTGCTCAATGTAGAGCACAAGCCGCTGCTTTTAATGAAAGAAGACGACATGGCCAGTCGTATTTTGCATGACAACTCGAAACCTATTACATCGGCAGTATTTATATTTTTAAACTGTGTGAATTTTTATTGATTTACAATTTAGTTTAAATCTCAGCTGAAAGTGAGGGAAATAATGGCAATATAACACGATCACAGGGTTATAAATAAGCATTTATTTCGTCAAAAATAATTAACTTGGCAATCACTTAATGATTTTTAGCACTCAATAATGATTTTTAGATGAAATAGCACTCAATGAAACACGCACCGTTTGTCAGAGATAACGCACAGCATAAAGAACGTTAACTGGAAAGGAGTGTTATAGTGATCGACTTTGAAAAGTTATTTGTTTGAAATAGTTGACTAAAATATGTATCCAGTCGTAAATCTTATCACCTAATTCTACCTTTATTCCCACAATTTTTACTCACCCAAACTAATCCTTATACCTTTATATAATCGCCAACTTTCATGGTGATCGGTGAAACAGTGTCAAAGTCTAATAATCCCGGACAAACAACAAATATACAAACATCCATTTATATATATATTGCAGTTTTTCATTATCGATGCTTATTCGATTATGAGAAAAGAATATCGTCAGCTGCAAAATTCCAAAAACACTGAGTTCTTATTAGGCTTCCGACCGGGTTAGGCTCCCTGCCAACGTTTCCATGGAAAATTTTCCAACGCCTTCAGGGCTGTAGATGTAGGTCCTACAGCCTTGAAGACGATGGAAAAGTCTTTCGTGGATGCATCGGCAGAGATGGAGAATCTAACCCAGTCGGAACCCCGAGAAGAATTCACATCAATTAGACGCCGGGAAAACGTAAAATCTTTTACTCCAAAAATGCTATTTTCTCTTCAGAACCCCATGCCGATAATTTGAACCGGAATACATCGCGAAATAACTCTTGAATCTTGGGATGGTCAGACTGCATCCGAAGAGATCACGCAATTAGCACCACCTCTATGATCACATATTGGAGTATCTAAGGTTTTCACTCGATTTATGTCGATCGCGACATTTTCTGCAATGATTATAAATCGAATACGAAAAGAATGGCTTCATTCTCCAATTGATTCCTGAAAAATTATTATTCTTTACAATTCTATTCCAATTCTATAACTTGGCTTACATCGCTGAATTGTGAGAACACCTGTATGTGGAAAATCGTATTTCAGAACAAAATTTTCACTTAGAAGACCTACGACAATATTTGGAAAAGAGAAGGAAGGGTAACAAAGTTTCAACTCAATTAAAATCACAAATTTTTGTTTTCATAATCAATGCATGATCGAATCTAGGAAAAAATTACAATCGATTTTTGAAACACGATTATCTTTCCCAATTCCATGCCGATTCTCTTAACCAGCATGCATCACTGATCATCAACTTTTATTAGGATGAAGATAATGTAGGTACCAGAAGGGATTACGAAATTGTCATCACCTGTCCAAATGAATAATAAAAATGGAAAAACATTACCTATTCCAAAATAGATACACATTTTTCACACTGATTCATTACCATTTTTAGAAATGATTTTGATAAATTTCACCCACAGAATAACTACACTCGAAACTGATTCCAAGTACTCTTTTTGTCCACAATTCCACGTCTTCGATGTAGTATCATTCACCAGTCTTCAGACGGACAGATAGCACGATAGAACCCACTCACTATCCATCGCCTCTAGGAATTAATAAAGAGGGTAGGAAAGGAGAAGGAAGAGCTGCTCGGTCCCAACTCGATTCAAATATGTCATGATTTTTTTCAGCATTGATACTAAACCGAGCACTGAACATTGTCACTCACAACCTCACAACTCCTACAGTAGGATTTACACATGGAGAGTAATTCTATAGCAACAACCTCATAAATCGCTGGCAAGGGGCACCTAGATGTGTAATCGCGGACTTCTATGGCAGTAGGAGCCGATCGGTAACAATCGGAATGGTACCGACAACGGTCTGTACACTGAAAAAAATATGGCTCCACAGCTTTCTAGCGGCACAGCCAGAAGATCTGGCAGTAGATATATGGGACAGCTAGACGTCTAGCTGCACAGCCAGAATTTTCTGGCAGACCCATCTATCTGCCTAGGCTCTCTATTTGATCATTATAATAACAGACAACCTTATATTTTTGCTTCAACTGTACTTTCGTCCCTGCGATAACATCACATTACATCCGGTGAAATTCTGATTATTAACCTGCAAACGGGGAGTGAAAATCGTAGCAACAAATTATGTAAGATGAGGCAAAAGAAAACACCAAAAGCATACAAAATTATACGTTTAAACGACCACGGTTTTCATACTCTGCATTATCTTCAGGTGAACATGAATAAAATATTAGTCCATATACGTGTATATATACGTTTGAGTTTAAAGGGTTGGTGGAGGGATGGAGGGGACGTTGCAAGGCAAGTAGCAACCTTCGCACCCTATCCTTCCCTCCACTTGTAAACGTATATATCTATATGGACATTAATATGAACACTTATATTGTATGTACATTCACCTGAGGATTGAAACTGACTGCATCGAAGCCATGGTATTTTCAATATATTGAATTAGTGGAATTGCAGTATTTTCTTTGACCTCATCATGAAGGAATTCCAATTAGTACAGCCAGAGATGTCACCTTCAGCAACTAGCCGTAAGAGAACTTATTATTAGAAATATACATATTTAGGTTTGTATTAATATGCTTGTTTTTGTTGAAGATTAATCAAAAGGAAGACTTGTGCCCAATCTTGTCATGAATAATAATTACTTTTAAAAACTTAACTTGCTAATGTATGTGTTGTTATACTTAAATTAATTTGAACGGATTTAAATATTATAAAAATGCCTTTGAAACTCGAAGAGTGTTGATTTCAAATGCATCGACTGCCAATATTTGGAAATAGTCGACATCCAGTAGGAAAATTCAGTTCTTCTAAGTAACTTTTAATTAGAATGAGTGTATCAACGTGCGTATTTACGAGATTTAAATACTACAAGTGGATGATCACCTGGATGACCGAAGTGCATGCTTATGAGTCTAATTTCCTCTGCTTTCATTGTCAATTTGAATTAATATTTAGTTTAAATCGCTACCCTCGACAGTTCCATTGGAGTCAACCTTCATTAGTAGGTAAAACCGCCTTACAACTCCCGCGATACGATTCGAATCGATAGTATCGAACCATTTCTTTCCAATAAGTTGCAAGTCTACCCACCTACGAGAGTTTACGAGACTTTCCGCCAACCCCCCTAAATACCCTCCCCCTTCCCCCCAATCCACCCCCCCTCTCCATGAACGTAACAAACCCCAACGCTCTGCACTTCCTCTCCCACTCATTCCCCCTTCACATGACCTATTCCTTCCGCTCCCTCCCTCCCAACCCTTCTCACGCGCAAACAACAGCCACTACCACAGCCGGAGAGTTTTCATATTTTCGGAGCCCCGAAATGAAACGTGTCGTTCACTCCGAACCAAAAAAAATAAACGAGAGACAAAAATGAGAGATTTTTTAAAACCAAATGAGTGCACACATACGTGCTTCGTCCTATTGGGGGAGGAAATTTGGGGCGCAGGGATCGCTGACGGGAAAAGAGGGGAATACCAGAGGGTTCGGACGAAAAAAAAGTATATGCCATCGATCGGACTAAATGCACATTGATTTCGAATCGGAATAATAGGTGGATTTTGGCGTCGTTTCGTTGTTTCGCCCCTTACATCTTTCCATTTTTTATTCTTTCATTTTTTTATTCGGGCGAAAAACCGACAAACGTAGTTCGTGAGTGGTAGGGAGTCCGCTGCTGCTAGCGGGAGCTCACGGACATTAAATCGGCGGATGCTATCCCTTCCCGTATGTATGGATCCGTGGGAAAGAATAATTGGCGCCATTAGCATAACAAACACAGCTGTTACTCAATAACTAAATTCTGACGCGAAATAGAACGAGGGGCTCCAAAGGAAGGACGAAAATCTAGAAACTTTTTAACGGCACATGGCGAGAGTAATTAACTGTATAAACAGTATTTTCGTTTGGGGGGACGAACGTTTTCAACATAACCAAAATGACTGGAAAAATAATGAGGATAAGCATGATTCGGAAGCATTTAAAAATCATCATATTTTATGGGTTTTTCCGATGAACAATCACGATATGAACATTTAGTCAAGGATTGCTGTCAATAATATCGCTGATCCGCATTATTAATTTGAAAAATACCCGTACTTAGCACCAATTAACGATTATCATTGAGTTTTTTTCGCTTTTTAGCAGCAAAGCAATTATTTATATTGCGTATATTAAAACAAAATAATAGGGTCCGTATTATGTATCAAATAACTCTGATTATTAGCAAGAAAAATTATTCCCTCCATAGTTAGTAAAAACAAAAAAGCTTTTCTGTCTTTCAATACATTGGTTTTCCCTGTTCACTGTAAACGCAAAAAAATTCTTCACTGCACTTATATTTAATACAGCATCGTTTCCGAGTTGAAAATGGCACGTAAAAAACTAACCAACTAGTAAAAAACATTAATTTTAACTCGAAACCATTTCAGAGTTATTATTAACTTCCATCCAGAAGACTTTCTACATTTATTTCTCCTTTTTAATATTATTTTTTAAAAGTACACTAAGTAAAATACGAGGACGTATTCCTTGAATCATAATCTATATGCTACAGCGATGACTTGACTCCCTTCAAAAAGCGTCTATGATTTTATAATGTAAGTAAGGTACTGTTTACTTTTTAATATTCATCATCAGAAGTCATCACTCCTAAAATTGATTGGGATCGGATTGGTGTGGTGGCGAGTGTATTAGCTACCGATCCCTAAGGCCAGGGTTCTAATCCCGGTGTTTTCGGATGTTTTCAGTTGAATCCATATCCTTACTTGGGTGTTAGGTATGTATTTCAAGTGCAGTACACAATCCATCGAATGCGACGTTAAACCGCGGACCCCTTGGCATCTTACGTTATGACTAGCCTTATACCGACGCCAGTTTTCCTTCCACTCTTCCTCCTCCGATCCCCAGAAAAGCTCTACATTTACTTATGGCGGTCACCTCCCCTTAAAACCAGCACACTTAAGATTGCCTAAAAGCAAATACATAGAAATTTGACAAATACATAAAGATCCATAGCATATCTGATGATTCCCTGGCGTATTATCTGGATGGTGTCTTCTCGGGTAATCCCTGATGACGAGTATGTGTAGGAAACTATGGAATTTTTCACCCGGCAAACAAACTAAGAAGACGTCCATCAATGGTTGATGACAAGAGTGGCATTGCTTCATGGTTTGTCAGGATGTACGCATTTAGCATTAAATTCAGAAAATATTAGCAATAAGATTATTATAGTCCTTTGGTGTAAAACATACTTCACTCCCATTTAATAGCATATCGAGTGGATGTAAAAATTAAGCATGTTGAAGGTACTTAAAAAGGCAAATAATCATCCTACATTTCCACCAATATCCCATGTGTAAGTAGCTATAAACTCTTATGACTGTAAATGAGTGTATAAAAAAGCAGGTATTCTTCTCACAATCGAAAGTTGTGGTGGAATGGCATATGCTCCAATAGGACTTAAGCAAATAATCGACACCACTAATGAGATTCTTATCCGCATCATTTTTTAATAATCTAATATATACTAACCGCTAAAAATCTATTAAATACTTTTTACCTCCAGCTCCCATGTTGTTTTCTAATGTTCTTAATAGACTACAAATTATGACATTTTTTATGCTCGATAACCGATACGGATTAATCATACGCTCATGCTAAGGATTCATGTAAGAAGATAAATTCCATTCAAATTCCGGAAATTCAGACAAATTTTGGAAAATAGTTTGACCAAAAAAAAACAGGAACCTACCTATTCTTTCGTTTAAAACGAATGCCTGTGGTCTCGAGTTTACAATATTACATAATGCAGCAAACAGAATGCTCATTAACGGGGCATTTATGCATGGAAGGAAATCCTAAACAACAATAAAGACTTAACAGCTAAGTTTCTTCATTGAAGTTCCAAGAATAAGAAAAATGATCTTCTTGAGCGCCTTGTATTTACACCCACTTTGTCTGGATCGGCTTAAACGTTATTTATGTGCCGCAAATTAATTACTCACGGGATTAAAAAAAACATTAAATCGCTACCATCAGAGTCATGGGTTCTTCACGTAAACAATATCGGTGTCCTAATACATACAGTTATTTTTGGGACCTAAATAGCCTACTGAATAGAAGTTTCAGCTTTCGACTGAGCGTTGAGTCTCTGAGAACCGCCTACTGAATCAAGAACGTGAGGTCTTCCAGATGTACCCAGGCGGCACGGGGTGTTTGGCGGGGGGGGGGGTGTTTCCCCATTCCGCCGCTAGCCACTAATGTGTAATTCCTGGCGTCGTACGTCTCTGTCGTATTCGAGCTTTGCCCTGAGCAATCAAACAAGCTTCAATCTGGCGAATATCTTGTTTACAGAAGCGAATTACAGAGAATTTAATATGATTAGACGAACCTCAATCGGTTAACGTCTCTCTAAAGGTGAACATTTACTTGGTTTTGTGATCAATTATACGGTGTCGTTCTACTCAACACATTTTCCAATTGATCGTAATCGTAGGCAGAGTGGTAATGGATGCCTTATTTCATTACTACTCAAAATAAGTCCACGTCTTTTTTTATCTTGAATAACTGCTAAATCTATAGCATTTTAAAACAATTTGTACGCACCAGTGTGGGTCCAAAAAGAGGTCTAACGATCTTAAATTACCCATTTTCCCACAGTAAATCGGGGGGACACCAGATGGCCATTAAATATCCTGTCGTTCTACACAACACTTTTTCCAATCGAAAATAATCGTAGGCAGAAAGGCGACTGATATCATTCTTTTAATAATAAAAATAAATATTTTTTTTTCTATATTTTAATGCACTGTTAAATCTTTCCTATTTAAAAACAATTATACTTACCCGTGCGAGTTCAGGAAAAGAAGTCTTACGACATTTAATTACCCGTTTTACCCAAGGTAAGTCGGTGGGGTGTGGCCATGAGGCCCTTAAATTGGGATCTAAGCAAAATTCCCGCAAAGTCCGACCCCTCTCCGTCGCTGATCCCCAACTTTTTCCCCAGAACCACCACCTTGAAAACTTGAAGTTACTTTTTTCTTGCATCCTCCTTTGATTCATTGGCTAGTTTTATCACATCCTTCTCCGCGCCCGGCTATCTGCGTCTCAACCCTCCCTCCAAACTGGCGAGTCGAGCTCACAAGCACAAATACGACGGTTTTGCCCCGTTATTTTTTTCACATTAAGTCAGCTTTTTCCTTTTCAATTTCTCATAACTACCTGGAGCCACTCTGCGACGTGGGTGGGTGGCTGACGCTATTTCGGGATTCATGAATCAAATTTCAGTTATCAAGCCGGATCCATAAATATATTTTTTTCCCTTACTGCAGAGCCTTTAATTTTTTCATTCCCAATCTCACTACCCCTTCGTTCAGCCTTCCTCTGCATTCCACCCCTCCGCTAACCCTTAACAACAATCTCAGAACCCCGCCCCTCTCCCCCCCCCACTCTCGCATTGCTACACCCCTTTTTGAACTATTTCCGATAGTAGCGGCAGTTGTTGCCGTTGGAATTCATTCCATGCCTCTCGCGGCCGTTCATTTTTCCTCATTTGGTCCAGCGGGGCGAGATTCGCCTTTTCAGCCTCTCCCTCTCTACAAATGAGCAGGGCAGGAAAGAAATCCTTGAAAAGAAATTAAATAAAAACTACGCGTTGGAAGGTTTTTGGAAGATGAGGTTATCCGCGTGAAAAAGAAAATATTTAGGGATTTTTTGTTAACCGTCACAGAGTCCGAAGAATTAGCTCTGCGAACACAGAAACTACCTAGGATGATGCAGCTTAAAAAAATGAAATAATATAGTCATGAGGTTAGCGTCAACGATTTATTACAGAAAAACATAAACGGCGTTACTTCTTGTTAAAGGAATAATGGTTTGTTTATAGTATGTGGTGCATCGGGCTTGGTTTGCACGCAAAACATTACAACAAATTTTCGAGAATGTACACTAAGCGTTGAATTTTTAGGAATCGTCATCATAGGTATCATCCACGTTCCAACTTTGCGTAGACTTATCGAAAAACATTAGTGAAGGGTTCGAACATGATAGCGTAGAGCAATCTGAGTGACCAACAAGTCTTTTTTTCGCTTCTCATTACCAGTCATTTGTTAAAAATTGGTGAAAAGCATGTGATAAAAACAGACTTAAATCACGAATGAGCCCGTTTCATGGCACAGGATGTTAATGGCGTAACCTCACGCTATTTATTTTTCATAGACACTTCTTTCGGCTTGAATGTTTAGATGATAAGGAATATTAATCAGAAACAGGCAAAAATAATCAAAGGTAGGAGATACAAAGCGAGTTATAAATCTATGGTAGCTGCGGTGGTAGTGATATCCTTTACTCTTTGGCTAATCCTTCACCTTGGTGGAAATGAGTAACTGGTGTGGTCCATAAATATCGCAGAAAATATATGTACTAGTAATGACAGTTGGTTACAACTTAGAATTAACTTAAAAGATATTTAGTAATTGATTCCACCCATCGTTTCCCAAAATAGTTTACCAAGCTTTTTATTTCAACAGCATTACTTCTCCTTTTTTTTATAATATAGCCTTTCCTCAGGCATTATTCTCCCGTCACATTACAATATTTCCGCATTCAATACTTTGGTAAAAAGAATATTACGATACAACCACAAACTGAAATTACGTGTGAACTGTTGGCAGCAAATGGCGAGGATGAGGAGTGAGAAGAGAAGCAATCTCGAGAGGAACGGGTGTTAATAGCAGGAAGACTGGGTATTACTCCTAATGAAGTCCTCGCAATTGCGCCGAAGTGCTTAGAACTCTCCTCTCCCGCGGTCCACAGCCGAGTATCACCGAAACTTCTCCAACTTCCACCAACTCTCCTCCCCCATCATTTTCCCCGCCTTTGTCTCCATTCGCTATTCGCACTTGACAACAAAACTCACGCGTACATGTTCGCGGTGGACATAAGAGCGGGCCAGAGCCCTTTTAGATCATGATTATCGAATGGGGCTCCTCCTGGAATATCCTCACAAAGAGAAGTAGTGTCCGGATGTCTAGTAAGACGCCGTTCGCATAGCACTCACTGGTGGAAGCACGACGGAGTTTCGTGCCCACGTAGCATTCGATGCAGTTGTTCAGTGTGCGAAAACTCATGGGTAGCTTAACGTGTGGGTATGCACGGTGGACAGAGGCATAAAAAGAATTTTCACTTTCCCAAATATACCCGTGAGAGAATTGCTTTTGGAGTTGCGGAAGAAAAATGTTCATTCGTGCTGAATGGGCAAGAAATTTTTATCTTCCCTTTTTCACAACTAGAATTTGTGGACGAGAGATAATTTGAAAAAGTTTCCAATTACGTTCATTTTCGCAGAAAAAGATTTCTTCGGCTTTCGCTCTCTACGAGACGAAAAATAGTAGTCTATTTTGCGGAAATTTAATGGAATCAAGAAAGGAGACTATAGCAATTTGTAACACAATTGCTTTCACGAACTAATCCTTTCTCCAATGTACTCATGGCCGCTATAAAGGGCCCTTAAAAAGGGCATTACTCATAACCGCAATAGTAAAATACCTGCTCTGAACCACAATAATTACTATGAAAAACCTTAAATAAGCATCCGACTCACATGAAACGCATGGTAAAATAAAGATACATACCTATCCATGATAGAACAGATGCAAGCCTTTTCAATATACCATTTAGAGTGAATCGAAGACCAATAAAAATATGGCTAATTATATTGATTTCGAAGTAATTATAATGAAAAGATGAGTTTTGTAGCCTCAGTTACTAAAACTCGAGTCTATACACCGAGTCCACTTCTCGATTCCGTTATTTCTGTTCCTTATAAAGATTCACTCATTTTTCAGCATTTAAAGATTATGAGATTTATGCTTTGAGTTATATCTTCTAAAATTAACCGATTTACAGAGACATCATAGGTAACCATCGGTAACACGTGAAAAGCACAACGGTAAGCGTGTCGATGTATTTTCAAAATTATATGATCCTCTCTTACTGGGACACTTCAGAAGGGAATTTTCTGGCAGAATGAGAATATATATATTCCTAAAAATTAACACTTAACAATTAGCAGGAGCAACGATGTAAAGAGAGCTCCAGCGCAAAGAGGCTTTTTAACTATTTTCACAACAGAAGCTGATCCGAATTAAAACAGGGAAGCAATGTTTAATTCTGAAAGCCCGAGAACTACAACCGAATAAGCATACTTGAGATTTTCTAAATTCGTAATTATTCCAACAAGTATGTCATGGCTACAAAAGCCTTCAAAACCATAGTTTCATATAATTAAGTTTATGGAGACAATTTTTTTATAGTCGAAATGTATGCCAATGTAACCACCATTAAAACGTACACACAGATCAATTATTCAATCCCATCTGAATCTGATTATAGACCAACTTCTAATGTCTCAAATAATCTTCACATCTATAAGATACAGGAAATAAAAATGCAGACCAAATCTTAGGTTAGGAGCGCACAAATCCCCATCGGTACGAAAAACAGAAGCAATAACAGACACAGAAGTTCAACTGTAAGCAGAGTACTGTCAACACTCGGACAACTCAAGCCATAAGTGCAAACGTCACAAACTCCATAAACCTCTGGGGCATTTTGTAGCCTGCAGTAGCTATTTGAGCGACAAGAGGCCTACGAATAAATGCCAAAGCAGTCCCAACGCAACTCGACGCGTTGGAAGTTTTCCTTTCACAAAGGAGGACTCGCAAAGCCGCCTTAAAGGGTGAAGCATACAGGAGTGCAGGCGGCAGTGCTGTAAATGAGTTTGCGAAGGCAATATTCACTTAAGCTGAGTTCCTGGGTCTTTTGACACAGCGCGGTGCATCACTGTTGACCGTATTCGGGTAGGGGTCAGGGGTGGTTTGACATACGCACTACGGTTAGCCTTGGCCATAGTCAACATACTTGCGTCGTCAAACGTTATCCTGAGGGAACACGCGGATGAAATATTTATCAAGGCATCACAGGACCACAGAGTATTTACAAAGAGGCCTAATTGGTTGCTTCGATTGTTATTTCATTTTTGCACGCATCCACCATACTGTTAGCAATGTTTAGCCGTAGCCTCCGAGATTCACAGGCCTGAAAATCCAAATTTCGATTGATATCTGTTGTAAATAGTAGGTCTACAATTTCCATTGCCCTTACGGATAAAGGGGAAATAATAGAATAGAAGGTTATTATTGCAGAGAATACTTGGTAAGAACCATTAATTTTCATTTATTAAGATAATTAAACGTAAATGATCGCTGCGGAAATTCTTAAATCGCTGGAATGAACTTCAATCTAAATATGGGGAGGCAAAATCTGAATATGGCTATTTTAGGGGAAAATATTTCCTTTGTTAATTTATCTTGGATCATCACATGCCTCTCAAATAAATAGCACCTTGCGTTTCATGAAGGCGGCAGTCGGTTTTGTTGCGAGGAGGCTCGCTTAAACAGGTATATTCAAGAAGACTGCGTGTATTCATGGGTATATTACTTATTAATAAATAGATATCAATTGATTTGTACTGTTTTATAACCAAACCTCTTATTGAACTCGTAGATCAGAAGAAAATGAGAAGCAATTGTAAGTCTTCATCATATCTTTCATTGCTTTGTTCCAAATCGTCTTTTAATTCCATCAAATTTTATGTCACGTCGTATTTATCGTTCGAGTAGGTATGTGATGGACATGGAGTTTCTAATTTATCAAAGTTATTTCTAGTAGTAGCCTAAAATGCTAAAATAATGCTAATGCAATCCTAGTGCATATATGCATATTTTTTAAAAGGTAAAGCGACCCTTAAACTGAGGCATTTGATAAAAAATAATTTCCTAACTTTTTTGAACTTCTCCATAAGATGATACAGCGAACGCACTTCCCGCTTTCCGTAGGACTACTAAATAAAAGCGGGGGCGGTAGTGTTACGGCCAGTACATCTCGAAGGCTACGGTTCAGCCATCTCAGAGCACACGTGGAGTAAACCGAAGCACGCTATAAAATTCGAAGACGCCAAAATAATAGCTAGGTCCTTGGAAAATCTTTACTCTACTTTCTATTGAAATCTTGGAAAATCTATAGAATTCGAAACCACGCCCATGAATTTTAACAGGGAGGACGGTTTTCCAGCACGGTGCATGGAAGGGAATAATAAGTTTCCCGGTCAATCAGAAAGCAGCTCCAATACAGGCTTCAGAGGCGGTCAATCATAGCAACACCCAGCAAGCCCAGGCCTATTTAATGGGTGGCAATAATGACATTCTAGACCTGAAGGCACCACCAGGATAGCTAGAGAAACAATTGTCTGTTCAAACAGCATACGGATATCAACCCGAATATCCTCAGCAAGTTCCTTCGATACAAAGCTTCAAATCACCGCCGTGCGCTCACTGATTGCGGTCGGCATTAATTTATTTGGAAGTGGTACAAAAGTGAAATTTGGTAATATGTCCATTCACACCTGACTTAATGCAATGATCTATGGACAATTAAATGAGGCATTTCCTTTTTTTAAAAGCACTATAAAATTAGAAAACCCGACATTTTTTTAAGGGTGACGAATAATTATCTTATGTCTTATTCGCGTAAGGAAAATATGAAGGTAATGTTGCAAAACTATTTTAGCATCAGTTCTCACCGAAGCACTTATTCAAACACCAAGCTTTTTTTATTCGTTCAACTTGTATTTTTGAGCCCATAACTTTTTGGATTAGGTATACTATAAGACATCAATATGAAACGTTTCGAAAGAGAAAAGATTACTCGGAAGTAATGTCCAATGTGAGTAGGACATTACTTCCGAGTAATTTTTCTCATTAAAAAGCCGGTTTCTTTCTCTGTTCGCCACTATTAATTAGGGAATGGCTTGGGATAGAACTTATGAGCATGGCGCCTTGCGCAACAAGTTCTTACGACCATCGTCACTTCTGGCCTCTCCATATGCTCTCTGTGACTGAACCCTCTGTCACCCAGCCCTCTCCCCAGAGCATCCCCCCAGCGAAGATCGCCGATATAAATATGTTAAAGGTCGTTACGATAATTCTTCTAGTGTCACAACCCTGTGAGAACAACTAGAATCATACAATAGGTTAAAATTAACACAATCTTCAAATTAAGTTCGAATCCGACCTCTTTTCTGAGGCAGTCAAAAATATTTAACGAATCCCAACATAGGTACTACTGTCGAGCATGAGTATAAATTTGGGGAATGTTTTCCAAACCATAATGTTTAAAAGTGTCTTTTTCTGAACGAACGGTAGGAGACCATATTACCGTATTAAGACTATATATTAATTTGTTTGAAAGGTCTCGTTAACTGATTTAGTCCGCAGAGCTGTTTTTAAATAAATATATTAACTATTAAGTTCAGCCGTCATATCTCGCATGCTTCTTTTTAACAAATATGTATATCTCTCTGAATGTATGCATTTGCATCATCTACAGGCACAGTTCTTTTGTAGCTCACACAGTGAGGTACTATACATGTTTTGCTGAATTTTTTCTTCCTGCCACATACACTCGTGGTTACTTGCTGGGCACTATGGAGATGAAAAGGTAGGCCTACAATTTCTGAAACAATAGGTTCATCCTCATTTTCTTGAAGGAGATATTAATACGTCAAACTCAATTTTTAGACCAATTTCTAATTTCTTTCTAAACTCTCTATTTAGATCCTTGGGGATCTAAATAGAGAGTTTAGAATACCTATTTATTTGGTAGCGGGAAACACATTGTCTCTGAAATTACGTTTACGATGCTCTATAACCCAAACGGTAATGATTATTGATGAACATATGGCACTGGCAAGTAACATGACCAATTTCCTGCACTACAACTATCCCTGAATTCAATTTCACCCCTCCCAATGACTATCTTATTTCTACCCTCATCCACAAAAAAATGTCTTTCTCCATAATTTAAAAATCTCTATTCATTTCTCCTTTTCATGAATTATTTCTTCGTTTTTCTCCATCTCTCTATCTCTCGACACACAATTAACTACTCTAATTCTTCATCATACCAACATAATATAGGGTAATAGCTACCTCCACCATGATCCCACAAATAGCAAGTTTCTGAACCAAACAATGATCACTATTTGTTTTATTCTACACTCTTCTTTATGCCTTATCTCGAGAACTTCTCCAAAAAATTCACTCATAAACCTCAGGTATAATAAGATAACAGGAATAAGTTCCGAGTATCATTCCCCCTTCTTAAGAATCTAACTCAAAAACTGCGTGTTAAATGCATTGAAAATTAATTAAAAGTTTAAGAATCGATTTCACACAGCAATATTCAATGAATGTTATTTAACGCCACATAATAAATTAAAAGAAACTACAATTTTACAGATTTTACATTATCTACATAACATCACCTTTGGATTATTATTGGTCTCATTTACCCCCTAAACCCCCTTAATTCCTCTCAAAGGGGGAATTCTCCATGGATTAAGAAACTCTGTGCCAAACACATTACTATCCAAAATACTCCTGAGAAACCTCTTATGCTCCTCCAGGGTTAGTTTATTGCTACTCAACACAATATATTACATCTAGTTCCTCGACTACGCAAGAATCTCATTTTTCCTTTTTACGAAATAAGTGATATTTTGAGACACGCATTAATTTTATCTTAACGTTTGCAACCACAAATGTAAATTGAAGGCATAAGGCAATACATTATTAATCAACTGAGAATCGGAAAGAAGTGAGTAAAAGGAGGCTAATCATGTTTTCCTTCCAAGAACTGTTATTCCTCAGGGGAGCGGGGAAGTTGAAAAAACTTTCTCGTGCTCCTTTTGATTGCCTTTATTGAATCAGCCGCTTCTTAATTGAGCTCAGTCAGTTCCTTCTGGCAGGCGCTAAGAATGGCATGATTCAATAGTTGGCTTGCCAAATGTAAGACTTTCAGGTAACACAATTTTGACTGATTCAATAACGTTATTTCATGAAATTATTTATAACTGGAGGAAGGAACTGCGCCGTAAATTGATGTTTCTGGAGGATAGTTAGGTACCTTCCTGAATTCACTCTCAATAGCCACTCCATTCACCAAGAGTGAGATGTAATTAGGAACATGTCAACAACTATATATCTAGATGTATTTCTCTAAATTGTAATGAGGAAAGTTTTTATGCACCATGATTTTCAAAAATTATGAAACAATAATATTTTTCAGCAATTGGCGCGGCATATAAAAAATGTTGGACTAGCCAACAATTATAAGACCTCTAGGCACCCTTTACCTTCCCTTTAGCGGTGCATCAATCTCAATGTTGGGTAAGTAGCCCAAAAATGTAATTGGGATAAATTACAATTACTTCAGCAGAAAAGTAATCAATGTAAAGTAAAAATTACTTTTTAAAAAAGTAATCCATTTTAATTAAATTTAGATTACAATTCTTGATATGCAATCGCACTCTCGATCTGGGATTACCACAACACTGGATTCTAAGAGCGTCAGGCTTTTAAAAAAACTGTTGCGGTATACTGCACACACGCCATTCCATTTCAGGGTAGGCAATGTCAAATAATAGAGTCATTGCTGCTAGATCTAGAAAACATAATTTGAAAAAAAAAAACATTTTAAGGGGACACGGCTTGAGAATGTACTGAAGGTGCTGAAAGGGGTAATGGTTGAAGCAAACAGTCAAAATAAATGATTTTGAACTAATTCTCTTGCAGTTTAAAACAAGTGAAAATTGGGGTAATCGAGACTGGCCAATTATGCCCCAATCACAAATTATCCCGAAAGTAACGACTTAATAATTGTAATGATTACTTTGGCATTAGATTACAAGTAATATTACAATTTGAAAAACAATCACTAGAAGTAAAATTAAGTCGAATGCAACCAATGATCGGATTACTTGTAATCGATTACTTCCGATTACTGACTAAGATATACCACATAAAAACAATTCAACACGCAGAGCACATTGTCTTATAGTTTAATCAATACTTCGATAACTATGAATGTGCCATGCTACTAATATCTCCTGATCATTCTCCAGCATCCATCCCAAATACTTAAGCATATACCTATCATAAGAGGGTGGATTTTCAACATAAAATGGAGAACACCCACACGGTAAGGGACGTTAAAATAAAGACTTAATGAAGAAATAATGTGTAGGCGGAAGAAAGAATGAAGTGGAGAGCTGCGCCAAACCAAATTTCGAATTGACGACTGCTGATGATGCAACATTAGGGCAGAATAAATCAATATAACACCGACTGATCAAGAAACTATTTCGCTTTCTGCAAAAACCAGCAAAAGTACCGCTAACTAGATTTAACACATAGCACACCAATTTAATGACCAGCTAATATTCACTAATTTTCAAAACATTAGAAAACTTAAAAAAAAGTGATGCGACCGTAAATAAACTACCCTTATTTTTTAGGTGCTTTCTAGGACTTTAAAGCTTAAATTCAGTCGAGAAAAGTTTACATACACATGTTTTTTTCGCTATTCTCGGGGCTACCTACGCGTGTAATATTTTGTGTTCACATAAAAAGTCAGTGTATTTTTAATTCTCTCGTTGCAAGACCCTTTAATAGTTATTGCATCTTTTTTCTTGATGAGGCATTTTCTACGCCTTTCATTACGTATCGCAAGTTACGTGATGAAAGATGGCAATAGTTCCCCACCCATTAAACCAAACACAAATGACTGCAACAATCTGCATTGACGCGATTGAAAAATAAATAATAAATTCAATACTTTTTAAGAGAAAAATATGAATGATTAATATTCTCGAAACCAATCTTAAAAGTTGGAGTCAGTGTATTGAAAATTCTTTAAGCTGAATCTCACTAATAAGAAACGATTTACGCCTGTGAAGTCCCATAAAATATGAGCTTCTGGAGTTTAAATAGTATCAGATACCGAATGCGTGACACCGAAGCTACGGATAAGTATTGCATAAACGATTATGAAGCACGCCCATAATATCCCCGTGAATATGTGTTAATATACTTCATCAAGCAGTATGCTTCGTGCTAAAACAGACTATACTCAGTTCTTTACCTATTTCTACAAATTTATAGATATTTGTATTACTTTTAAGTTAACAGTGCTCCGGGAGCAGTGCTCCCTACAAACTAAAGTTCTTTTAAAAAAGAGTTTTGCAAGAAGTGAGACAATTTTTCTCGCTAATTCACATTTATATAGATGTGGAAACGTAATCAGCCATCCAGTCAAAAGAAGATACATTAGATGCAATTTAATGCAATAAGACCAATAACATAACTCAAGTCACCTAACAGGAGCAAAAATACTAAATCTCGGTAAATATTATCTCCACTTCACCTTAACTCACTAAAATATAACTGACAATCAATGTGAACATGTATTCCGAGTAAAATGATAATTACAGAAGACCAGAATAATCGGGAACGAGAATACTCAACGTAATACTGCCAGCTGTTTCCCTAAGTTTTCACAATTCTACAATGAAGCTCATCTTCCATGAGTTTCCGCACATGATAACTTCATTCAGTATTACTTCAGAAAAAATGGATCTCCTTTCTTGAACTGATTACGTAGTTGCTTCAGCCATTTTGTCACACACATACTCTCATAATTATGGGAACGTCTCGCTTACGGGTTGGCGGCACAATATTTTTTCCATTTTCGTTGATAAAGAAATATTTAAGCACTGCTCCAAATTAAAATGAGAGAGAGAATATTTTAGAATGATTACGAGTTATTTTTTCCCCAACAGCAAGAGTTAATTGGATTCCATCCGAATACGAAATGGGTCGCGCACACGTTTTTAAAAAACCCGCACCTGTTGTCTCAGCGCGAAGTTATAATTGCGGGGTAAAAAGCACTTCCTTGAATTTGCTTCGGCCAAAATCGATAAATATGAATCAACATTCCAACACTCGCATGCAAAGACCAACGATATTTCTAGCGATATCTGACCCTCCAGAAATTCGTTTTAAATCTTTGCGCTCGTAATTTAATACATCCCGAGAGGCCGAAGTAATAGTGTCATGACGCAATGCAATGAATACCGCTCTTATTTCTTAATAATAATTCACAATTCAAACCTTCAAAAACGAAGAATTTATGTAACCTATAGTTGCTATGTTTATATTATTCATATGCATTTTCAAATCTAGCAATTTAGTAATTCCTTTTCAATTGCCCTGTATCGGATAGCCTATCTGATCATTCATTAGCCTACACCAATTTGTCTCTGCTAGTAGTCCCACCCACTTACTCCAACAACTGCTACAATAAACGCTTAGTAGTAGGTACAGGATAGATAGCGCTATTTTCACACCAACCCGGAATTTTATAATTACTAAACATTTTCTTGTCCAGTATGTTCATACACCCCTGGAGGTGTCGTGAAAAAAGTACCACTCGTTCCCAGATGGGATAACCGAATTATCCTGGAATTCCTGGAATGTCCCTGGAACTTGGATTTTACGGCTAAAAATGTACCTACATTCGTGGCAATTTTGGTTATCCCACCTGGGAACGAGTGGGACTTTTTTTCACGACACCTCCAGGGGTGTCTGGTCATGCTGATACATGCATACATACTGGTCAAGAAAATGTTTAGTAATTGTTAAATTCCGGGTTAAAACCTATCTATCCTGTACTATAGTGCCAACACATTTTGAGGAAACAAAAGAGGAATTCTCCATTTATCATTGATTTTACGAAATGCTGATTACGTCCATATTACGAAAGCATTAATGAAAAATTATAAAGGAGAGGTTTAACGGCTTAGATGCAGTAAGAAGAATAACACCAATAGAGTTTGAAGCTTCTACAACCAAAAGTTCTTATATATTCACCTTACAAAGCATTTTTATGGTAAACTTTAAAAACTACTGTGTACCAAAAATACTTTCAATCCACGTCGAAAATTAAAGGGTGCTTCGGTGCTGTCGTCAATAGGAATTTTCAACTACGCGGTAACTTAGAATAGGTGAGGAAAAACTGCCAACCTTACGTACTTACTTATGATTACGATATGCAACGACCTAAACTGTGTGATCCAATAAAATATTGCCCCAGCATCCTAATATACGCCCGAGAAAGCCGAAGGAATTGTAACTCATACTTTTAATCCAGTTACCTTATCGATAGGAATTCATATACCTCGAAAATAGCATAGTATATCACAAGTAAAATCCTGGAATACGGTCGACAGGACTAAGAAAAGCGTTGTGTTACGGGGAACTCCACAGTAAGACTGAATGGCCAAAGTTTGAGCGGTAAACGTTAATACAGGTACGACGATTCAACACAACACAATAAAAGTAGGATGACATCCCAATACGGATGACATTTTTCGTGTAACATAGCCCAGGCAAGATAATATAAACGTGGATAAGCCCATATATTCCCTCTGGTGACATAATTGAAATGGATATCCATAGCGGAAATAAAATCAAAAGCCCTTCATTTTGTTCTATGGAATTATATTTACGCTGAGGGGGAACTCAGCAGTACATACATAAGACTACAATTATTCCCTATTTTAAGCCCAGAGTGTTATATTTATGTTGAGAATTTGAGTTGAGAATCATTGTTGTAGAGAATTCATTCCTGACTCGTGTCTACACAACTGAGAGAAAGAGAATGGCAATCATTGTCGTATCACATACTGTGTTTGTAACAGAGAAACCACTCGCAGTCAGTGTAAGCACAAAGGCATTCAATGCGGTGGACATTGCGCACAAAGTTGTAGGCTACTTCCCCCAAAACCCCGCCATTGGAGACAAAGAGACCAATACGGTTTAACTCATCAAACATCGCCCCAGCAAGATAACATAAATGTGAGGAAGCTCTTTAAAAATTCTCAGCCTGGTGATATTATGACAATGGATATCTTCCGAGTATGGCAGATTTAGGAAGTAAAAGCCTCCAATGTGTTAATGTAAACGTCCTTTACTTTGCAGAGAACTCTGCATTGGGGTTTCAAGCAATGCTCCAAATTTAGAGGGAGATGGTTATATTTCGTTAAATTTTTAAGTGGTTATGCTTACCTACTACCTGCTCCACTAAGAGGGCTTGGAAATTATTTTGGTATTCATATGGTATGCGGTCTACAGGTCATTTGCGGGCAGCAATAGTATGTAATAATTTGATGGCAGAAGAATGTTACTATTTGACTGAACAAATAATTTTTATTAGCACAACCTAATGGGGTCCCAGCCTAATGGGGTCCCAGCCTAATGGGTGGCCCAGTGAAAGGAACTGGCCCCCCTACCCTGAATGTGTGAAGTTCACACGCTTGTGGTTTTGTCCGGGTTGAGCTCTACCCTCAACTATCCAAACCAACCTTCGGGTTGGATCACTGAGTGAATGGGGTCAATAATGACACAATTCCAAAATGTTGGATAATTGCAATCTGCTGCTGTAATGTTCATCAATGTTAATATGTAGGTGACGAACGAGTTTCTTCTCCGTACGGTTTGTCTTTTGGCAACTACGCTTCAAGTCCCTTAAGAAAACGTGTCCATTACCCTCATCTCTTCTTATATAAAATTTAGTTACTCCCCCACATGCACGACACAGTGGAGGTCCGTGATCAACTTCTAACAGTTTCGTGTTCTGTTTTAGGAACTCGACAACCTTTCCTTCGGTTCGAATAATTGCGTCGAATTTCTTCGCAATCATGTCAATCAGTGTAGGTAGGGTAAATTATTTTGTTGTCTGTTTCCATAAGCAATGCAACCAAACAGACATTTCTATGAACAGAGCAACAATACATTCGTGTATTTCTGTCAACAGCGTGAAAATGCAATATGTTCTTTTTGAGATAAAGGACTTGCCTGCGGCCTGCCTGCCTGCGAGGACTACATACGACATGAATACCATCAGTTTTAAGCTCGAATAACAAATTATTGGAATAGTCGAGTGGAACCTGTTTTGAGTATCAGCTTTCTCATATGGTTTGGCGCTTCAGCTTTTGATGCAAAACATGTTCCATGCAAGATTGAAGGCTACTTTCCGTGACACGTTACAAGTAGGGAGATAGGCAGGCGCAAATCGGATCACAATTTCTGATTTCCCGGTAATCGATTCGAGACTATCAGAAAGGCGAGGCCGGCGCTATTTGGTCATCCATCGCACCAATCCTATGCGCCTACGGAGCATGCATGAAAGGAGTTTTTCTGAGGAGAGAAGGGATATATACATGTGCGACCGACTCCAATCTAATCCACGTGCCTATCCAATGCCACAGAGCTTCGCTGCATCTCAATTCGCTGCTGTATCCCTCCCACCCGACCCCGACCTAAAACCCTTAGACCTCCTCATCTGTCCCATGCTCCCCTTCACATGCGGCGTGCGACAGTCATCTCGGACCTCGGCAAACCGAGTCCTTGTAAATCAAGCGGAATGGAAGTGGTTTCGGACCCTGAGTTGGTTGGTTTATATCACAGCCTTTGTATGCGTGAGTCGAGTGTTTAAGGGGCTTTCGGGCTGCGTGATGTGGATGATTTCTTGAAGAAGCATGGAAGGAACGCAGGGATTGAGAAGGACGACATGGGATATTTCTTTAGCCAAGGAAGGGATTGAAAGAAAAGGGCGACGAGCAACAAATATGTTTATCTGAACGTTTAAGTATTTAAAAGTACAAAATAATACTTCCAGTCTTTTCTTAATATATCCGACTTTTTAAGATTTTGAATTTGAAACACCCGAGAGTCAACGAGAAGTAATGTCTCTCATTAAAATCATTAGTAGTAGATTAGGTTTGCAACTTTCAACTCCTTCGCACTTAGAAACATTAATTTCCATGTACGTTAATGAATTATTTTCGTTTTCACCTTATTAGCGTAAATTAAAGGAATTATGACGCAGTTAGTTGAAAACAGAATAAAGCTGTGAGAAGTAGTAGGTTAACCAATTTGAAGATGGTAAAGTAAATTCTAAACTATTTTTAAAACATTCCTGCTTACCTCAGACCAGGGAGTCAAACTCGAGCGGGAGTCACCTGGGGGTTGTGTTTGAACCGGTCTAGATAATTCTGATAAAGTAAATAAGGAGTCACGTGGTACAACAACAAACAGTTCGAGATTTTGGTGAGTTTTATCCTCTCAGAGGGAAAACTTAAGTGCCCGATATGCTGTTTATTGCGTCTCTCTTCTCGATATTTAACTCCATGAACAATATTTCCAGGGAAAAACTCTATCGGGAAGAATGCTTGAGATTTTTACGAGTAGTTTAAATACACAAAAATCTCGAACAATGGTGATTGTACCACTCGACCCCTTAGTTACGTGATTGGTATTATCTCGAACGGTTCAAACACAACCCCCCAGCTAGGGGACACACGAATGTGTGAAATCCACAGGGAAATAAATATTCTTGCCCAATGAGTCATTCACCAATTTATTTATTACGTATAGTTCTTGCAAAATTCCTGGCGCTGCGCAGTGGTCGATCTTGGGATATGGACTACGGAACTTTAAAAATCCTGCGAAACGGGGAAGGAAGCCCGTTTCGTGTAGAGGATCAGAAAACCGTTCTAGTTAACCAGCCAACACAAGCGCTTCGATAAATGGGGAGACTCGCCAGTCGCCACTACCTGCCGTCCCGTTTTGACTCGTATCACTATGAGACCTCAAGATAGGCTGACAACCTTAAGGATTTTCCCAAGAATTTTCCACTTAGTTTGCCAATATTTTTGGAGCTCAAAACGAGCTATGAAAAAATGTTCAACTTCTTAGATTTTATGGCGGCCATTTTTAAACATCGCCGGGAGTGTTTTTTGACCTATATACTGTTTTGTGGAAAACCTAACTACTTTTTATTTCTGAAGATAACAAAATAATTTAAATCCTTTGCATTTTACATTTAATAGAAATGATCTACATTTTTTGAACATGTTTCAGCTATTTATTGAAAAAATTGCCTAAAATTATCACCAAAAACTATGTTACACTTGTTAAAAATCATTTTTGCGTTAAAATTTCAACTGAAGGGAGTGATTCTTGCTTGAATAATTTTTATGAGCATTTGGGTTACAGATCTATCTTTATCTGTCGTTGCCAGAGAAAAGTATAAAACCTGAGAACCGTGTTTTTTATTTTATAAAGTTCATCAAACATTTGCAGCTCGGACTAAAATGAAAATACTTAAGGTTCAATATCTAAAAAGAAACTGGGTGAATTTTTTTTTAATTTTCACTTAAATATGTCCTTATAAATAGTGAACTGCTGTATAAACTTAATGACTGATACTTCAGTTGTTTAAGAGCTATGGAGTCTCAAATGTGGCATAAAAAATATGTGTTTTACGTTTAATGCAGTGAAGAAAACTTTTGTAAGTGGTCTTAGTTTTCGTATCATTATATTAACCATTGTAAAAATATTACTACTGAGACAAAACCCAAGTAAAGTAGGCGAGACTTTGAGTGGTATGACATGCCTGATAAATTCATAGCGATGAACGATTTCTGCCACTTGCCTATTAGCCTGGCGTGTATGTGTGTGTTCATTGTGCCTTTTTCGCGAAGTAATTTGTTTCCCCAGCCTCACTCTCTTGCCTTTGCCGACCTCTCTTCCCCTCCGTCCTTTCCCTTAACCCCCTCCACTTCTACCTCCCCTCCTTGCCAAGTAGTTCTGCACCAGGAACGTTTGCGGGAGCTATACAGGTGAAGAGGGAAATACCATCCCAAAAAGGGCAGATATACAATAAGGGACTGTGGAGTAGGCTACCCCTCCCTCTTACCCGATGTAATAGGGGAGGATTAGGGAAGAAAGACGGGAGTGAACGGGGTTCAGAGGATGCGGCACAAAACGCTAGTGTGAGATCCCCCCTCCTAAATAATTATGCCCCGTGGGCGCGGAGGAGGAAAAGAGGGAGCAGAGGAAGACGGATAGACACGACTGCTTCTTCTTCCTCTCCTTTTTTTATTATTTAAAGTGTGTATCCTGTTTCTTTCACATTCCCGCAGTGCGTCGTCCCAATTAGGGCGTTATCAATGTCGCCATGAGTTCTACAATCCACCTTTAGAGGAAAAAAGAAGAGCGTAAAAGAGGGAAGGAACACCATCCTTTCACGAGACCCATAACTTAAAGGTATAATTATGACAGAAATGAGAAGTATTCCGAGCAGACAAGGTATAAAATTTGAATTTATACGGCGAAGACGTAATTATTCAGGAACTTAAGAATCTCTATTTTTGAGTGATTTTTTAAGTGAATAAAGAAACTACACGTAGCAATTGCTAAACGAAAATGTTTTACTTACCAGTTATCTACATTGATTGAACAATAAATATTATAATGATAAGATAAGGTTCTTGTTTTATGTTATATTAAGAATTTTAGAAAAGAATAAATTATTAGCTCAATTATTGTATTTTAATACATGTCGAATCTGATTCAAGATAATTTAATAGAAAAAAAGAAAGATTGATGTGGAAACCACTCGAATGTAGAAGTGTAGAAGAAAAAATGGGCCTCAGTGAGAAAAGTGAAGAATTGGATCTATAGGGAAAAGATTCTGCTAATGTCATCAATTTATCAAACAAAAATCTTGTTTCGAAGCCTGATATATATGTAGACTAGTCAACGGCATAAATCATGTTTTCCATGGGATAAGAACACCAATAAGATTTTTTAGCAAACGAGAATACTCAATGAGATATCGCCAGCTGAAGGTACCCAACGTTTTTCCTCCTCCAACGAATGAAGCTCCTCTTTCATAAGCTTTCGCACATGATTGCTTCATTCAGTATTACTTAAGAAAAAATGAGCTCCTTTCTTGAACGGCTCACATGGTTGCTTCAGCTATTTTACCACACACACTGTCATCATTACAGGAACGCCTTTTCTACAGTTTGGCGGCACAATATCTAGAGAAAAATATAAGCACTGCTCCAAATCATAATGAGTGAGAGAATATTTTAGAATGAGTAAGAGCTATTTTTTTCCCAACAGCAAGAGTTAATTGGATTTCATCAGAATATGAAATGGGCGCAAGTCCATTGAATAGGACATGTTTGCCATGGTATAAGAAACAACAGCCTTGAATCTGAAAACCAAGCTAGCACCAGTACTAATCCAATTCAAGAGAACATCGAATTTTGGACAATAATATGGATTTCAGTGAGATCATGTTTGAATCATCACTGTTCCTGGAAAAATAAATTAAGATAATGACTACGCTGATTACAGACTACCACACGTACGTTTCCAATTAGTGACTACTACGGCTGGTTGAGAGTAATTGCATTAATGAGCTATCATTACTGAGTAAATCAGCGACTTAACAAAATTACTTAAGAATGGATTCAAGGAGCTCATAGAGAAAGAAATGGCAATAATAATCAGTGTGGGACGCAATATAGAAAGCTAAAAATGACCTATACACCCTGACATCTTCTCTGAATTCAGGAAAGAATTCGTGAAAAAAATACAAAGTAAGAAAAGTTAATGACGTGACTTAATTCACCAATAAATATATAAATGTTCCCTTAGGAGGGAGGTGGCCATCTTTAAAGGAGACGGGATTCATTAGGAATCAATTTAGCCGCCAATTTTTCTTATCTATTTCAGCCATCATGGAAGGGGGAAACCTCCCGCTCTGCTGTCTTGGAATTTGTTATAACTTTAAAACTTATTAAAACGGCTTTTTAAAATAATTTTTCCCCTTGTTCATTTTTTTACGGTGAAGCATCACATCCCGTATTTAATTAAAGAGTAGGTGCAGAATTAACGAAACATGTAAGCAGGAGCGCGGAGGAGGAGTGAAAGAGTCCATTGCCTACGAACCAGCTCCGCTCGCAGAATACTATAAGCGGTCTCCACGTGTGACCAAAGGTCGCTTATCTTCATTGCCAACTTCGAAATTCTCCATCTGTTTATTCACATTAGCTTTATAGTTCTCTATGGTTCTTAATCCAACTGTTCAGATGGGCTTCTCCGATGAGCTTCGAACAATATCAGCGTATTACGACACAGCTCTGATAGGATCGTAGATATTGTCATGGCAACCACTGCTGACACTTTCTCGTCCTCTGGTTAAGCCGTAGCTTCTGAGATATACAGCCCTGAACACCCAAATTTCGACCGTCATCTGTTAGTAGTAGTCCCTAAATTTTTAATTCCCATACGGAGCTAAGGGTAAAAATCGAACAGAAGGTTAGTACGGCATGTAAGACTTGATTAGCACCATAAATTTTTCTTAGCTCGCTAGAATGTGCTGTTATCTTCTATATATATAAAACGGAATGTCCTGACTGACTCACTCACTCACTCATCAACGCACAGCCCAGTGATAAAAACGTGAAATATTCATATTATATCCCTATCGTGGTGTTTAGGCACACTAAGAAAGGATTTTTGAAATAAACAATTTTTGGGGTTGTTTTTACCCCATGAATGTTAACATTTACTCTCATAAGAAAAGCATTGACTTCGGTGTATGTGTTTCTTTATTCGCTTTTTTAAATTACTTGCATTCAAGATATTGGATGGACATTTACATCATCGAACTAATAAAAGAATGCTGTATTTAATTCTTTCATTCGATTTTCTTATACGCTTCGTTTTTGTCTCATTATTGCATTTTTAGCTCTAAATTCATCAATTTTTCTTCCTATTCAACAATAGAAATTTCCTTGGCAACCAAGCGTGAATATCCATTTAATAGCGATTTCACGAATGGCCATTCATGCCTGCAGCATTTTTAGGCCAGGTTCAGTGACTAAGTTGATAAGTGTTTACCCCAACCTCTCTATTTGCGTTTAATGGCTTTTACATAGTAACAGCATTTAGCACGTCACATTGATTCTTATACTCACATACAACGGCTTTCATGTTTTCTCTCTCGCGCTGAATTTTAACGGGCACACTCATCTAGCCCTTATTAGCATTATTTATGGCCGCAGTGTGTAATCACATTACCAAGTAGTATACTTGGTATTTTTCTGCTTCTGGAATTGATATCTGGAATATGTATACCATCAAACATATTCTCAGAATTTGAACTTAAAATCATGATATTTCGTACATTTATTTTTCTAAGAAAAACGAACGACAAGGAATCGAACTGGAGATCATGTGTTACATGAAAAGAAGTCAGTTATCTGTGCATAGAAGACATTTTATAATCCTTAAAGTTTGTAAATCGTAAAACATTTCGTTTTTGAGTTTTACACGAGCATGCATACTTTGTACATAACTTATAAGATTATCATTACATATTAGCAAATTTCAATGAGAATTCACTCAGCAACATGCGGTTAGTGGCTGATAGATAGTACCTGAATAAAGCACGCGTTATGCATTGATTCTTATTCATAAAGGTAAATGGCATCTCCCACTGAAATTCCACGGGCATGATCATCTTACCCCTTTGAATATTATTTGGCACTATTTCTGGAACAACATTGGATAATTATATTACCAAATATGTGGTTTTTGTACCTTTTGTTTTTCTCTTCTTCTAAAATATCTATAAAAATGCGATTTAAAATATTCTCTAAATTAAACATCCAATTTCATGTCATTTATAATTTTTTTTGCCGAGAAAATGTAAAATACTCAACATTAGCCCGGTTCTTTTATGCATTGTCGGAGCAATTAATTCACATCTTACCGTGCAAAGCCGGGTCCCGCTTCTAGTAACAGCATAAGGACACAAAATCTGAGGTCGTCTACTCCAGGTGAAAATATCTTTTTTGCGACTTCATCGAATCACATGCCTCGCCAATAGACTACACCTAGCATATCATAAAAGCGGTCGTCGGTTGTGTCACGGAGGGAATCGCTTCAACCGGTACATATTGACAAATGGGTAGCAAGTGATTCTTACTGTTTTCAACCAAGACTTTCTACGTCTTCATAAACTAATGTACATCACATTAAAATGAGAATACAATTTCTTTATCTTCACTTTTATTGTTTAGTGTCAAATTGTCTTTTTATTTCACCCAATCTGGTGTCAGGACGTGTTTATCGATCAAGAAAGTGATTGACATACAGCTACTGATTTTGAAGTTTTCCTAGTAATTGCCTAAAATTCCTCGCAGCGGGATGATCCCCCGACCTGCCCGGTCGCAGAAGGGACAGAAAGAGTCGTCTCTCTTCCCCCTACCCCTTGTCCTCTCTTGGAAAAACAGCGCAGATGACGAAGACATTCCTACTGCTGAAGACGGTTGCAAAAACCGAAACTTTCGTGATGTGTGTCTTTCTCTTTTTTGCGTCTAAGGTGCTCGTTTCTATTTACGAATATTGTGTATCGCCGAATGGCTGCCTCTGACCTCTGAACTGCTACGAATAAACGAAGAATTGTTCACCATTTGGCCACAAATATGTATGAAATAAAAACTTACAGGAAGTGAGGAAAAGAATATAGAAAAAAATATGTGTTCTTACTGAACGTTTCGGACCGGTTGGTCCTTCCTTAGCGTTAGGTGTCATCAGTATGAGCAAATCTTTTTTCTCGGACACATTCGATGGCTCAAGAAACATGTATGGACGAAAAATAGTCAATTCCCAATCACTAATGACATTTGGACACGGCTTTAAAATATTGGAGAGAACTATCCAAATACTTTCGACGTCTATTGCGTTAAAGTAACCTCGATATTGACGCAATGGACGTCCAAAGTAACCGTGTTGATGACGCGATTGACGTTCAAAAAAACCTTGATAATGACGCAGTAGACGTTCAAATTATCGTTGATAGTGACGCAGCATAAATATCAAATTGATCGAATTGCTAAATAAAAAGTGAGGAATGTTATTTAGTTTTTCTTTTCTTCATCTTTAGCCTTCTTAAGTTCCAAAATGAAGCGTATGATTTCATCGAGTTAATTGTAAAAATAGTTGGTTCGGAAGACAATTGGTTGTTGTTGGTCGTTGGTTGCAGACAGTTACTGTGTGGTTTGAGTTGTGACTCAGCAAGCCGAAGGTGTATCCTTCGATTCATAGTACAGGAGTATTTCTTTTCTATGCAATTTTCATGGATTTAGTGTTAGTCTTAGGATTGTGATCTTAGGTTGGACGGTGTGATGTAATCTTAACACTTGAAAGGGCTTGATTACGAGACTATTAATGCAAATATGAACTCAACTTTTATCTCCTTCACCATGTTTTTCCTTCGGCCTTTACTGCATATAATTGCTGAACAATGAGTGTTTTGTTGCTGAACTTCCCGTCGAAATTCAACAGGAAGAGTAAAACTTAAAATAGTTGCACAGAGATAACTGAATCCCCATAATGCGATGTGCAAAATGCTTAAACCATGCTGGAGTCATTAACCACACATGGAGGGGGTGGGGTGGAAAATACCGTCAAAAATCTCACTGTAATTCTTATGTAGATCACTAAATCAAGGTCATTAAGGCCTCAGAAATGTGTCAATTAAAATCCCATGCTTCGGTAGCCAAGGAAATCAAAATTTATATTGTTGAAATGGTAAACATATGAATGATTCTGGAGTCAAAAACACAATTTCGAAATATAAATTGTTATTTAAGGGTTTTAATTGTTGATTGGGGTCTCTTTTGCTATTTTTCCGGTCGGTTTTAGGTCGCCGCCTGTACTGGTGCCAAATTTCAACTTTCTGCGCCACCTGGAAGTCCTTCAAAAAAGCAGTGATTTGATAGGCAAATCGGCACAGACAGACTTTAGTGAATGAATAATATACACAATATATATTAAATAAATTAATACTTACAATTGCAAAAGATCAACCAAGCTGTAAGCGATACAGATTGCGAATGCAGACTTCGCGGGGTCATTTGAGGAGTAAATGTTGCCTTTCCTCAACACCGAGCTATTCCAGAAGAGAAAAGCGCCTCGCTTAGAGGCGGTTAAACGCCTGCGATCAAAGGGGAAGTAGGAGACAAGAATTGGTTCACAGGGGCGGACACTGAAGGGAAATTAAATGAAAGAGGCGGAGGACGGTTTGTGAGTAGAACTGGGCGGAGGGGGAGGCAAAAGAGGTGGGATTTGGACAGAAAAGAGGGGATGTAGCCTAATTTGGAGAAGCTGAAGGGTAAAAGAGAAGGAGAGAGGATTTTCAGGGACTCACCCGAAGTTAGGGCTTTAAAAGGAGGGACTGCAGCAAGAAGAAGCAAGCGGACGAACGAGTTCATTTGTCAAACGGAGAGGCAGTCCAAACTCGTAGCGTAAGGGCTATCAAAAGGTAGAAAATCAATCATAGCCAAAGGAAATAAAGGGCTTTGACTACCTATTCTTAAACTTATATACGAAATATCATTAATATTCATACAAGGCATACTCTCCAAAAAAGAATGATGACTAAGGTGAGATCTATACACTCGGATGAGACAGTACATTTCATTCAAGTAAAAGACAATTGATAGAACTAAGAAATCGAGCGCTGTCATTAACGAAAAAAATTTCTAACACAACTCTATATAAGCTATATCTTAACAATATAAAGTAATGTGCATCTTTAAATGTTGAGCATACGACCACTTCACGACGTAAACGAGTCAATGCAGGCGACTTTACCAAACTCTTCCACGAAACAAAAGACACCGATATAAAGTTCGAATAAGGGCACGTTAAAGATTCAAAGTAAGAATGCTATTCATTATAAATCGCCGATAAACGCACCTTTAACGTTGTTAATAACTTTTAATCTGGCTCATAACATTTCCTCGATTACTTCGTGACCACAACAACATTGAATGTATTTAAAATATCAACCAGAAAACGCGGAAAAATTATACCATCTAGTGGGATAGTATGTGTCGCTGCTAATTTTTAGACATCAGTGTAAAAAAGCAAAGATTGAAATAAAACTATCAGCGGAAATAATTTGCGCGTAAACAATAGTCACTCGTGAATGAGAGGTATACTAACTACATTCGACACATCAAATAAATTTCTCGCTAAAGCGAAACGGCTCTAAATCGAAATAAATGGAAATGCAATTCTTCGTTGAACGCAAAAGCATTGTCGCCCGGTGGGTTTTATTTTCGCCCGACATGCTATTATCGATTTCATTGTAATCGGCTTACGATCCAAAGCAAAATGGTTCAAGTATGCATTCTGTAAGCGAATTTCGATATTTCAGCGAGATTTATGGCAGATTAGTACAGCTATTGAAAAGGCTTAAAATGGACATGGAAACTTCTTTCGAGAGGAGTTTCCAGGCTCTCAGAAAAATAGTACACGGCTGAATCCTCGTTATCAAGAAATATATTCAAAGTATAAAACACACTCTTCATCAAAAGCAGCCGACACGAAAAACAAATGCGGGAAAATGAGTAATCTAACAGAAAAGCTGTTTAAAAATCAATTAATTACTTAATTTTAAATTTTCCACCGCCTAATTAAGCTTACAACGGAATAGCAAATGAGAAAAAAAGATGTTCTACGTAAGCACTTTTTATAGCACCTTTCACATCTATATACGTTACACGAGGTTTCGTGGTGACGATATAAAAAAATCCTCAAGATAAACATTAAAAACATAAAACATAAAGCATTATGATATGGTAAGGGAAGTTCAAAATAAGCGGATACAAATGAAAGAAAGCCGAGTGTTTAGGCGCCCATAATCATGATTTCTGCGACCCGTGAGAAAAACATTCTCAAAAATGATTGGGTGCGTAAAAAAGTCAGATAACATGACACATCGAAGGGGAGACACAAAGGCAGAAAGAATGTAAAGAGAGTTTGTGAAAGATTGTTAAAAGGGAGGATAGAAAAAAAAGAGAAAGAAATATGTGCTTGTGCTAGGTTGATGAACGGGATTTGGCAAGAGTTGGTCCATAATAGAGTCAAAGGGAAATACATTAAGGCCGTGTTACACGGCGAATGATCTTGCGCATGATCATTCGAGCATTAATTCGCGAATTAATTTCAATGATGACCTGAAAAGTTCCCGTTTTACACGGCGAATTAATTCAATGAATTTTCTGCGTAGACTGAGTAGACAGTGGTAGATCTATCGATTGTATACATCGATTACGGGAGATTTCCGACCAACATAGCTGTTTCGACAGACGGAGCAGACGGAGTTTTGTTTAGATCATGAATATTATAGATAATTGAATATTCGCTGACATTATTATTAGGTTTAGATATTCGTTTAAATTAATTTTTAAATAAGTTTAAATAAGTTTTAAAAATAAAAAAAAGAACTTGAACACTGAGTAACTGCAAAATTTAGTGAGTGACGTTATACTATTGAAGATGGACCGTTGAGACAATTTTAGCGATCGCTTCTGCAGTGCTTATTAAGGCCGTTTTACACGATGATTTTAGCACAAACGTATGTACTACGTGATATTGTACGTTTGTCTCAACGAAATAAGAGCAGGTTCTATTTTCCGTTCAGGCATTGAGATATTCGCACAAGCGTTCATACAAGTTGCCGTTTTACACGATACATTTTGCCTCATGCAAGAGTTCACGGAAGAGTTTGTACCAGTTTGTACAAACAAACGTACCGTGTAAAACGGCCTTGCGGCAGCCACAATTTTGTCACAATCAATATTTTATAATAAGGGATTAATTCTGCGAATTGAAGTGAACTCACTATCAAAATAACGAAGATGGTCACCCGATATGAATATCACGGTGACATAAAATGAAATTATTGCGATATAAAATGACATGTGAATGAATGAATGAATGGTTTATTGATGCTCTGGGAAACCCATAACAGCAAAAAAGAATAAGTACAGGAAAAATTCTGCTTAAAATACAATAAGCATAGCATAAACACAAGAGCAATTGAAAACAAAGGTTCAAACAAAAATCAAATTAATCAACACAAAGACTCATACATTTCAAAACAACAGTGCTACTGATTTAAATATTCGTACAATTTCCTCTTAAAAGATTCCGGAGTGGAGGAGCATTTTATTGAGGGGTTTAATGAATTCCAAAACTTGGATACTATAATCGGGAAGGAATTTAGGTATTGGTTGGTACGGGCTTGGGGTATGTGGAGAAGGTTTAGGTCTGCCCGAGTTCTTCAGACGGAAACAGTAGTTCTGAGGGTGAATGTGGTGCTCGCAGCAGGTCTGATTACGATCTGGACGAAATGTTCAACGTTTTTAAACGTTTTGAAAAAAACACAGTTCCTTGGATTATGAATTTATAACGATATGTTAAAAGATGTTTGCAAAGGAATGTAGGAAAACGATCAAAACATTGTCCCCATACGGGGGATTCGAAGCGACTGACACCACTCGTTGTTCCCATTGGGAGTCGGTCACGCTACCCACTCGTCAATCGATGTCTTGTTCATGGTTGAGCATTTTTACAAATACATATATACCTGATATATTCAGTCGGCGGTGAAGAATGAATGATATACTGTGAATACAAGGATGATTATTTCAATAAAGAGGTCCAAAGAGAGATCATTGAACTAAGATCTGTTCTGCGTTTCTGCATTTGGCAGTGTCTCCCATAGTCTTTAGCCTAAAACTTTGATGAAAGCTGTAGTGTAGATATCGTTGATATCATTACGAAAATTTTTCTGCCGTCAATCCTGAAGTCAAAATAGTGCCAGATTTGTTGTACTCGTACTGCAGCCCTGAATAAACAATTCAAGGTCTGGATAGATCTATTTAGGTTAATCCTATGAGATTTCGATGTTTTCATATTGCAAAACCTACAAGATAGTTTTAATCAAATAACCATTCCACGTCTGCCAAAGCGTGTGCATTGCATCCTGCCTACAGAGATATTTATTTCCAAATACATTGTTATGGCTTTCCTTTCCTTCATTATATGTTATTATGACTTTGCTTTATCGAAGTGAGGTGAATTCAATATAAAAACAACCAAGATGGACGTCGTGCGCTCGTATCATGCCAAGGAGGTTGGAAAAGAAATGGAGGCGACATACCACTTGATTCTTGAAGCCAATTCCGCCATTGCAGTCGGCACAGTTTAGACCACGGATACTATATACTCAGACATATATAGTATCCGTGGTTTAGACCTTCCTCTGGCTTACGTGACCGGCGGTCGCGTCCGATTTTCGTCAAATCTAAGTGAAAAACTACAGGCAAGGAGATGATTTGTGACTGGTTTGGCAACACCTACTCGGCACAAAATCCTTCCCAAGCACCCCTATTCTTGCTTCACTTTCGCCCATGAGCGTTCACGGTCATGCCTCCTCCATTTCATTTTAACCTCCTTGTATCATGCGATCATTCACGGGATCATGCGATCAAAAATAGAACATGTTCTAATTTTGATCGCATGATCATGCGCATGACCAAGAATTCGCCGAATGCTCCGTATTACGAGCGAGGTTAATACGTCATGCGCATGATCATTCGAATGATCATTCGCAAGATCATTCGCCGTGTAAAACGGTCTTTAGAGGCGGAGTAAGGCGGTGTTTGAATAAGAGAGAAAAGAGTTGTGTCAAGGTAAACGGTCTTTGGTTATAAAATTTCAATATTTCTCATGGCATGACATGTATTCGTCATAAACCAATATAAATATTTTTCTAAACGGTACCACATTATCAGGCTTCACTTTGATCACTAAGGGAGAAGCGTAAGACAGGATAAAAAGTAGTAAAGCTTTACTTAAACGTATTGCGATGGCTTAGGTCATTTTACCCTCACTGTCTGTTGCATACAAGGGTGACAGCACTTGAAACGAACTGTAAAATAATCAATCCAAATTCAAACCAAACCCTACGATGCATTTTAACTTTCGTAATCTAGCGTAAACCGGTGTTTCCAACGTGGCAAAAATACATTCATCATAATAATTATGATGTGGTTATGGGATCTCAATAAAAGTGGAACAAAATTGGAAAAAGCAGAATTTAGAGGAGCATATCCTTGATTTCCTAAAAATTCTAGCAAAGCAACGTGGAAAAACCTGAGAGACATGGCACGTCAAGGGGATACCTAGAGATAGAAAGAACAAGTCAGTGAAAGTGAGGGAGAAGGATTGGGAAAAAATTTGTAAACGTAGGTCATACCTGCCTAGAAAGAATGAGAAATGGTCTCTGCTGCTAAGAGGGTGAATGAGAGATAAGTTCATATAGGAGCAAATGGAAGGAGTCAAAATTAATTAAAGTAACTACACTTCTACAATGTATCCTTTGTTATGCTGGCACTCAATATACAAAACGAGCCCAACGAAATCTTAAAGAATAATTCGCATGTGTTTATTTTAATAACAAATGGACTCTACCAAATGAAAAATGATGCGATATTAATAAGGGTTAATCAAAAGCCGCACGGTTTCGCGAAATAAATAATACATTATTTCTGATGCAAATAATTCCTGGTGGATATGAACCTATTTTTTTTAATTGTGTTGTTGAAATAACTAATTGTTTTCCAAAAAAATTTAAGAATAAAGATATAACATGAAAGAAAAAAGCCGCCATGTTGCCCCCGAATGCTTGAAAGCTTGGTAGCTATCTATTCAAAAATGCAGTCTCCAATTGCTAATTATTCAAAAATAATACGCTTTCATACAGTTCAATTCGTTAGGACTCCATAAAATATCTATCAATAGCCACCAACTTCCAACAGCTTTAGTTCACCAAGGATAAAAAGATCCCCACATAATATAAATTGGAGCTGTTGAAGCTGGAGAAGAGTGAGTCGAGGGATATATGCGAATCTGGGGAAGGGTTATAGGGAGTTAGGAGAGAGGGGTGACTTGAAAGGTAAGAGTACTAATTTATGAAATAATAATATATTTCATGAGTTGTGATACATAGTCATCACAAATCAATAAAAATATCTTTCTAACGATATCACTTTTTCAGGCATTGCGGAAACTTTAAAAAGGGGTCCGCATAAGAGAAATGACGAAATAATGCTCGTACATAGTATGTGAGAAGGCTGAATTCTCGGTTATCCATCCTCGGGTTTCCATCGCTTATGTTTTTTATTTCTGAAAATATTTCGTCAGAATTTCAGCTGGCGTTTCAAGGTCGAAATAACAATGCCGAGTTTTGGTATCCTTTACATAGGCTGGCTAAAGGTGCTACTACTCTGAGATTGATCGGATTTTCGTGGAAAATTCTTTCCCACGTGTGATGGAGTTGGTAGCCTTCTTCTCGGGTTATGATTGTTGGCGTCCGTGGCAATGTCAATGGCCTCACTTATAATTCTGGGAAAATAACGCAACTATTTTGAGATCACCTACTCATCCTCGAAATTAATTTCGTCTCCCGGTTCAGACCAAACGCAAACACGTTCCGCCACAACCGAGAGGTGGAATTGCTTGAACATGATGTGGCGATGGGATCATAAGCGAGAAGGATGAAAATGAATTTAAACTGATCATTCAGAGGAGCATTATCTTAATCCTTGAAAACTGCTAGAAATAAAATCCTCCAAAAAATAAAGACTGAATTCGTGAAAAACTTGAGGAACGTAAAGCGTCTAGGGGGATACACCTAGAGGTAGAAAGAACGGAAAAAGTCAGTGAAGGTTAAGTTGGGGAAAGATTGTTAACGGAGGGCATGAAAAGGAGAAGAGATATGCGCGCTGTTGGGTGGGTGGAGTGGGATGAGTCAGTTCCTTGGGGGGGTGGAATGGGGAAGAAGTGAGAGGGAGATCCAGTGCTCACATGCGAAGCGGGTGGGAAAGGATTTTTGGTGGGATGGGAGAGAGAGGAGGAGGAACGACGTGTCTAGGGGTAAGGGGATAGGTAGGAGATAGTCGCATGCGTGTCTGTGTGTGCGAATGGATGGGAGGAAAGAGCTTGTGTGTTTCAGATGGAATGGGACTCGGCTCTCCTGATTTATGCGTCCCCGCCGACGCCAAACGCAGAGGAGAGAATTCCCATTCCTCCCTTTCGCCTCCCTCCCCCTGCCTTGCTGTTCCTCTCTCTCCGCCCCAACCCCCACTCCGCATCAAACACGCCTCCCTTCCACACGACTATGTAACCCCATCTCCTTGCCCTCTCCCAACCACTCCCAAGGTATTACTGTGGCACGTCTCCACATTCAGAATACGCATTTTACTTTAATGTAGCATGCCTCCACATCCCAATTTGTAACCCGACTGTGTAATTACATGATATAATAACATACTTCAGACCCAAAAATCAATCCACATGTGTTAATATATATACTATAATAACAAACTCTCGTCAAAAATGACGACCACAGGCAAGTAACAGAATAGGAAAAAGTTCACAAAAACAAATAAAATTAAACAAAACTACAGTGGAGGGAACTGACGACCGATTTCAGCAACAATATCATAGCCTCTCTTGATGCTGCAGTTTCCACCAGTATTCAGCCAGATGTCCTGGCAGCAATTTGTTGTTGCTGCTGTTGAAGCTGATTTTCCGACGAAAGAGAACTGTTTTGCTTCGCAAAATTGACAGCCAATTTTTCAGTCGACGTTCAGTTCACAACATTCATAAAAATTTGGATCTGACGTTGTTATTACAAAAAAATATATCTTTGCCGTAAAAAACAATGTTAAATGGAGACCCGTATACATTTGTTTTCTGAATGTGGAGACATGCTACACCAATACCCACTCCCAAACCATTTCCCCCCGACCAACGCTGATACCTCTGGCCCCTTCCTCATGCGCCATCCTCCTCCGCACTCCTGTGCCCACGGCCTTTATACCCTTTCCTTCCTACCAGCCCCCTCTCAACCCATTCTCCCTAGCACAACGTTCACTTCGCCACGATCAGCCATCGAACTCCCAAAGGGCAACAACTTTTTAAGAGTTTGGGGTCGTCAAAAGGTTCGTCAATTACGGCTTACGGTTAGCTGAGAAAGTTTACTTCCACGCGGTAAATGTTGAAAAACGTTGATTGGTTGCTAGCTATTCCCGCGTTGTCTTCAATCATGTATCCTTTTACTATAGTGCACTTCCGTGCAGTAACATAGGTGTTCGTCATGAATCTACAGAAATATCTCTCGATAGCCACAAATTTCATCACCTTTCGTTCATTAAGAACTAGAAGATAGTACCCATAGAATACTGCGGGAAGGAGAAAAAAATAAAATTGTTGCATAGGGTTAAAATAATCCTTCCAATCCGATATTTATAATACGTAGCAAGTCATTAACCACACATTATGGGGGTTGGGTTGAAAAATACCTCAAATAAATCCTTGATATAATTCTGTTCTATTTATCACTTAACACGAGACATAAGTTCCTCGGGTTATGCTGCTTGGTGTCTATCATAGATAAATTACTGCCTATGCCGCAGTTGTTAGCAAATAAAAATTTATATTATTATCTGATGCATTCCTGGCGTATACAATCAACACATCTTATTCGGGCAATCTACCGGGTCAATTGAAACGTCAGCAGTAATGGAAGAATTGACCCGGTGGAATACTCGAATAACGTATTTCAAAAATTTATATTAATGAAATTGTACAAAATTTAGGATTTTGGAACTAAAACTCGAAGTGTAGGCTAAATCAAAGTGTAAAAAAATATCCAATGCAAGAATTAAAAACCTATTTCTTTGAGTAATCCGATCCTAAAAATTTAAAGCCTTAATCATGAATGCAAGTACTTTAAAAAAGTAAAAAATAAACCTCTGCACCGAAACCAACGCTTTTCTTATAGCCTAAAACCAATGAATGGCCCTTTTTGGGACACTTGGAGCGCTGAGGCCTTTCTTATATAGACTATTTATCTTTCTAGATCCTAAGAAATATGGTTGCCAAATTTTGTAAGAATCCGTCAAGAAGTTTGTAAGTATAAAGCGTTCAAACAAACAGAACTTCAGTTTTATAGACAGATAAAAAGATTCCCACACAACACAAATATTATATAATTTTACATATGAGGTTGTGAAATCTGATGAAAGAATTTTTTTTAACATGAGCAAGCTGAATAGCCATTTTGATCATTATAACAAGAAATATATGGCGTGGTAGTCCCGTGGGTAAACCTTTGGGCTTACGACCGACGCGGCGGTCACGGGATCAAGTCACGGGATCAAGTCAGCCACATCCAGCTTAAACTATCTGCATGACTTTCTAAGAAGCCAAATGTGATACCAGTGACCCACCACAATGAATCGTGAATTCCACCAGAAATTGGAATAAGTACTTGATGAGCTCTACCCTCATCAATCACACCAACCTTGGAGTTGAAATCTGTAGTTTTAACAAGCAATATAACGAGCAAAAAGAAAGGAAATTTGATGGTGAGATTCAGTGAAGGCAAAAAGTAGATGAGGAGGGTATTATGACTCTGAATGTGTGTTTAGTTATTCCGAGGTTAAGGCCCGGCTTAGAAAAGGAGCAAAAGGATTTTGAATAACATGAAGGGAGTTAGAAGACAGGTAGAACTGAAGACAGTAATATTATAAGCAAACGAATAACCTGTAATAGCAAACTCTCTGGGCTGTTTTCTAGACGATGCACAGTGGTCGGAAATCGACAAAAGCAGGACAAAACTCCAAAATTGCTTTGTTTTAGATAAAGACAATAAATTGGTACATATACTCACAAATGATTAAGTATTATGAAATAGTAAGTCATACTTCATTAGTCCTACCCATTACTTATATACGGAGGCTCAAATATGACCAACATTCCAAAAAAACACCAGTTTTGATTTTTCTTCCAAAATCTTAAAACTTAAGCAGATAGTGGAGTTATGCAAGGAATTTTAATGAAATAAAAACATTACCATCTGCTATAATGGTGCTTTTCCTGTCCTATGAATTTATGTTTAAGAGATTATTGTCGATAATTTTGTGCTATTACGTCACAAAATGGGGGACGCTTTTTCAGGCAAACGTACACATAAAATAGTCATTTTAATTGGTTGCACGAATACGTGCACGGAGATAGTTATACAGAGTATTAATTGAAGACATTTTTAGGTTAATCTGAAAAAATATTTTAAAAATGTTTGCGACGCCAAAAAAAACTTCTAGAATTTTCGATTGCGCGTCGCGGCCAGGCTCTATGCAAGCGGGACCTGTAAAAGCCGTGACTCCGTTGTATATTGTGTGGACCTTAACTCCTCGAATACGCCGTTTCCAAGCTATGAATGTTGTCATTGACTTCCTAAGATTCTCTATTGAAGATACTGCGAGGGTATTTGATTGATCGAACGGATCAGAGCACGGGTAACAGTGGTAAATTTGTTTTTCTTTGGATAATTTATGGGACCATGCCGCAAAATATGAACGCCATTCAGCTCTTGATATATTATGCGTGCTCCCGGGGTACCATGCATGGTTTCCAGAAAAGGCATCATCTAGGATTCTTATTCTTTCCCTTCCCCCCCCTCTCCAAAAACCCTCCACCATTGCTCCCCGAGGAGGGTCGCGCGAAAAGGTCAAATGTTGATCATGTTTGAGCCTCCGTATCTAAGTAATGGGTATAACTAATGAAGAATGATTTACTATTTCATATTAAATAATCATTTTTAGTACAGGTGCCAAGTTTCATGTCTTTATCTAAAAAAAAAGCAATTTTGGACTTGTGTCCTACTTTTTCGATTTCCGACTACTGTGCGATGGGGAGCAACATTTTTGGGCACACACAATCCAAAGACCTGTCAATGATGGATGGTGATGGAATAAGGAATCTAATATAATTGATAGTAACTCGACCATTTCAGATTAAGAAAACATCAGAAGGGGTAGAATTTTTTAAAATAGGTATGTCAACAAAGTAAGAAAAAGGCAATTTTAAACCCTTCTAACCCCTTCCTATATTTGAGGGAATGTCACCAATGCCACTTAAATTTTCTCACCTCCATAAATAATGAAATTCAAACCGAATACAAGAATATTTCCGAGAGCAGTGTATCTTTTAAAGGAAAATAAAACCTCCTCAGCCCACTAGTTATGATCCTACTTAAGCAACCCTTCCGTCGTATAATGAGAGTTAACAATGGGTATTCAGCGTCATTAAAGGTATGATCGCAGGCAATCACATTCAATGTATTATGCAGCCATTTACTTCATGGCGAATACCCACCAGTTTCTTTTCTTTCTCAAAATCTATCTCTGCCCTTCTCATCACCTCTCCGCCCCGTGGGAAGGAGAAAGAGCAGGTACTGGAGACTGAGAAATGGTCGAGGAAGCGACGTTTTGGTGTAGGAGCGACTTTCTTGACAAAGATAAAAAAATAAGATGAGACGGGAAGATAGCGGAAGAGAGAGTTCCTCTGGAGTGAATAAGACTAATGTCTGTAAGAGCGGATAGTAGTGGCAATGGAGTCGATAGAGCGAACAGTTTGCGAAGCGAGTACCTACTGCTGTGGCAAAACTTGTTGGCACTCACCAGCAGTAAGTTATAGGTTTGCATGCTTTTCCCTCCTTCGCTTCGTGCTCTTCCGGATGCGAAAGTCACCAATTTTACTAATTATGTAGCTCTCAAAGTTCTTTCCTCACCAATACTCTTGCTACATGAATGTAAGAAATTATGTCATATTGCCGGAATATACTTCCTTCGGTAGGTTCTAGTGTACGAAGAGAAGAAACAATTTTCTAACCACTCAATGTATTACAAATCCACATTACGCTTGTCAGCCAGAGGATAATGAATTTAAATAGCAATATCATTTAAAAAGCATAGAAATTAAAAACTAAGATATCCATGATAAATAGGTGCGTAATTAGGTAAACACTTGCGAAGACGATTATGCATTCATTCCCTCATATTTAAAGTGGCGGTCATAACAGATTGAGAGTTGGCAGTACAGTTCAGTGATTCCTCAAAGTTATTACGTTAATGTCGCAGTAGTATATACCACATCCACACATCAATGAGGCTTTTTCCCTCAAACAATTTACTTCTTTAGTTTATTCTTTCGACCCATCTTCACGTTGGCTGAAATTCGTCATCTTTTCCTCCCGATTCTAAGGCTGTCCCAGACTCTCAATTCCATTATAGCTTACAACATGCCGCGCTTTTATATTTCCCCCACCTATTTCCTGTCTTTTACAAAATTTTCTAAACTTTATCTTCTCATCCGCTACTACTTGAACCACTTTTTTCTTTCGTCACATTTTCTCCGCTAATTTTCTCCATTTTTCTAAAAGCTTCCGACAGAAATGTCTCCTGCCTTCCTCTCTCCTCGTTTAAAAAGAACTTCTATCGTAAAAACGTAAATTCAGCATCTTAAAACAGTAATTACGACATCATCGTTCTTCTGCTCATGCCCTTCAACATACTGACTGTTGCAGTGACTCTTCCACTTACTTAAAAGCGAGCCTTTCCATTTTGATGCCAAGCACACCTTGCTTTTCGTCCATCACTTCCTTTAACTATGGTATACTGTAAATTAATTACTATGGTGACTTAAAAATATTTCGGTGGCCTAATAGAGCAAATCCCGCGCAACAAATATATTTTACTTCACTGGGTAAATCCTAAGCGCACTATCTTTTTCCTTTTTAATCGATATAATTCTCCAAAACATGCAAAGCAGAAGGCTTAATAAACATAAGAGCGGCTTCTTGAAGATTTTGCTAACCAATACGCAACTCTTTCAGTTCCTCGCACCTCACGAATGCCACTAAGCAGTGAATTAGGGAATCTATTCTCCACAAGGAATAACTATTTTCGAAAGTTAGAACACGGCTGAAGCAAATATTAAAATATACTTAAAACTTTGGGTGGTACCATTTCATTGTACTGAACTATAGTGAGATATATGGATTAGAAGATAATTTAAAAAAATATCATTCGTGAACGTGTAAAAAGGAAAATATTGCGAGAAAATAGCGGAGGACGCAAAATGTTAGTATTTTTAATCCCACCTCTGCCGAGGTCGTGAGTATTCGGTATCTGCTTCAAACTTTAACGTTCAATATCTATTACGAAAAAAATTCCTCCGTGGAATGTTCCCGTTTTAAGCCCCGTTAAAACCCCGGAAGGGTCGGATTAGCTCGCTTTCCAAGTGCAGGTCCCGGGTTTGAAGAGCGGTGGTGGAGGGATACAATATTTGAAATCCGGCCCCTACTCGGGAGCCAATAGCAGGGAACTCAGGCGTAGAGTACTGTGTCCGTCATATGAGACGCTTAAGCCACGTTTCCATTCACCTGTCATTGTATAGTTTTGCTACAGCGATGTGCGTCACTCACAGACCCCGTTTTCCAATCAGGCGGGTGGAAAACGGGGTCGTATGTATGGGTCCACTGTAAGGAAAAAGACGATGGTAAACCGTGACGCGTTCGTTCTTGCGAACTATTTCTGTTTATTGTGTAGTAGCTAAAGGAAAATGGATGTTTACGATGAGAAGTGGCGATGGGTCTCCTCTTTTGATAATTGTTTTTGAGAAGGCGAAGACAACGTCAGCTCAAAAGTTGGATCTTTATGTTCCACGTCCACGGATGATTCTCCTGAATTTACTTGCTATTTCCTTCCACTATTGGAAAAAGCTTTGAAGCCACGCTTCCGCCAAAATCCAGTAGTTGAGGACAACCCTAAGATGTCCCCTAATTTCTCGGGAACGAATCACGTAATTAACAAAAATTATGTAATTAACAAAAAAACAACAGGCAGAAGGCGTCGTTTCTCTCTGCCGCAGCTCTGGCAACGCAGGCCACGTCGAAAGTTGAAAAATGGGCTACTCCGACGACAACGCAGTCTACGTTGAGGATCTGCTTCTGATTGGCTACGCAGTGTGTGGTAATGCAAAAACAGATGCAAGAAAAAGTAGCTTAAACCATGGTCCCCTTGGTGAAAGTTATCTATAAAGTGAGGAAAGTAAATATTAAGGTGTCAGATTAATTCAAATACCTGGTAATAACCGAACTTCACACCTAGCGTGGGGGTAACTCATAAGAAACATTTGATGCCCTGGATTTAAGAAACTAGGATTTATAAAGCAAATAAGAAGGTTGTCTGATGAAAAAGTGAAAGAGAGATCCTACTTTACTCTGGTTAGACCACATCTCGACTATGCAGCGAGTATTTTGGACTCACAATCAGCCCTGAAAGACTTGATTCGCAAAATAAAAAAGATACACAGGAATGCTGCACGTTTTGCGAAATACCGCCACGAGTGAACAGAGAATGTAACACAACTGATAGAAGGACTAGGATGGGAGTCACTAAAGACTCATTCGGCTACACGCTAGACTTACAATTAGATTACTTGTAAGTTTCAAAACAGGCGATTTTCAGTATGGCACGGAGGATATTTTTTAACCGCTCACAATATCTTTGGAACTGATAGAAGTGACAAAATTAGATAGGTACATCGCCGGACTGATAGTTATAAAAATTCATTTCCACGCGCTATGAGTGACTATGACAAAATCAGAAATTAAAACACTCCGTAAAAAATTCAATTAATTTTCCGTCCTCTCCCTCTTCCCATTAATTTTCCCTATTTCTTTCCCTTTTCATGGCTGGTGTCCAAAAACGTGTGGCGGCCCGCAGAGTACCATGTAGACGTAGAACTACACAAGAAATCCGGGACGCGAAGCCCTAGAGACGCAAGACTTAACCCACATCGAAAGTCAAACATCTAAGGCGGTCTCCACTTGATCTAAGTCATGTCAAACGTACGCGAAGGCAACCTTAATCATGTAGATCAATAAGAGAAGCGGAGCAAGTTTAGACATGCAGCAACTAAATCAATCAATCAACCGCGTAATTTCGACTTACGACATAGAAAAAATAATCCAGGCTCTACGTTACATCGGTAAGCCATACAATGGATAAAAAACGAGAATTATAGTCTGTGGAATAGACGGACTCAATAATTTTGTTTCCTCACACAATATTTACTAACACATAATAAACAAAGGAAACCACCACCTCAGCACAAAGATAATAGGGGAAGAAAATTCAAGGAGGGACATAAATGGAAAAGAAGACATAAAAGAAGGGAGAGGATGAATAATTCAAAGAACAGAACGGAAAAGGAAGATGAGTTTTGGAACATTGATATCTCGCTCTATTTGGGTGGTATCCGAGCATTGTGTGACGGAAAAACGATTTTTGATACGTGTGCTATAACCTGTCTGACTTCTTTCATTCAGAAGACATTTTCCAGGTCTTGAGTAAATGTACGCGATAGGTATCTCCTTATTAAATTTAATCTACCATCGAGTTACCAATTCCCCTAGAATTCCAATACCCGATTTTCAAGCATTAGTGGGTCGCTTTGAGTTGTACCATGGTCTTTACGAATCTTTTAACTTTTTAGTACCTATTTTTTTCAGCTTTTTTCGAGTATTTAATTTAATTTAATGTCATACTTATAGCATATTCGCTGTACAGCATAGGCAAAGACACAGCGCATTGCCTTAATTCCTGTATAGCTGTAATCTGATGCAGTGCGTTTTGTAAGCGCTAGCTTCTGTGCAGAGTCGAATATACTACGCATGCGCTTTCTCCGCATTGTTTTTTCAAGAATATTAAAACTGGAGTAGCAACATTCAGTTTTGGAACCCTTGAAATTTTCGCCGTTTTTACTGTACATTATCTCATTGTAAATTACAGTATTCACAGCAAAAGTGCAATAATGTATTTTCCTAGTTTTGAGTAGATATACTTTCATATATTGTACTAGTCACCCCCTATCAATTTCCTTATCACAGGGGTTCTAATAATTATTCTATGTCACGCGGTCCTAAACACGCGACGTTATATACTATATCAGCCCGACATACAAAAGGTACCCTTCACTTTATTAATTCTTACCTTGAGAGAGATCCTTTCTTTTGGTAGTCCTTGGCGGCAAAGGTTAATGGATTAATTCATGCACAAAAATGATACACTTGAACAATACATATATTTATAGTAACCCTTTTATTCTTTCTTTAAAAACAAATTCACTTTGGTTAATCAATTAATTAATATATGTTCCCTTCTCAAATATATTCGTATTAATTTATAATGTTTGTTGTACTTCACCGGATATTGCACAATGTGACTTCCGCTGATACTCTATTCCCCAGTATCTGTTTATCGGATTCCTGGATCTTTCCTTAACACAGGACACTGGCGTTGGTAATTTCTGTCCAAAGCTGCTTACTCCCGGCTAATTATCACTGCAAAAACTCCAGACTGACTTTCACTCGATGACCGGTCCTTCGGCTTCCCTGAGTGAGTAAGTGCTGACTTCGATGAGACCTTGAGGGTCCTCCCCCTACGTTTCTTGTGACTTTTTCCTAAGCAGCCTCGTCCCTTGCTTGACAAGCCCTTATATACTATCTCCCCACCCCTCCTGTATGTTCTAGAACATTCCAGGTTTTCTCAACTTGCTCTCGTATCTGATAGGCTATTCCCTTCTCATTATTACAATTTTGATTACCCCTTCCATCCTTTCTTTGCCTTGCAGCTTTCATAACACAAACGGCATTGTTTTTAGTTTGTTTACGTAACACGAAAACGGTATTGTTTTAAAGTTGTTTTCATAACACAGACGGCATTGTTTTAAGTTTGTTTACATGACACGGAAACGGTATTGTTGCCTCGCGGTAGCACGTGTTCCCAAAATACCCACAATGGCGTCCTTAATTGTAAACTTATGCCAACACGGCCAAAATGGCGTGTTATAATATACATACCATAAAGGGACCATGCATATGGATTTCGGATACTTCTTTTCAAACATACATACCTAAAGGGACCATGCATAGGGGCTTCGGATACAACTTTTTTATCATTGTAAATCGAACCATTAATTAGATAGCTTGTCGTTGTGTACGGTTGGAAGGAACCTACCGTATCCAGTTCATTATCTTTTCACTAGTTCCGCAATGCTGTTTTAGCTTATAAATCAATTTTCCGCACGCAACTCTATCCAAAGCTTTCTTAAAATCCATGTTCCAATCAACTCTTTTCTTTCCTGTCTTATGGTTGTAGAATATCGTGTATCCCCATTCTTCTTAGCCTTCATTCATGGCAGCCACCATTTATTTTTTAGGATAACGTGCACTGTGAGACACTCAGGCACAATAGCAACATAAATGGGTAACAAGATACTAGTTTTATTATTAAAATATCGTAAAGGAAATCAATAAGTTGGACACACATCAGGCAAATAGTGAAGAAGGCCAACAAGTTCCACTTCAATCACAAAGTTCCAACCTATCTGTATAAAACCACTACTAAGTTCCATGGTTTATTTTTTTCATAATAATTTCCTATTAAACTGATCAATAAAATTACTCGTGATTACATCATAGTAAACACCCTAATGCCTCACAAGTCTCAACATATATTTTGTTTTTATTTTGATTTTTTATATATTCTGTAGTGCCCAAAAAAAAGGAAAACGATATTTGAAATGTTTCCATTTGTGTGGCTATCATTGTGATGTTTTCTATGATACGACAATGTTCTAATGCATACTACATTTTCCCCAATTTCCTCGGTTTTCGGCATCGGTTGAGGACAAACGTTGTCCATAGTTTCCCAATCTAGAGCTTTACTTGACCTGCGCGATCAGTGCCATCTCCTGAGACTTCTGCCTCTCAGCGGTGGAGCCGGGTAATTTTGGGTAGGGTGCAGAAAATTCTCGTCTCGTTCCAGATTTTTCCTTTGTATATTTTTTCCAAAATCAGGAAATTATTTGCCTTCACTGGGTCTCATACCTGCGACCCACAGATTGAGAGTCGAACACGCTATCCCTGAGCTAATCAGGCCCAAAGCTAACTGCGACACACCCTAAAAAGTGACCTCTCGTGAAACTCGGTGACGGAAGAAACGCAAAAAAAACCGCACACGAATCGCGAATGCTTCCCGCTAACCGCCGCCGCCCTTATCCGTGGAACGCAACCCAGTGACGCAGGTATGCGAGCCGCAACTCAGGGCGACGAGGCAAAGAGAGAAGAGAGAGGGAGGGAGAGGTTCGTGGAACATAAGGGAGAGTCTTATAAGGGTGGAATGTGTGGTAGTGTGTTTCATAGGATAAACCCCACTCTGCCTCTTCCCCCACTTCCACCCACACACGCCCTTTTTTACGGGAAATCAGGCTGTAGGTTCACAAAAGGGGGAACGGGGGTAGAAGGCAGGGGGTGGTGGTGGAGTCGTGGCTAAATGGAACGCAAAATGGCAACCGCGTGTAAGAAGGAGTAGGCAGGCAACACGTGCGACGTCCGAAAAAAAACAGGGGGTACTAGGATGAAAGCAGCGAGGGAAGGAGAGGGAAAATGTGGGAGATGGTTCACAGGTGACACCACACAGGTGTAATGGGTGAGGGGAATAAAGAGTTTTCATTTTTTCATCTCTTTTTTTTCAACTCCCCACTTTTTTTTAACGTCGGCCGCAAATCTCCATGTTTGAGCTACAAGCCCATTCCAGGAGAGCCTTTTTTTTGGATGGCGAGTTTCACGGCAAAATTGTTCTCATTAAGTAAACCTTCACTCAATTCATCACCACGGGCAAAAACCTACAGATGGGTGTGCCTTACGAGACCACAGCACAAATGGAAAACGTTTGCAACGCAAGAAAAAGATCTTAATCTCCTTAAATGAATGGCAATCATGCGATCCTAGTCCAAAATCACCTCCGTAAATTGACTGGTAGAAAGGGATACAACCCTAATGAACGAACAAAATAATCCACAAAAATAAAAATACGAGATAAGCGATTAATTCTTGAAATATTGTATCAAATGACATCAAAGTGGCGTCTAGCGTGTAAGACACCATTCAGGAGTTCATTAAGCCAGTATTAAGTAATTTGTTTCGAAAATCAACACATCTATCCATATCAGCGTTAGGATGTTGAGTACGTTGAGCGAGTGATTTTCAATGTGTACTAAAAGTAACGTATTCATTCATCAAGAGAAACTTTTATTGGATAGTGAATTACAATGCACAGCGTTTCTCAATATTAATACCAAGACTCAATAACCGTTTGAATAAACCAAGGACCTCGTCAACCACAGCACAAAAATTAGAAAACATAAATTATAAAAAGTACCAGGATTTCTTAATATTAAAGTAATTACGAGAGCTTAGTCAAATTTCACGGCGGATACGAAACAGGAAATTGGTAATCATATAATTTAAAGTATGACAGCTGTCTAAAATTTCCAAGACAAAAAACAGCATTTTGTTCGTACTGAAATATAAATAATAAATAAAGTAAATAATTGTAAGTAAATTTTCTGTAGATGACAAATTCCTCGAAATGCTAAAGGTGTTTCGATTGATTCCATATATGTGAAGATCATCCGTTAAATATACCATCGAAGATTTTTCATGTGTCTTTATTTGCTCAGGATAAACTTCCAAAATAAATTCCTAACTCGGAAATAAACTTATTTTCTTATTGTAAAAATAGAAATGTGTTCGTCCTCCAAAAAAAAGAATTAGGTTCAGGTTTCATAATAATTTAGCAACAGTTGAACATGATTTGTGCTCTGTGGGTGGGATTGAACTTATTAGGCAAGCTATTTCCTAACCAAGTACTTATTTATACATATTTCCTGAACACAGTATAGCACTTCAAGGTGAGACGATATGCTAGGTCCCCGCAAGGATGTGAAGGTATATCTCTTAATAAAAACAAATAACAATACAATACAAAATAGTTGTTGCTTATGTCCATGCTAAATATACGATCTGCTACGGCGAATGTCGCAATGAGCGATCTCAGCTTGTCAATAACAGCAGTGTGATACCCACTAGAGGCAAAATTGCGTAACCAAAGAATTGATAATACGCGCAGTTACAACTAAATCCCTTATGCAGCCAAAAGAATATTTGACCGTGATATTACTTCCATTTTTTTACAACTGTCTCTCCATTGCAAATGACGATGGTGATTTCCGGAAACTTCAATTATGCACTCGTTGCTTGCACGGTCCTCATTTCATGATCCGTCGTTGATTTTTGTTCGGCGATTTTTGTGCAATATAATCGCAGAACCAAAATGCTACTTGCACGTAAAATAGAAGTCAATCTTTTTTCGAACAAGTGCAATCGTAGCCGATAGTGTACCTATTATTACCCCCATCGACCTCATCTGCCATTGAATTCCGTGCTTACACATCGAAGTACTGCTTGCAAGCGACTAAGAAAGCTAGTGATTTAGATGAGACTTCCATGTATATTGTTTATATAGTTAGTCACCGAGTTGCGACCTATTCGACATGCGAAGGTTCGTCTTGCGAGAGTTTGGCAGCGGTGTGAATGGTAATGCTCAGCTGAATGACGCGGGAACACGCACCCTCGTCAGTCTGTTGAGAGTAGTGGTGTCGACTATATTAATTTTAATTTTTTTTACACCCGCCATTTTGGAACAAGATGACGTACTTATTAAGTATTTGTATCGAAATCAGACAAAAAAATGTGAACATCCGACTTACGTCCATATCGACCCACGAACCGTCCGTCGGAACCGAACGCAGTTATAAGTCGACGAATGACTATATTTTTTCTTTCGAGAGTCGAAAAATAACTCGACGCAGGCAATTTATCGCGTACTTCCTCGCCTTTTTTCTCCCCAGACTTCTTCACGATCGAGTTGCGCGCAGTTCCTTTCTCCCTTTTAACATATTCCTTCCTCCGTTTTCCGGAATAAAATCTTCACGCACTCATTCATCCATTCACATTCCAAAAGGCGGTCTCCTCTCACTCCATACCTCACTGGTCCCATCAATTCTCCAAACCCCTCTTTTCCATAAACCCTTGACTTTTTTCCTCACCCTTCACCACTGACGTCTCTAGTCTTCAGCTTGCTTCTTTGTCTTGCCTTAACGGTCCCACATATATAAGTTGACCGTCGCAACTCGCGAAGTGTCGATAAAATGAAACATTTTCCGCATGGGGATGTGAAATATCCTCCAACATTCTGTCTGCAAAGCCTGTCTTAAAATAAATCTATAAATATTATTATGAAAACTTCCCTTTATCGTCACGGAAAATGACATGATTAATGTTTCAAGGCGTAGTAGATTCTGTGTGTGCACAATATAATGCTCCCATTAAGCATTACTGAATTTTAAAAATAAAGACAAAAGATGGCTGTTGATGAATGATTTCAGGTTTTCCCCGAGTAAATTCTTCTCAGGCCCACTGAGTTCATGTCTTCATCAGTACACTTTCCTATAACTTCAGGGCAGAATATTTATTCTACATTCCTGAAGATGATGGTAGTCTCTTTTCGAAGCGTCGGCCATCATGACAAGCTATAGAAAAATTCACCACCAAATTAGTTTTATAATTTTCATCAAGGAAACTTGTTTTCATAATACTATCCTTGCCATCATTTTTTTCCACCAGATCTGTTCACTAAAAATGTATTTCCAGTCCAGATAATGTAAATTGTTCTGCATGTTCATGTAAGCAATGAAACGAACAATATTCTTGACGAGGGACTCATCAGTATGAGCGTAATTCTAGAGCCACGATTCTATCCTCATCGGGTCAGGGATGTCCTTAAATCCTACCACGTGAAAAGTTTACAGGGAAATCAGAGCTAATACTAATTATCTCGCGCCATTTTTGCAGGGTTTCCGAAAAATCCCAATTGCTATAACTTCTATACTGCTATGTTTGCAATCGAAGGGTAATGTCGGAAATTAAATACTGACGTTAATCAGTGCCAATAACTAAAGCATCAGGATTGCTATAAAATAGTATAGAGGGCATGTATTGTTTGATAATACGAGTATAGTATACTTCATTAAAATTGTAAGAAGAACTGACCAAAAAAATAACTTCACTGACTTCCCAAAAAAATGCCTACTCAAAGCTTTGAAGAAGCAAATACAATACAAGCGATACGTTGGTGATAAGGTAATAACTATCTCTAATTTCCCAAGATCTATCTTCTCCCGAAGAAAGAAAAATATTTATTGAAAATTAATTTGTTACTGATTTTGTATTTAATAAAATCTATTGCTCAATTTTTTTCTTGATGTGGGATGATGAAACCAAACCCAACTACTCTATTCATTAATGTAACAATTATCCATCGTATCAATTATCCAACCGTTTTGTCAACAATAAGTTTTCCATGAAATTTCTGATTTTCTCCGATAGGAAATTAGCTTACAGAGTAAGCCATCCTAATGAAAGGCTCTCCCTCATCTGCCAACGTACTTGTAGGATGTGAGTTTTAGCAAACCTGCATATGAGAGACACATCATCACGGAAGTGCCAATACATATGAATCATGGCTAGATGTGGTCAGTAATAGTTCCATTAATTGGTATTGCTTGAGATTGCAAACTCTCAAACGCTTGTATATCCAATTTGTTGAGATAACATTCAACAATACCCATCAAAGAGTTTCGTTTCGAGCGAGCAAGAAAAATTTTATCTCCTTACTACAAACGGCCAAAAAAAGTCAGCAGAGATAGGGTGCTGACGTATAAATTTAAACGGGAAGTTTACCTTTGGTAGCAATTTCCAAATTTTGAAGGGCAAGAGAAGCTAATGAATTACCTTCGCGGACCCTCTGTTTTTTTATCAGAGCTCGCATTGTAGTATCAATTTGTCCTCCACGGAAACCAATTATCTAGCGACCGAGAGAGGCGATAAATAGGTCAGCGCTTGCCTTCCTGATAACCCTTCCGAGGTCCAAAGGAGAAAAAATATCCCTCACCCAAATTATCTCCTGCAATTGTAGCAAAGACTGGCAAAAAATTGACGCATCCAAATGAATTTTGAACAACCCGAAAAGGTCGGAAAACACCTTAAAATATAATCTTGAAATTGATGAACTCGCTATGAACAAATATCAAATTTAAATTTAATTAGGAATTAAATTAAAATTAAATTAAAATTAATTCCTAAAATGATGAATAACTCTCCTCGCAAACACCACAACAGGTTAGCCTAATCGCAGCATTAGATAAAAAGAGTACGTTACTTCTTTTAAAAATAAGTTTTAGAAATTATATCCAGTAAATGAGTTTTGTTTGGCTTTTGCTCCAAGGATCAAGTAAGCTAAAATAAATACGCTCTTGCGAGAAATTAATTTGTCTATTTGCATGTCCTGAGTTTCTACCGATGGCCGAGGATATTTTCATCACCACGGTCAATAAAACATGGAATGAGGAGTTTTAACAATTTGCACGATTCATGGCACAAATTTAGGCGGTTGAATAGTAAGAGTAAATCTTTCTTCGGCATATGAGTATTGCCTAGGAACTGAAAATTCCAAATTTCGATTGTTCTAGATCTTCCTAGGCGGAGCAGGGGGAGCAACTATGCGGATGGCAACATCGCGAAGGTTCGAAGAATTTCAAAGTGCTCTGGCGCCGTAGAGTAAAAAAATATTAGTTGAATTCCATAACTCTTCAGAGCTGCTTCTTAATCAATATTGAAACAAATATTTTTTTTACAAAATCTCTTTCCTCCTCAACATTAACTTCTGAACGTTAGAAACAATAACTTTAAGAAATAGTCATAGTTTTAGAAACAGCTTACGCTTTGTACTTGAAATAAAATAAGCAACCAATAGAATAAAAACGGAAAAAAACGAAATGTTATACAAAACTCATTAATGAAAAAATAGGTGGACATCCATGAACGCAGTGGTTAAATGCAAGTTTGAATGTAAGACAAAAATCCTAGCTTTGCCATGTTGAATTCCTTCACGAATCAACAAGGATATATAACTTAGCAAATCTGTAATTGACTTTATTTAACGAAATTATCTCAATAAACAATGCTAAATTAAAGAACTATGACTGCAGGGCTAACTTCAAAATCACAATAGAATAATTCTACACACCAGGAGAGAAATTTCAAACTCAACACAACATTACTCCAGTCACATCAACAGCAACATTAATCCAGCCACAGGCCTCTGCAGTTAAGCTATCTTCATGCATCAAAAGGTTTTCTTGCAAATTAAATTCTAATTATTGGAAGAGAACTAAAAATACAATCAACCTTAATTGTGAAGTAAACTTGTAAAAACCGATGTCATAAAAAAAGAGAGACCAACTGAACCAGCTTAATTGTATTTCAAAGGTCTATATACAGTGGCAAATACAAAATATTCGCAGAGTAATAACTGATTTCAAAAGATTAGAACTGAATTTGTGCCCAAAACTGACGAAATAAGCGCGACCAGAAACCTGAGTCTAGAATGGAAACTGGACAAAATGAAATTGATCCACTGAATCCTCTGACCAAAGCGACATCTACCTCCTGTGCCTAACTTGGCTACAGGGTAACAAATTCTTGCGTACGAGCCACGAAGTAAATCCGATCTCCACGAGATAACTAAATATCGCCTTCACGAAACAACTTCACAGCTAAAAAGCAAACCCTTCAAGCCGACTCAAAGGTATGTGGTTGAAAATGGGTAAAAAGCACCTTCATAAGGAAGGAGAAAAAAGGACTAGAGGAAAATAGGAAAAAGTATAAAAATTATAAAAGTTAGAGGAAGATTGAACAAAGCTTTAATGGAGCTAATGAGTCTCCAAAAAATTCATAGTGTTGCGAATTGTTGTCAATGCAATCGAAGGTAAGATTGACTCCTTTCGGAGCGTTGGCTGGTATGGTCATGTTGGATCACACAGGAACGTTTACATACACATTTGTACTTAACTCAAAATATTTTTATTTAAAAGCAAACCCTCAAAATTAAAACTGAAGCATTAAAAGGCACGGTGTACGTGTAATTGGAATAAAAATTAAATTATAATTTACCGACAGCTATTAATTGTTGGAGTTAAATTTTGTCCAGTGAGGTCAGTTTCGACTGATCGTCTCTGCAATTGAATTTTACCTCTTTTATCCACACTCTATGAATGCATACAAATAATAAGTACAACAGTCGATTTTTAACGGTTGTAGGTATATTTGGGAGCAAACTTTTATCCATTTAGTTTTTGTTGATTTAATTCATTTTTTATAATAAGCTTAGCCATATGCTCATCTTACTCATATAATTAGTCATCAACAGACGATACCGTTTGATCACTGATCGATAAAAACATGGTATGAACTGGGAGAGGTGTTTAAGGGGAGCTATTTAAGAGTAACGTGACAGAAATACTAGAGGAAATCAGGGAGGTGGCAAGCGTACTGGGTGACGGAGAGTCATTGTGCGGGAAATTTTTCACAAACATCCGATTCTACTTTTACAATATAAAGGGAACAAAAATTCATGTACAGGGCCCATTACATGGAATAGTAAATCGTATTCCCCTTGGTGTCTTTCGTTGAGAGTACGCTAATGAGGCCCCAGGCTTATTTTCCACCTTTACCTTATCTTCCATCCAATTTGACTTTCTGATTCAAACAGATCACACTTGAATTACATGATGAGAGGAGGAACGGAGAAGCATGTTTAAAAATATTATTACATATTAGCCTTAGAAGTGGTTTGGTTCCCCTGGCTCCCTCTCTCTCGTACCACGCCTCTCTTCCCTTCCGCCATTTCCCTTCACCCCCTCCACTTCTACATCCCCTCCTTGCCACGCAGGTCTGTGCCAGGAACTTTTGCGAGCTATATACGAAGAGAGGGCGAAGAGAGAAGTATGCTCAAGCACTCTTCACATAATCATGTCCGCGCCAGTTACTAATCAAACCCATCTGAGGCCGCAAGCGTTTCAAAGTTTCAAGAGAAATATGATAGTTTTTATTTCGTGCAATAAATTCAAATGAAATATTGTCCATGTATGAATGTACTACGACGCTCAACGTGAATTAACTATGTGGTCTCTTTTTATCTCCCATATATCCAGGACGCAGTAATCACAATGGCAAAGCGGTTTCAAGGGGCTCTCACTAACTACTTTCCTGAGTTCCACTCAGTGACAAGCAAATCGCACAGACACACGGACCCAAGTCATTGATTCCCGTTTCCTCTCTCGACCCGCGCCCAACACTTCGATCGCAGCCGGAGGTGGCGGTGGCCTTCCCCGCTCAGTCTCCGATACGTGTCCCCTCCCCCCTGCTCAACGTCTCTCTCTCTTTTCCGCATCCCTTTCCCTTTAAAAAATAAAATTAAAATAATAATATAAAAAACTATTCGAATCCTTTACCGCTCTCCCTCCACATTTCCAGGGCCAAGGGCTCTGAAAAAAACTCCTAACTTTTCCACAGCGCGAGCAGGTGCAGGGGAAAACGCCGACGACCCTCCCTCTAACGCTGAGTGGAGGGAATTAATTGGTTTGCGATTCCGGTTTTTTTTATTCCCTGGTATTGGGTCCGCCCCAGCGGTACACCCGTTCCCAAGACGTGTTCCTGTTCTCTCTCTCTCTCTCTAGCCCCGACCCTTTCTCTTCCCCCTAACCCCACCCCTCTCACCTCACCCTCACGCACACCCTCCTCTCATTCTCCAATGGGGAAAAACCCTATCGTCCACTTGTGACCCCTACCCTGTTCTTTTTTTTTAATTCGCACGGGAAGGAAATTCCACTCCGCGATAATCCACGCAGTGAAATACGGCGCCCCCTCCCCTACTTCCCCCAATCGGAAAATAATAAATCACCTATTGTCTTTTGCGTGGACGGTGGTGCAATTTTAGTCGGTCGAATTGCTCGATTGGCGTCCTTATATTCATGTGGAAGTCCAATTCGCCATCGTAATATTTCATTCCGTTGCGGACGCCTGAATGCCTTAATGGATTCCAACACTTGAGAGGGTTTTTGCTTTATTTTTATTTTTTTCTGAAGTTATGAGAGCTCGTTTCGCATAAAGCAGTAGACACGAGATTCAGCACTCGGTAGTGTGGTTGAAGGTTCACGGCCAATTCTCCACAGGTTTCCGTGATTACTCGCTGGTACGTACCAGATGAGGTGCAGGTCAGAATGCCTGCATCCGAGAGCACGCCACCACTTACGGAACGTTATAGAGGCGATGCACAGTCAAGGACTCTGCAGTGAACTCGTGCGTTCCTAGGTAGTATACTCCTCGACAAAGTATAGTTTTACCATAATTTTTTCTTCGCTCAAGAGGCACGTAAAGTTACCTCCGGCTGCTCTTCCCAAGAACCAAGGTGTGGGTACCTAGCCTTTGTGTAAAGAGGAGTACATACCTCCACCTTTATGAGCGACCTTACTTCTGACGCAGGCTTTCTGCAATGTCACACCACTTGGCCTGCTCGCGTTCTTCAAAACACGACCCTCTAAAACATTCCTTCCCAAAGTGGCTAGGAAACACCTGAACCTTGCCAAAAGCCTCTTCTCCGTATCACGATCGCGCGTTCCTCTTATCATAACATGAATTCATGGCCGCCTTGATGAGATGTTTCGGTAAAGCGTTCAAAAATAACGTTTAGAAGAATAGCATACTTCACGTTAAACTTTTATGAAATATACTTCCGTCATCTCAACTTCTAATTGTAAAGTAATAGGGTCAACTCGTCGTCTAAACTTATCACTTTCCTCAATGAAAGAGATTCATCCATGTATCCATATCCTATCAATCAAACTCTTTTCCATAAACTCTTCAGTGCTATTATCCGTTATTTGAATGTAATCTAACATCATCGAGTTCAATTTTAACGCCAAAATCTTATCAATAAAAACATATTAACAAGTTGTAACTACTGTTATTTTTTGGGTTAAAAGTATTGGTGTTCCAGTAGAACAATCAGGTTAGCATTTAATAAGAGTCGAGGAAATTGCCAAATGGCAGGGGTGAGAGATCATTTACATGCGAAAAGAGCATTCAGAAAAATGTTAATCTGAGACGTCTAATAATAATTTATGTGATTAGTGGGAGATTTACTCTGTTGTAGTTAAGTTCCGTGAGAAAAACATACTTTTAATTACCTAACATACCATGGAAATCATGAAATAAAAACATCAGCGGGAAATGTCGATGCTTCTCACTAATGTACAAGTGAAAGAAAAAACTACCATGGAAATTACTCCGGGCATTTCAAGGCGATCAGAGCATATTTTTTGTTTCATGTCGTCGTAATTATAAGAAAAATCCACATACTTCCCCGAGTATAATATAAATTAATAGAAAACAATTATTAATAAAATTGCTGACTTCATACATCCTCTGGAAGTTCACATAAAGGCATAAAATTATCAAAAGTAGAAAAAAAATATATATATTTTGCGGTCACACGACAAATAAAATCAAGATGTAAACCATTGAGACTTTTAAAAGTGTGCCAAATATATTTTTCATTGGAATTTCTCAGAAATAACTAGGTTTCACAAAGAACGAAAAATTCTAGCCGTTCATGGAAATTAGGAAGCAATTCATACGCTTTTGGAGAACTGGTGCTACTAGCATCAATACGAAAGTTGACCGAGGACTTATGACGCATTCCCCACCATGACGTTTTCCTCGCAAACAAGAGAATACGCAATTATGGGTAGCTCAACGGGATAGCTGTGGCGTGTGAATAATTACTTCGTTTAAACGCAATAAATATGCGTAGGGAATAAATTCAAACAATATGAAATTTAAGCACTTGCACTAAATGATCACAGGTTACATTTTCATATGAAGGGACACCATAGAGCGAATCTAAAAGAACAATACGCAGTACACTTTATAGGTTTGTATTATAATTTTTTTGTGGAACCTTCACTGTCTACTGCGTTTTTTCTTCAAGGGGGTTGGAGCGAGCTTTGTTTACACTCAGATTTGCGTGAAAAGTCGCATATGTGATCTTATTAGTGATATCTATATATGCCTCATGCCTTACCTTTATGACACTTGAGATATAGTTCGCAATAATTTTATTACACTAGCACATGTGCTCTTCCAAACGCGAAATAATACATTTCATATTATTTTAAAGATGGCTGAGAAGTATCAATGAATCACGCTGAGCAAAATATTCGAAAAAACGTATTAATATATAATTTCCGCCTGAATTTCGAATACCGCCACGAAAATCTAATTCATAACAGTCTTTAATCAAGGCAAAAATTGTAAATTATAATTCTAAAATAATTTACATTACTGCAAATATGGTGAGTTCCACCACATGAACAGATGCACTCAAATGAAAATTTTTAATATTTTTTTTACCTACCTGAAAAATTATTAAACTATAAGCTCAATGACCCACGACAACCGCTCCAGCCACCTCAAAAATTCAGCGGTTCCACCAAGTAAAGCACGTCGATCAGCACGTTCCTCTAAATTTTTCCACGCAAACGTAAAAGGAGCAAACTGACAAATAAGACGGAAGAAAGGAGAGCTGAGACATGAAAAAGGGGAGGGGAAGAGCGAACGAGGGCAGAGGAGGATGCAAGGGGGGCACACAAGACGAGGGCAGAAGAGGGAGACGCCGTTGAAGCACAAACACGAGGACACGCCATTGGCGGCAGAAGTTATGACGCGGAGGACATTATAATAAAATGAAAATGCATGAAAAAAAAATATATATAAGACACGGAGGGAGAAGAGGGATAGGCCGAAGGAACTGCCCCCGGGGTGAATTGATGGTGGTCCTTCGTTTCCGAGTTATGAGAGGTCCTTAAAGGAGGAAGGGGGAGGAAGGTGAGGGGAGAAAAGGGGATGAGGAGAGGAAGGAATGATGGGGTGGGGAAGCTGAGGGGTGGCAGGGGAGGGGGAAGTTAGCGCACTTTTCCCAAGAAGTGGAGCTTAGGGATCACGAGAGAGGGGTTTGCGGTCTAAATACGCCGAGCGATATTGCGATGATTCGAATGCAATGTGCGATATTTGAGTGGAGCATCGTATTCGATACTAAGCAACCGAGCTACGCAAATCATTGGCGGCTTAACGCATGGACCCATCTATAGAAGTGAAACGATATTTCGATGTGTATCGCCACTCCTAAATCTGAGACTACATAATACTTTGCATGCCACCTCAAGGATTAGTGGCAGGAGAAGAGTTTTCACCAGCTTGCATCCACACTATAATCTATGCTAAAGTTTATTGTGTATTTGTATGTATGTCATGAACATGCCATGGTCACAACTATGCATATCAACATATGTCAGATACAAAGAGTAGATTGTTGTGTGTGAGCCTCAGATGAAAGCTGGAAACACATCCAATAAAAAAATACTTGAATTTAATTGACTCGATAATACAAAGCTAATGAAACTGCGACTATTAATGCACCAGTAAATTTCACTATAAATTACAACACTATAAGTATGCTATCAATGTTGAAGAAATTATGAGAGCTAAGAATAACTTGCAACTGCATAGATGCGCAGAGATACTACAGAGTTATACACGAAGCATGCGAGATGGGCTATTAGCAAGTAGCAGATTCGTGCTGCTATGTAGCAGATTGAGAAACAAGCATTACAAAACAAATCAACTAATTAGCTACACTATCTACCGATGAACCTAATTATAAAGTCTCAGTGGAGCTATTATGGTCAATTATCGTTCGCGGGAAAAATAACATTTTAAACCTGTCTGTTCTACTTCCCTAATTGTATTCTCAAGATCTAATCCACCATACACTTGCAGCGCACCCTTCTGCTTATGAGCTACTTGCGAATTTTCTCCATAAGAATGATTGAAGGAGGGTAAACAATGAATATGGCATTTTTTAATCACTAAATTTTGGAAATCAATAAGTTTGTACACCACACTTCTCGAGTCCCACAGGCATTCACGTCATTCATAATGTTTTTAAATCAAGTATAAATATGCATCTATAAAGCGTAGTTACAAAGTTTCAGAAATACTGTAAGTGTAAACATTCAATATGAGAACATTCAGAAGTATTTCTTTTAGTTACTCCATAACAACAATGAACATTTCTTATCTAACATAAATCTTTGTATACCGTATATCAGGTATAAGTCGATTCGAAAGTTGAAGTCTTCTTTTAGGACCGATAATATCGACTTAAATCCGTGACTCGAGTATAATTCGAGGTGAAATAATTGCCGAATCTTCATGTTACGCGTTGGTTATGCGATATTTGTAGAATACAATAGGTCTTTTGGAATGCAATAATAACGAAAAATGGATGTACCAAGTGTATTTGCCAGTGATAGGTCTTAACTCGAAATATAGAACGTAAATCTAACGCATTTTTCGGCGAATATTCTCCGCGGCTGGTCAGTAATAGAGATATATAGGGTTTTATGCATCTAATACGCATAAATATTGACCCCAAAAAGGACACCTTATTTAATGACTCGACTATAAGTCGAAGTTAGATTTTCATTAGCCAAAAAAAGGAATAAATTTGTCGACTTATACTCGAGTATAAACGGTATTTAACAACAATTCCTCCTTTGGAAAGCTAATTTGCATTGTAAATTCGAAATCCCCGCTATCAGCCATGTGATCAGGATTTCACCGGATGTTATGCGATATTATCATGGAGTTGAGGTGCCACTAGTAAGGAAAATATAAGGCTGGCTAATGTCTATCGCTGGACTAGTACAAACCATGGTCGATGGTGTGCCAATGTGAAGAAGACCGTACTTACAACCGATGAACTACTTGCAAGTAACTTGTTTGGCTACTGCTAAAGAAGTCATTTTCAGGTGTAATAAAGCCGCCTTATCGATATCATTTGATAAGAAATTTGTGCATAACTGGACATTTTGCGTTAAAAGATGCAATCACATTAGGCATTTATTACATAAATGATAGATCCATGAAGAGACTTGCCTACTATTTCCCCTACCGAGGGTGGTTCTTCCTACCTTCTCTTTCCTAAAATTGTCCTTGTTCCAATAAAAAAATCCCTTTTAAACTCCGTTTTTCTCCGTCCAAGACTTTGTCTCCCACTCTTACCCAACATTCCTCCCTCTATCACCCTCTTCAGCGTATCGTCACCCCTTAATAAATTCTTCAGACACTTTTTGCTGCCTCTCACTAATTACTTTAATCGGCTACCTTACTCATCGTGGTATATCTAATGCTTCCTCATCCGAAAGATCTGATGGATTCCCCGTGAATCGTATGAGTAAATTCTTCACGGGTTTCCAACCGGGTCAGGAGTTCGGACGCTTCGATGACTAAATCCGCCATCGTTTCCAAGGTGATTGACGCCAGGACTTCGATTTTTCTAAGTTATACCAGCGGCCTTGAACACCTGCGGAAGGAGAGAGCGAAACTTCTTAGTTCGTTAGCTTTTCTCCTTAGATGGCGAGACCAAGATGGCATACCCAGATTTGATTATACAAATCGGAAAATCGAAGCCCTGGCATCAATCAACTTAACAACGATGGCGGAGTTGGTCATCGAAATGTCGGTGTTTCGTGTATATATATTTGTGTGTATGCAACTACTAGGCGTACTAAGTACGAGAATTATGCTATTTCTTATTGTGCAATACAAGATCTCGCATTTCTTACCTTTAAGTAACCTCTAGCAACAAAACATTTGCCTACAGGTAAAATAAGTGTTTACATATTCAGCAATAAGTCCTCCTCCGGAAAATTAATGTTTTTTACATTTTTAATCACCTCTTGCAGTCATTTCAATTAGGATTCCACAGGATGCGATGCGATTTTATCGCAAAATCGAAATTCCTCTTTCAGGCAAAATATAAGCCAGTCTATTTTCCGTAGGAACCGTGGTCGATAGTTTGCCGATTATAACCCCTATCGACCTATACAGCCACAAAAGTCCGGTCTTACACATAGAAGTTCAACTTGCAAGCGAATTGTAAGGCTTCTGCAACAGGAGTAACATCCACGGGTGATTTCGATATGCGGCGAAAGACGGCGACCGCCACGCCATGGTGCTTTTCTTTTCGGCAGCTATCCTCTCCCGATTCGAGCCGAACAAATAAAGAACTATATGCGCATTTATTCATAGCTATCTGCCTGGGCTTACCTGTACGCGAGACGGACTGCGCATGCGTGAATTGTCGCTTGGAGCGGATTCATTTCATTTGGTCGCCTGACGATCGCCAACCCCTTCGTTCGTTAACCCTTGCATTTCATGTTAGCATGTTCGTTAACCTAGCACTCCCTTGGTCTCTGGTTTTGGCCTAGCATTGTTTCCCTGATTCCTTTCGATCATCGTATCGTCATCGATGGGGGAGCAAGCTAGGTTTGATCTCGTACTGGGACGAGCGTTGCAAGCCCATTGTGGAATCATCCCGTGCCATACACCCTGGTATTATATCGTGATATGTGCAGTATCATGGGATATGCAAAGCCATATCTTGTGATAGAATCCGTTGCGCATTTCCGATGTCAAAACTCGAATATCGCACGACCATACCAATCATACGAAGCGAGTAGGATGCATGATGGGGGGAAGAGAGGGGAATGGGGAAAAAAGGGTTATTCAGGGGTGGCTGGGAGCAAGGGACACACGCACACAAACAGGGCGAGGAAACCCCTTGATGATCGGTGGCCTTGTTTATACCTCCGAGCGGTCGGGGACACGGGGTAAAAAAAATAAGGCGTGTCGTCCCCCCCCCCCCTTAACCCCCGAAAATAAGAAGAAGAGGTCCTCTCCTGAACTCTTGCATCTCCTTCGCCCTTAATCTTCCATCTTCTCCTTCTCCCCCAACACATTTTTTCCTCCCTTTCGGCTTGGGAGAAAACTATTGAGAGAAGGGGTGGTGGTAAAGAAGAGATGAGCTGAGAGGGAAGGAAAAAAATAGTCCTTATGAATCGTATTAAAGGGAACGGTGTGGGGGGGAGAGGAAGGAAGAGTGAAGAGGAAGTTGAGAATAAAAATAAATGCTCAGAAAACAAAAAAATATACTTCAGACGAAAGGGAGGTGGTGGTGGTGGTGGGTTTAGGAAAAACGGTAAGGGAGGTCTCTATCCTTTACCCAGCATAGCAGGAGGCCGGCCGGAATGCTTCACCCGCTTCACCCTTCTCTGAAGCGGACCTTTTCCCACAGGAATTCTGAGGTAGCCACAAAGAGAGGTATTTTTATTCGGTCGGTTCGGGTCGTGAAAAAAGGGGACGAAAACTACCCCCCTCCGGTATAAGTATCCTTGTAAATTTATAGATTTTTCAGAAGGGTTTATAGCTTCCGGCTGTGATTCCTCGTCGAAAAATATCTCATGGGTGAGTAGTACCTGAGTAGGGTCTCATTGGGTGGTGGGCACTTCAAGAAATATCGCCATTTAAAAAAATTCGTAAGGAGACGTTATAAATGATTAAGACAAAGAGCATCGAAAACTCAGTTGCCTTCATCGCCCCTCATCTCAGCTGTTTTGAGATTAAGGGATGCATAAAGTTAGGAGGTTACGGCTCTTGTGGTCACTATTTACGAATAAGCAAGAAAAACTATCGAGAAAGCATTCAATGGGGCAACGGTCTCATCAAGAGGGAGGATCGAATGCTTCTTGTAGAAAAAAAAATATCGTCGCCACAGATAAATGATCAATGTTTGTTTTTTAACCACGGATAAAATTGGACTACTCCCAGTTTTCCCCAGGAATTGTTCTTCTTGTTCCCGCTCTTTTTAAGTGCGCAAAATATTAGACTATACATATCAATATCATATTAGAACAATATCATATCGCATCAAATCCGATCCCCGATTACAAACGTCATACCACTAGAGGGCTCGAATATAACTTCTTTTGATGTTATCTCAGCAGGTTAAACAATTATATTTAATCTCCCGTAATTTCTCAAGTACTCATCGTAAAAATACTTTTTGGCTTCAGAAATTCCCTGGTATTTGACAATCATTACAGGTAAGTTATTCTCGGGTTTCACAACGGGTTAATGTCTCCAAGATGGCCCATGAAGCCCATCATGGAGACATTAACCCAGTGGGAAACCCTAGAAGAATTTACCAGAACCATACGCCAGGAAAGCATTTAGTCTTTCATTACCATTTAGGCCACCTCACTTTTTTTGGCTAATTAGTACAACTCGCGTGGCCAATTCAATTGCTGTGAAAACGATGTACCTAGTAATGGAATTTTACCTTCTCGAATTATGCTGTTCCTATTTGATTCTTATTAAAAAAAAGTATACTGGTAATAGTAGTAATTAACTTCACTTTGAAACAAAAATACCGAACCTCCATCTTACATACTACAATTTTTCTAACAAAAAATTCACAAGGATATTAATTATAACTTTTCCCCTCGTGTGGTTGACGAGGGGAATTGGTTATAAGAGTTACGTTTTTATTATTATAATAAATTATAGTAATAGTATTTATAAAACTAATAAGAGGTATTTTTGATTAGTAATGATGTGGTCTTTGTTATGCTCATTATTCTCAGGGTTTTAACGCTAACATCTACGAGCTCACTTGTAGACGCATTCTGAAGTTTTGATTATTTATAGGCAAAATCTATGTAAAAGAGCTCTGCAATAGTTCAACTACCTATCGCCCTGCAACATGTGATATCACATCAATGATCATCGTCGAATTGTATTAATGTGTGGGTAAAATAACACTGTAAAAAACTAAAGAATCGATTTTGCGAGTCATTAATTCCTCATTTCATGCTTAGGTTAGCAATTAAACCAAACCCCCACCCAAACCCTTTCATTTCAAGAACAAAGCAAATGAACAGGCAAGACTATGTACAAATTAAATTAGCACCAGTTCATTAATCCGAATAATGACACCGGTTCAAAAGGTTCATCAAATAAATAACTTGACGGCGACCATGGGAGGGGAATCTTTTGCCTTGCGGTTCCGCTCCGGGGATTAAATACGATATTTGTCTTCCGAAAGAAAAACCTTTGCATCGCCACGGGAGGGTAATTCCAGTTGACTTTTCTCGAAGGATTAAGTCTAGAGCGAAACAGTCAGTGGGCACGTTCATTGGGGTGGTCCGCGAAACGTCAAAATTCATTGCCGTAATTATGCTTGGGAATCAACACGGCCTTTGTGAATCATCGGTAGGAATTATCACGGCTGTCAGGCTCTCTAAAGAGTCCTTTTGACAAAAAACAGACGGACGGGAATGAAAAATAGCGGAAAACACTGAAAACTTTTCTCAGGGTCTTAATATAGAAAAGGGATAGTGGGTAAAAATTTGTCTACTTCGAAGGAGACAAGTTGGTGAGTGTCGCAACAAGGAAAAAAACAGACGGTGAATCAGAGTTATTTTTTCCGGGGGAAAATATTACTACGCTTTTTTCTAGATGCATAGCGTTTCGGTGAAATGTTTGCCAGTGCTGCCGCATTGCTGCAGTAAAAATGCATTAAATAACTCTCGCCCCGGCAGAGACAGTAAATATCGCGATTCACGCCTTATTCTAATATTGCTTCAGCTACATCTACAAATTTCACAGCAAGCCTCCCGCATGGGTGTGTGGCAGGGCGTGTTAGGCTACCAGAATAAGGAGAGGAAAGGTTCAGGAATCAGGAAGTAGAATATAGGAAATGTAAAATGAGTTTCAATGAATTAGTGTTTCGCTTAATCCATTACGGTCGTGATTGGTACGAGAAAACACGAATTCTTTTTGCGAGCCTGCCTGTGCAAAAGTCTATTTCTTACTTCTTTTAAATTGACGCGTGAACTGACTCTTTCTATTCGTCCTTAGGTTTTTTAACAAAACCGTTTAACTATTCGACGTAATTGGGTTGGACAAACAAAAACGAAACTGTCAGTCGTCATGACCAGTCACCCACCCTTCAAAAAGTTCCTATTCCATTTTCAAACATTATTCTACCTAGTAACGTGATACTTCATTTTTGGGTAGGATAAAGACAAGTTAAACGACGTATATTTGAAGAAAGAAATTGTGCTAAGGCCTAGGACGGTATTTTAATTGTAACCAGAGGTAATTTGATCCACATCTAAGCTTACTTAAATTGCCTGACTTAAAAGAATAATCATTTATATTATCTGAGGTGAAGCAACCACATATGTCAATCATAAGGTTGAAAAGTATCCTTTGTAAACACATAGCCACTTACAATACAAATTGAACCAAAATTGACATCTAATATTGTAATATATGAATCAATTATTCAGAATTGTGAGAAGTAAAGCCAGAAAAATATTTTAAAATTCTTTCGCAAAATGTAAATCCATAATACGTATCCGGCTACATCCAAACTCGTAATGTGAAGTTAGTAGCTATTTTATTCGCGAAGTTTCGACACATTGTGATGCTTATGCATCCGAAAACAAAGGTTACAATAGCCTGCTGGTCAATCTACTACAAGAATCAATTATCATCAACCGTAAAATCATCGGAAGGAAGTGTGGGAGGGGAAGATTAGGATTACGGCAATCAAAAAGGAGAGAAAGGGAATTGTAAATTAGATTTATATTTTACAACATCGGCTTTTTCCTCTAATTTAGTTCCACCAGTTCAGTCAGTGCGATGATAAAACGAATCCTGAAACTCAAACTAATATGCCGATCCTTCAATATTTCGTGGATGAGTGTAAAACCTTCAAATTCGAATGGAAAATGATAAGGTAGACAATACTGCCTTCACTCGCTCTGGAGATTTAAAACTTAGCGAAATTCACAAATAACTCAATAGGACTGTCCAGTCAAATGATTTTATTAAACGATCTATTGAAATGGGTGGCTCTCAAAAAAATCATACTTAACAGGTTTCTAAAAGGTTCATGTGAAAATTTAAAGTTTTATCTTAATCGGGTCTAATGCATGGTATGTAAAATTATCGTTTGAGTATTAAATAAGTAAATTTAGTCCAAACGGTAAAATATCCGTTAAAAAATACTGCTTCATTAATGAGTTTTGCTACGTTGCAAATGGTGGTTTTTTTCTCTCCAACATGATTAATGTCAACTTTACAAACAAACGATTGCCCCATTGCTCCATAATTTAAGCGCCAAGTAGTTAAAACAATATATTTATCTTCTGGCACGCAAACGTAAAGATAAAATTCATAGTGATCTAAAAACTCAGCCTTGAAAGTGGAGATTTTAGCATGGGCTCCCATGGAATTTGCTCAGATAACAGCAGAAAAACGTAAACTTGAGTGAGAAAGAATGCATAACGTTTTAATTAAAACTGTTTATAAGAAGTTAAAAGTCCTGGTTAATTGAATAGAAATAAAATATAGGAATCTTACAATCTATTTCTTAAAGTTATTAGCAAATTACTGAAGTAATTGAAATCAAAATGCGGTTGTTCCATACAAATGGCGTAGTTGTCGGTTCCTATGGCTGAACAAATGTGGGCATTAAAAATATATTCGTGGAATAATCTGGATATTTTGTCCCTTAAATTCGGTTTTCGATAGGTAATCCATTTCATCAGCGAAAGCAGGATTTTTTAAACCAAATAAATAAAAATGTTTAATTTGGTATTTGTTTTGACTCACATAGAGTAGAGCCATCTTAACTCCCAAAACATCGTTCGAGGCTATCTTCCCCTGGGGATATTAAATATGCAAAACAAAGATCTCCTCCATCTATGCCTCCTACCACTATGTGAATGGATCAGTAGATAATATTTCAATATTTTAATGGAAATGTAAAAATACACGAATGGTGCTGTCTCTGACGACAACGTTCATGTAATTTCTACACAAAGATTTAGCTAACGGATTTCCTTTTAAATTTCTTATACACAATCGTTACATTAACTGACACTTTTCCCGCTTTCCTCCTCCCATATCTTTATACTTATTTTCACTTCCCTACATTTACCCTGTTCCTACTTACACAAGTTACTTTATAAATTTAATACAATTTATAAAGGTGCTAGAGTAAAAAAATTCCAATAAACTGAGAGAATACTGTTAAATACGTATATGTAGTTCATCTGAACCAAATTTACGACACTAGAACTAATGGGGGCTGAATGAAACTAACTTTGAATATTTCAGTATCAGAAAAAAATATTTTATATGAGTTTTGGTCAGGCGTTAATATATTTTCAACCTTTAAATAGCATAATTTCTTAACTGTTTGTCAAGGTGGTCAATTTTTATGAATAGAAATCCTTCAGATAGGCTAAACTATCATGATTTTCAATCGCAGTTTTTGCATTCATTTGGTCGGTGTTGTGGTAGTAAAATATCATATCCGAAAAAATTTCAGAGAGATTAAAACCACGTTCAGTTAACATTAGGACTTAATTCGTTAGCGGAATCAAAATTCTTAGCATATTTTTACCATCCCGGGGATAAAATGACCTTCAAATATGCACTTGTGGCGAAAAATGCTCTTAATCTAAGCATTAGACCACAGCAATTTTCTAGCAAATTTTTATCGTTATAAACATTGCAAGACACAACGGCTTGCGCAACAATTCATGTTTAATCATGCAATCCAATTCACAATCGATTTCATGAGCAAGCTAAAAAAAACAATTCGTGATTAACATTTTGTCCAAAAGTATTCGAGATCACGATAGTAAATGATTGGGAAAAAATTAGTCAAAACTTTTTTTTTTAATTTCATGCGAAGAATGCCGTGACATTCAGCGAGACCTGTTAGCATAGCAGGATTGACGTGGAAGAGATTAATCTCTATTAACGGGAAAAATGAGCAAAGCAACAAGGGCATCCGCCGAATGATGCAGTAGCCAGTCGTCGGTGGCACCCACATATATTAAAACCGGAATTCCGGAGGGGGGGGGGGGCGATGAAGGAATCCACGACTGGCTATATATTTTTAGCGAGAAGTTTCGGAGGAACGAATAAATCCAACGGAACGTCAAACTCCACATTGGTTGGCACTCCCGCCAAGGCCTCCCGTTCCGGAAATCCTCCCCGACATCCAATGTGTTGAGCTTTCTGGGTGCCTCCACCCTCCTTTCCTCCCACCACCCTTCTCCCCCCCCCCTCACTCGACCCCCGCAAAACCACAAAATGAACACCCAAGAGCACATTCTTCTTCGCAGCCACCGGTGCAGAAGGAAAAGGCAAGCAGTTTGCGAGCGACAGACGTAGAGAAAGGGAGAGGAGAAGATAGAGAGATAGGTGGATAGAAAGTAGGGGGAGGAGAAGGACTGTGAGTGAGTAAGAAGGATTGTAAGGGGGTGCAGGGGGAGGGAGGCTTTTGCCAAGGACCCATGTCTAAGCGACGATCCCCCTTCAAACTGCATTTGGCTTGGGCTCAAATTGAGTTACGCTGCAACCAGGTTAATCAAATAAACTCCCCCCACCCTGACGCTCTCCTTCCCCCCCTCCTACACCAAGGCCCTACTAGGATTCTCGTCCCCTTTTACCTTGGCCAGACACACATACCCCGTCCGTATCCCTTCTCTTGCCCCACAATGCACCACACCCGCCCCTTTTTACAATCCCTCATCCCTCTTCGACGCCCAGTAAACCCTAGCCGCCGAAGATGGCGGACTCTCCCCGGAGGTAGGAAGCTTACAACTACCCACATTACCTATCTTCGCTCATCGCTGGGCGGCCATACTGCGCTATCCTCACACACAGATACACATGCCTACGACGGGGAGGAACGGAAGGAGGTGCGGGGAAATGGAAGTCACTAGCGCGCCCGCAAGTTTAGGAGCAGAATAAACAAGTAGGGGGGGAGAGAGAGTTTCGCTGGACGGAGGCTCGCTTGTGCATGGAGCACGTGAATTCCTTCAACCACACGGACGGGCTTCGAGCAATGAAGAGATGAAGGATGTGATGGGGATAGGGAGAGGTGTGGAGAGACGGTTTCCATGCTGCGGCTGAGCTGGTTATTAATAAAAAGAAGGAACGGAGACGCAAAAAAATAAGACGGAGTAAGAAGACGTTCTCTCTTGGCCGCCCCATGGACCGGGAGAGAGGCGTCTTTATCCCCACCACTCTGGTAACGAAGAACGCGTGCGTGAGAGAGTCGATGTTTGCCACTGGGACTTCGTACTCTTTTTTCCCCCGGCAATCCAAACCTGACTCGATCTTCCCCTCTCTCTCTCTCTCACATCGACCGACCAATCACAACGTTCAAACAAAAAATAAAGAAAAAAAATTATCGAGTTTAATTTTCGGATTAGACGACTCGTCATCAGAATTTGCCATTTTCTTATTTTTTATCGAAAACGCGTCATAAGATTGTCACGACTGCATTGTTGTCGGTATCACGTTTGCTCTGAATTCTGCAGGTTGAGGTCCATTAAATTGGGACAGGTGCGAAAATCGGACGCAAAAAAAGTGTAAAATGTTTGACTTGACTCATCCGGGAAGACCATCGCCAGATTTTTTTTCTTTTTAGACGCATCATCAGACAGTCACAACTCCAATACTGTCAGTATGGCGTTCGAGCTGAATTCTATAATTTAAAGTTCTTTGGATAAGTGCGCATGCACATACAAATTGAGAAAATGTGCAAGGAGGAAAGGAAACTCTTGAATTTGAAAATTTATAAACCGAGACAGAAAAGAGAAAAAGTTCATTTCAAAACTGGACATAATGGAAAAAAGTGTATCCGTTTCAAAACTTATGGTAGTTAAGAGCGATGTTTTTACCTAGTCATAATATAGGCAAAAATCTAATTATATTTTAAAGTTTAGGAGACACGAAGAAGTGACAAAATGATGCAAAAACTTGGTTTGATAAGACTGAACTTCTCAGTAATTCACTGAATATAATCATTCGAGAGTTTAACTTGAGACACATATTTGGCTCACACCGTACTCCGGAAACACCTTTACAACCGAAGGTTATTTACACAAGTTTACAAAAAGTATGCGGTGAGCAATAAATGTATACGTTAAAATAACCAGAAAACAACGAACTACATACAGCTCAGTTCCTGATGCGGTCTTTGCGTCAGAACTTATTAATATTTTTGTTCAAGTCTCTCTGGAGCGTGCAACCGTACCATGTACCATTAAAAACGTCTTAAATGCTTTAGCAAATATCTCGAAATGTTGTTTGGTGAGGGGATAATATTTTGGTACCTCTAAAAATATGAGACATTTTGATTTATAATGAGGAAAGAATGCATTGAATGTAAAGCTAATCAATATCGTGATGAAATTACCTTAACTCGGTCAACCTAAAAAATTATGAAACGCCTTCAAAAACGCTCATGGGTGCAAGATGGAGAGTAGAGCAAGTAGAAAATATTTATGAAATTAAATCATTTCACTTGACCAGAATTCGAAAATGACCCGGATCTCCCAATTTCTGATCAGATGTGTTAGCTAATAATCTAATATTTAATCCATATTTACAAAATGATAGTTTTCAAGCGTATTTGGACATTCAAATACCCTTTGGGAATTTGTGGTTTCATAAAATAAATCTGACCGACAATTGGGAAATCCAGATTCGAATGAATCCTGGTCAAGTCTATTTTTATCCTGGTGCATTTCCACACGTCGGTGTCAATCTATATTAGATTTTCAGAATATCCTCCCGAATCCTTTGTCTCCGGCCGGAGATAATCTCAAAAACTAAGATGAAATATGGGAAAAAGCCAGTAGAAAGAACTGAAATCAATCGCTCAACATAGCTGGATACAATATTTTCTGCCATAAAATGATTGGATGCGGTGGAGTACAGCTATGAAATTATCCAGCCGACTGAATTTTGTACAGACCAATCAGACCAGAGAACGGTGAACAATGAGCTGGCTTATTCTGATTCTTTGTTTCTACGAATGACCACAGAAAATTGAAGTGAACCCAAAGGATCACGGCTCAGTATGCAGAAGTAATATTTTGTTTTCGTGTCCACAGAGTTAGTGATACGTGCGCGGCGATAAAAGGCTTCGTAGAAATTATTCCTTTCCACAGCCGCGACACAGAGTCTATGAGTTCCGATTTTAGAAGTTTCATGGCAAGTTTTTGCATAGTAAAAACAGACAGAAATGTTATCTCCAATTTCTTATCACTTACAAATCTTAGAACAATCAAATTCAGTCGAAAACCTTTCCCCTTTCCTGTGTAAGTATTAATCATTTGATAAATATGTGACCCATGTAAATATCCGCACTCTATAGCTATTGTAGAGGACTATAAGTGAATCAAAATTAAAGGTCAAATCACGGGGAGACTCGAAGTCTGCAGCTCCTGTTGAAAAACATACCATTCTCTAGGAAAATTAAAAACTTTTTTCACAATTTTCAAAATGAAATTAAAAAATATAAAAATGAATGTGTAATTATGGTTTTCTAACATAAAATAATCGCAAACGATATCGATGAATGAATCACGACACATTTCTAAAAAATACCAAAAATTCCCTTCATAGCAATTTTTTTTCCAAGTTGGCTTTTCAAGCTTTTACAAACCTTTGCACAAATATTAGACAACCAACATGGAGGAAAACATTTTATATCACCCATTTAATTCATCACCATCACAGTTTCCAACCTAAGGGTGATTAAAAAGATCAACGCAGACCTCACCGATTGCAAAGTCTCTTGTATGAACATTCAAGTCAGGCGGAGAAGTTTTTCCACTTTATCAATCCTAGTTTGAGAAGCAAATTGCGTTTTCAACGAGTGTTTAAACTATAATATTTGCTTCAATCCATCCAAGCAAAATAAATATAAAATGTACTTCCACGCTAAAATAAAAGTTAAAAGTTTAATTTCTATCAACTGAAAACTATCGCATTTTCTGGGAATTCGTAGAAAAAATAGCAAATACAAATTAGGAAAATAAAAAAATCCATTTTTAGTGAAATGAACTCGATATGCAAGTAAACTACTCGGATATCAACTTGATTTTTCCGTTCTCGTAGAACTGTTGCTAGGCATCAACACACATACCAAGAATAGATTCGTATGTGCTACAAGGATTTTTTGCACAATATTTCAAAATATTAGTTCCATAAAATTGGAGATAATTATAAGAAAACTAGATGATAGTCCGTCAACAATGACGGGAAAAATATCCAGTCATGCAAATTTTATTAGCAAAGATTTTATTTATGTATGTTTTGCGTGGGTTATTTCAATGTTAATAGTCCAATATCTGGAGGCCATTACTAATGTTAAGTGACAGTAGTTGCGTGGTTGCATTTTAAATTTAACATGAGTTTTGAGTTAAGGCGAGTTTATTTTTTCAATTTAAAATTAATCTGGATCGAAAATGGAAATTTTGGGACTTTCCACGATATGTGTGATGCTATACGAATAAAATTACACCATAACCAACAAAATCGGTTCAGCCATTGTCTCCAACATAAGCATATCCCACACTCTTCGTGCATTTCATCGAGCATAGAAACTATTAAGTGAAGCTTGATTTTACTTTAGCACAGGTTAAGTACAAGCATTTTATTCATCAGCCCCTTTCGAAATCCAGTTTTTATGGTAATTTGGGTGGACTCTCTTTCTCCCGACCGAACACCGGTATTTATTATTATAGATTGCCAAAAAGACGCGCCATGCATTAGGAAGACACATACGTCCAGATATTTCTGAGAGAATTACGATCAACCCACATTTTTAATTTCTGACTTAAGTGCCAGCTCAGAGAAAAGGAGTATGTACCTTGTTTTTTCACATAGGATGCGTGGAGGACTAGTTGTTCCGCCTTTCCCGCCCTGAGCCGATATTTCACAATGCCTTGCACTCATCTCTAACTTGAGAAACTACTCTCTGACCCGCAAGCGCCCTTTATAGTGTCCGAGAACGAATCGTTCCAAAAATCCTTAACGCACGACGGGGGGCGTTAAAAGTTCCGAAATACCTTCCACAAGCAGAGCATTCCTTCCGTTTCGCAAACCGATTGAGACATAAAGGACTCGCCAAAATATTCCCGCTCCCGCCTCCTCCGCAAAACCCAAGACCACGCGCCGTTCTTTCACTGCATCAACCATAACCCGCTCTCCACGGATGATTCCCATACGACCGCAATTTTCCCCCATCATGTTTATCCCAACTGTTACAACTCAAACGTATGGCAGGCGCCCATTTTAATAGCCACGACCGCGATGCTGGAGAGATGGAGAGGAAGAGGGATGTTGATTCCCTTAAATCCGTAACACGCAGCACATGATCCTGTACAAGTTTGATAATGTCATGATATCTTGCGTAAAAACAAAGCATTATTGAGTTAAACAAACCCAGACTACTGGCGCGCATGATCGCTTGTAAACTAGTCTCGAGTCTAAAAAGTAGCCAAGTAAATTTAAGGAGTGGGGAGGACGGGTCGGAGACAGGATGAGTAAGCATTTGGACGATAAGGTATTTAGATGAAGAAAACATGTCACCGGCAAAGGGACATAAAAGTGAGATGGAATACAACAACTTTGAATTCAGTAAGTAAAGGCCACTAATTGAAATCGTTGCAAATTTATTACCGAGCTCAAAATTTAAAGTTTCATTGAAATCGGGTGTAATGCATGGTACGTAAAATTATCGTTTGAACGTCGAACAGATACAACCCGAACGGTAAAACATTCTTAAAAATATAATTCATCCTTTACGTGAAAAGAATATAATACTCAAGGTAAAAAACTATTTATTTTACTAATATTTACAAAAAAACTATTATTTTATAATTCAATGACTCGTGTTGAGGAATCATAAAAATGTCCTGTAAGTGATTCAACGGTCCAAAGCAACATCTTATGAATGTATCGCCGTCCTATATAAATTTAAGCGTTCGAAGTCAGCGCACTTCACGCATAAGTACTCAGTGTCTGTAAAGCCCGTTTTACACGGGGCACGTAATTGCACAATCCGAATGAATTGCATCGTGTAAAGCCGTTAATTGCAAGAACGCATGCGCGAATGTATGAACGCGAGGTGGAAAAATAGCCCCTGCTCTAATTCGAAAATGATTGCACGCCCAATTGAGAAAAAAATGCAGTTTGAAGTTGTGCAATTTCGTGCCCCGTGTAAAACGGCCTTAACAAATGAAAATCAAGTTCGCTGTTGTGAAGTGCAATGCAATTAATGGAAGTGTAGTGTAATGTAATAGAGGAAGTAATGTGTTGCGAAGTGAACAGTACACCAGAGCGAATGGAAATCTCCCCAATACCTTGTCCTTGCCTAAAAAAAGCTCTTGGTTGTCTGCCGTCTCCCCAATTAACCAACCAGCAATTAAGAAAGGGATTAATGAAAACATTTCTCTTTCTCGCGAAGGGGTATGTCCCCACGATGAGGACGGCAAGGACCTCCCGGACACGGCAGATCAGGAGGAGCAGCTGGATCAGCCTATATACACCCGACAGGTTCCCCACTTGCCCAACGCGGGAGGGCCCGCGGCGCCATCGGCCGGAGGAGGAGCAGGCGGAGGAGGGTTGGGAGGCGGCGAGCGCCGGGACCAGCCGAAGCACTCCCAACACCACCAGCGCCACCACCAGCCGCAGCAACAACTACATCACCGGCCGAATATAGCCATGACGCCCCACCATCAGGCAGTTCCAGCCGCCACTGCAGTGAGGCGCCACTACCCGCGGTAAGCAAGAAACATCTCCCGTTGTAAATGGTTGTTTACAATCACGCTTAGCTGATTCAAACTGTTTAGTTTTCACGGCATGATTCCATGACACCTATATCAACTTAGCGAAACACATCGTGACAGATTTTTACCATCGTTCGGCTGCGTTAAAATGGCTCGCATACGACGACCGCAGTTTTCAATATCAATTAGTATGCTTCCAGTAAACTGTAATTCAACACTTAGTATTCAATTTCTTTCCATCAGTAAAATTTCATTTTTTTTATTTTGCTTATAAATTTAATTGTATCTTCTTCACCTAATTGAAATTTTATAAATAGCTACATACGTTCATGCCCATCACGCCGTTCCCTTTCGGGATAGGCACTGTCAACAAAATTTAATTCTCGTAAAGCTGACTTAGCTTTAATAATTTCCTCCGGATTCCTTGTCCTTGCACACCCCTTTTGCTTTAGTTACACTCACTCATGCCCTGCTGTTCTTCAGACTCCTAATATCACTTCTCTTGAGAATGTTCCACCACACCATTTTCACAACGAACAACTAAATACACAGACCTCCTCCTCAGCCTCCGTACATACTAAATACACATTTTTAAAATATTTTGTTCAAAACATAAAAATTTTAAAAGTAAAATAACTAAATATCTACATAACTAACCGAAATAACTAAACTTCGCTAATTCTACTGCCACGTAGCCAGATCGTTCCGTCATATTGTTACATACACTTTGGCACGGATAGTTCCAATCGTTACCTTGAGGTGCCATTATGTGTTTCCATTCGCTGCGAAGTGTGCTAATCGGGTCGATGTGACTGGAAAGCACCGTGTCCGCAAGCGAGAGACGTGCCGAAACCTTTTGTTGGTGCTCACCAATTATAAAAAGAAAGAGGAAGATCGGGTGGGTTGCAAGAACGAACGGCCGTTGCAGTGTGCGATGCGAAATCTGGGCCGCTAACGATGACGCTGTCAGGAGGCGCCCCGCCCGCGCCGGCCGCAAAATTTATGGTCCGGTGAAGGAGAGTGGTCTAATGGCGACGGAGGTTGGAAAGGGGATTAAACAAAACGTCGACGGCACTAATGACTCGGTCCAATGGATCGCCGATCGCGGGGCGTTTTACTACGGCGTTTGGGTTGCGGGTCGAAGCCATGAATCACTCGTAAAAGTGCATCCACACTCCGTCCGGGCACAACTTCCGCTTCCTAGCTGCCCTTCCTGCTAAAATCGCTTGCGCTGAACCGTACCTGGACAGCGGGGGAGGGGGGATTAACAAATAGTATTTTTTAGGCCAATTGGTGACGATGTGAATCACCTTATTTGGCAGCCACGAATGTCGAATCACTCACATTTGAGGTTGTTTGAGCTAAATTTTTCCCTAGTCATAATAGATACCATGTTCAATTTTTTTATTTTCTACAATAACAAGCATGAAATAATTATAGTAACATTAATGACGCAAAAATCTTGTTTCATTTGACTGAAATAAACATAGTAGCATTAGTGACGCAAACACTTCCTTTCATATGACTGAAGTTCTCATCAATTAACTAAATATTCATGTATTAGGTTTTAAACTCATTTTTTTCACACCGTACGCTGAAAACGCCTTAGCAAACGCAGGTTTTTCTGCGATTATGTAAAAAAAATACTGCGGCAATCAATTGATTTATATTCAAAACAGTGGAGAAAGCATGCAAACAACACTTGTCAAATTTCTGACTCAATCTTAGGGTAAGAATTCCCTCATGTATTTAAAATAAGGTCTCTCTGGAGTGCGCACCCGTAAAATTTCCCATTAAATAAGGTTTTTTCAGTGGAAAATACCTCGAAAATTAGTACGGTAAGTGGCTGATATTTTGTTATCATTGGAAAGACGAGATCTTTTACAGTATAATGAGGCCAAATTCTTCAAATTTTATGTGAAGTGATATCCCGCTCAAACTACCTTAAGAGAGAAACGGTCATGAGAATAAAAATATTAACTTCACGATTCGTTCATTTTATTATCTAGAAGAATCTTCAAAGAAAGGAGCAAATATTAACAGAGTTTTCTTTTTCAATTTTACCAATGAGATGCTATTAAAGAGAAAAATGACAATATAAGCTACATGATTGTAGAAGACGGAAGAAACCTCGCGCTTTCAATTCATTCGCCAAGAAACAAATCACCTTATTTAGAAAATACGGGCAAAAATTAGCATCTCTTGTTAATTTTCGGAAGATTGATGATTTATTTAAAATAATTTTTACAGAGAATAATCATAAATAGAAGAAATACTAACTCACTTATTTGAATGTCTAGATGGGATGGCGCATGTCTCATTCGTCCTTGGCAGCAGAATTTGAATTTTAACTTAGCCAAGCATTAGCATTTCTTATTAGCAGAAGAAATACGGTAAATACAGAAGCATACCAAGGTGTGAGACAAACATTTTTTCTGCCAATTCTTTACGATACAAATCGCCTTATGAGGATACCAAGGATTCGATCACTGAATAATTCTTAATTTAAGAGAAATGATAGAAAGAATAGTAATATTATACCTGTCTGCTTCTGCTCTTATTTGAACAACTAGATGACTCTTCTGGAAGTCTCGTCTGCCGGCATTGAAAGAGTTTGGAAAATAATTTTGTAATGAAAATGCTCCTCTTTTAAGAAAAAAATTGCAGTAATAAACATCAATACGGCTACACGAGAATGTTTATTTTTGAATGGCACTAGGGAACCTGTTTACAGAATTCACCTTAGAATTCACGCGTTGATAATCTGAGTGACTTTATGTGCAAAGTTGCAATAGCTACGGGCAATGACTGGCCTTTTCTTTTGTCTTAGCTCTAGCCGAAGGCGGTAACTCTGTCAACGAAAACATTCTGTTTATGGTGGTTTGAGGCCATAAATTGATCTAAAGGTCATTACTAACGTAGGTTTTTGCTAATCGGCCAAGCACGCAAAATACAAATGAAGGTATTAAAATAAATAGGACATACATACAGAAATAGCGGCCGATAAACACTTACCATTGAGAATGTCACAGCCATTATAATTCTCAGCACTACTAATATAAATGCATATTTTTTCGTCTTAAAGTCTCTATTAGCTATTATAAGAGTTTCATTTACTTTTACATGATTACAATAACTCAAAATAAATGACTAAGAATGGCGCTCTTCACGGTAATGAGGTAGTGCCGTTTGGAACAAAGTTTGTTTGCCATCCTTGAAGCTTTCTATTGAACCTTTTAACAGGGAAAACGAACTTCACATACGCTAAAGTAATCATTTTTCAATCTTCGTGCAACGGTTCACGGTGATGCGAAATCATTTCATCAATTATGCATCAGGAGAGAAAAATTTTTTTACAGCACCTCCTGAATTTATCACGAGTTACTTTCATAAAGACGAAACCCCTGGACAATTAAATATTGCATTATTACGTTAGTCCTCTCCGGCTGGTCTCTGTGCGAGCTCACCACAGATTTCCCACGGGTGCAGCTTGGGAGCACGACGTTGCAACTCCCATCAAATAAACTTCGTTAGATGGGATGAATGCCTCTGCAATTATATAACTTATTGCGGGAGAAGCGTTAAGCTCAATATTTCCATATTCCCACCGAAGCGATGCGAAAATTAGCCACACGGACAAATGGACCCAATCGGTTTTTTTTGTCTTTAATCAAGCGACATGGCATTCAAACTTTCTGACGTGACGTCCATCGTCCTTTTGATTGAAATTTTACCGTTTTCATCCGGATTTGCGTCCCTGAACGGAATCAACTTTCGCCGCAACGGTATTGCTCCGAATCGCCCCCATTTTGTAGAGAAAATCGGTATGACCAAACAAACGACGCGATTTGTAATGGTATTTGAAATGTTAAGCGGGAGTAATTCCGATTGACATTGCCCTGAAAAGGAAACGTTTAAGGTGGAAGACAGTCTATGGCTGCATGTTTGCGAATGAGGCGCATCCATGAGTAAATTATTCTACAAACATACGCCCAGTTAATATTAAGGTTCTGAGGCTCCTGGGCCTTTAAACTAATTACTTTATGATACTAGATAGCTCGAATTTAGATACCTTGCATAGCTCACACCAAATCATTTTCCAATTCTAGGTTCAAATTTCATCGAAAAAATAAATAGTTTCCATTCACCAATTGTAGTTCATTACGAAGAAAAAAATTAATTAATCTTCTAGAAATAATAGGGAATGTTCCACTGATTGGGATATCCATATATTGGGAATAAAAATAGTGACTTTGTGATTCCACTATTTTTGTATTTATATAACATGTATTAGTGGAATTACTGTTTTTCATTCCAATATGAATCTATTCCATAACGTTACGCCCAAAATTAATAATCCTACAAATTAATAACATAACATAAATGTACATAATTACTCATAATGAAACAAAAACACTTTTGAGCACATCTCATTGCAGCTGGCTCGAGGTAATGTGATAGCTACATATTACTCTTAGAATATGATCTCATCATTACAATATGCATTTGTTCATCATCGAAGCTAAGGTTAAGAAAGTTGAGTGAACATGCCATGATTACCACCATAGGTTACATTCAGAATTTTTTTTAATTCACCACCTAGTTCGAGTGGTAACATAAATGTTTTCTCTCAGCGAAAGTAGCTATTTCTCATAATTTCATGCTTACCGATAACTACATCGTGGACCGAATGACTCTCAATGATTTAGGGTTAGGATGACATCTTCTACATGGGAGGTTGTATAAGAGAATAGTGTACCAGAACTGTGCACCATGTTAGTTAAGCCATCAGAATTTCTCCATTGCCAGAACTCCCATCGCTAAAAAATCTATCAATATGGTTAACATTAAAATATTAATTGGTTTGGATTAGAAAATAAAAAAAATATCTCCAAACCCATTATTATCACAACAATTTTCTGCCACTAATTTGCTTAAAGGCTAAGTGGACGGGTACGAAATAAATTCAAAATTATTTTTAAGACCATATATTTGATGTTAGTATCGATCGCGCAACATGTACCAATGCCTTTTTTGTGCTTGGCAAAGTTAATTTCTACGCTCGCAGAACAAAACATTGTGTTTTTTCCGCCAAAACTCTTTCCTAATGCTTCAATTACAATTTGATTAATATTCTCCGCCTAAAACGTTAAATTGTAAATTCGTGGACACCCTTCACGTTGAATATTTCGGGCAAAATTTTACATTTTTTGCACTTATTCTTCCATTGTAATTGAAATTAATCAATGCATAGGTTATTGCCTCTATGTTTCAAATAATTGACAGAATAATTAATTGCAATACAGTAAGTGATTGAAAGGTTGATAATTAATTTTCCGATTCGCATCGCGCTATTTTTTCATAAAATGTATTTTAGTTGGATATCATCTTCCCAAACTGTAATGCAATTTCCATAAACTAAAAAAATGAGGGTCGCCAATACTTAGTGAACGGTTCAGTTGGTGAAGCATTCAACTACATACAGGGATTTCACTGGTTCCCTCAGGTAATCCGTAGTGTCAGGCGTTACATTTCGAAGATGGCAGGAAGTTGGTTTACCATATTCTGGTCAACATTAATAAAAAATGCGCCGTTGAGAGCAAAAGCGGTGTATATCAGTCTTTTTACCATGTTTTTAGTTAGGCGCGCAGAATCATTCCTCTACCTGTTTTATATTATGTGCATGAGAAATTTTCCTAACTTCCAAGTTTTTTTTACTATGAAGCCGAACTAATTGTTTAACTTTTTATTTGATTTACTGAAAACCTCAATTTCCAAAAAGTGACAATTTTGAATTACACCGCTCTTGCTCTCAGGAGTACATAGATTATGAGAACCGACAAAGTTCCTTACTGAATCATCACTCCTAATCTAATCAAACATGTTTTCCTTTACTCCTCACAGCTACGACGGCGCTCACCAGGGATATGAACCCGACACGAGAATCGTCCCGCACGCGTCCAACGGAGTCGTGGGGAGCCCGGCATGGTCGCGACCGCACGACGCAGCCAGGGCCGTCTCGATCCCCGTCTACGGCCATGCCCCCGTCTTCTACCACCCACCACCCTTCCCGCTCCGCCAGTACACGACCAAAGTGTTCAGGACGCACCAAAGGGGATCCGCCGTCATCCCGTACGAAGGCGCGTCGGTTCGGGTCCCGGCAACCTGGGGACAGCGAAAGGTGAGTACGTTTGGGCATCATCATCATTATTACTCATTCTAAGACTGTTTCACTGCAGCCCTCCACTCTGTCCCTGCTATCTCCTTTGTATCCTTGTAGTTCTTCTGATTCATATCCCTTTTTAGCTGACCTATGCATTGCCAATATTAACATTGTATTGGTCCCTCGGTCTTCCTTTTAGGGCTTTCCTTCTATTATTTGGACATTTTCATGCATTGCTCACCAACAAAGCCTAAGATCCAAAATAGCAGCGACTACTTATTTACAGCAACTTCTGCCGCGACATCTACCGAATAGTTGGCCGCACCATTGACTACACCGTCCCCTCGCCAGGTGAGCTATCGTTTATATAGCAGCCAGCGCAAAGAGCATTCCAGCACTAAGATTAATTCATGGCACGAAGGCCATGACCCTGCAGTCCGAAGAGAAGTCAGTTCCTGATGCTCCAATTAAAAGCATCCACCCCATCTATGTACCCATCCAACTAGTTCCTCTTCTCCAAGGCCACCAATCGCCTATATCCTAAGATCACCCAATCTGCATCAACCTTAGGGGAAAAAAACACTACATCGACAGATTTATGCTATCAACGCTCGGTGTTCGGAACTAGACATCGAGTAGTACACATCGCTCCATGACTTGGTTATTTTTACTAAGAGAAACCTCTCGTACTTGTACAAATGAGTGCCTGAGAGTCAAAGTAATACAAGTGACATCAACACGAAAAACCATATAAGTGCATATGTTTTTAATTGGTACCGTCGGGTACCGTCAGGTAGCTACAGGAAAAGGATTAAAAGTGTACGAACGTATGGTGCTGCGATCTAGCCGCCGAACACTTAAGCTACTTTGATTTTTGTCCTGTCTTACCGGCTCGAGTAAAATGATACAGGTGACACTGGACGATGTTTGTCACTTGTATTACTTTGACTCTCAGGCCCTCAAATATTTTCATTGATTCTGAGAGGAAGTTTGAAATTGGTTAGCTGGCCCTTGAATTACTGCTTTGAAATAAGGTTGGTTTTGTGAAATATACCAGTGTCTTTTTGTTATTGATTGAAAATACATGTTTCACGCGGATTCCCTCATTTTTCTCATCCGAGCCCGGAAAGAGTTTGGTTCTTGACGGGTGTTATCGGCGATAAAGTAATTTCCCCCTCCCGTTACGCTTCATTATGTTCCTTGCGAATTAGTTGTGCTTCAACGTCATACGTTAGTGCAAGAGCCGAAATTAAAAACTAAGACGACATGAACAATCATAGCCTCCAGCCTGGATCTACCGATTTCCCACTCACTAGGACGACGTACCATGAGATGTGGAAAGGTACTTTTCACCTTGAGAAAATAGGTACTTGGCATCAATTTTTTTAAAAACGTTTTATTGCCTTCTGTAGATCAGATAGGGAATTTCGTGGAATATAATTTTATTTTACAATAAAAGTAGCAGAATATTGTATGTCATGATAACATCATCTTCACCATTATACATAATGGGCAATAAAAATGTGATGCAAAATTACCAGACGTGAAGGATAACTTGCATCATTATTGAAATACATACATTACCCAAATTTAAAACGGTATGCCACCTAAAAATAAGCAAATTATTATAAATTCATTATATAAAGGTAATGCCACGAATTTATTTCATTCAAAAATGATAGCCAGTGCATATGTTCATATATCCTATCATCCTTTTCTTTCAAAAAACTCCGGAAAAGTGATGCAAACTATACCCGTTCAATGGTATCCACAAAAACGATGCGGTATCAAGTAAATATCACCAGTGATTATTTTCTCACTAGCAATAAGCTACCACGAAGGAGAGATAGCGACAGTCCGAGGTTAACCTGTGGGCACTTCTCACATAACATCCGTGTGCCACGAACAGCAAAAGTCATAGGGGCTTACTCTTCTAAAATCCCTCGACGAGAGTGATCTCAATTAAAAACCTTTGTACAATCACAGTCCATTCGACAAGCTAATTTTCTGCATAATCTTGCATCAAATGCTTAAAAAATCAAGTATTCTCACAGCCAACCGACACGTTAAAAAAATGCATATTCTTAAAGAATTAACAAATTAGTAATATTCCACACTACATTAAATTCGCTGACCGGTTTCGATGTTCATAATATCATCATAAGAGCTTTTTTTAAACTCTAATGACGATTTTATGAACGTCATAACCGGCCAGTGAAATAAACATAGTGTGGAATATTACTAAGTTGTTAGTTCTTTGATGAGTCGAAATTCTACCAAGTTTGCTTCGTCCACCATTAAATTATAAAGCGTGGTAATGTTTCACCGGCAAGCTCGAGGGAAGGGGTCCCCAAAGCGATCAAAATAAACCCCCAGTAATCCTAATTGGTAACTTGTGCACAAAGGCATGCTAGCAACATTTGTTGACATCACTATTCAACGAAAATAACTATTCTACATGTAGTTTACTACTATCATTACCACGACTTCTTTCATCACCGTCTCTTAAAAGCGAAGTAATTAGATACTTCGGATGCAGCAGATACATTTTAGATACCGATGGTTTCTTGACAAGGTCTTAACGAGTTGGCTACCACTACAGGGGTCAATATGGCATTGAGAGGGATCGAGGGATCGATACGGGCTCGGGGGTTGATTGCCGGTCGATGTAAAAAAAGTTATAAAAATCGCTTATGAAGCAAAGAGTTAAATATTATTGCATTATATCTTATATATCGACATATCATGCATCCATTAACTCCAACGTCTAACTAATAAACATAAGTTTTTATTTGTTTTCAAGTATCGTCAGATTGCCAATGCACTCCTTTATTTTCATTCCAAAATAGGACGTTCATGACAATTGTCGAAAAATCATGCACACTGCAAAATAAAATATCTAAAATTAACCTAAGCGTATTTTTAACTTTTCCTATTATAATTATATAAAAGTAAAGATGAGGGGGTTGATAAAATGTTAAGCAATTCCGGGAGGATTCGACGGTCACAAAAAGTTTGGGAACCCTTGGCCTGGGCCAACAGTTTTTGTTGGAAGCCACGGTGAAGCCTTCAGATTGATAGAAATTATTCCCTTCCTGAGAGTAATTTATTGCTCTAGAACAACTCTAGAGAAAGGTAACGAAAAACGAAAACTGGGTGCTTTAGATTGTAATTCTCTCAGGCAAGTAATTCCCACAATCAGAGGACCACAAAAAGGGAGGAATCAGGCGAGATTTTCTGAAATATGAACATAATAAGAACTAAGACGATGCAATTTTCCACAGATAATTTTTTTTTAACCTGATGATGATGCAATGCATCGAAACCCGGGTCGATTAAAAATTTTTATCAGTGGAAAATTGCATCGTCTTAGTTCTTATTATCAGAGGACCAAATAAATTATTATCGCCCAGATTGGTGTATTTAATGCAAGAAACCAAATAATCGGATCTTCCGCAACGGAACATAATATATAGACGCTCCAAAAACTTCACTCAAACACCGAAACGTAGAAAGAGAAAAATTGGCGAAAATCACTCGAAAGAGAGGAAACCCCAAGACAACCTTGTGAGGCTGGACGCCGAGTTTCTTGTGTACTGCCAGGAAAACTGCTCTTGCTCATCGAACAGCTGCGACTTCTGTGCCTTATATTATTTAAAAACGCTGTTAGAAGCGGAGAAGGAACACTTTGACTGGCCGAATTCAAGTTAACCAATAGTATTCTGGAAAACTTGGAGCACTTGGAAGGTTTTCCTGTCTGCGAAGTAGGATCACCAGAGTTGAAGGAGCAAGAAAGATAGAGATACCAGAGTCACACAAGCAGAGAACTATTATTTAAGACAAAGAGCTTTCTAGCAGCTAGAAGCACTGGCTTGTAAATAAGGAAGCGCTGTTAAAACAGCATGGAATATGCTTTTATGAGAGGTAAAAGCTTGGATGAAACTGTTATTATCCAAGCTTTATCAACAACAGAACAAATAAGATAGGAAACAATGGATACACGGTGATATCGAAGAATACTTCAGATCGAATGGGTGGATAGAATAACGAATGAAGAAGTCCTGCGAAGAGTTGGAGAGGAAAGATGATTCGTCATAACTCATTAATGTGGAAGAAGCAAGCTTCCTGGAAAAAATTCTCCAACATAAATGGCTCTTGGAAACAAGAATGCCAAGGAGAAATGAAATGAAAGAATCGCCAAGAAAGACCAAGGATGGGATACAAGAAGAAAATTAAGAAGGAAGTCAAAATGAGTAATTATGAAGGAATTATGATGTTAGCTGAAAAGGGAATCGAGTAGAGAGCTGCAGAAAACCAGACTACGGATTGATGGCTGCTGATGATGGTTAGCTGTTAACCGTAGAACCAGTAAATCTTTTAGTAGCTGAGCGCATACCTTCACCAAAGACGAAATGTTTCAGCACACAAACATAAGATAGTAAGAGATGGTTAAGGAAATAGTTCACCATATAAAAATTTAACTACACATAAGAGTACTCAAAAACGTAAGACTCTGAGATAATGGTCACAGTTCGAATTGGAGACAGTTTAATACACTAAGGGTCGACGCATAATAATTCGATTAACAGTATGTTGTAAACCTAAACACGGTGTATTTCTTTTATTTGATTCGCACCAAAATAGAAATACACAGGTCAATAATATATATATATATATATATATATATATATATATATATATGTGTGTGTGTTTTCAATCGGACTATTAAAATTCAAGTATTATTTTTTAAGTGGGGTAAAAATACCAGCGTAGTGTGGATTAATGCCATCCATGAGTTGCCAATATATACTTATTATGTGAAAAATGGTGATTTAGTTAAGCTTTGGTATTCTTCGTTGGACTACACATTGGTGAAGAATTCAATGTGTAGTCCAACGAAGAATACCAAAGCTTAACTAAATCACCATTTTTCACATAATAAGTATATATTGGCAACTCATGGATGGCATTAATCCACACTACGCTGGTATTTTTACCCCACTTAAAAAATAATACTTGAATTTTAATAGTCCGATTGAAAACACATTCACAGATTTCACGATGGCATTTTAATTCAGACTCCTTCTCTGCGCTGGCAAATTGCAAATGAGTAGTCAACGGTGTGTGAACAACGGTGCTTCCACTAATCAATTCGTTTAGCAATCGCCTGTATGGCCAATAAACCTTATGGATTGCAAAATAATCATTCGAGCGACGGCTTTCGGATAGAGCTGGCGCACTAACGAAAAAGCCGAAATTTAGCCAATTATCACGCATCTACGCATCGCTTTTGCATCTTTATTAATTTAACAGTGACTGCTATACCCCGAAACAGGGGGAAAATTAGTGAGCAGACGGCAGAACATGCAATCGATTCATCAATCTAATATCAAGCCTGCTGAACTCATAAAGGATGGTGACGACGAAGTAATCGGCTTTTTACCCGAGCACGTCATGAGGAAGAGTCACGTCAGGTGATTGAATGATCAGGGAGAAGAGCATTTGTTGACTTAAGTTGGGTACCGTCAAATATCCTAAGCGACACAAAAGTTAAACGAGGCCAAACAAATTAGATTCCCTAGGAAATAAAATGGATCAAGTGTTGCATGAATTATTTTTCAGAAACGCCTCTAAAAAGCTAAGAGGTTAAGATTTTTGACTAAAGAGGAACATTTTATCAAACAAACGAATATGAAAAATATGTTACTGCCCTCGATGGGCACCTAACTTGGAATGCAGGTCGCATTAGTCTGGAATTATAAAGGCAGCAAAATTAGCCAATGATCCGTGAAACTGTCCCGAATAAGCTTGAAGCAATGTTGATTCAAAAACCACGCTCTGACATTTGCGACAGAGAGAGCTATTTCAGCCATAACTTATAAGCCTAGGCCTAATAAAATTTAGGCCGACGTATACGTTAAATGAACTGTCACAAGTGAAGGGTTGGATTTATTGCATCAACTGAAAAGAATGTAAAACAACCACCAACCTAAACAAGAGTCTTAGTGGATTTTTTGTGTAAACGAAGTTACTTCACTCCGACGAAATAGTCACTAATACATTGTAAAGCGAAAAATAACCCGAAATAAAACGTTAAGCTTCATGGGCGTAAACTTTGGCGCATCATCATCTATAAATATAAACCCTACCGCAGCAACAACGCTTGGAGATAAATACGGACAAGAATAGAAAATCCCGACTTCAAATAAAAAAATGACCACGGATGGAATATCAAATAATGTTAAAGGAGAACTGAAAACAAATATTCAATTGTGAATAGAGGAACAATGGAATGTACAACACGATCAGCTCTTAAATACTTTTCTAAGAATGTAATAGCTTTTCATTTACAATGCCAGAATGTCTTCTAACGAAATCCTTTAAATGTTGTCAAAAATTGTCTCACATTATCACACCTTTAAATGTTGTCAAATGTTGTCTCACATTATCATAAGATAAATTAATGTTTAATTTATGTATGCCAATTTTTAATCAACTTATCATTCTTTTGCCACCTTGCCTTTGGCCGACAAGAAATGTATTACAAATGAATAATAAATTGAGGCAGAGTTTAGAAACTACATAGTCCGAATGAGGCAGAATTTAGAACCTGCACAGTACAAATCAAAGATATTGAAAATGATATTGTGAGCAGGATTTAGGTCAGTAACAAGAGTTCACGGTTTGGCATCTTGGTAACTTGGCATCTCATAGTTCACGGTTTCTAGTCCAAATTCAAGAAAGGATCTCGCGTTAGTTTTTGGATTATTTACAAAGGATGAATAAGGAGGGCGATTACACCTTAACTCTTCGAGACTCAAAGATTCATACCTAGCACGACAACAATCCAGGGTCCTTTACTCAAGGTTGCAAGTTGATCTACGAGTCACCTTTCAAGAAATCTCATCCTGGAACGTCAATAAAGTCGTTACATCTCTCATATCACTAGTCAACATTTCACATTTTGCGATTCGGAAAGTTTTATATTACAAGTTCACGACTTTTTCTCTTGAGCACTCGCAAATGGACTCGTAGGCTTCTGAGAAAAGAAGCTACCAGGAAATAGTAATGAAAGCGGGCGCACAATAAATTGAAAGAGGAAAGAAATATTAAAAAATAAAATTTAGGGTCACATATGTCGCACTTGAAAAACTCTTGGCGCGAAAATGAAGGCAGGGTAAGGAGAGGAAAGAAGAATCCGCGAAATAGTACGAAAGGGTTCTTTATTCGAGAGAGAAGAGAGATGCCTTTGCTGAAAAAAATACCTTTTTTTCAGCGCGAATTTTTCCGGTCTGAGAATCGTACTCTGTGGGACTTCGATTCTTCGCCAGAGAACTCCCCGTCTCCCTCCCTCTCTCTATCAGTTCAGCCAGCCCACTTTCCGGTCCGGAGGCCGGTTAATATTGGGGGGGGAGGGGAGGATTGCGCAAAAGAAGATGAAAATCGGGGAAAACCAGGGCGAGGGAAACAGATGAGGCCCTGAGTGAGAGGGAGAAGAGAGAAATTCCACGTCCCCATCCCACTGAAAATTCCCCGGACAAGGAGGGGGAGGGCGGCAGGCACATCGATCCCGTGGTGAGAGGCATCGCGACGGCCTCGGACCACGCCAGGCGTGCCTTTGATTGGGAAAACATTCGACTCGTGTGCAGCGCGGAAGAAGAATTACAAACGAGGAGAAAGGGAAAGAGACGAAAAAAATAGACGGGAGAGAAAAATAGAGAGGGTGTAGAGAGGAGAGCATTGAGAGGGCAGACGATAAATATGCAGCGAGCCTTTTTGGCCCGAGAGAGGGAATAAAAATAAACAAACAAGTATACATCTAATCGGGAAACGAAATGAAAGTACCAAAATAAAAACTCGAGCCCCCTATCAATGGACAAAAAGGTGATGCTTGAATAAATAAGTGGGAGCGAGCGGGAGAAATGTCATCTACTTCTACCTATATAGTATTAGGTGAGCCATCTCAGGGGTACGTGGCAAGGGTTGTGAATTTTTTTGTCAAAAATGTGAAATTATATCACATGCTATGTAGTTTTCCAAACTATATTGCAGTTTTTTCAGTGTGTTGAGCACCTGCCTACGTTCGCAGAATAATAAACATTTCTATGAGTGAGCATTTATGCGGGACATTCTCATAGTCAAAATTACCTGCTAAATTTCAGAACATTCTTCCCGAAGAAAGTATTTTATTTTGCGGATTCTTTTTTAACCATTTGATCCAATAAAAATATACTTGTCGAATAATCACTATGTTTAGTATTTCTCGGTTAAAAGTTCATGGAACCTTCGCAGAAACCTGTTTCTGCTTTCAGCGAGTCTATTGCAAAGAATCACTACCGGAAGGGGTTGTGAGTGATAGTGGTCATACTGCAAAGATGATGGCACCCTCCAAAGTATCTCTAATCTCGGCCAATTTCCCCTCATTTTGCTAGCGTTCCGCGCATTGAAGTGCCAGAAAATTTCAACCGAGCTATAATTGATTTTGGCCTCCACACGCACATAATCAGCGAAATCAGCATTTTTTTAACTGCAAAAACGAAAATGTGGCATTTCTTCTATTTGATTTGAAAGTCTGCAGTAGAATCTCTGTTAAAATATTCAGTCCAAATTTTAACCAAGTGTAATATGCTAAAGCGGTGAACAACCCGAGATTCGACTTCCTGAGCGTCTGCTAGGAATGCCACTCACAATCGGCCACGCCCCTCTCTCTCTCTCTCTCTCTCTCTCTCTCTCTCTCTCTCTCTCTCTCTCTCCTGCGAGGCAAATCGATCCCACATTCTTCTTTTCTGAAAAATGAACGACACAATCGGAAGTCGTCGGTTACCCCGCGTGCTAATTTTAAATGCACGAGATCTGCACCGCTCATTTAATACGCAGATTGAGTCTGCTCCCCTGTGAAAATGAATCCTCCAGCCCCCGGGGTCATTGGTCACCGAGACCTTGCCCGGCAAATCAACAATGCGTCCTCTTTTTTCTACGAAAGTATTTTTCAAGTGTTTTCGTACGAGCGAGGACACTTTTTTTTCAACTCTCGCAAACCAAAGCGCTACACGAGGAATAATAACGATCATATACAAAACACCCTGAATGCCACCTCTAGGGTGTGTTATGTGCAGAGCGTGCCGTGAACGAGCAGCGCGCAGGACGTTATTGTAATAGATCTATCTAGAATGGTGTTATCATTTCTGGGCTATTAGTGGCTAGCGGCCGCATTTATATTTTTTTTCTAAGGTGCAATCATTAAACCAGAGTTCATAGCGTTATGTTAGTGCTGACTGGCGTTAGTTCCGGCGCCCTTACTCAGGAGAAAATTAAACATAAGGACAAATTCAGAATACTCAAAAACTAGTGCAGGTATTAGGAGGCAGCAAAGATGGAAGTAATACTGATTGTGAGTGGTGAAGGCATGATGAGGAGGGTGATGGAGGGGAGAGAACGTGGGACAAACACGGGAGAGGTTGGAAGAGAATGAAGAGAATTTGTAAGACGTAGAAAGATAAAAGTCTGAGGTCATATGACGAAGATCTAACTTTGTGGAATCTTTCCAATGCTAAAAGAAAAATTCCATTAACTGAATATATTGTACCTGATGATGGCGTAGCAGCCGAAACCGGTCGTTTGTAGTAAAATAAATCTATGGATAACAATAAGTTGTGTTCTCCTTTTAAGACTGGTCATTCCATATTGAGAAGAACGTTTACAACTTGATGAACTACCTCGACTGATTTTTTAATACTTATTATCATTGTACTTTCGGAGATATATTTTTACCGCTTGTATCATTTATGCTACCGCTTTTTTCTCCTCTCTATGTTTGTACGTGTGTTACAATTGACCTGCTTGACGTCAAAAAAACTGACCATATAAGCTTATTAAGGTATTTATTTATTTATAAAGAGAGCAGATGGTATGAGGAGCTAAATCGTGATCTAGTGCAGAACAAATTGATGGTGCTGTCAGAACTGATAAGGTACGATCCAGCTATGGAGTAAATATAAAAATAGTTCCTCCAAACACCTACCATTCAATGGACGATTTCACACTTGAAGGTCGATAGTAGCGCCGTCGGGAGTAGCTGTAACTATCGGGACAAACAAATCGTGTTTTTGTATGTTTACCTTTGGAAAAGGTCATCTCGCTGACTTGTTAGTTGCGTTAAAATGGTGAAAAGGTGTGCTTATGGGTTGTGCAAAAGCGACACGAGATATAGGAATAAGCCCTATATGGAGGGAGTGGAGTTTATGTTTGGAGTTAAATTTTGAGCCACATTCACTGGTTTTGAACGATTAAAAGATTAGTTCAAAGGCTCCAGGTTTAACTGAAACCAAAATTAATCAAAAGAGAAAATCACTATTATTTAACTTGATTCCCTAAAGACTTCAATGGTTGGATATGATTTGTTTGTCCCGATAGTACCAACTTCTTCCGCACGCAAGCGTTGCGTGAAGTCATTTGTAAAATCTTCCATTGGTAGAAAACCAGGTATAAATCTCGACATGAATCTTTAGGGCCACAAAATAATTATAAAAATTAGTTCAAGCATAGTAAATATTTAGTAAAAAGAAAGATTCATGATAGGATGGCATTGTACGTATATCCATTTTGATCCTATTTTAGACAATCATTTCCTGACTGGAACCATTTTCAACGAGAAGTTTCACTTTAGAGTCTGGACATTGACCGATAACCTAATTTTAGTGCTTCTAAATGCGTAATCGTTGACAGAGACGTAATTTAACGTATTTATGAAGGCCCTGAGCATTCCCGGAAACCGCAATCGAATTTAGATAACAGTATTTGGATCAAATTAAAGCAACTGGCCGCGGATAATTACTATTTTTGGTCTCGGCTGATTCTAGTGGCAATTTCAATGGCTGAAACTGTAAACTCTGTAACATGGATTCACACCAATTAGATGCAGTCCATTAAATATGCAACTATTATCGAAAAATAATAAATTTAATGATAAAATATTTTACTTCCAATTGATTTCCGCCCACATCATTCAATTAGCTAGGCTCATATTTTAGGCACAAAATATACCAGACACGTACACCGAGATATTAGCACTGAAATGCAATTCGCATGAATTTATTTTGTTGCCATGATGCACTTGGTAAAGACAAAACGCTTTAACTGAAAGAAAACTCGACGATTACTTCTTTGCAAAAGACGTGATGATACTAACCTAAAATTACTTACGACACAGCAGATACATTATTATTTTCATACCAATGTTTTAACAGCACAAAATGAGGCTCTGTTTACATGGAATTCTTATCACATGCAGAGCTGCTTTTCCGTTCTGGGAATTTGATTCAGTCAAATTTCACCAAAACCGATGAGCTAGCACCGTCACAACTTTAAATGAATTCTCCAAAACCCGATGTTTTCGTTTTGTGAACGCACATATGCTTTTACCAAATCGGTCTCTACGCTCTCAGGGCAAACGGATTTTCATCTTTTAATGCAACGTTGAACATGAACGTAAATACGAGACATGATCATTTACATCGTAACGTAATTATATTATTCCCGCGTTTTGTCTAATGTCATACATTATCCACATTCCGGACCACTAGGTGTGAAAATTAATCTCCTGGATTCTAAAACACCACTTAATATTTCACTACACTGTATGATCAACTAAGAAGAGATTAATTATCACACATACCCATATACGAAACAAACATAAAGATAATATAAGACACTGTCTCCGGCGTTACTTTGTGGAACTCCTTCATTTTAATAATAATAAACACTTGGTTGTTATTAAGTGTGGAAAGTGTGGAAAGTTATAAAGTGTGGAATAACAACCAAGTGTTTTTTTTATTAAAACATAAAGATACTTAAATTATGAGAGGGAAATGGCACTTACCATTGCCTTGATCCGAGCGACATTCAGTGAGCTTCACCCGCAACGCGTTTTCTTCCTTTAAAAACGCTTACAATATCAGATACAGCAGCATTTAAGGCTGAAAAAAATTAAGTAATTCTGTTTTTACACCAGTCAAATAATCAATACACATGGCAAGATATTTCATAGACATATAACCAACCAATTCAACCGAGCATTATCAATAATTTTTCACACACACTATCAATAGCAGATTAACAATGCCAAAGGAGTGAATTTTCCTGATCATTTACAGTAAAATATAGCATCTGTTAATACATATATTCATGAAGTACTTATGAAAAAAGAAAACTTTGAAAAATATTTTAACGTATGTACCACATGTATTACCAATCCAAAATCTCCCCGTCCGATATCACGGCACGGCTGGAAATTTACGTAAAATGTATCTTTCTTGAAAATTTTACACGCATACGATCGAAATTAAATATTAGGACTATTGACATCTCAGTAGAGAAACAAATGGTAGAAAAATAACTTCATGAAACATAAAATATGAGACAAGTTTACGAACGCCCAAAATACACATGAAAAATCTTATATTATCTCCTCAGATTTTTTAGCCAAAATGCGGCCGAAAGCAACAACTATTCAATGTGGGATTTTTAATAAAAGTAATTTTATTTCCATGATAAAATAAATATTTAAATTATCTCCTTCAAAGAAAAGATGGAAAAATTATTTTTTTAAATTAACCTCGAAATTTAAAACCATTTTCCTTGTTACAAAAATTTAAAGGGTTACAAAACCGTATCGCAAACCCAAACACTTCTGAGAACACAAAAAACGGTTTCAACACACAGGTATCTTCTTTGGCACCTAAAAAAGATTCATGATATGTTAACTACATACATAAGATATATAAATATATCTTGTACTAATCAATGCTTCTGGAGCATTAACTTTACTTACTTACTAAATGTATGCCATACAATTAGTGTTGGAATTATACATACGAAATTTGTACTTATATTTTAAATATTTCCATGGTCACAATTTTGTTCAAATAACTGCAACTACAATAGAAATCAGCCTGATTAGAGATACACTAAAACTGGGTTTTACATTTTAAAGAATCATTCGCCTGTGCTGGGATTCGAACCCAGATCCACCGAAGTCGCGCCGAGTGCTGTGGCCAATAAAGCTACCCAGACGTCCTCTTCCACAGAAAATTACATTTCAGCAAGGCTTTGAGGGAATAAGATGTCCTCACGCATATCATGCATGTGACGCAACAAAGTACTCACATTCGTGCGCATGGACCCACAGTCCACTATGTTTATGCCACCTTTAAACGCAGGAATGTTATCTATGAGCGAATGAAAAGGTTTGTGACATTAACTCGAGCTACCCGCTCAGATCTAGGTTGGAATCCCAGTCCAGGGGGTTATGTTTGAATCGTTCGAGTAACTAGGGAGTCACGTGGTACAACAACCGGTTCGAGATTATGGCGAGTTTTACCCACTCGGATGGCCTTAACTTAAGTGTCTGATATGTTGTTCATTACGTCTCTAATCGTGATATTCAACTCCATCATCAATATTTCCGCGAGAAAAACTCGATCGGGAAGGATGAGTGAGATTATTTCGAGTGGTTCATATGAACCAAAAGTCGAACCCTTCGCGATTGCACTACGCCACTCATTAGTCACGTGATTGGAATTATCTTGAATGGTTTAACACAACCTCCCAGATAATTTCTTTTTTATAGTGAACTGGGAAATGGTTCCCGTTGATTTTCAACAGGAAGAGAAAAAAAATAAAATTGTTGCATAGGATTAAAATAATCTTCCCATGATGTAAAATTCAATATGCATTTACTATGTAGCAGTAGTTAACCGCAATTGGAGAGGTTGTGGAGAAACAAAAACTCCTAATAAAATCTCGCTGTAATTCTGTTACATTGATCATTTAACCTAAGCCTATAAGTTCCCATTTAAAGTCTATGTGTGGTCATAAAGTAAATAAAAATTTCTACTGATGAAATGGTAAAAAAGTGCATAAAATTGAGATTTTGGAGCCCAATATCTCAATTTTTTGGCAAAAATAAATCGAATACGAGAATCGAATGAAAGAATTAAAAACATAGTTCCTTAATCCAATATTAAAAATTTCAAGCATAAATCATGAGTGAAAGTAATTTTAAAAAGCAGAAAAAAGAACCTTCAGCACCGAATCTAATGTTTTCCTATGGGTGGGTTTACAAGTTACTTCCTCAAGCTTCTTATGCAAGAGCTTGCTGGGAATTTAACTCTGACGGAAATTTTTTCACAAGTTACTGCAAAGCCAGATTGGTTGCTGTTTACACTGGCAACAATACGCTTCTGCAAGTGGACTTACAGAGCCGTTTATACGTGAAATTTACGTCGAAAGTCGCCTGCTGTAAGTAATTTGTACTGTAAACATGCCAGTGTAAACCTAATTTAAAGGAAGTACCATTTGGTCGAAAAAGAGCCCACATTGGGGTCCTTGAACCTTTCTGGTTCCTTCTAGGTCCTGAGGAACATGTGTACCAAATTTTGTAGAATCCGTAAAGGGTTTGGAATTCTATAGCATTCAAACACAGAATTTCAGTTTTTTTAGATATAGATTGCACACATTCGCAAGGATTATGTTCCTTTGCTACTGCGCATGATTAGACGAAAAAATAATATGGTATTCAATTGACCTAGCCCATGGCAGAAGTAATAAATCCACGGCCTTTCAGGCGGCTGACGAGAATGCGACTTCCCGAGAACGACCAGTCCAATTCATCCTTCCCGCCTCACCGTAGGATATATCCCCCTGGGAAGACGAATTATGCAAATTCTCCCCATCCTCATTCCCGCACTCACGTGTGGAGACCATGGGATGGAGATTTTAAATTACGTTGCCACGTCTTTCGGATGGGGCCGTTAAATGCGGTCCCAAAAGGAGCGTCTACCATAAAGAAGTGGGCCGACAGTGCCGATGCTGGGGTTTCTCCTCTAAGCCATTCGTTCCTCATCTAAGATTCTCGCCGTCTCCCTATCCACGACTTGATTGCTCATCAAACCCCGAAAAGGCACGAATTAAAACCAGCATTCTTGACAATCGCATCTTTCGCTCGGACGACTTTCCAGCGCTCTCGTTCTTTCGCTTGCAGCCTCCGCTCTTCCAACCGCACGTTCTCTAAGTCTGGCTCCCAGATACGAATGTCTCGGGCAATTAAGACTGCATTGACTTCAGCCTCGAGCTTTTAGCAGTCTTCTCCTTAAAAGGGAGTTATTTCCTCTGAGTGGCACCCATTCATTCCCTTCCACGTCACAATTCAACCCTCGTGTTCTTATCAATTTTAGAACTTTTAAGTTGCATATTTTATTTTCATGTTTAATTTATAATTCCTTCAAATTTCTGTATTTTAAATTGAAAAGCGTAAATTTAACGGCCATGGACATACTTTAATTATATCTCCGCTATCTATGAAGTGGTCATGTTGCAAATCAGAATATTGTCTAAATGAAAAACAGACATAATACCGTTCCGTCTATACCATAATATTGGTTTTCGACGATATCTTAATTTTTCACATAATCATGAAATGGGTAGCCAATCGGATATTATCTTTTAACTCACGCCGGCGACATTATGACACGAAGGAAGCCGGATAATTGGGCTAATGACAACGTCAACTCAACTTAATGAGTTTTACACATATAACCTTAGTATAATTCTAGGTAGTCACTTGACTATCACTCAAAAATAGCCTAAAACTACCAGTATAGCAATTTTAAGTGCACTTGAGGAATTGTACCTGTATTTCTTGGCGCTAAAAGCACAAAATTAAAAACAAGGAAAAAATAAAACCCGTAAACATCAACTAATGCGAAACGAAACTATTCAACAATAAAATTCATATGACGCTTCCTAAAGGTCCGATTCATAGTCAACACTTTAGGCTTAAGTATACTTTAGATGGGCTAAAGTGTCCTTTATGCGTTTCATAGACGTCACTATAGACGAAATAACGCTAAAGTGTCACTTTATCCTAAAGTGCTCGCCGGAGCTCACTTTAGATGCTTAAGTGATCTTTAGAGATAAACAAAAATGGATGCGCTTGTTGCTAACGAAGTTGAAATCCTTGTAGACTGGGTTGATATCGCCAAGGAAATGGAAATTCTGGAGAGAAATCATCACTGTAGATACATAAAGGCCGTTTTACACGGTAAATTTAATTTATTTGCACAATTTATAATTGCGTGAACGCTTGCATTAGGAAATTGTACCGTGTAAAACTGCAAATTTTGCGAACGCTTGTGCGATTGTATGAATGACAAAACGGAAAATAGAACCTGTACTAATTTCATTCAGGCAAAATCACAATTTTGTCCAGTTTAATACCTTCATTTGAACAAAAAAATCGCACCGTAACGGCATTTGAGACATGGAAAATCCGGTTGAATATCTCCGGGAATGTGAATTAATTCGTCGGTTTTCAAAGAACGTCGTTCAATTTTGTCGATCCTTTTGTATTCAACTTCCATTATCCACCAAAAATAATGCTATGATAAAATGATAACTATGACAAAAATGCGATTATTAAACTTACAAACCCAATGACATAAACGCGATAATTAAACTTCCAAACTCAATGACAGAAACGTGTTTTAAACTTACACACCCAACATGTTTGCAAATAACTCAAAAAATAAATTTAAAACACAAGTGAATGAGAAGCAGCCACTTTGTAATTCCACAAATATTGATCAGAAAAACGACCTAGGTTTCGACGTCGCACGTCATCATCAGGTTTCAAATTTTATTCCAAGTTCATTCCATTCAGGTTTCACGTATTTTCTAAAAAACATATGTGGGATCACAAAGTTACTGCTTCTCATGCACAATTCTAAGCAAATTCCATCAAGTCACGCCTGAGACTACGGAACATAACCAATGTTAACGATCCCTAATGCCAACTACGACAGAAACGGGAATATTAAACTTACAAACACAACAAATGACTCTTAAACGAAATTGAACACTAAACATAACCAAAGGTAACTCCCTTTACTAGATTTACCAAAATCAACTAACCAAAAAACCAAAACAAATATCGAAACCTATTGACGTATCACGCTCGACTTATTAATTAATAAAAACTACGCTACGTATTTATTATATTAAGAAACAAGAAGAAAAACCCTAAACTTAAATCGAAAATAAAAAACTTCGCACCTTACATTAAAAGAAGGAAATTCAACCCAAAATAACATCGTGAATGCCAAAATCTGGAGACAAAATCATAGATATCTGCCGAAAATGCAACGTTTGTCAACTGTTTTCGAAACTATTTGTTTACTTCCATTGCCAACGTGCCAGTTTTTCATTGGGATATCGACACTGTGGCAGCTAAAGTCTCACTTTTTAAAGTGAGACACTTTAGGCAACTATGAAACGCACTTTACGTAAAGTCTCACTTTATCCTAAAGTGACTCTTTACAAAGGTGGTCTTTAAAGTCTCGACTATTAATCGCATCCTTAGTCTTTCCTCAGCGTAAATCTCCCCATTTATTTGACTCTCGTTCATATTCACAATATTAAATACCGTCTCAGGCTCTACTTAGTGGAATTCTTACACTATGTAACAGTGAAAAAATATAATCTGCTATTCCAAAGCTAATGTATGAAAAAACTATCAGTTCCGTAACAGAATTATCTTCAGGTGCTTTACAGAGGGTTGACAACGCGTATATAAACTTAGAGCTGGGTGGGGAGGGGAAAAGGTTTTAGGAAAGGGGAGGTAGGCGGGAGGGTTCCTCGGGTTCATCCTTGGGTTGGGAAGTTCGTGGAAAAGCAGTGATCCGGGGGGAAGGAAGGAAATCGAGTGTTGCAGTTGTTCCACGGACTCTCCAGCCAAAGGATGAACCCTCCCGCCAACCTCACTTAACCTAAAACCTATATATCTCCCCTCCCAGCTCTAAGTATATACTATACACTCTTGTCTGTTCACTAAAACAAGAGTATAGGGTTAACCACTGATAATATATGGAGCAAAAAAAAAGTTACTCACGGAAGTGTTCTCTTCTAAAATGTATTTATCACTCAGATCAATTCGCACACGTATCCGCTGGACAAACAGCGAACTCGCGACGATAGACGACTAAACACTAGGGACCTAAATCATCAAAAACGCAAATTTAAACAAATCAAAGCGTCTTCCCCATTTGGCATCTTCCACCAACTTACCCCATACACGTTGTCAAGCCTCTGTAAATCACCTGAACATATAACTCTGTTAGGAAACCAGTCGTTTTTTATAATAAAGTTGTGAAATTGCTAATTGTATTATTTCACTGTTACATTCACAGTATGCCAAAAATATTAAAGAAGCGCACTCCTGTCCAAGCTAGCAACTGTGTTTTAATTTTTCTTTATGGCTTCCATCGTTAAAACGCCAGAATCCGTGCGTTTACTCAAGATCGGCTGGCGATAGAATTTTCATTTAATACTTCCACGTTCTCTTTCTCTCTTCCGCGACGACAGGCGCACAGCGGGACGATAAGGACTTCGGTGTGGCCGGCTGGGAGCTTCAGCACTTACGCAAGGCACTACGACCCGTCCCTACCGCACCCGTCCCAGCAGCAGCACCATCACCACCAGCGACCTCCTTCCGGCTCCTTCCAGACGTCCGAGAGGGGGGGATCCGCGGTGGTCACCAAGAGGAGTGGTGGTCGCTCCCACAGAGCGCACTTGGACAACGAGGTGGGTACTCGCCCCAACACCCTTCGACCACTTGTACTCAGTTACCATGTCCCCAGACCGAGGAATTATTGACCCATACAGTATTCAGGATTCAAACTGAATTCATTATACTAAATTTTTATTTTGAGACAGTGAGGTGGTGGATGGAAAGAAAGATGAGGGAAGAAAGAATACGCATGGTAGGTGTTTAAGGAACATTTTTTGGAGGAAAATCGAAGGTGGAAAAGCAGGACGGGAAAGGTATAATGCATTGCGATGTAACAATGCGACATTGAGTACCTTAGCACACAGGAGAAATTTGTTAGGTGTAGAAAAGAGCATGATGAGTTTTTTTGTAAAGTAAGTGGACTACATAATAAATAAAGATTTGGGAATTGTGCAGAGGAAGCGAAAGATGGTATCAGTCACCTGAGCGAAACGTGACGTCAAGGAGGTTAAGGTTCGTGTGGTAGGGGTCTACTGAGGAGCATAGGGGAAAAGGCAGCACATGACAGACAACGCAGCCAACATAATTGCATTTAACGTGAAAGGGCGGTAAAGTATCAGCAGCGCGTTTCACGACAATTCTTACAAATCAGCATCAAAATGCGCTGACATTGCTCGCAACTCAAAGCAGAAGTTCATCTTAAAAATTGGATTGAGATTCACAGAGAGCTAGAAAGTTGATGCGAAAAACTAATTGAGAACTTTGAAACCGGAAACGAAGGTTCGCGACCTCATTCATCCCAGTTAGTCAAACGCGGAGATTACCTTAGTCCCTCCCCGTGAACAGCCTGTCCGTAGGGAATGGACTCTTCCACTGAAAAAGGTCCTTCTGCGCAATTGCCACCATGCTTAGTGTCCACTGTATAATTCGTCACGACGAAAGGTGGAGGGTGCTCACACGCTTAGGTCGTTGTGTCGTTTCCTCCGCTCGCCCTGTGTGTGGAGGTAGGTCCGTAGGCTCGCCCTGTTTTGTTGAGTGTGGTCTCGCGAATGAAAAATTACCTGACCTTTACCTTGTTTTGTCAAAGTACTGCTCAACCCCCCCCCCCTCCCCTCCCTAGTGGCTGTTTTCAAAACTAGAACAATTTGGGAGATTACGAATCAGGAAGTTCATCGCTTCTAGGGTATATAAATTGGACCTGCGATCGAAAAATTAAGGTTCATTTTAAGAATGATAACCCAGAGCTGAGGGTTCGAATTATGGTTTTCAACTCTCTCGGATTCTCCGGGAGACTCCCGGAATGATACAACTATTTTTTAAATCTCCCGCCTCTCTGACAGGCGTCCTCCGCCCGCTTTCACTTCACATGATAATTAATAAAATATCCTTTTCATTACTGTCGTTTCCTAAAATGTATAGCTTTAGTTTGACTAAAAGAAATAGTTTCAGGCATGACTGCGTGGTTTTTTGTCATTTTCACCAGAAAAGTAATTACTAATCGTATTTATTCACACTACTATTAATTAACGTTCCTAGGTGTCAAAGGGTGGGCGTCATGTTAAGATGTAAAAAAATGCCCTGCTATAAATTATTTATCACTTTGTAACTCCCACACTTTTCTGTTTTCATCGACCATGGTTTTAACATATAATGTCATTTTCAAGACACACATACAATTTTCGAATATCCACATAAACCCTAACGGGGGAGAGAGAGGGGTGGAGAGAGAGGGAGGGAAAGGAGGAAGAGCGGACGGTCATTCTTAGTTGTCGGGAGGTTCGTCTTTCAAGGCGAGAGACTGGAGTGGGGGGCAGTAGAGGCAAACAAGATAACAAGACTGTGATTTGTGACATAAATACGACAACATTTCAAACTTTCTCCCGAAAGTTATTGACGTCAGTGCTCAATGTCTGCATAAATTCAAAAGCTTCCCCAGATTAAAATTCACTGCTATACATATGCTAGGCCTCTGTCAAAAGGAGGGGACAACTTGGGAGTTGCGGGTAAAAATACGGTTGTTGGGTTAAAGGGATTGGGGGGGGGAGGAGGACTGAGTCGTTGTGAGAGGGTTGTGTTAGGAACAAAACAAACCTCCACGTAAGTGGGGGAGTTTCGTGAATGAGTCGATGAATGAAATACAAAAATAGAGAGAAAGTAATGAGGCATCTAATACAATACAAGGTAAAAACAAAGCAGTCATCGGGAAGGTTTACGAAAATAAACAAGGGCAAGGGGAGGGGGTAGTGAGGTGAGTGCCTCGTACTCCACTTTTGGAAGGAAGGGCAATGGACAACACAGGGGAATGGCCATCAAATAAATTTTCCCTTCCCCTCCCATAGTAGACGCATAGAACTTATATAGCAGTGCATTCGTTGTTTCGGACACTAAAAATGACGACTACCTGTCGAAGCCTGGGTCTTGGATAAATACGACTAGCAATTTCTTTCATTGAGAAATTTTTGTTTTCCAGTGATTTTCTAGATACTAATAAAACAGAATATGTGACTGCATCTCAACACTTCTTGATATCAATGAGTTCCCCATTAAAAGGTATAATCTAAAACCTAACCTAAAAATAAAATTAATAAATTAGGATTCCCTAGTAGTGTGGTTAGCTGTCTCTCGAGTTTTCCAAAATAACATCACGTTCACTATTTATTAGGTGCATAGCATTCATGATATACACCTATAAAAATATGCCCATAAGTTTATTGCGAAAAAAACTGCCCATATAAGAAAAAGAATAAGAAAACACTATTTAAAATTTTATGTCATAACATTACAGACAAACATATTGCAGGTGAATAACTTAGAATTTATTTCAGTTCGCTTAGATGACAACTTTAAAAATAAATATTTTCACGTCTACGCAGTTCGCTAACGCAGACTACACTTCTCACATGGTAGTTGTGAATATATATTTTTATTTATGCTCCTGGAATTAATTCTTCCGGAATTGGATACCACAATTGGAATGCCATTTAGGGGGATTATTCCCTTTGTAGGACAAGGTTGTGTTTGCCTGCGCTATATTTGAGTTGACGCATTCTATAATTTAGGGGAGATTTATGAGGCCTCCTACAAACCAAATACATAAGCGTAAGCCATTCGTGACTCGCATGAGCGTCTCATGGTTCATAAAAATGGAGTATTACTCACTTTAAAAAGAGTGAGCAGCTGCACCATTGAGGAACGTACGCAGTGAAGTGAGGACATACCCTGTTATTGAGTAATCCTTCCACACCTGCCCGAACACAACCGTCAACGGTAATCAAGATCAATTTAAAAGACAGTCCATTGCCCGGGAAACGTGAATATTTTATCTGGTCCAGGGAAACCAGATTCCAACGAATGCACGTTATTTTACGGGCGGCCAAAATGGCCATCTCCGCACAATAAACCTACCGTACATGGCACAGCACAGGCATTTTTTCCTCCTTTCTCCGGTTGCGTGCGAACTCGAACATTCAAACCTATTTTCCCCCATAAATTCCCGTTTTTCGTTCTTTTTTCTATCCATTTCACTTGGAACCACTGTATTCTTGCATTCCTTTAAATTTATACAAAAATTTGAGCCTCTTTAAAACTTATTCAGACCTGTTTCGATCACTCATTCCTTCCCTCTCACATTTTCATTCTCCATTTCAATTTTTTCCCATTTCCTCGTAGGCATCGGGTTGATTTGATGATAAGAGCTGTGGTTTCCCATGCAGAGTGTCCGAGTAATAATCTAGGAAATGGCCGAGATTTTTCACTGGAATCTAGATTTCTACTTGGATATCACACGGAGTGCAATTCAAGTTAAGTGCTACGACCGTACGGTATCCCACCTTAAGCAGGTAGTTAAGAGTAGGCAAATTATTTTACGCCTGGTTTTCCTCCACTTTTCCTTCACTCCCTATGCATAGTGTCAGCAAAACTTGGTGGCACTCGCTCGAGAAGAGCATCATATTGACAGAGAGATGAAATTATGCTATAAAGATGGGACAAAAGTGAATAGAGATTCTCCAGAGGTCCTCACACGAGTCCTTTGGAACTTCTTCCCACTCAACTCTGCTTGATTCTCCCTCCCTGACCTCAAACTCTAAAATGGAGAGTACCATCAAGTTTTGACATTTTTCCCTCTTTCCGACGCAACCACCTGTCCTAAATGGCGGAAATGACCCCAAATGTCGGTCGCCCACCCGTACAACCAGCTAATTTCTTCTTGCAATCCTTCCAAATTGAACCGAAATTTAAGCTATCTTCCTCATTTGAACCTTCTTTATTCTTTTCATTCTCCTTGTTTTCCGTTTTCTTCACATATCACCTTTGTCTTCTTGCATTTCATCTACATCTACAAAATACCCTGCAAGCCACTTCAAGGGTGTGTGGCAGGGGTGAGTAATCACCAACATGCATTTCAGTAAACCCTAAAGTTAGTGTAACTACGACTATTGATGAATTAGCATAAATCGCTAATGCTTGTTACGAGGCAAAGCCTCACAAGCATGCACCACACTATACATATATATGATACCGATGATAGTTAGTATTTAGTATATGTTTACTCCACGAGAGACCATTAGTCAGTTTAACTCCGAGGTATTTAACCGATTCTACAGTCTCTAATTTGCTGGTCTGTATGCAATTTGCTGTTCTGTTCTGTAGCTGTTATGAAGAGAGTTTTTCCGTTTCCAAAAATTCATAACGACGCTTTTTATTTTCAAGTTTAATTCTAGCTGCCACGCATCGCACCACTCCTGTATTGCCTAGAGGTCCTTAGTTAGCGCTTGCTTATCATTAAGGCTACGGATTTCCCTATAGACCACTGCGTCGTCTGCAAATAATCGAAGCTTACTTTTAACTACTACATACACCGATATCTTTAATGTACAAAAGGAACAGAAGTGGGCCTATAACACTCCCCTGTGGGACACCTGATGTGACTTTCACTTCATTAAAGATAGCGCCGTATAATATGTACAACCCTTTGCACGCGATTGCTTAAGAATTCTCTAATCCAGGAAATTACGTCGTCGTCTAACCCGTAGGATTTTAATTTCATTAGTAACTTTCTATGGGAAACTATCAAATGCCTTTTTAAAGTCGAGAAAAAATGCGTCAACTGGAACGTTATGTTCACCCGAGACTAAAATATCGAGGGCAAAAAGTGCTAATTGAGTTTCACAAGATCTACCTTAATTTAAGTAAAATTTAACTTCCACTTTTTTTCGGTGAAAGGTTTCATCAATTCCTTTCTCAGGCTTTTTTCCATTCTTCTCATGCATCCTCTGTCTTTAATTTGCCCGTTGCGCTTTTAACATCTGCATCTAAGAAATACCGTGCAAGGAAATGAGTGGCACGGGGTATAACACGGGGTGTGTGACACGTGGTGATTCCACAACGAGACTACAACACTCGTCCCAGTTCATGGTCGAACCACGCACGCTCCCTTGGCCGTTGAGCGAGGACCAAAAAGCAGTCAGGAGAACAATGCACGGCAAAACCATAAAAAAATGATATTGCTACGTTGAAGTGGCTGGAGCGGTAATCGTGGGTCAGCGACTGCATACTTTTATAACTTTACAAGTAATTTGAAAGTGTATTATTAGGGCCATATTTCATTTCAGTACATGTTTATGCGGTGGAAAAAAAATAGTTAACATGAAATTTTTTCACTTTATCTATAGATATCACTTATAAAAGCACGTACGCAAAGTATCACTGAAATTTGGACAGACAAAAATCGCTCCAACCACCTGAATAAGCCTGCTAACGTGCAGAACATGGATTATGATACTGCCACTGATAAGTATGTACTAATACCATTAATTTGCGGACACAACGACATATTAATTCATGCAGACAAAAACCATGAGGTGACATTTCATATAACCACTTCCTTCCGGCATTCCCTCACATTGCTACCAAACTCTAAGCCTTGCTTATTCGAACATTTTCCAGTCTTTTGCTTGTTCCTGCTTTTCGCCCTTTATGTTTTAAACTTTCCATCACTTTCTTCTCGCGTTCCGAGCTAAAAATAATACTAAAATTTTAACCTCCTCCTCCTCTGAGGTGACTTTTCACGATCCAGATATGGTTGTGAAATTTCGACGAAAATATATTAAATTGGCCGTAATTAGCGTGATATGAGGCCAAAGAGTAAATCATTATCTTTGATATCACTCACTTTCTTATTCTATTCCTCCCCACATATTTACGAAACTTAACCCCCTTCCCCCTCATCCCGAACTTTTCCATTAATTTCATTCTCCCCTCGTTTCTTATTTTTATTAATTTCACTTTCAACTACTATCTTCCTGTATTCCCTCACATTTTAAACAAAAGGTAGGCCCCCTCTACTCCTAAATCGGAATTATTCGAACATGGCGGTGACCCGCATTTGTAGTCTCCACCCGTTTTTTCCACGCCATTAATGAAATTCTAAAAAAAAATCGAGCATGAAAAAAAATGATGCTCGAATCACAGAGGTTGCGTTCGCGAGATTCCGTGCGAATATTTTCCCGTGCGAGCTGACATCTAATGAACACCAAGATCAAAGTAACCGGTTAAAATTGAAAAAAAATCAGGTATCGAGGGAACAAAATTTTCCGCCGTACAAAAAATCACCACTCCTTTTCGCCTCTCAACACTGTTTGCCGTTGGAATGAGTTTATCGGAGCGGATTTTAATTTCATCGCCCGACGATAATTCTACCGGCAGCGGTTAAACAATTTCGTTTGACGCAGGAAATCCAAATTCCTCCACGCCTTACCCTAAAAGCTCGCATTCGCCAATTCTAATCAATGATCCCGTTTTAAAATCGTATGTTCGATCCGTCTATCATTTAATTGCCTCTGCTAAGGTCATAGGCATAGGTCAGAGTATGTGAAGCGTATGAAATTATGTGTAAGAGAAAATGGCTGAGTACACAAGTTTAATTCTCCCAACAGCGTAATATAAATGTAAAAATAGTGAGTAATAGATTCAGGTAATTAATCAAACCTAATTAATCCTACGCTGGCTGTTTTATAGATAATATATGAAAAATAATAAGCACAAATTTGTGCTAATGCCTGATGGGTATCTGAGGAGTTTTAGCGTTGGAAAGAGGAAAAATGTAAGAGGAACTAGTTTTTGGCCTCTAGTTGGTTTTGAGAGTGAACTTTATTTCCTCGTGGTTATTGAAATAAATACACCATATTTCCAAGCATAATATTTTTATACGCAACATCAAATCAAATGTGGAACTGTAAGCATTGATTTCAGTTGTTACAGTGAAACGAAGGGTGAAGTTCATGAAAGAACGTGGATAGCGGCTGATACACTCACATAAGAGGAAAAAGGTTCAATGTTTTTATCGTTGAGAGAAGATGGCTGTAGAAGCATCGAATAGATATGCAGTAGGTAAAAGGTGTAAGATGAAGGGGTGACCGGGACAGCCATGGGTGGATGTGTTGGAAAGGAAAAGATAGGGATTATTAATTCGGTACTAGGGACAGGGAGTATTAAGGACAATACTCTATCTTATAATTATATTCCTTTCCCAACGACCGTTGTCCTTATAAGATTCTGTCCTTAATGCCTTTGCACTTTATTTCCCCTCATTTTTTCCCTCCAGGAGTGCCCTAACTGTGCCGCATACTCTCGTTCCACAAGAAGTGCAGACGGGAGGCAGTGCAGACACGCGTGAGGTCTCTACCATTTGTAAATTGTCACAGTAAATTTCTCTCGCAACGGCATACTTCCTTTTTTTAAATTCCTGTTTCAGATTGAAAAAGAAAGGTCACATAAAAATCATATTGGTCATAAAATCATTCATTATTCTTCTCAATTAAGCGAGGTATTCAACAAGGTACTCTTTGTGAGTGCGGAATATAGAGACCGTTGATGGAAGTCAATCGTGGAACTCCAAAATCAATCCATTTAGATGAGGGTATAACTCTAATTGTTGTTCTACTATCACGGTGAATTAAAGTACCTCTTTAATAAGAGGATGCGTTTAGGAGTAAACATGTGTTAAAGGTGCAATGACTTCGAGAATCGGTCTTTATGTAGGCCTATTGGGTAGGTATGTTAGCGGTGATATTAACGAAAACATGAAAGTCGCGAAGCGTACGAATTAGAGCAACACATTCGAGCATGTATACCTAAGAGGACCACGAGCAATCCATGTAGTGTTTTGTTTATGGGACAAAATCAGGCGGATTATCGTGCATTAATGTTTGAGCAGTTTTTTCTTCTTTATGAGGAACTCATTTGCTAAAAAGCCACGGACACAAAACATTTTAACAAGAAAGATAAAACTGACGCATAGGCTTCCGGGGCTTTATCGGCTCTTTGACCAGGCTACGGAGTTGCTGTGGAGAACTCTTTCTCCGTCGAAGGCGTCTCTAATCTCCACAAGATCGAAGAATGGTACCAATTATAGTGGATGCTGTGCCCCAAGGGTAAGTGGTGACCGTAGGAACGCTATGAGTAAGCATCGACTAAAATTATCTATGAAATTCCCTTACGCTGCGCCACAAAAACGTTCACAACATGAGCTATAGAACGGAAAATTGATTTTTTTTAATGAAGAGATAAACTAGCTCCGTCGGAGATGTCGGATCCCCAGTCGAGGATCCTTAAAAACTATGCCAAACTGGTAAAAATGGTCCTCTCTAACCCATAAACCCTCCTTTGAATCCTATGAGACGTTCCCAGAGGAAACCCAGTTCCTTCGTAAATTTTCATCAATACCTAACAAGTCTTATCATTCAACACGAACCGCCGAAAAAAATTTCGAAGATTCTTTCGTGACAAAATGGAAAGAGTTCTAGGCAGTGACAATCGACGATAGTCAATGATCTCATTTGAGCGCAGCAGTTGCTCTGATTAGACACGATTAGCACAGTTAAGCTTTACTTTTTTAAATAGAGAGCGGGAGGTCCACCCGAAGGATCGGAAAGATTTCCACTGTAGTGAAGGGTACAAAATTTGACAACACGCGTCCCTCCCCCTTTCCTCCGATGTTCTAGTCTCTCATTCCACCTTCATCCTTTTAGAGAAGCACACAGCAACATCCTGGCTAACGAGTTCAAAGTCACTTTCAAAGGGCTACTTCAATACTCACAGTTCAAATTTCAAAGACCACTTAGCTAAGAAAAATTTGCTACAAACACGTGCGTTATTCAGAGTGAAGTATCAGTTATGTTGCGCTCACAGAGCACTAGTTTGACCTTCCCTACATGTAAGTACATTTAGCGATAATGATAGTAGCTGCACTGCCTCACTCCGTCATGGAACTCGCAAATAGTTTATGAGGCGAATTTGAAGTACAAAACAGGTAAAATACTTTGAAAACCTAATAACCATGGTTTTAATTGGCCTATGGAGGTGACTCCGCCTTCGTTTTTTCTAAAACAGGCATACCTGTGATTCGCTCCGTATTACTAGTTTTTCCAGTTAACGTTGAAATACATCTAGAACTCGGCATCTTCTGACCCATTATGATGTATTATTTTACAAAAAGATAACTTATTGATATATGCCAGGCAGAAAGAATATGGCCGTTGTAATGAAAAACTACAGGAAAAATCCTCTTTAACGTGGATATCCTCCACGTACAATCCACAACCGCTGACGTTAGGAATTTATTTTCATACGCTGTGCCGTGCATATCTCGTCCCATCCCTTGAATAACGGCACCCTAACGTGCGGAGAGCATCTATCGCCGCCGAAAGAGATATTATGGAATCGTGGATGGAGCGGAAAGAACACCTGTGACACCTTCTTGCGGATGCCAGTTCGTCAGTTTGCTTAGGCTCGAGGTGGGAGGTTCTACCATCAATCAGTTGAAAAAAATTTTGCTCGAACGACTTAAGATTCATATATCTCGCTTCCACATTATAACGTCAACTCATGCGCATCACGAAGGAGAGGTCAAAAACCCCAAGCTCAGGTGGTACAGCAAAGGCCGAATCATTCCCGTGATAACTCAAAACCTAAATATCAAGCCATTCTAAACCTCTACGATATCTTTTTCTAACGCTTCGTCTCCAAAAAATAAGAGCATGACCAACGTAAAGCATTCTCGAAAGCACGAAGATTTAAGGGTTGATGCTCAGGTCGTCGACCTTACATCTCAGGGTTCAAATCCATCCGCCTAATGGCTTACACACCACGAGTTTAACAGAAAGTCGCTAGATGAATAGATTCACCTAAAATGAAACAGGTTGTCCGGGAAAAAGAGAAATGTGAGATTGGATTCACATGTCGTACGGTGTTTTGGATGCTGAAACGCACACGCTATTCCTTTATTCAAATTCTCGTGTCATAATTTACCAAGAATTACCAACACATTCATACAATCTTCACAGAAAGCGTTAATATGAACAAATACTGGGCAACATACGTAACCGATTAAATCAAAGAACTCGCAATGAAATTTGTAAATGGTAGGCAATCATTCATGCCAAGAGCAATGCTACTATGTTGAAAAAATATTCAATGCAAACCACAAATTTTTGTCCTAGAAATATTAATGATTTTCTTTTCTCGCAGATCCTGGGAAAATAAATATTTTATACCATTTTGCGTGAATCGTTCTAGCAAAAAGAAAGCCCATTCAAAAATTGATAGCGCCGCATACACCACATTGAATTCGACACCTAAGACACAAGTATTCGGGAATTTCCTTTCTCCCAAATAAATACAATGTTTGGATGAAAATACTACAAGCAATTAGTAGCGGTGGCTCCACCTGCTAAATTTATGACACACCGTCTTCCTTGAGCCCTTATTTCTATGACAAGCGGGTAACAGCCTACTACTATGGGAACACCGGTATCAGCTGAGTCACCGACGTTTAGTATCGTTGGGCTCGGCTCGAATTCGGAGGGGTGATTCTCATATTCGTCCGAGTGCTGTTGACCCAGACTGAACTGACAGACAAGAAATGCGAAATAACCAAAGCCTTCGAAGCACGTTATAGAGTACCCTGGCCCGGTTATTGTAGTCTCTGGTTACACATTTCCTTGTTATGAAAACCGAATTTAATACGTTCTCGATACCGATATCAACTAATCGACTGCCTCATATAACCTGAGATCTCAGTTGACTTTCAGTTAGGGTTATGGCTTCTAGACCCAACATACTTCGGGAGATCAGATAATGTCAATGCACAACGGATAATTAGGGAACTATACTTCAGAGCGGAAAGTTTAAAATGTCACTTTTCCCGCGAACGATAAAAGACCATAATAGCTACCAGTGAGACTTTTAACTAGGTTTGTCGATAGACAGTGTAGCTAATTAGTTGATTTGCTACCCAATGCTTATTTCTTAATCTACTTTGTAGTAATAAAATCACGTATTGCATGTTTCCAGTTAGTGAATGCTGGTGAAATTTCACCTTCCGACAAGCATAAGCAGGTTTTTCTAATGCATGAATAGTCGTAGTACATTAACTTTAATAGGGTAGAGTGTAATGCATGTAGGTGATAACTCACTCCCTGTCACACACCCTTAAGGTGGCTTGCAGGGTGTTACGTAGATTTAGATGGTTACATCATCTTGCGGTTAGCCAGACAACCGGGCTTAAGACATGCATGTAAACATATATGCTAGAGTCTAATCCAGCCCAGCACGTTATCAACCTCGCCACGGCGCGGGCGGCCGGATAGCACAACACTAGATCGCCCTTATTGCAAGCGCAGGCCCGGCTTAAGGCCTGGGCGACACGGGCGACTGCCCGGGGCGCCGCAAGGGAAGGCGCGCCACAGTGGTCCGGAATAGGAAAAAGTTGACCAAAAATAGAAATAATTCTTCAATTTTAGTGAAACTTGGTATTAAAAGGTTTTTTGGGTCCCTAATTATGAACCTGAAGTCAAATAAGTGCAATATTCCACAGGAGAAAAATCATTCGCCTTGACCGGGATTCAAACCCGGATCCCTCGATTTCGCCGAGTGCTTTAACCAGTTAAGCTACCGAGGCCTTTAACCAGTTAAGCCTCGGTAGCTTAACTGGTTAAAGCACTCGGCGAAATCGACGGATCCGGGTTCGAATCCCGGTCAAGGCGAATTATTTTTCTCCTGTGGAATATCGCACTTATGTGCACTTGCGGGTGACTCCGTAAAGGTTACTACCGTGGCTAGTCCCGGTTTCCTCAAACATGAAGTCAAATATTCAATTTTATCGAAAACAAAATGGCGGACACCAAGTAGAATATCTTGAAAGTCTTTAAATACGAAATTAATGTTTATTCCAAAAATGTAGTATGAGTTTGGACCTAGATTTTTATGTGTCATTGCGGTCACGGTACCTATTGCTAACTATGTAGCAAATTCAGAAAAAAAAGAAATTATCGAGCAGTAATCGCAAATAACGGATATTACAAGGAGTTAGGAAAACGTTTGGCGACACTCAATTTGTAAACGCTTCCATTCAGTTTTGCCTAATTTAAATGCTTTCAGAGGAAATAAAAAAGATTAACTATAAAATACCATTTTTTTATCATGCATGCGTAAAAAATTACGTATTGATAGGGAAAATTAAATGAAATGTTTCCCATTGTAAATTTTACCGGCTAATGTTGAGAATCTGTCGTCAGCGGAAGAATCACTTTCCTCATCATCTTGAGACTCATTGTCAGATTCTCGGATAAATAAAAGGGCGCATCTGAAAAGATATACGTATATTTCCCAAAATAAAATTCTCCAGATTTTTTATTTGCTGACTGGTAAATTTTTCCTCGGCTTTTGAAATTTCATCTGTCTCCGAAATCAATTGCAACCTCACAGACCTGTAGAAACGGGGAGATGATGGTCGAGGATTTTTCCAGATGAAGTTTGTTTTTGCTACATGCACCAGACGCAAGGGAACAAGTGACGTGGCAAAGAGACTTTCATCGCTTGCTTCTGTTTCTGACCACTTCTGTTTCTACATGGAGTTCCCAGGGCTCTTATCAAATCCCCACTTAAATATCAATAAGTAATTTTGATCTTCATCATAGGAAGATTGGAACTTTAAAACGTTAACAAGTCGTTTGCATGTGCGGTGGAGAAGTGACTGCAGACTTACTTCGCATTTTTTTCAGTTACTGATACTCCAATACCTTCTGTGTAAGCTTCCTTCTTGGCTACATAAATGAAATGGTTAGAGGGGTAAAGGTTATGTTCGAGCTTCTTTGTACCTTTTCGAATAGAGAGGTATTGTCTTTTCAACAAGTTGCTGTTAATAAATAAGAATAAAGCCTCTTCAGCTGTATATTGCTTTGGATGACTTGTTTTAGCTCTTCCAATGAATATAATTTTACCTGCGCGACCTGGTGAAGACTTTGTTACTTCTGTCAATAGTTTTGCTGCGGCTTCATTGTCGCATGACCTCAAATTCAAGGTTGTGGCTAAAGTAAGTTCTTCCTCTTGAAAAGAGATTGTAATTTTTATCGCTCTTCTCCTTTGGAACTGTTACTACTTTCTGCAAATAATTTTATTGGCCGCCCACGCATAAGGTGTGGGTCTAATCGCGACAAGAAAAGAAGAGAGCATACATATGATAAGAAAAGAAATTGATCTCCATATTCGTAATGAACTTAAATAAGTGCACTTACGTTGACCCAAAGGATCACATTTTTCACTCATATGTGCCAATACTTATTGTCTTACTAATACGATCTCCTCACGTATAACATGGCTTCTCTTAAGATAATATCAAATAGTTCTTTCACTGTGACCCTTATGACTCAATGACTTATAAGAGTCCTTGTCTTCTTTTGATTTCTAATGTGGTTTTCCCTGGCTTTCGTCGGAAATCCATACCATTAGTCGCAAATTTCTTTTCCAGATAATAGAAACCTCGGAGAAATGGCTCCAACAATGAAAAACGAGTTTAAAACAAGAGATAAATTTATGTGTCAAATAAATAAGTACTGTTTGTCTCATAAAACCCCTTCATAATTGTTCTTTATAACGTTGGTATTTTGTTAAAGCAGTACGTTTGACGAGGTATCTCTAGAACATTTCAAAATACGTTTATGAGCACGCCTGACTGAGTGACCATTGAAATGCGGTAGTGGAGCTAATATTCTCTATACATTTTCCAAAGTGTTGACGTTATTACCCTGCGTGCTGCATGGAGTAGCATCTGGTAGTTGGAAGAATATGAAACAGTTCAACCATGCCTCATACTTCTTTAAAAAAACACATCTTCTTCACAATGGCATTCTTCCCACTTCCTCCTCAAATGGCCAAAATGTCTGCGTACAGATGCAATGATGATCTTCTTGATGGCTTAGTTTTCCTCCTTAGGTAAATTCAATGCGTTTTCAACAAATCAACATACTAGCCTAAATCTTATGGACCAATTACTCCTAAGGGTTCGAGGAATAATTTACCGAATTTCAAAAGCCGAGGAACAATTTACCAGTCAGCAAATCAAACATCTGGAGCATTTTATTTTGGGAAATATGGTATTTTAATAATATTTTAATATGGTAACAATAGTATTTTATAATTTCTCTTTTTTTCCTCTGAAAGCATTTAAATAAAGCAAAACTGAATGCAAAATTTACAAATTGAGTGTCGCCAACCTTTTTTCTAGCTCCTTGTAATATCCGTTATTCGCGATTACTGCTCGATAATTTCTTCACTTTTCGAATTTTCTATACAGTTAGTAATTGGTACCATGACCATAATGACACATCATAAGAATCTAGGTCCCAACTCAACGGAGAAACTATTACTTACTTGGAAGAAACATTAATTTCCTGTTTACAGACTTTCAAGATATTTCCTTTGTGTCCGCCATTTTGTTTTTGAGGAAATTGAATATTAGACTTCAGATTCATAATTAGGGACCCAAAAAACCCTTTTTTACCAAGTTTCACAAAAATTGAAGAATTATTTCTATTTTTGGTCAACTTTTTCCTATTCCGGACCACTGTGCGGCGCGGCGGCCGGGCGCGCTAGGGGCCAGCCAGCTGGGGCTCTCCGGAAGAAAATAAACAATGTGTGTTGAGCCCGCAAGTATCCGCAGATGAATTTTGGTGGCCTCATAAATAACATCACAGCTCACTACATTACATTGGTAATACCCCTGCTTCTATCAGGTTTTTTTGTGGCTCTAAAAGAATTAGCGTAATTATTGAAAACTTTACTCTCCATAATAATTGTTGTATAGCGCAAAATATATTTAAAATTTTTGTGGTAACTTCATGCAGAGTTCCTGCAACATTCATAGATTTATTTACAATTAAAATATTTAGAGATTATCGTGTAGTAATTCCGCTATACGCGTCTGTCTAAACGTTCCGTCCCAATACTTAATTCGCCATTATATTCTATCCCCCATCTTAAGGCTGTAACTGTCGAATAAATTAAAGATTTGTATTAAAAATACTTTGAAAAAAGTATGCTCTGGACATTTATCTTCAACTAAAGCCATTTCAAACTATTGTCAGAAAAAAAGTTTTTAGGGTTTTTGGCCAGGTTTCTCGCGATCCGGCCCACTGTGGGGCGCCGTGATTGTGAAAAAAATGTTTTTACTGCGTTTAACTGGTGAATAGGTTTGATAAATGGGGGGGCGACGAAATACTTTCTCGTCCGGGTGAAAATTTTGTCTTAAAAGCTGGGCCTGTGCGAGCGTATCAAATGTGGAAGTTGGTTTCAGACTCTTTCAGGGAGCCTGGTTACATCCGAAGGGTAAAAATCAAGAGTCCGACTGGCGAATGATAAAATATAAGTTCCCTTTCTTCGAGTTCGCAGCCATAACAGCAGAGCATAAAAACAACTGTTTTATTGCTTTATCTACTACCCCTCTCATTTTGTTTAATCAAAATTTTGGCTCTGAATGTTAGATTAAGACGACGACGAAGGACAAATTTAAATAAATAAATTTTCATTTATTAACGAGGAGATACGGATATATAATTTTACACGAATAGCTCAAACATCTTCTCCCGAAGATTATTTACGCATAAATTTTTGTTTCCATCATGATGTGTATCATTACATTTCCTTAACCCGCTTAACAAAAGTTGGTTGGTTGATAATTTGGGGAGACGACCGACAACTGAGGTCATTCACCCTGCTACGAGGTGTGTCTAAAGGTTAGGGGCTGAAGGTAGCGTGGAGAGAACACCAGCGAATAATTTTCACGCTCTTAACGAAAGGCGCCATACGGTTTATAGCTTTGCGTCTCATTCGACAGACGGAGTACTGCTCTTGAAGTGCTTTACATATATCAAGAAGGGATCACGATGGCACTGAAATATCTCCACCAAAAGAAAGATCGAACGCTCTAAGACTAAGGATGCCCTGATGACGATGGACGGCACGTACATCGAAACGTCGGCAGTGATGGAGAGTTTAACCCGGTGGGAAACCCGAACAGCCTTCAACATCTCCACCACAGTCAGTATTTGAACCCCACGACCTCGAGATGGGAAGCCAGTACTCTGATCCGACCAACCCGATCCCCTCAAATTCTCCCTTAAGTCACTGCCTATACAGTATCCCATTGTCTCGATCAGTGCCTACTCCATCCACCTGTTTTCCCATTTTGAATTCCCTCCAACACTTCCTTTCTTCCCACTTGTTCGTGCCTCTCCATTTCCCTCTTTCTCCCCTACATCCTCTGCCTAATTCATATTTCAAAGGCCACCAACAAGTTCTCATCGTCATGTCACTGGAGTCCAGGTATCATATCTATGTAACTCCAAGCTCTCTGTAGTACACCTTCCACTACTCTTTTCTTTACATCTTTATTCAAAGTTCCTGCCACGAGTTATTCTTTTGTAAACTCATTTACCTATGGATTTGAATAGCTATTAATGAATGCATAAAAATATTACCAAATTTAAACTTTTAAAGCTTGGAAAAACAATTTGGGGAAGGTAAACATAGTGTCTATTCAACGTATACAATAACAATTAGGCATATTGATAAATATTTTGAGATGAAACTACCTTTTTGTCAATAGTTCGTTTAGCGAGAAATAAGTGTATCTAAATATGCACATCACAATCGTCCATCCTTCTCGCCTCTCCCTCTATCCCCATGCATCTGTTTAACCCAACAGGTTATTGCCCGCATAGCACCGCACGGCGAAAAAAATTAAAACTGGAATGCACGTTCCCTGAAGCACCAATTGTGCTCACCATCTCACACCAACAGCAACGAATTCATTTCACCAATGGAAATTTTTCCCGAATACGCCATATTTATTCCCCGATCTACGCATTTTTTACGACTCCACGCCATTTACAAACAGAAGTTTATTTTTCAATTTCGAACCAATAACAATGGCATCGAAGCGACGGTGCAGTTACCGATTCACCATTTCAAATGTATTTTTCAACCTCGATTATTTTTCAAGTCGGCGGTCTGCCATGTTATTTCTGCTCATTCCCGAATAACACACTTTTTCAACGTTTCTCATTTTGATGCCGCGGGCAAAACCGAAAGAGAATGATAAAATATTTGTTATGACTCCCTTCAACCCCGATACTTAACCTTCTTCCATAAATACGGTTGCTTTAATTCCTGGACAACAAACAAAAATTTAATTCCGTGTAGTTATGGAAGAGGTGGGGACAAGTGATTGGTGTCATCGTGGATAGCCAAGCCACAGTCTAAACTATTTAGATTAGACTGTGGCTAAGCTTTGAAGACTAAAGTCAGACCATCGTAATAATTCATACGTATTTGTGGTTGGTACTGGGTGCTTATCCAGGAAATATGTTTACAATTCAATGGCTAAATACAGAGAGACAGAATTTAGATGGAGAATGGGCCGCAACACAGATTCATGCAATAGTTCGCAAGATAAATACTAAATCTAAATTGTTAATTTTCCTATACAGAAGTCAAGGATGCAACAAAAACTACGGAGTTTCTCCCATAAGTCTCTTATATCCTCATTGCTTTTTTCTATAATTATGATGGCCTCGATACGCACAATAGTCCTCTTCCTTCTTTTTGATGCACAAAATCTAACTTCTGTTCTTTGAATTCACATAGGTGTTAATTTATACTTCGTGAACATTCCATGATAGAGAAGGCCATCTAAAAATGGTGATGACAGAGTCTGGTAATCACCGTAATTTTCAAGTTTGGCAGGCCCTTCTCCTTCATATTCCTTGCTTTTATTTTTAATTCCCCACGATTTTCTATGGTTTTACGGTGGCTTAACATGCAAATAAGTGTCCCATATTTCCCAGTTATGTCACACTATGTAAACCTGGACAAGTATATAAGTATGCAGGTGAACACCAAAGTCTGTAAAGGATAGGTTAACTTTCAAGGTAAACTTTAAGAACTCCGTCGTTACATGATCAATTTTAGAGGGTGCCTCGGTAACTAACGAAACATAAATACGGGCTTACTTAACATTGAAAATCTTCTCGCCTTCACTAACCTTCTGGCTAATTGCCACAAATTAAAACAATACCCATTACACAATAAACAAAGAAATTTATTCCATTATGAAAAAACGAAAACTAATTATTATAAGAGGTCGCAAAACGAAGAGGGAGTACTATTTTCCTAAATAGCATTACGTAAAACGCATAACATATGTTCTTTGAAAGCCATTTATACAGTACAGTAAGCAAATAGTATAAATTTTTACATGAAAAATCCGATAAACATTTATACATATACAAACCACTTCAGCCAAAGAAGTCCTGCCTCCAGGTTTCCGTTTTCAACATGTTTTTCTTGCGTCGTATAAAACGTCGTAATATAAATCATACCATAATCCTAAAACTGGGAATTGATCCGCTCTGTGAGTGTGTGTGGGTCAGTAGGTACGTACTGACTTGGTAATGAATAAAAGATAAGATGTTGGGATTATTTTAAATTACATATTAGGGTGATTCACCGGATAAGGTAAGTGTTGATTAATTTATATTAAATGGAATAAAGTACAAATTCTCTAGATTTTTACAGGCGCAGACCTCTATCTACCAACACAAATTCTTTCTTCATCTCAACATACGTCCTACCCCCCTTCATCCAGTCCATAAAATCTATTCTCTCCCTTTCCCATCCTCGCTTACCCAACATCCCCCCTCCTATAACAGCCTTCAGCAACGCTTTGAACCTCATTACCTCCTCCAACCACCTACTCTGCCTTCTCCTAGTCTCATCCAGAAGTTTCCTCTCCTCACCCACCATACCAAGCATTTCCTCGTTTGGCTTCCTGTCCGTCCACCTCACTTTCTTCACTCACCTCTACACCCACATCTCGAACGCCTGCAGTCTATTCTGGTCTTCTTTTCTCATAGTCTACATTTCTGCCCCATTCAACGCTACACTACACAGTAAACTCTTCACCAGCCTCTTCTTTATATACTTACCCAATATCCCCGTCATCACCTCCCTTCTATTGCTGAACGCAACCTTCGCTAATGCTATTCTCCTTCCAATGCCATTGCTACTATGCCTAGGGTACTACCCAATTAAATTTTCCTGCTAGCTCCAATTTGTCCCCTCCCACTTTTACGACCAGCCTCGCTTTCTACGTCCAAAAAAGTTTCATTACCTTTGTTTTCTTATGATTTACCTTCATTCCATATTTACCGCACTAGTTTTCTAATGTATCTGCTAAAGCTTGCAATGCTTGCTTTGGAAAGCTGCGCGTTTTTGTTACTGTTCCGAAACCTCTGCCAAACCGTGATGTAATCAATTTACATCACCTGTTCAATGTTTTCTACCCTCTTCCCCAATTTTGCATTCCATACCATAGCAATCCCACGTTAACTCTCGTCTCCCCCACAATAAATATCCTGTAACTATCACTTCAATGGTCCCCGATATTCCTCCAACTCACCTCACACAGCCCTTAAGTATCTATTTTCCCTTCCTCCATTTCCTTATTCATATGTTCTAGCTTACCCTCATATTGTCCGAACGTTCCAATATCCTATTTTTGCCGCTGCTTTCCTCTTTTTATCCTATTTCTCCTCCTTTTGTCTGCTGTTGACGTCGCTGCGCAAGTGTTTCGTGAGATGATAACCCCAGAGGCCTTGCCTCCCACGCTGGCGGGCACGACACCCGCCCCAGAGGACAGCGGTCCGTAGTCACCAAGATTCAAGTGCGACATTCCACAGAGGAAAAATCATTCGTCTTGACCGGGATTCGAACCCGGATCCCTCGATTTCGCGCCTAGTGCTTTAACCAGTTAAGCTATCGAGGCGTCCTCCACTGTGGATGTTTGGTGGCTTTATAGGAACAGGGACTGTTCAGGACTATTAGACATTTAATGTCAATAAGCAGTCCAAAGCGTGCGCTTAGCGCCACAGTCCGTGAGGATAAAACCATACATGAAACACAATGAGGTGTTCGCTCCTTTAACAAATTTTGAGGATACCGGGACTAGCCACGGTATCCTCAAAATTTGACCAAGTCCTTTATCCTTTCCTATGAAATCCTTTATTATGTACTTCCATGTTCAGGGAATAGTTGGGGCGAGGAGTTGATTCCCAATGCCCTTCCCAACGTATCTTTAACGTGACACCATCACGTGGACTACTTTTCGTCTGGCTCGAATGCGGCCACATTGACTTTGATTGTGATGTCACATTGCAGTGAGCATCGTAGCTCGGGCGTCCTAAATGTAAAATGTTATACTGCCTGGTGACGAAACTCCCGTTCTTTAATGGCGAGCCTTTTTTAAGTTCTGCAATGTTTTATCAGCTTACTAAATGTTTCATACATGTTTTTTAACGCATATTTGAGTATTAAAACGCTTAAATTTCAAGCCCTAATTTTCAGCAAATTAATAGCTTATCAACAACTTTTTATACAGTGCCAGTTTGTTAAATCGCCTCTCGATTTTACTTCATGGAGTTCACCGAATATGTTTTGCAGGTGGACACGAGCAGTTCCGAGGGAATCAGCGACGAATCCTTCTGCATAAGGTGCCCGCGCAAGAGGGTGTCGCTTGTCGCGGCACGTGGAGAAACGCGAGCCGTCCTTAAGCTGCCCGAGAACTACCGCAGATGCCCGGGGCGCAAGGCCCTGCGCGGAAAGAAGAGGAGGGCGCTCAGCAGACATGCAGGAAGGTACATAGGACAAAAGCGAACGATCGGAGAGTATAATTATAAAAATATCCATCGCTAACTTTCCCCTACCCTCGGCATTCTTCGCGCAGCAAATTTGTTCCTTTTCCTCGGGGATCTTGGGGGAGTTCCAATATGAAAGCATTCTCATCTCTTCCCTTAATCCAAATTTTTCTCCACCTCTCCTCTAATCTTATTTTAATTTGTACAAGAAATGCCGTATATTCTCGAGTATAAGTCGAGAAATAATTCTTTTTTCAGCCATTGTAAACCTACTTTCGACTTCGTCGAGTCACTAAATAAGTCGACTTTTTCAGAGGCAATATTTCCGCGTGTCGGCTGGATAAAACCATATGTATCAATTTTACTCATAAGCCTTGGAGAATGTTCACAGAGAAATGCGTTATATTTACGTTCAAAGTTTCGTATGATGACCAACAACTGATTAATACACTTGGTACTTTCGCTTTGCGATATTAATATATTCCACAAATCTATTATCATTTTCAAGTAATTTTGAGGCTGAGAGGCAGTACTAAAATTTGTGAGGGTGAGCGAAGAGAGTCGATCGTCACGTGACATTCTCAGAGCAAACTTTCCCTATTTTCCGATTAGCTACGGGCGACGATGGAGTCTTAATTTTTATAACTGATCTGATACACTGATCGATCTGTATTTTTTACATGCCGTCGGAGAAAATACGTTTTATTTAAAAGACATTATCCTGATTATTGAACTCAATAATGAGATGAAACGAAAACATGTCAAATCCTCGTCAAGATAACGGGGATCGCCCGGCTACTCTGCTTCCCGAACACACAGACAGCCAACTTAGCTCAGACTCGCCACTAACTTCGCGGATGCCGTTTTATATCTTTCTTTCTGAGTCCTGAATATATTTGCCTATATACTTCTCTTCCTGCAAATATTCATGTAAGCGCACGGGGCTGAACGTCTCGGCTCAGAACTTCTATTTTAAACGTGCCTTACGCACACGTACTTAAAAATAAAATACAAGGAAAAGGGGGAAATCAAAAAAGAAAGTTATGAGAGAGGTCAAGAATGGGACGATTAAAGGGAAAAAAGGAAAGTCAAGAAAACTTACTCCCGCTTGCCATTCACCCCACCACCACCGCCAATCCGCCAACTGACTCGCGCTGACGATTACTCCCTCCTCCGCTCCCTTGGCAATCACTGCAGGAAAAAAACCGCGATGACTCCTTTGACTGATTGCACAAGAGAAGCCGAAGACTTTTTACTCCGCGCCGGACGGCGGCCCCTTCGTAAAATACTTAAGGAGTCTGTATTGGATGGGGGCAAGTTGGGTCAGGAATTTTTTTCTCTGACGGTAGCAGAGACTTCACTCTTTATTTTGGCATAAATATTTCCGGGGAGGATTGGGGATAACATAAAGTTTTTCTCCACTTTATGCGAAAAACACGTGAAAACAGTGCTTTTTATGTTAAATAAAACGTTATACACAAAATATACAATTAAAAATGTATCCCTCATCCTCTAATATAAACTGCATGTGTACTTGTATATAATGTGTTTAAAAAATTTAGATGTGACTACAAAATGCCTCAAGAGCAAGAAATATTTTAGAATGTTTAGGGGAAAAAGCTATCTGAAATTTGTGAGTATTTTTTCTAAACTTCAAAGATGTCTGAAAAACATTAGAAAGCACTTATAGCTAAATTTCTTTTAAGTTTTTTGTAGTTTGAACTGTATAAAATCATTATATGTCATTTTCTTATTCGAAATAAAAAGTGAAAAAAAAAACGATTTTTGGCCAGCTTTTTTCGACTTCAGCCCACTGTGCGACACTCTCTCGCCGCGCACACTCACACTCAACAAAACCCACACGAAACGCAAGACAGGACTATGGAAAGGGAGGGAGGTTAAACAGAAAAGAAAAAAACTCGAGAAAACCAAAGACAGAAAAATTAAAAGAAAAACAGTTCGACATAAACAATTCACATTTTCAAAAACATCCCGGCCCATGGTGGTGGTCTTTGCTGCAGTCAAACACAGGCAGCTTGTCGGTTCACGTTGCAAGGATTATAGGAAAAAATAAAAGCTTTACAAAGTTTAATGGCTATACTCTCGCTCCATAAATTCAGCGAATTCGTTTATGAAAAATCTGAACTTCCCCTTTATCCGTGAACTCCTCAATAGTTGGTAAGGGGCACAATCCACTCAACCATTATTTGGCTTCATCTAATTTCTTACACCAGAACAGTTCTTCCATTACATCCACAAACTATTCCATTCCTAGGGTTTAGCTAACCGGTTTAATCTCATTGCCATGAATACCTTCTATGCAATTCCTCCACCTTCCCTAAATTTCCACTGGTTCTATCAATAACTTTCCTGCCTAAGTTAGCCCATACCAGAAAATTACATTTCCTTTCTTGCCTCCTGACAATCTCCTCACTTTACCATAGTTTGTATCCACTTTACCCTGTAAATATCTGGAGTTACTCCATATCCTCACATTGCTTCTACACCATGTTTTGAATCCTTATTGGTTTCTTTCCTATGCTAGTGGTCGAAAACTCTGTATTTCCTTCTGCCATGCCCAGATTTTCAATTTTCTTCTTCCTTCATTCTTCTCAGTAATCCTAAGACTCCTCATCTTCCTTGAATTAACAATACCTATATATTATTCCATCAGCAGCACTCAGTACCCTTTGTTGTTGTTAACCAACCACCTATCTTCTATTGTTCCCAATCCCTCCTCCTAAGGGAAGAAGCTACACCTATAAAATAAAATGTGTAGGAGCAGGTAGCCTTAAACTTGCAAACTTTACTCTCATGCCCATTTTTTATTAAGTTCTGCTGTTATCTAATTGCAGTTATTAGCCAGATTATATTGTAATATTCTCCCTTCTTTCTTATATTAAGATCCAGGGGTGTTCAAAATGATGAGCACAGGAGCTCCAACAGTAATCTCACTGATGATGATGGTGATAAAATCCGATTGGAAGTACTCTGGGGTCCTCCTCTTGGAACATTGGCACAAGAGGGAAGGCATATGACTGTTTTCACACTAATTAAAAATAACCGAGCAGTGCAGACATGCCATGTCACAATGGTCGTAAAAGGTACAGTATAACATAGCCTCTACTAATTATTCACATTAATTAACAACAATAAGATGCTTTATTTGTCAGGTGACCAGATCTCTCTATGGAACTATAAGCACTATAAAAGGAATTGACACCTATACCATGGGGCACCTGAAGGTCCGAGAGACTGCCAAGGCAAATACAGGCCTAACAAAAAAAACAAGATTCAAATATTTAACTATCCATGACAGATTGAATTATCCATGATAGTAAAATGTATTATAAGAATTGATATTAATAAATTATTTTATAAGAAAATCTTGTAAAAATAGCATTTGGGATGATCAAGATAGGGGGAGCCAAAAATTGACTTCTCCCAAGTGAGAACATTAGCTTGATCAGTCTCCACCTATTTGTGAATTTAATGCTATGCTGCGCTCTTGGTGAACTCTATCCTCTCTATCCAAACAAAAAATACCTATGGCTCAATGGAGCATGGTTTCTCTGGATTTGTTGGGGTTCATTGTTATTCTGCTGACTCAAACTTAAGAAATTAGTCCTATTAAGGGAATACTTAAAATAGATCAAGGGGGCATTCATTCATTACAGTAATCTACCGGTTAGAGGTAGGTTGTGATGAAAGTCAGAGAATATCCAACGAACTCTTACACGTGCTGTGCCCTTTCTACCTCTTGTATTTCTTTCTTCATCTCAGCATAAGTCCTACCTTTCTTCATCCCGTCCATAAAACCGATTCTCTTCCTTCCCCTTCCCCACTTACCCAACATCCTTCCCTCTATCACGACCTTCAGCAAACCATCGTCCCTCATTACCCCTTCCAGCCACCTACCCTGCCTTCCCCTAATCTCATCTATAAGTTTCCTCTCCTCGCCCACCATGTCAAGCACTTCCTCATTTGGCTTCCTTTCCATCCAATGCACCTTCTCTATCCTCCTCCACACCCACATCTCAAAAGCCTTCAGCCTATTTTCGTCTTCCTTTCTCAAGGTCCACGTTTCCGCCCCATACAACGCCACACTCCATATCAAGCTCTTTACTAGCTCTTTAAGCAGTTCTAAAATGACTGATATAAAACAATCAGGAACACTATAAAATCTCACTCACTGTCACGTATTGAAGAGTAAATGTTTGCCTATTCCCTTTTTGAATGACTAATCTCTGAAGGTCGTTTTACACAAGGCACCTGATTGTGCAGTTTGATGAACAGAAATTACGAGAACGTGGGCACTATTTCCCTGTCTTGCATTCATGCATTTGCTCAGTCATTCTAGCAAGTCCCCACTTGTTCATAAACTTCTCACTCATCCCCTGCTGTTTTCACCTCCTGTCCTGATGCGATAAAAAGTGAAATAAAAGCAGGAGAAGACACAGAAAAGCCAAGGAAATGCTTCAGAGTAGAAGTTTATCAGGAAATTTCTTTTTTGTGAAGGCTTCCACGGAGATTTTTTGATGAAGAGAATGGTTTTCTGGGTTTCCATCCGCGTTTATCCATTTTTGGTGGACACTAGATCGACAATCCAATGGACCTGAGGAAGCCAGCTGGAACGCTGGCGAAATATTGCCCACCAAAAATGGATAAACCCGGATGGAAACCTGGAAAACCATTCTCTTCATCAGTAAATTTCTTGTATAAACAGAGCTCAATAATGATTTTAGTAAAAACTATTTTCACCCACTAGTTAAAGTGATACCACAAATATGGCTATTTGTTTTCCTTTTAGTTCAGAGATGCAAGCCTTTACTACTCCCAGCCAACACAAGAGCCCAATGCTCACAAGAAACAGCATGGGGTTCCAGATGTGAATTTCAGTGCATCAGTAAGAATTCGAAGACAACCTACACCCCATCAGATGTGAAAGAAACAACATGCGAAATGATGAATGTCAATGGCCTAATGGGATGGTCTCACGAACCACCAGCATGCTTGGAAGGTAAGCACAGGACCAATTTTCTGCTCATAGCAATAGTAGCGGAACATCAGTTTAACTTGATGAGATAACTAAGGTCATTTTTGCAATTACTGTCTGCCACTTGCACAGGCAACAGCTCTCATAGCAAATTGGTGGATTACCCCTCTGAATTCAAGATGTGTCCAAAGATACTTTACACGAATGTTCTCGTGATCACCAATTGGTGATCATAAGGGAACTGGTGTTTCCATTGTGGCAGACAGTTGCCCTTTTCCTTATATTTTTGTCCTTACTGCATAATAATTTGTAGAATTGGCAGAGAAAAAAAATTCAGTTGGATCCAGAATGAATCCAACAAAATGCAAATTGAAAATCAAATTAATTACCAGGCCCTATTATGAGCAAGTATAAGATACCCAGGTATCATATCTTTCATTTCATAAATAAAGTGAGAACTCTTAAATGTTATAAAGCTAGATCCGTAACCATCCATCATCATCCAATGAACTTAACCATCCTAACATATCCTGTAACCATCTATTCTCTATGTTTTATTTTTTCATGCCATCATTAGTAATGTAATTTTCAAAGTTAACATTTAAAAAAATGAAAAATTATTAAGAAATGACTAAAACTTCATCGAGTTCCATCTACCCAGCTGCAATGACTGTGACACTACTTGCCGCCACAATGGCCCTAAGCTAAATAATTAATATATATGTAGAACATCCTTAAATTCCTTGGAAAATCTATGAAGGTCTATGATTAAAACTATGAAGGCATTCTAGAATGAAGGCCATCTTGATCGAATCTAGACTAAAGGTGACTGTAGAGGTATTTTGCAGAACTGAATGTGACTTAACTCGTTTTTAGTGCAGATGATGCACCAGCTGAATTTTAAAGTAACCCAAAAAGTTTTTTTGTCCACCAGAGATTTTTCATTTAAAACTCTTCCCCATTGAAAGTGCTAACTTTAACAACAATAGGTTATGGCTCCGATTTTGACATATCGGAGTTCTGAACAGCAACTTGTCAACCTCAATTTGATAATTACTTGCTAACATCATCTGACTCTAACAAACAAAGCTGGTAAACAGGAAACCTGCTTTCACTGTACAGTAGGGGATAATGAAATGCACTTTTTTCTTTGGATCTCCAATGGGTGTGGTGTAAATTATGGGCGCCCAGTCTAGAAACATCAGGCAAAAAGAATTATTTCAATATTCCAATTTTTCTCCGCTTCGGATTTCGTATGAAATTTCAGGCGTTTTCAGGTAGGCAACTCGCGCAACGCCAAACCTTTTTACTCCTATTTTGCTTTTGTGAAGCCCTGCTGGTGACCATCCGGCTACTGTGACTGAAATAGGTAAGTAAATATGGCAAAGAATTGTTAACTGTTGATTAACATGATTTCAGACTCATTATAACTCGATCTTCAAGCTTGTATTCATGAAGCGTGTGTACAGTTCTTCGCCCACTCTACTGATATTGATAGTGATTTTGGTAGATATATAAATACGTGAAAAAAATCACAATCCTATCAGAAATACAAATGTGTCCACGGCACGAAGAGATTCTTAGTGCCTCAGCTGCTTGGGAGTGTCCGTTAATACTTTCAGCAATCACGTGCGGTCTTCTCTAAGCGCATGTACTCTTCGAAGTAGCAAAATTTCATGGAAGGTTAACGAAAATACCATGCAAGATTACCTCAATATTCTGAATTAGATAAATTTGTTCCAATTTGTTTGACCTGCGAACAAATCGAGCCTTCCTAGGAGCTTGTGGTGCGAAACTCGTTCGTTTGTAGAGACATTGTGTACAATAAACCTTTCACATCAAAAAATGACCAAAACCGCCAGTGGGAGTTTGGTGGCTGTTGCCGGCCTCATTCTGCGTCAGCAGTAGCCAGTAGTCATATCAAGTGTTCCTTAGAATTTGGTTGGATTGATTTTTTTGGCTTAGAAATGCCCGAACGGAATTTAAAGTTAAATTTACAAGAGCTGGTGCTCCGAAGGAGTTTAGTGGTTTACAGCTGCCTACAAAAAAAAGATGTCTTAAGATATTACTGCAGGCATCCCATAGGCTCAGGGCAAAAATATATAGACTTTATAGACCCAAGTCTGTGAAAATATAGACCAAAATGGACTCATAATATGCATGAAAATCAAGGCAAATTGGACCAAATCTGCATTATTACGCAAAATTATGCATTTTATTCTTTAAAGCTTTGTCTGGCTTGTATGGTAGAGGTTATACATAGTACCGGCGAAAATTGAGAGAAACGAGGTAGTTGCAAATATGAACAATTTTATTAATAAGGAATATATGAAATTGAATATACGTACATCGCACGGCTTGTCCCCCAATGCAAACAAGCAACAATCCTGTCGATGCCTGTTGAGGTGGGAAAACCGGCTGGTGGAAAGGTGAGATAAGGTGGCAAGGGAGGGGGGAAGATGCAGCCAGGCAGAAACGAGTGTCGAGCACCACAGCCACACTGCAGGAGCGTGGAGCCAGACAAAGCAGATGAACAAAGCAACAGCGCCTGGCAACGGCGCACATTCAAACTTCGCAGTGCTGTGCTGGCTGCTTCAGTGTAAATTGTAGCTTACCTTTGGCCAAAATATAGACCCTACCCCAAAATATAGACCAATTTGATCCAAAATTTGGAATATTGACCAATATCGACCATTAGCAAAAATATCGACATTCTATATTCTCTATATACCATATGGGATGCTAGCATTACTGGTTTGTGCACCACCAAATGAAAGATAGGCATGCCTTCCTCAACCCACCAGCGTTAGAGGTGAGGAAGCGGGTGACATGCCGTATGGAATAAATATAGAGGCCTGCGTCCATTCCCTCAATCTATAATCAATTAATGAACACATTGAGAGAAAAATGACAATTTAGGCAATGAGAGAAAAATACAGGAGGTGAGAAAAACAAAAGTTTTTCGTAAAGACACTGAAACAATAACTCCTGATATGAAGTCACTCTTAAACGTTGCAGCATGCAAGTGCTGTGATATTTGGAACTATGACTGTAGAGCTGCACACAAGATACCTTTCCAGGAGAAAAATTTTTTCATCGACCAGCAATCAACTCGTCTCACAGTTATAGGAAAAATAGACACGGGTGAAACAGTACGTTTGCAGGGTCTTAAGGAGAGTAAGCGTCATGAAGCATAACTTAAAATAGAAATGGTATCTCACTCTACTACAAAACAACTACTGAACACAGACGTGGGCCCACTTTCAATCGAGAAGTTTCCCAGTCACACACAAACTGTGGAGCGAATAGTGAGGTTAGTCACCGAAGCAGCTTTCCAAGTTTGCAGCTTCAACAGCAAGAATGGTTTCATCAGGTCTACGATAACATCATGCACCGTAATGCCGGTATTTAAGACCAAGAAGCAACACCATGCTATAGAGACATAAACATGCCTTTGGGTGGGTTAGTACAGGAGGAACTCGAGGTACAGCCAACTCCATGTGGTGAGTTCTGGGTCCTCCAACTAACGATAGTAGGGCGGGTGAAGAGCTGTACACACGCTTTATGAATACAAGCTTGAAGATTGAGTTATAACGAGTCTGGAATCATGTTGATCAACAGATAAAAATTATTTGCCATATTTACTTACCTATTTCAGGCACAGCAGCCTGATGGTCACCAGGGCTTCACGAAAGCAAAAAAAAGAGGTAAAAACGATAGGTGATGTGTGGGTTGCCTACCTGAAAATGCCTGAAATTTCAAATTAAATCCAGAGCGATGAAAAATTGGAATATTGAAAAATTTCTTTTTGTCTAATGTTTCTAGACTGGGCGCCCATAATTTCCACCACATCTATCAGAGATCCGAAGAAAAAAGTGCATTTCACCCACATGTTCAAATAAGTGCAAAATTCCACAGAGGAAAATCATTTGCCTTAACCAAGACTCGAACCCTTGATATTGTGCTTGAGTGCTTTAGCCAGTTAAGCTACCAAGGCATCCTTCTCCCATGTGGATATTTGGAAGCTTTAAAGGAATAAGTTGTCCAAGACTGCCGGACATACAATGTTACGAAGTAGTCTAAAGTATGCACTTAGTGCCAAAATCAATAAGATTAAAGCTGAACTTTGAACACAAGGAAGTTTTTGCTCTTCAGACTAATTTAAAGGATACTGGGACAAGCCGAAGTAAAGTTCTAGTCCCGGTCAAGGTGAATAATTTTTCCACTCTCGAATTCCACTCTTTCATTTAGGATGGACCAAGTCCAGGAAAGATGTGACCAAATTTCAAACACAAAAGAAACACCAAAAATGAAATTCCAAGACAAAAACATAAACCAAAACTCTATATTAGGATTTCAAACCTAACCCTTAAAAGACAAAAATATACAATTATTAATTTTGAGTATGAAATAAATGTGTAGTCATTAAAAATAGTATTCATCACAAAGAGTGCACAGGAGCACAAATAAATCATGGCATATGACTGTATTGTGAAAGAGTAATAATGTAAATGAATTATTTCTCCATCAAATTATGCAAACATATTTTTAAAGATCAAACATGACTTTAAAAAAAACAGATTCTCGTTGAATACAACTTCATTGCAAATATTTTAATATCCTCAGTCCACTACAGCTTAAGTTTACAGTTCAAGCAATATGTACGCACCTTATAATACGTATCCATTTTCTAGATTCTTCACCTCAGCCTGAGGAACCAGCTGAGGCAAATGCTGATGTGGCTGAAGAGGAGACCTGCGCAATGCCATTTGCTCCTTCCGATGGGACTATATCCTGTGGTGATGAAGAGGATAGCACTGAAAGAGAGATGGTCCCTGTGGGTACAATATGCCACTACAAATGCTCGGAAGGGTTCCAGATTCCTCCTATACAAAGACATCTTGCTACAACTAAGTGTTTAAGAGGTGGAGACTGGTCAACAGCAGCAGACCCATATTGTGAAAAAATTGTGGAAGATGTGCAAGAGACAATGCTTCCCAAATCTTCCATTACTTCCAGACACACCAGAATAGGGTAGTAACCCTATCTGTGAATAATTTCTGCATTGAAATGGACTCCAACATGAGAAAGACTAAGAGCACTGTGGTGTAAATAAATGTGACTAACATTTCTATAATCCAACTGAAACCTACAGCCTGACTGATCCAGCTAACATAATTATTTAACAGTTTTGATGCACTATAGGTACATAATACTGAAAACAATAACTCAGTTAGTGAACATGAGGTGAGCGAGCACTAAAACAAATGTCAGGATATACATGCACACTATATCAAACATCCTCATCTGACAGGGCTTCACATGACAAAATATGAAAGGCAAATCATTTCTTAATCAGCTGTTAATAGGAAGAAAAAAATTAAGAGTGGGCATAACATGAATTGATGAAAATATGTAGCTAAAAATGCTGTGCAGACAACTGGTATTTTTGTTTTTGTAAGAAATACTTTCCCTTAAGGCTGTTTTACTCTAGGCACTTTATTGCACAACTTGGTGTCCAGAAATTGGGAGAACGCGCGGGCACAGAATTAGAAAATTTCCAATCCGTTGTTTATGCGTTCGTGCATGAATTCTTGTAATTCACCACTTTATACCATGCCATTTTCAATGCAGGTCCAAACAAATCAGATCGTGCAATTAAGTGCCTCATGTAAAACGGCATTTATAATCACTGCAGGCAACTAAGAGCATTGAGGAAGGCTCCAGAAAACCTGGCATCGAAAATTGACAGATTACTTTGAATAATACAAGCAATAATTCCTGCATCTGAACAACATTATAAATGAAAAAAATCCTACCAACTTAACTCTTTGCTACATATGCACATACATAATTGTCTACTCAGTTACCATGATCTGAATTCAAAAATTTGTTACATTTAAAATAGTTATTACAGTGGACTACAGCATTATAAGCAGCTCAATAGAACACAGCCCTGACCTGTCCAATATTCCTTAGTCATCATGGCTTAGCAAATTAAATTCCTAGCAAATGCATGAATTACACTGAAGATTTATTCTATGATCATAAAAAAAGTTGGCCACTGGATTTGTTTTCAATGAAGTCATACCGTCCTCACCCAATTAACAAATAAATATTCACGCAAAAAATAACCAAACAAAATAGCTTTTAAGAGAGGAAAAAATAAATTATGAACGAACTTCAAGCCAGCCTGCGGGTCAGGCTTTGCTCTGATTAGAATGCTGTACATATAATAAAAGTTACAAAAACAACTAAAATTATGTGTTCTTAATATCCAATGTGCCCAATTTCTTATTGAAGGGTTAAAGCAGGTGACAATCATAAACAAATGAAAAGCCTTGAGTGAAGATGTGTAATAATTATTATGTGTCATTCAGGATAATCAAAGTATACTTTACTTAGTACCAGGTAAATTACTTCAAAACTTTGTTAAATCCTTCAGTTTTCCATACCAAGAGGTCCAAATTTCCTGAATACACTCTTGAGGACACGGAAAGCCCTGGGCATGTTACAAATAAATCATATAAAGCCATGAATAATGCATGAGCAATATCAATGCCTTATTTATCTTCCACTGGAAGAAAGCTAAAAAAGTGGAGATAATTCAATATATTCCACCAATATACAATATGTATTTAGCATATGGTGTTATGTGATCCCAAAACCTGGATGCTGAGGAAAGATGAGAGTATTCTTGTACAGGGGCAAGGGCCTAGCCATGTTGAAACACCGGTTCCCATCAGAACACCGAAGTTAAGCAACGTTGGGCCCGGACAGTGGTTGGATGGGTGACCCTCCTCCATACCTGCACCAGGCGTGGATGGAGAGGCGATACTCCCTCCAGACCACCGGGAGGCCAGTGGGAGATATACCCAGACCGGGAGAGTTAGAGGGAGGACACCCTCCATACCTGGTACTGGGGTGAGGCAGGGGGAGGCCAACCCTCCTTACCTCTACCGTAGTGCTCTTGTCCCCTGTCTGCAAGTGGCAGACAGGCATGGGGTTGGCACAATGGACCAAGAAAGGTCTAAGTGCCCGGGCTCCTGACGAAGGCCCCCCCAATAACAATCTAACAATCTATTCTTGTACAGAGAGAGATGGTGAAGCTGTTTGAGATGTAAATGTGGGATAGGAAAGAAGAATTTTGAAAAAAGAATATCTACCTTGATTTTCCACGTCCAATAATGGGACTGAGAAATGGGCGCTATAAGCAAGGGCAAAAGAGGTGAAGGTCAGATATTGGTTATGTCATTGAGGAGGCTAATGTTAGAGGAAGTCATCTTAAAATATGAAGAAAGAAAGAAACTGTTAAGGGCGTAACTTTGTGGAAGTCTATCATAGCAGGAAATTTGGATGAATTTTCAGCACAACTTTTCCACAAGCGTTGTTTTATTTATCACGACCATGATTTCGCTAGTTACTAGAAGATGTTAAATGATGACGAGAGACCTGAATATATGTTAAAAGAAGATCCTAATTGTTCCAAGAAAACCAGTTTATCACCTTTGTCAAGAATATGTCAAATGACAGGACTAAAACCACTTAATTTTGTGGCCAGTCTGAATTAAATGTTTTTCAGATAAATATTTACCAACTTTATCTGAACTCCTCTTGTGATCTTCCCACCTCACTTTTATGTTCCTGAGAGTTTGTCAATCATAATCACAGTTGCAGTCATTACAGAGTAAAACGTAGACACCAGACTTTTTATGACCGTTAAATTTATCCTTGTAATTAAAAAGAAGTTTACTCAGCGTAAAGTGAACTATAGAAGTATACATTGAAGTCTTGCTGATTTAGATATGATATAATTCATAAATGGTATTTTACAGCATGAAAGTCAGTCAGGGAGGATGTTTTTCAAACTGGTCGATGTGATAGTAGCACTTGGGTATATTTTCTTCACTAGGACCCACAAAGCATACAAAGTATTCGTTATATATATTCGATACGTGTCAAAGTATCGTCTACGTAACATTTCGGACAGTAATGTTTCAAATACATTTCAGATACCATAAAAAGTTACATGATCACGTTTCAGTTAAGTTTCTGTAATTTCGGATGCGTCCGTTACGTCTCATTCTCGAAGAGCGCGCTTACCCAGAAGTCAATTGTATCGATGCGCATACGCACGCCGCGCACCATGGCTTTTCTTACGAGCCGCAGGTGTCCCGCAGGTACTACAAGGAAGCATGCAGGTGTAGGAAGTGGGGGTGGGGCATAAAATATAACAGATGCTGAGGTAGGTGTTAATTCCTAGTTGCCGTTAACATTTGAGCCAGGACCAACACAAAGCGGAGAGGATAAATACATAATTGGTGGTAACTTCATATTAGATTGGTTTGTGACAAAAAAAATGGACAAAATGTGTGTTGGTAAAGTAATGTCCACTCTAGAAAATGATTTGGTTGAATTTTACTATTAAGAAAATGTGAAAAACACTTATTTTGTCTATCCAGAAATTACAAATACAGCCGTTTTATCATCGAATCAGGCTGCACATAAGTTGAAACCACCTCGAAACATTGGAAGAGGACGACATGTATTCACTTAGCTAGCTATTAGCTAATGATTAGATAATGTGCAGCCAGAGTTTGTAGAGTGAAACAATGTTCAATTTTATTTTTGAAATTTAAAAAATAAAGAAGCAAAAATGTTATTCATTGACCATTTTTAATATCTTTCAGTATACCTACAAAACAAAAATTAAGTACTCAATGATTTAAGTTTTAGCATTATATGAAAAAAATATAATTTATGGACGATTTTTAGAAAAAATGTTTGGTGGTCGAATATTATTTTTGAAAATTTAAAAATAAAGAATCAAAAATGTTAATCGTTGTCCGTTTTTAACATCTCTCATTACCTAAAAAACAAAAAATTATGTACTTACTCAGTGATAAGTTTTAGCATGATTTGAAAAAAACGTAATTTATGGATGACTTTTAGGAAAAATGTTTAGTGGTCGAAGTCACCCCATATGTTGTGGCGTATTTGGCCGCTATACTTTATATTTTTTAAACTAATTCTGTTGCTTTAAAAAACTTCTGAAGTAAAATTTGCATGATTAAGGATTTATTCTATTTAATTAAAATTTTTTGGCCATATAAAACTACATTGCATGAAGAAACATTCAAAAAACCCTTTAAAAAAACAGCCAAAGTTCTTATGGTAGGAACTCAGTACAATGGAGGTTAATATTGTAGGTATTTAATGCTTTAGTAAAAGACTAAAAATGCACATGATATGTAGGTATACTTGAGAGCTTCATTTTGGGATATTATTTTTAATCGTAAATTGGGATTTGTTAAAAGAATACTTGGCAAGTGCGACGATAAAGTTAGAGAAATCAGCTGCTTCTCCCTCGTTAGACCCCACTTGGAATATACTGCCAGTATTTGGGATCCTTATGAGATAGGCTTGGAAACTGAGTTATAATGCGTTCAGCGAAGATCAGCAAGATGCGTTAAAGGCCGTTATGATAATCTCGTTAGTGAAACTGACCTTTTGCAGCAACTGGGATGGGAAACGCTTTCAGACCGTCGATTAAAATTTAGACTCAATCTATTATGTAAGTTCCAAACCGGTCTATTTTCTGACGACGTTGACAATATTTTACAAAATCCAACATACTACGGTAGATCAGATCATGAGAATAAAATTAGGGAACTAGGCTGCAGAACAGACAGATTTAAAATGTCATTTTTCCTACGAACTATAAGGGACCGTAACAGTGGCCAATGAGACTTTTATCAAGGTTTGTAGATAGGTAGTGTAGCTCTTAGTTGTAGTAGTTCTCCCTAATACTTGAATCCTTATCTGCTATCTATCACTAGCAGCACGCCATGCATGTTTTCTACTGAAGTCCAGTGAAGACGAAGTCCTCTTTCAAAGGCTTTTTTTTCTTCAGCAAGTCATCAGCCCGTGACCACAGTTTTTGTGCCCCCTCCAACATACCTTGGGCGATCTTGACTTTTGTCATATCTTTTTTGGCAATAGCCTCCTCCAGCTTCTATTTTGCCTCGTTGACTAATTGATCAATCAATCAATTGACTCCTCGATCTCCTCCTTACTTGTCACATGCAGGTCATCCTGCAGCTTTCCCAATGCCTGTCATTCCTTTAACTGGGTGGCCTCTCGCCTCTCCCTCTCCAGGCGAGCGTTCTCCTCTTCTTGCAATCTGTTCAGCTCGTCTTCTTTTAGTTTCCGCTGAGGCTCCAGGTACTCTTCATACTTTCTGCATGCCACTGCTGCATGCTTGAGCAGCTGCGACGTCATGGGCTCATGTTCAGGGATGCCATTGTAGTCTCGAAGGGCATCCCTGAGGTTGAGTCAGCAGGGAGCTGATTTCTGGAAAGAGAAAATCCTCGCTCGTCATCAGAACTGCCATGGGCGAAACAGAGTGCAGCTTTCACCACTTTGCTTACGAGTGGATGCTTGGGATCACTGGCAACATCTGTCTTGGTAAATATCTGAGTCCAGTGATCGTCAATCCTAGTTCCAGGTTTATACGGCGGAAGAGTTTCCAGCTCCAACAATCTCCACTCGTCTCGAAGGCCATCTTTGTACACTTCTATCAGCATCTGCAGGATCTTGTAAACAAATACAATGTTCTGCGTGGAGCTTTCCTTGATGCTGAGGCTTCAAACATTTCAGGTGATGAGCCTCTCTTTCCTTTGTCAGGACTGAATTCTGGAGGTGGCTCAAAGCCACATTATAATGTTTTAATGCTTCTTGATAAAACTTAAAACTCTGGAGATGCGAGCATTCCTGTTCGACAAGAAGCTGATCGGCATCCTTACCAATGTCAATTTTGTTAATTTCCATAATATTGTTCGTATTGACAAAGAAAGCTGCTTTCATAGATTCTTGCTTGCTTGTGAGCAGGTCTGGTTGCAAATCCGACTTAGCAATAGGAAATATAGACTCTCAACCTCTTCATCCAGAACATTGATCGTAGGCTGATCATGTTGAAATAGTTTTGAAAATCTTTCAAATATTTTAGCACGATACAGGACAAAGGCTATCTCTGCAGGGAAGATTTTATACTTAAGGCCATTACCAATAGCCTGATAGCACTTGGATATAAGGAGTTTTTCAACATCTTTTCCATTCCGACAGGGTAACACTTTAAGAAAATAGTGTTTGAGAGCCGGCAATTTCTCTTGAAGTCTCTCTGCTGCTGGGGACAGGGTGAGCCACTGGGAAACAAAATGCTTAAGAAACTCATGCGTAGTCACTTTCTTCTCTGTTTGAGATTTTTCAAACACTTCAAAATGACTTGGATAGTCTAGAAAGTCATATATAAGAATAATGACGTCAGATACCTGCATTCAAAAAATTTCAAGCCCTTTCTGAAATGTTGTATGGAGGATGTGCAGGTTGAAGAAACCATTTTCACGAAGTTCTCTGTCAAAATCAGATTTGACTTTTGGAGAAAATAGCCTAAAATGGCTTTGTTTACATTGGGGCCGTTGGAAGAGACCATGAGCATTTTCCCTAGGTACAGTGAACCATTTTCAGCAGGAGAACAAATTAACTGCAAACAATATTTCAGTAGTAGCCCTGCCAATGAATGAAATCTGTAAGTGACGAAGAACTACCCTTATATTTTCTTTTCAGAGTAGAACCTGATGCCAACCTGCAGTACCTTAAAGCATTTCTTGTTAACAAATAGTAACCAACAACAAATAGTAACATTTCATAACAAATAGTAAAACCAACACCATTTTAAGCATCTTCTAGCATTATATCCTGGAAGTAAGGGCCGAGGGCTTCAGTCCACAAATAAGCTACCTTTGTCCTTCCTAAAAACATCCCCTTCGGTATGTGACCTTCCCTGAACATTCCTCTGAAGGTGTTGCTGTCACAGGATGCAGCTGAGAAGCTACACTGGACACACTTCATTCCTCAAATTAGTTTGCAAATTGCACTGATCTCTGCAGAAAGGATAGATTTTGTTGTAGGATAGGCTCGTTTATTTGCCAGAAATGTGAGCATTTTTTTCAAAATAGTGAGAAAAGTGAGCATTTTTTCAAAATAGTGAGAAAATTGACCCTTTTTCGAATAAGTGAGTAAAAATGAGAAAAGTGAGTCAGTGGAAGCCCTGGGTTGCAGGCATTCGAGATGTGGGTGTGAAGGAGGATAGAGAAGGTGCAGTGGACAGAAAGGAAGATAAATGAGAAAGGGCTTGACGTGGTTGGTGAGGAGAGTAACTTTCTGGATGAGATTAGGGGGAGGCAGGATAGTTGGCTGGAAGAGGTAATGAGGGGCTACGGTTTGCTCAAGGCCGTGATAGAGGAAAGGATGCTGGGAAAGTGGGGATAAGGAAGAAAGAGAATGGGTATCATGGTTGGAATATAGATGGGTAGGACATATGCTAACATGAATAAAGAAATACTAGGGGGCCTATTATGTAACTCATAACTCCAGAGTTACGGAGAATAAGGAGTTATAATGGCCACCTTATTTGGCTAATACAGAACTGAAAATAACTCCAATCGAAGTTACGAATTGGAGTTATAAGGGTGGGTCTTAGGTTGGCATTATCAAACCTCTGAGATAACTCCAATTGGAGTTATTTTCAGTTCTGTAAGAGCCAAAGGAGTTATGGCAGTCATTATAACTCCTTACTCTCTGTAACTCTGAGTTACATAATAGACCCCTAGATGTGGATAAGGTCTCACACGTATAATTTCTGGAGGATTTTCTCTGACTTTCATTAAAACATACATTTAACCAGTAGATAACTCTAATGAAAGCCTTGAATGGTAGGTCAATGATGGATATTTATGTTCTTTAAATAGTTCACTAAATCCTAAACTTGCATCTATAGTACCAAAATAATATTTAAAAAAGCATCAAGCATCTTGGTGTACCCTGATCTAAAGAATATATCATCCATATTTGCAAACACAGTCATTTGCTTATTTGATGACAATAATGGTCATCATGGTTATAATCTTGGTGTGAGGGACCAAAACACAATAATCTTGTGTTAGAACAAAATGTTGAAACTTACATAAGTACCATTAAAATAATCATCATCATCATTGGTGCATCTGTCCGTAGACAGGTTTCAACGGTAGCGTTGTCTCCACAGCATTCTGTCCTGGGCCTCTCTCTCCATCTCCGCATAACTCCTTCCTTCTTTTATATCCCTCAGCATTCCGTACCTCCTCCTTCCTCTTTTCCCTTCTATTATTATTTTCTGTAGGCAGTTATTCCTTAAAATATGTCCTATCCATTTTGCCTTTCTCTTTTTAATTTCTCTCAGTATACTTCTTTCTTCTCCAATCCTCCTAAGCACTTCTTCATTCATGATCTTATCTTTCCATCCAATCTTCTCCATAGCCACATTTCAGATCTTTCTAAGTACTTTTCTTCTCTCTTCTTCAACGTCCACGTTTCGCATCCATACAATACAATGCTCCATATAAAGCATTTTGCAAATCTTTTCCTAATATCCATCTTGATGTTCCTTGCTGTTACCAGTTCCTTAATCTTGCTAAATGCTACTTTTCCTTGTCCAATTCTGCTTTTAATTTCTTCAGTACAGTTGCCACTCTGTATCACTATACTTCCCAGGTACTTGAAAGAACTTACTTGTTTTAATTTTTCTTCCTCCAGCCATATATTTAAGGGCCCTTCTGTCTTCGCTATAATAAAATAATATCAGTTGTTAAAAAACTGAAAACTTGACATTTCAGCCGGATTTCAGTCTAATGCCTGTTGCTCACGGTAAAAGTTTCGGTAAAACGTTTTATAAAACCGACTAATTTTATAAAAATGAGCTTGCTAACGATAAAACCGTTTTATAAAACCGAGTTTTATAAAACGTTTTACGGATTAGGACAGGTTCTATTTCCATAAAACCGTTTTATGCAACAACCAATGAGATGTTCCGCTCATCGCGAAGGTGAGCTTTCGTCTCGCACATTTTTTCGCGATTTTCACCCACTTTAAACAGAGATATCGAAACCAAATTCACCTCACTTATTATGCAAACTTTGCAAATTTGTTTAACACTTTCAACACAACAATGCATCAACTACTTTAGAAATGGGAAACTTTCAAACCTGAGAAGTGCGATTTTTCCTCTCCGCCATCTTGTGAAATAATGCCGTTTCCTCTTATCCACTGTACGTGGCGCAGCGATCGAGCAGTTGCTTCTCTAGCATATACACTCCTCTCCTACACAGTTTCTTCACTCCTTCCACTGAAACTCGCCCCGCAACGAGTGTTAGAGAATGGAGAAAGGTTTAACCTCAGGGTATACCCGATGCTAGCGCTATTTACGGCATAGCGGTTCATATTAGTACTGCTTCGATTTTCCTCTTATAAGGTTCTTGAGTTTTACCGTGAGCAAGCTAGTACGTTTTACGTACGATTCATAAAACTTTCAATAAAAATTTTTATAAAACTGTTTTATGGAAAATTTTACCGTGAGCAACAGGCATAAGTGTAACCATAGTAGTTTTATGTTTTCATTAATACTTTATAGTCCCAAAATAAGATGTCAGCCTTGAATTTACCAGATTCCCATGCTATTCCAGAAAAATTTAAACTTGGGTCCACATTTCTGGAATTTTTTATTTCTCTTCGAGTTTGTGGAACAATACCATTCCACCCACCAAATTTCAGGCTCGTAGGCCAACTGAAATTGTTTAAGCATTTATATGCAGCAACAAGAGAGAGTTTCAAGCCAGATGTAGCTTCACTTCTGTATAAATGAGCTCTTTGGTACAAATTTGAACATCACAATGAGTTATTGAAACAACCCTAGCAATGCTCAGAGCACGACTGTATTTCAAAAGGGTTTTTAATAGAATAATACAAGACACTTAACCATGTAGATCTCTGTTGCTGACAGAAAATAATATGACTAATATCTTAGAGGTCAACTGAAGCTCTGTTGGAATGATCTGGCCGGACAAAGAATTCAATCTTTCCCACCAAATGTCAAATGATTCATAGAGTCACAAAACACTGGTCCCTTTACTCTGGTGAAATAATATCAGAAGTGTTGACTTCCACTCTTCAAAGTCTCAACACTGAGATGAGATACAAATGTTTGATAACCTGTCAAAAGTTAAGGTCACAAATGTGGCAAAAGGATGGTTCTGACAATATGTAATTATAAATAAAATTCAGACAAATAGTTGCTCCAAATCAATGGTCTTAGCAATCATTTTATTTAAAGGCACATCAGCAGCACATTCACTTAAATCATCATGACAACCAAGTGAACCTCGAAGAGTAAGGCCTTGATTGAAACAAGTTTGTCTCACCCTTGTCATAAGCTTGGTCAAGATGATAACTTTAGCACAGCCCTTCCTTAAAAACTAAAACTTCAACAAATATTTGAAATATGTACACTTCATGTGACAAAAAACGTCACAGCTCATTAGGGAAAATGAGTGTTAACAGAAATGGTCCCAATATCAATAGAATAAATTGCTGATTAAACAAACCCAAATAATAACATAATGACAAACGTGGCATATACATGGGCATCAGCAGACACCACCATCATAATTCATATATGTAATGAAATCTTAACTGATATTGACTGGTGACATAATGGAGCAAAACTTAAAGCAGGGATTTGGGATATGGATGGATGTGGCTTAGCAGTGGCCAAATGAAGTTCACCCAAGAGGCCAGGAGAAAATAGGCAAAGACATATTAACCTAAAGTTGCAGTAATAGGGTAAGTTACTCTGATATGAACCATAAAAATTACTTAGAACATAAAAAATTGGTCACAGTTATGCTATGACATAAACACATTCCTAGATAAAACTTGTAGCCAACTAAATTGCGTAGCACAATGAAGGAACAACAAAATACATGAATTTGGGCATTAACTAGAAAATTGCTGTCGGCAGTAAGAGAGGAATACAATAAAATTATCATATGATGTGTTTTCTCAACCTTTTTATATTTTATGGTGTAAATATCTGGAGTTTTAGGGCAAATACAAAATGTAAAACTTCTGCCAACGTTTCAGATATTTATTTATCCATTCTCAGGTGTATAATATTTCATAAAGTAACATTTCATTATAGCCTTGAGGATGCATAAATAAATATCCTAAACGTCGTCAGAAGTTTTACATTTTTTATTTCACCTAAAACTCCAGATATTTACACCATAAAATAAAATTTTCAATGCAGCATCATACGGAAACTAATTCATATCAGTACTCTTAATCTCATTAACATATGACACACCGGTATTACTTTAATTTCACTAAAATAAAATGGCACGAAAAATGTGTCCTGCCTTACCCAGTGAAGCAAATTTAACCGTTTGAAGCTAAAACCCTCAATAAGATACATGAAAAATAAACTTTCTGTTAAGAAAAAAATCATTTTCACAACAACATAATGTAAATCATTAAGATTGTACATACTTTCAGCACAATTTTTTAAATGCACAGAACAAAGAAATCTAGGAGTTTATTTTGGTGCACCTGGGTTTGTGCAAGAAATGAAGATAGCCAGCTCTACCACAAACATCCCTCCCTCTCTTTGGATGGCACTTCTATGACCCTAGGTTTCTCAATAATTCTTGCAGTTCTCATCCCTTTCTCAACGATACCGATGATCCATGCTTGGTAGCCTTCTGCTGCCTCAATTTCTTTGCAATACTCTGCAGCCTGCTCTCTAGGCAAACATATCAGCAACCCACCTACAGAAATACAACAGTGATAAATAATTAGGATTGTAAAATCTTTTTCTATAAAAATTAGGGCTTTTAAAGTAGTTCGAGCAAAATTTGTTTCTAGGCATATTATAGACCAAATTTGAAATATTTTTTAATTTAAGTAGCTTTAAGAAGCATAAAGTAAATATTATATTATTAATAATGCCAAAACTTGGTTTGATATGAATGAAATTCTCAGTCATTGACTAAATACCTATATGTATGCCTATAAGGTTTTAACTTGACTAATATGTTTCACTCCCCAAGCTGAAAATACCTTCACAACTGAAGGTTTGTACATATCCAGCTTTGAGAGAAGTCTTACAGTGATTAATACATTTATTTTTTTAATAGTGAAGCATACAAATCAAATGACCTTAAATGTCTGACACGATTTGTGTGTCAGAGCTTCCTCAACTTTTAAATAACGTGTCTCAGGAGTGCACAGCTTTTCCATACCTATTGGAAAACAGGTTCTAATTTTGGCAATTATCTCAAATAGTAGTGCAGTCAGTAGCTGACATTTTGGTACCATCAGAAAGACTGGATCTTTCTCTCAATGATGAGGCCAAATTCATTCAATTTTATATAAGTGACATATTGCTCAAACTACCTTCACCAAAAAGTTAGAGATTTTTAAGATCTTCCCATGATGTGCCCTAAGCTGCCATATGTTTTTTTTATGTAGTACCTTTAGTACACGTTCCTCAAATTAAATATGATGCAATGGATAAAACCACAGCCACTACAAATCATTTATGCTATTCAACATGCTGAAGATACCAATCCTCCTAAGTTATACATATGAGAATCCATAATTATAATGCAGGGTAAATAATTTGATGGAATACATAAATTGAGATCACTTCTACTGCTGCTTTTACGATGCTGTGCTTTCAAGTGGACTGTAAAAACTATTTTTCCAGAATAGAAATGTCCCAATAAAATGGGGGTTTCTTGAATGTCCAAGTGTCTTACATGCAGTGAAATACAGTAACCCTCAGAAGCTCAAGGTGCCAATATTTCGGCTTCCTCATATCACCTAAAAAAACTAGTGATACTGGTTTTTTGTTTAAACTTTGGTCTATAAAAAACATGTAGCTTTGTCTAGAATAAGACTTACCTATACATTTCAACTGCAGTTTGTTTTAAACATTAAGAAAAAATGTTTATTTCCTAACTGAATTATTAGTCTAACATGAGGTAAATAACTGACATTTTATAAAATTAGGCAACACCTCACTGGAAGGGGAAAAGGCAAATGCAGAGGGATAAAAGGTTTAATGAAGATGTCAGACCCTCAGCTTTCCGTGTAGAAGCTGATACGCCTCACCTCTTAGCAACTGGATGTGGTGTGATATAATTCTCAATGCCAATCAACTTAACAAATATTGATCGATGACAGTAGGTGAGCTGAGACGGAGGATGGCTGCAGCAGGGATAAGAAAAGTAGGCATCGCGATTGAAGGGAATGTGACAGAGAGCTAGGAGGGTGGACTTGTACAGCTGCATTCTCTTCTGAAGTTTTAGATGCTCCAAAGAATTGATATTAAAGTGGTCAGATTCACAGAGAGGTTATACATAATTACACAAAACATAATTTGATCGTTAATCATACCTACACATCTAAAATCATTCCACAGCACACAGCACAAATTGAGCAGACAAGAAAAATAGCAAAGGGATATTTTTTGTGATGTTTATAAAAAAACATTAATATGAATTTCGATATCATGAACTGCCAATTTTTAGTCCCATGAACCTCATAATAACAAGAGTATTCCGTATTTAAATCATCCAAACCAACTACTTCTTGGAGAAAATGTCTGCGTTCCTTTCGGAAACTCTCCTTTAACCCTTAACCGGTGACGTGCGGTCTGAGAGACCGCTGCGTTTTTAAAATTATGAATATTTTCAAAATGACTATTTTAAAATGTCTATAATTCTCATTAGCTTCATATTTTTGTATAATAAGGATATAACACTCTTAAAATTTAACGTTTTTATTATTTATTTCTGTAAATTTGCAATTGAATTCGATTAGCGGTCTGAGAGACCTCACGTTACTAAATTGGAAAAATCAATAAACTTAATGCTGGTGGACATGATTCAAAAAGTTGATAAAAACAATTCGTAGTGATTTTTTCAAGTATAAGAATAATTTATAATTTGTTAGGAAGCATTTTTAGTTACACAACGTGGATATTAAAGTGCTTAATTTTTCTAAAATACATAAAGTTAGAATAAATGACTATTCAAGTCGTTGCTGAAGGCGAACGCAAAACAAATGAAATCTGGTTTTTATTGGAAATATCACGCATTTTGTTCCTTAAATGTTAAGCTTCTTATAGATTTTATAAATAATTAGAATAAAATAGTGATTAATTTCTAGTACCCCTTGCAGGCAGTACGCATGTAATGTATTTTATAAAAATGACGGAACCTATTGAACCCCGAAATTTCGCGCGCCCACGCCTGGAGTGCAACATTCATTTGTGCCTTTCTTTTGGCAGTCTGTATCCCTTTAAGTATGCGTCCCTTTAAGTACACTGAGAGTAAAACGTCGAAATGCAAGTGCCGTTACGTCTACATATGTCAGAAGCGTATTTTTGTCGGCAATTTTTTTTAAAGCATCCAGAAAAACCCTTGAGTGCATATTTTTTGAAGTTGTGCGAAAAGGTCATCAAGTGAGCCAAAGAGGAAAATTCGTACACCCTTCCACAACATCGTTACTCAGAAACCTGGTTTGAAGGATTGCATTACATTACTAGGTAAGGATGATGAGCCTCTTGATTATTGGTCTCAGATTTTTGATGAGCGAATGTTACAATTGATTTTGCACTGGTCAAACACGAAGCTTCAAGCAATAAGAGAGAAGTATAAAAGGAATAGCAGGCCGGAGCTACAAAACGTTGATTTGATGGAATTGAAAGCCTTTCTAGGTCTTTTGGCTTATACTGCGATTTTCAAATCTAATGAAGAGATTTGCAGCATATTTTCCACATATGGCACTGGCAGGGAAATTTTCCCATCAGTATGTCAGGACAGCGGTTTAATTTACTTCTTACGAGTCTCCGTTTTGATAACCCTGCAGATCGAAAGACCCGATACAAAACTGACTCAGTAGCTCCAATTTCTGAGTTACATATTTTGCATTCTAGTAAAAAAAAACTCCCAATGCTGCTATTCATTTGGAACGGTAACTTGCATTGTTGAAATGTTAATTGCCTTCAGGGGCCGATGCCGTTTCAAAATACATATTCATAGCAAGCCCGCCAAGTATGGTTTGAAAATGATGTGCTTGACTGACGCCGAAAACAGTTATCTGTTTAACGCATATTTTTACGAAGGGAAAGACACAGATGGGATAGGTTTGTCAGAGAAAGACAAAAAGCTATCAAAACCAACCCAGTCAGTTCATCGTCTCTCTGAGCCAATCATGGGGTCCCACAGGAATATCACAGCAGATAATTGGTTCACATCTATTGAACCGGAAGAAAAATTAAAAGAAAAAGGGCAGACGTACGTTGGTACAATCAGAAGAAATAAAAGGGAAATACCTAATTATTTAGCGCCATCCAAAGGGTGCTTAGTGGGCTCTTCACTTTACGGATTCTCGGCCAACATGACTCTAGTATCCCATATCCCCAAAAGAAATAAGGCTGTTTGCTTAGTTTCATCAATGCACTACAGGGTGAGTGACGATATAGAGTCAGGGAAACCAGAGGTTATTGCATTTTACAACGCGACTAAGGGTGGTGTAGATACTTTAGACAAAGTGTGCTGTAACTACACATCCGGCCGAAGGACAAGGAGGTGACCAATGGCAGTATTTTTCAGAAAATTAGATATTTCCTTAGTCAACTCCTTTGTGCTTCAGCAGTCTTTGAAAGATAAGAAAGATATGACACGATTTAATTTCATTAAATCGATAGCTGCAGATCTTGTTAGACCCCATATGGGAAGGAGAATGTCAAATTTTAGACTCCCGAGACAGGTACGATGAAGTATTGCGCAAATTCTCCATCTACCGTTGGAAGAGGCTGAAGAAGTAGAAAGGCTCGAGAAGCGGACAACATGTAGACTGTGCCCGTCATACAAAAAACGGAAAACCTCTTTCTTATGTTTCCGATGCAAAAAGCCTGTGTACTTGGAATGCACAAAGAAAATTTCTAAAGACTGTGTGGAAACGGAGATATGAGAGCTATTGTGAAAAAATGTAATAAATGTAATTTTAATCGCCTGCAGAATGCATCATGAAAATGAAATAAACGAGATAAATTCAGTTTTTTTCTTATTATTTAGCCTTCCTGCTTACATTTAAGGCCTTATTTTTAAATCTGGCAAAATATTGATGCTTAAAAACGATAATATTAACTCAAGTGTTTTTCACATCAGTTGTTTGATCCTGTTTCAAATAAATATTTTTACCGAAAAATAGGTTCGTATTGGTAATGCATAAAATTAAATATAAGTTTTAGAACAGTTAATCAGATAAAGAAACATTAAACTAAGCAATAAAAATGGCGTTGCAACATTTTATGAATATTTGATTTATTGCAGTCTCCCAGACCGCACGTCACAGGTTGTGTAACAAAAATTGCACGTCACTGGTTAAGGGTTAATATCCTCAAACAGGTTTCTTGCCTTGGTCTGCATCATTATGAAGTTCAGTGGAATATGTTTTTGTATTCTATCACCCATCCACAGTGTTAACAACTTTTCCGTCTCGATCACAGGCCCCACATATTTTTTTGTTAATATTTTTGTTATCACACAAGCAGTTGCTATTGCATGCTCCATTATACAAGAAACATCATTCACAATCACATTCATGGTCAATATCGCAGAGTCTAGTTCTCGAGCTATCACTGATATCTGCAGTCCAGATTTATATTTCTTTTTATACACCAATTTCTACTCCAAGTTTGAGATCAGCCATTGAAAATGTGATGAAATGGGTAAACGGATATAAAAATTCACCAATACACAAGGAATAAATTCACAAACAGTGCAACACAATCATTACTATACAAGAGGGTGCGAGATAATGACAAATCCAATGACCACTGATGGCAGCACTGTAGTTTTTTTTTGGTTTCAGAGAAGTGATCGTGCGTAAAAGCATCCTTTGAAGTACGGCAGAAATAAGGGAAATCAATAGCAGAACACATTCACATCATTTAGTAACTAAAACTTTTGAGATGGTAAATGGCATCGATCACAGACAGCAACCAATAATGGACACAGGTGTTAATCATGTAATGATGTTATATTCCAAAGGTGTCAAAATAAAATATTCTGGGTTCAAGTAACGCCATCAAAAGGCTTAATATGCAATAAGCAACTCCAAATTAGTATCCATTTTGTACATACATAATGCATTACGTTTAAAATCACATTTACTGTGCGCACTCCATGCACAAGGATGTCACTGTTAAAGGCCTGCCTAGTCCTACTTCGTTCCTTATGCCTAAAAGGAAATCAAATCCGTTTTAATGCTTGGATTTCCCAATCAACTCTGGCCAAAAAAAGTTGTGTAAAAATGTCACTTTTTCTGTACCAGGTTTTCTGTACTGAGCATAAGGTAAGTCTCTCTGTAAAAATTTATCCATTAGCAGGTGCTACATGAGTCCAGATTTAAGTAAGTTGAACTCACGTGAGTAGGAACTGTCTGCATACCCAATCAACACCCATTCATTACGGAGGAGACTACATGCAAAATTGACATATTTTTATGCTGTTCATGTGTCCCAAGGAATGAGAGAGGTTTAGAATATAATAAGGCATGTGTGACACCAGAGATGAAAAAAGATGATACATTTAACTAACTAAACCTTACCAGATGTTTCAGGTGATAGACCTTGGTGAAGCCTTAGAGAAGAGCCACAAGTTTTTGCCACTAGGGCCATTTTGGCAATCACTGGAAGATTATGAATCACAAAAGACACTTCACCATTCTGATGCCTTGCCAAGTTCTCAGCATGACCAAGTAAACCAAATCCAGTGACGTCGGTTACACCATGGGCTTGATATTTGTGCAATAACATAGCAGCTGTAAATAATAATTATAAATGAATTACTGCTCAAAAATGCTATGGACCATTAATCAATAAAAAATTTCACTCTCACTTTATTTGAAATAAGAGAAATCTAAGGGTATCCCAATTTCGAATATAAAATAGCTGCAACAGAGAAAAGATCAGTAATTAGGTAACTTAAACTGCCAAAATTTCAAAATTTAAGCAAGCGGAATAACAGATCAGTTTCTCCACAGCACCTACTTCATAGAAGTACATAACAGACATACAATCACATATTTCATCTCTCAACATATCTAGAATGAGAATATATATTAAACTGGCTTGGAGTATTAAAGCAAATAAAATGGTTAATATCTATCATATAACTGCAATGAAAACAACCATTTTCATCAGCGTGACTAGTGCAACACAAAGATGAACATAATTTTGCGATTTGTGTTTCACTTGAAGTTATGAACTATAGTGTGACTGGTCAGTTGGTGCTATAAACCACCCGCGGTGAAGGGTTGGGTCACCTTCGATGCTGAGGCTCCGACTCCGAGTTCGGGTGCCTCCCAGGGCCGGCACTAAATTTTAAGTGCCTTTTCGGATCACATCCCTGGTTTCTGGTTTCACCAAATGTTTGCTTTTCTGCAGTTTTTCCCATTTTTATTACTTTTTTTGCTGCAGATTCAGCGTGATATTTTCCGGTGGATGTTGTTTTCGTGTTACGTGTGACCACTGACTCATTGCAGTCGTATTTTACCAATTGAAAATCAGTGTAGCATTTTTGTCTTCATCTAAACATTTTGTTTTGTGACTTCAGCATATTTTTTCATGGTTCCAGCTTGTTCCCTGGATTTTTTAATACGATCTCGTCTTTCAACAGATTCATTCATTCACTCCAAAGGTAAGCACTTACATCTTTATTTAAGAAACATTAATTTTTGTAAACATTTATGTGCTGCATGAATATCGAAATTTTCATTTGCTTAATGCTATTTAGATTTTTCTGAACTCTCTAAAAAATTCTTGAAGTGGCTGCTATGTCAATGAAACCATGAAAATTTTCAGAAATACAGTAAAACCTGCCTGAAGTGGAACCTGAGGTAAACGGAAACCTATCTTATCTGGAAAAAAATGTTGGTCCAGGAAGTTGTAATAGGGTTTAACGTGCAGTGGTACCCTGTGTTAAACAGAAACTGTCAACCGTGGAAACGGAATCGATTCCCAGCACGTGAATCTTGGTTAAACGGAATTGCAAAAAATAATTCCACGCACGATTTTTACCATAAAGAAATAAAATCCTAAAATGATTCGTAATGCCCTCTCCCTAGAAAACAATCCTTAAAATGGAACCAGCCTAAGTGTTGTTCGCACACTGGTCTACCTCATTGTTGACTGATATCACGTCGCGGGAGGAACTCAGGACAATTTGGCATCAACCTTGACCAAAACACTTCCAAGTCTCCCTAATTCTTGTGTTAACCCTCCCCCAGAGCCTAATGTCCCGCTGTGATTTCCATTTCACATACATTGTGTCAAATGTTCAACAACACTCCCCCTCTTCCTACCCATCACCCCCTTTCTCTTTCTTGACCATTGCACCAACCCACGCTTGCACACTTACCTACCCTCCAACTCACAGAACCCTCTCACCTCTCTACAATGAGTACATACACATTTTTGTGCAGTCTTGCTCGCAACCAAAATACATTTTCCTCACAGCTCCGTGGAAATTAAGAAGATTTCAATTGAAATTTTTACAGAAATATGACTATCCCATCAATAAGGTATTTCATGCTATATAATGGACCACAGCTCTCTTAAACCTTAAAATGTCTTGGAGGTGGCCATATTGGGATAAAGTTCTCGAAAGTGGCAGCAGAAGAAACAATGATTACCAAATGATAATTCTAGCATGATTTTATGGGTGAGAAGTTAGAAGCCACTATAAATGGAATAATTAGCTTTACACGATATATAATCAGGTTAGTACAAAGTAGGGAGAAACGAATGCAGTCCTGTGGAAATTTTACCTTTAATTGGGTTCTGTAAATCACTTTCCCTGAATTTCATGATAAAATACACAAAGGATTTTATCATTTGCCCCTAGATTGACAAAATTTGCAACTCACCTCTTAGGAACAAATTCCTGATCAATGGCAAAATTTTGGTCCCTTGAATTTCGTTTATAAGAGGTTTGATTCTATTAGAAACTTGGAAATAGAATTTTCATGGAGTTATTCAGTGGCTACAGTACAGGCTACCCATTCTAAAGGTCCAGGTTCAAATACTGGCTGTAAAAATTTTTCAATTAAATCTTGATCTCGACTAGGGTGCTTTGTGGAGAGCACTTTAAGTGAAGTACTCAGTCCACCGGATGGAATGATAACCTGCAATCCCCTCTGTGCCTTTATGAGCAGGCTAATGCTAACACAGGGTTACTCTCCACCCTTCCTCAATTCCCCAGATAATCCTTCCCTTACCAGCCTACCCACCTGTCCTCAACAGCACATATGACCTCAGTTGTCGGTCACATTCCTACAAACAACGAACCATACCAGAAAGCATAAAAGTTTTGCCTCCTGTATGAGAGGCGAAACGCTGTTTATGAACCAACGAACACGATTGAGTTTCCTGAAAATAGACTGAATCAAATAAATCTAGAGGAAACCTCAAGAATAAGCAGGAAATTAACTCCCAGTCAACTTGATATAGCACATCATGCAGGAGCAAAATTCAAAAAGAGATAATTTGCACATAAAATATAAGAATACAACAAATATCAAAGTTTTTTGTGAGATGCAAGAACTTTTCATGTGTACAAAATAAGAATAGTCCCAGTTGCACCAGTTCCCTAAGGAAGGACAACATTTCAGAAAAATATCAGTTCAACCCATCCCATTTGGACAATAGAAATTAAAGAGAACTTTTTCTGCCACTCACTACTAACACTGAAATTTTAGAAAAAATCAATAAAAATGGAATAATCACCAGTTTGGTTAAGTCGGGCCATGGAAGACATAGCACGTGAATAAGCAAGCTTGCAATCTTTTTCTGTGACCACAGAACGAAGACGTCCCCAGCGTTCCCCCTGGGCATTAAACCACTGATATGTCAGGGTTGCCACAGTGGTTCCCAATGGTTTTGTCAGCACCAGAACATCACCCACTGCAGCATTCCCAGGCCTACCAGAAAATAAAAAACTACTAACAACCACAATACTCACAAATAGAAGGCAGAAAATAAATTTGCTAAGGAGGCTTTTAGAAAAGATAATTAATGTAGTCTGATGAATCACTCCAAGGAAGTAGGGCATTGATATTCCAACAGTTCTCAAAAACCTTGAGCTCAAGCCAACAGCCATGATAACCAAGAATGAACATTTCATTGAATTCAATCTGTTCTGGCGTAACTTTGTGGAAGTCCATTTTCAAATAATGACAGGGCCAACTATGTTTAAATCCACAGAGTATTTTATTGGTACAACTAGTTTCAACGATAGGGTGTCATCATCAGGTACCTGATGACGATGCCGTAGCGTTGAAACTAGTTGTACCAATAAAATACTCTGTGGATTTAAACATAGTTGGCCCTGTCATCATTTGAACATTTCACTATTTAACTAAGTGAATTATTTGACCGATACTCAATCAATCTCACTATTTCAGTGGCAAGTAATTTCCCTGATGATTTTTCAGAAAATTTGAAATACCTAGAGGTATTTCAAATTTTCTGAAAACTAAGAGTTTAGCTGTAATCTCAAAAGATTTTTAGTCCATTAAGCATAGTTCATTCAAATATTTCTCTTTGACCCTTTCTCACTCCACAATTCTCTACTAACAGACTCAAAGAATACCCAATACTGCAGATGAAAGAAAATGAATGGCCAATTGCATGATTAGATTTAAGGCATAAGATAACTCTGTCAAGGGACTTAAGTAGGCCAGCAGTCAAATAAATTCTTTAAAAAGAAAGCTTGCAGTCTTTGCAGAAAAAAGACAAGTTGCTGCCCTAGCTAAAATAAAGAACAGTAAGAAAATAACTAGTAAGAACTGAAAAATCAACTACCTAAGAGTATGAATGGCAGATCACCAAGAATATCTCATATGTAGGTTATTACCTCTGTAAAACTTACATGATGATTTCTCCTTCAGAGCACACAGATGATGCAACTCCACCAATGGTGCACCATGGGTTCATAACTGTCTGCCCACCAGTTATCTTAACCCCTGCTATTTGAGCAGCATCCTAAGAGCACAGAAAATATGTATAATGAATACTTCTCCCCATTAATGGTTTAAAATATTTGCATTTATAAGACTCTCAACAGAGAAAGAAGCTTTAACTGAAGCCCATGGCGTAACCCATAAGAATAAATGCATTAAGTGTAATCCAAATGACATACACCTTTCCTACATGCTTTCAGGAGGAGAAATTTAAGCAGAAGTCACATAAAACCCTGAAGTGGACATCTGACTCAATGAGTCATTTTTACCATAGGAACATTAACAAAATTTTCAGTCCACAGAAGTCTTATTTTCCCAGTAAAATAATTCAATAATGAAGAGCACTACGAAGATCTATAATCACAAATAGAGGAAAGCCTGGATGAGGGAAGAATGGAAAATGGCTACAAATTAATAAAATCATTCTTTGGAGAATATAGAAACAGAAGTAGGGCAATTATGGACAAATATGGCATTATACTAGATAAGGATGACGAAATCATTAAAAGATGGAAAGAATATATCGAGGTTCTGTATGGAGATGAAGAATTGCAGGAAAACAGTATTGAAAGAGAAGAAACAATACCTATAGACGAGCTGGAAGAACCAATACTGAGAGAGGAATTTGATTTAGCAATGAAAAGCCTGAAAAATAATAAATACCCAGGTGTAGATGATATCCCGGCAGAACTTCTCAAAGGCAGGATGAGCCAAAATGAAGGACAGACTCCATAACCTCATGAAGTTGATATATGAACAGGGAAAACTCTCTGCATATCTTAAAACTAATATCATGATACCTATACCTAAGAAAGTAGGTGCAATAAAATGCAAACAATACAGAACGATAAGTCTAGGATCACACAAAGCAAAAATAATGACAAATATTATCCTACAGCACATGGAATGAAAAGCTAAAGCAATGCTCTCAGAAGACCAATTTGGGTTCAGAAAAAGCAGGGAAACAAGGGATGCAATATTGGCGTTAAGATTAATTGTAGAAAAATGATAGGAGTGGAATAGGAAAACTTACATTGCATTCATAGAAATGGAAAAATCCTTTGATAACGTTAAATGGGACCAAATGTTTAAGATTTAACAGAAAGATGGAATCAGATATAGAGAGCGAAGACTCATGGAATCTATATAGGAACGAAAAAGCAAATCTGGAGGGAGATAAACAGCAATTAGAAGCTAAAATCTAGAAGGGGGGTGAGACAAGGATGCACATTATCACCAGTGATATTAAACATGTATATTGAAGAGGCCCTGAAAGATGTCAGGAAAAGAACAAAAACGGGAGTAAGAATACATGGTGAAAGAATAGACATGCTACGAATTGCGGATGATATTGCTGTACTAGCGGAACAGGAAGAAGACCTTAAAAGCATTATAGAAAAGATAAATGAAATCATGGGAACGAGACACAACATTGTAATAAATGCAACCAAAACAAAGATAATGGTATGCGACAAAGAGGGACAAGCGAAAGCTCAGATTGCAGTCGATAATAAATGCCTCCAACAAGTGGATTCCTTTGTATGCCTGGGGAGTAAGATTACGACAGATGGGTGAAGTAGAATTAATCAAACAAAAAGTGCTTTTAACAAAAAATTGAAACTTTTTGTCCCGATGCAATGGTCTTCAAATAACAAAGAGGCTCCTTAAAACTTACATCTGGAGTGTAATGTTATATGGGTGTGAAACGTGGACCTTAGGGGTAGAAGAGAAAAGGAGACTGAATTCGTTTGAACTATGGTGTTATAGGCATTTGCTGAGAATCGGATGGGCAGAAAAAGTGACGAATCAAGAAGTTCTTCGGAGAGTAGATGAAAAACGGAGCCTAGAGAAAACCATAGTTCAGAGACGAGTAAAGTTTGTTGGACATCTGTTTAGATATGAAGGTATCCTGAAATCAATAATAGAAGGAAAAATTAAAGGAAAGAGAAACAGAGGGAGGCCACGTCTGCAGTACCTGGGGCAGATAATAAAGGGCTAAGGATAGGATGCAGGAGTTACGCTGAAATGAAGAGGAAGACAGATATAAGAGAATAATGGAGAGTTGCTGCAAATCACTCAACAGATTGAACACTGAAGAAGAGAAGAGCACTAACTTGAATTCCAATATAAAAATATTGACCTTTCATTTTAATAGTCAACATTACATCACATTTATTGCAATATTGACTTTTTTCACGAAATGTACTTACCCCCAAAATTTTAAACGAAAAATACCATTTCATGGATTTAGCAGTAAAATGTCAAAGCTAAGAAAAACTATGTCCTAAGTCCTCTATCTTTCCATGTAATAAAGCTCTCAGATATCTACGAACATTGAGACAATAGAAGACTCATGAAACTAGCTCATGAGTATTTTAACTTTATTACTTGTTCTGACCAAAGTGACTCCAAAATAAAATTTACCAACCCTAAAGCCACACATCATCAGTGGAATTACTGCATCTCTCTCCTTCTCTGTCATTTTAGTGGAGACTCCAAGAATCATGAGCATATTGTCAATTTGAGTAACTCCTAATGCATACACATCGCTGAGAACGTTGGCACAGGCTATCTTCCCTGAAATTTGCAAAAGAATAATGAACACAAGAAAATAAGTTATTCATTGTAAATGCATGATAATTCAGTCCAAGCGTACCCATTATGTAGGGATCGTCAATTAGCGGATAGAAGAAATCAACTGTCTGAACAAGAAATAAACCAGGGTGTCTTAGGGGTGTGACGGAAGAATCTAACCCAATACCTGAAACAAAAATATTTATAATAATTATTTCATAAATATATTCAAAAAGCTATTGAAGTTCTTTTAATCATGTGTGAGAATAGCTAGAGTTCTTACGTACCAATTCCCTTGTCCCCCACATTTTCTGAAGCGTCCGCTTCAATCCCCTCAAGCAGTTTCAACAAAACTGCTTGGGGGACTTTGCAACCTCATCCACGCAGATCGGCAAATTTAGTCAATCGAAAATCTGCAGAGAGGTCATGCGACACAGGATCGAAAGGTTGCTGTACACCCCAGAGGCGTTCGTCGGCCACCAGCGTTATTTCTATTTCCTTGGCTGCTTCCACAGGTACTTGACCGGTTTCAAGCAGTTGTGGCTCACCCATTTTTCGCAGTTGGACAAATGTCAGTAGCGGAGCACAACTTCACCTCATGTAAGCGATCAACCTAACTGAATCACAACTCCCCTAACAACTCCGATCAATGTATACTGCAAAAATTTGCTTAAATCATCTGATGATTGACGAATCCGATCAGAACGATCGCCTCTTTGATAACGATCGATTAGTCGTTTAGTTCGATTTAACTCGCGCAGTATTCTCCCTGTGCGATAGTTGTAGCACAAAAAGGTAAAATGTCCTCCCTGAGGTCATGAATCCTAGTCTGAGAGTATTAATTCAATGAATTCAAGCAAAAATAGGAATTTATACACACAACACTATCATCATGGAGATAAAATGCATGTTTTAATTCCATCTATCGACTTATGCCAATCCCTGCGATATCGACTGTTAACCTAGCGGTAATTTTTGAAAACTGCAAAAGAAATGCATAAATCAAATATATATACCACAATGCTATCCTTTCGTGTCTTGTTGTCCCATGCAAGTATTTGGACAAAAATACTTCATTTACGGCCATTTTAGATTATTTTTACTCTGATTCATCATGCACGAATGGTCTACATAAGAAAAATCAAAACAAATTTTAATTAAGTTAATAAAAGCATAGGCATGTGAAGAACGATCTTCGATCGGATTGGAGTTTACCTAAAGCGAATCCATCAAGAAGTCACATCCGCTGAGGAAATTGATTTTTGGAGCGTCGCACAGTGGGCTTAAATCGAAAAAAGCTGGCCAAAATTCAAAAAGTAATTTTTTTAAGCCAGGAAGCTGAAACTTTGCATAAATATTCTCAAAATACCTGTGCATGCGATGGTGCAAAGCATTTTCCTTAGTACTATACAATTAACAATTTGCATGAGGCCAAAGTTGCACAAATTTCGCAAAAATAGTCCACACTCGATTTTCTCACGAAATCTTCAAAATTAAGCCCTTGCTAAGCCTTTATGGGTAAAGAATTGGAATAAAAAGTGAAGCAGTTAGATGAAACAGTTTTTCATTTTTTTAAATGTAGTCTACTTACTTTTTTGTCATTATTTACCAAAGATGTTAGACAAAATGGCGGACCCGAATTTTTGGTCATTTTTTAAATATATGTAGAGAAATAGTTATTTGCATCGCCGAGCATCACGAGGTAACTTATATGGAGAAACTCTACAAAGCTTTCACATTGCGAATCCGATGAGTTATGCTGCGACTGTTTGCGACGCAGAATTTCACATCAGTTTTTCGATCGCGCGGTCAGAGCCACCTAGGGGGCGGGGGAGTTGCAGCCGTGCGACATCAGCTGTGGGTTGGTGGCCTCGAAGATACGATAATCCTGTGTGGTATGCATGCTATCTCCGTTAAAAGTGTACGTATTCGTCAGTAGACGATGTCAAGTTGCTAAAAAGAGAAACGCCCGCGGTGCACCCAAAGAAAGCAGTCTTTCAGAACCTCCTAAACCTTTACCCCATGTGACAAAATGCGTAATTTTTTCCGCGATTTCTCCAAAATATAATACATGGAGTCTCTTTTCAATGTTTGTATCTCGAAAATCTCCATAGCGGAGTGGATGCAGCTACAATCCATTCCACACACTTGCCGCGCCACCTTACTCCCCGTTGCAGGCGGGTTGGACCAGACTCGACAGCGCGATCGAAAAACTGATGTGAAATTCGGCGTCGCAAACGGTCGCAGCATAACTCATCGGATTCGCTCTGTAAAAGCTTTGTAGAGTTTCCCCATATAAGTTACCTCGTGATGCTCGGCGATGCAAATAACTATTTCTCTACATATATTTAAAAAATGACCAAAAATTCGGGTCCGCCATTTTGTTTAACATCTTTGGTAAATAATGCCAAAAAAGTAAGTAAACTACATTAAAACAAAGATTAAAAACTGTTTCATCTAACTGCATCACTTTTTATTCCAATTCTTTACCCATAAAGGCTTAGCAAGGGATTGATTTTGAAGATTTCGTGAGAAAATCGAGTGTGGACTATTTCTGCGAAATTTGTGCAACTTTGACCTCATGCAAATTGTTAATTGTAGAGTACTAAAGAAAATTATTTGCGCCATCACATGTGCAGGTATTTTGAGAATATTTATGCAATGTTTCAGCTTCCTGGCTTGAAAAAATCACATTTTTTTTATTTTGGCCAGATTTTTTCGATTTCAGCCCACTGTGCGTCGCAGGAAATCACGTCATAAAGTCACGCTATTAAGTGCATTTTATCATATTTTAAAGTCGGAAAATAAAATACTCTCCCATGAAGTCCCCATTGATTTCCATGTTGTTTATGATTTTACCCGAAAATATTTTCTGTTATTGGTCCTTATATAAATGTTTCCGGAAATTCGCCCGAGCCCAATGAATTTCTCGTTCGTAAAACCCTCAAGATATGGTGTCTCGTCAAAGTTATTTGAACCGTTTTTCAAATAAATTTTACATGCACACAATTATTGCCCTTTTAAAAGAAAAAGATAAAATATAAAGCAGGTCAAACTTACATTCAGTTAGAAATTGAAGATACACAGATTTCAGAGTAGAAAACCATAGTAAAGGGGCCCTTTAAGTATTACGTAAGACCATTTATACCATTTTTGATCCCCCCCTCCCCCTATGTAAGACAATGTAAGATTTTCCCAGCCCCCCTCTCCCTCTCAGTCTTACGTAAGACATTTAATATTTGTATCTACCCTTCGTTAAATGCTTTCTTTCGATCTGTAGTTTCTTCTTTCCATAGAAGCCATCGTACAGCTTTGAGCACTGGATGTCACATACCTAATCATGGATTGTTGGAGTACCACATTCATTGAGCATGGAGGTAATGTAGTTAGCCAGTCAAGTGCAAGAATATGAGCATTGGTGTCATGGGCACCCATACAATATTTTCCAGGGGGAGCCAAGACATAGGTTTAAGAAGGGGGGTCCGAGGAGCCCTCCCGGGTCCCGGAAAGTTTAGTAAATTTGAGGTCTCACGAGTACATTTTTGGAACATCTTAGATGAATGACAATTTTCTAAATTTGCTGGTAAAATATTAATTAAATTTTCCCTTCCCTTTTTATTTTTTCCGTGAGGCTAGGGGTGGGAGCCCTTGCCCCCGTGTATGGGCGCCCATGATTGGTGTAGCGGTACGGAAAATACGCCATTAACGAGCAGATGCTCCAACTCACTGCTAAATTTCATTCGGAAACGATACAATGTTCTCAGACGGACAAAAATCTTACGTTAATTGGTTCCAGACCCCCTACCCCCCCTACATAAGACAGTGTAAGATGATCCCACCCCCCACCCCAAAAAAACGTCTTACGTACGTAATACTTGAATGGCCCCAAATACATTATCGGTCACGGGGCCATAAATTCCGGATGCCCGCACTGAATGAAGATTAATCATAAGAAAACAATCTGTCCAGTAGAACACAGGGATTTATGCGGAAAATTCGTGCTTTCCGTAGGACCAGTTCCTTCCCTACATTTGCATGGTACTTCAGAAGTAGTTTCGATATTATATGTATGGCCTTTTCAAATCATTCATTTGCAAGTTAATATCTCCCTTTCGGATGAGTTTAAGAAAAGTATCTAATAAATTTTGTCTTCTCATCTGGGATTTTTCAAGGATGACCTCAATGATGATAGTTATAATTAAAGTAATTTTAGCTAAAAATATAAATTTTAGGTATTCCAACAGAACTTCTTATGGAATTTCTACAGAATGTCATGATGAATTTCTACATTGCCGTTAGGGATTTCTGCAGAAGGTGTATTCTGTAAAAAAATCCTACAAGAGTGTTTCGATATTTTGAGTGAAGCTTTCAGAAATTACTAGGAAATTCTGTGTCAATCTTTTTTCACTAAAGGGCACCGAATTTTCTAGGCTAGAATTAAAAAAATCACACAGTAAAAATTACTCTCCTGAGGTTAATTTTATTGCTAATTGCATGTGGTCGATAGCGGAAAAGAAAAAAGTATTTCTCAACCGGTATTTGTCTCTTCCACGATATCACGCTCAACAGAATTAAATTTGATGGAGAGTCGGGTCGGAATGGTATGTACCCTTAAATTATCTTCGAAGAAGAGGATGTGCTGGGATTGGAGGATTTGAAGATGTGAGAGAATCGAAAAAATATGCCAGGCGGAGATGAGAACGAGCGACGAGGAGAGCATGGGAGGCAAGAGAACAAATGGAAGAAGTTCGGAGGAAAAAGTGAACGAGGAAACTGCGTGCGGCCGGATGGAAGTGGTAGTCGGGAGCACGGTCGTAGAGAAGTCGGGAGACAAAAGTTGGATTAGCAGAGAAGAGAGGGGTAGAGAAAAGAAGAGATTTTGGACGGTAAGACGAAGTGAAAGAAAAAAATGATCTCAGGAGGAAAATAACACGGAGCAAATAGAGAGCTTTACGCGAGGAAAGGCTACGAATGCAGTAGTAATTATTATGAAATGCGTTCTCTGGCCACTTGAGGTGATTCGCATCATTTCGGATAGACGACTAAGTTGGAAATGAGGAAAATAATTTGGGGAAGGAAGGAGGGAAACCCGGCTTTGGTACTACGCCTACTTTAGATTCGCGTGAAACATTGTGATCGTGTTCTCATCAGTGATAACTGTAAAACAGTGACAAAAACATTGCACAGTTCCGATTTGGCTTTTAGGGAAATCAGGTCTATTTTAACACGCAACCTCATGGCACATGACATATATTTCATAATAATTCGTTTACCTACATGCGTACAGATTTTCTCCTAAACGCGAAATAATATATTTCTTGCTATTATAATTGCTGAAAACAAATATCAAGGTGTCACGCGGAGTACAATATATAAAAAAAATTCAATATAACGTCGTCTAAATTTCGAATACCGCGTCGAAAACTCTAGTCGTGATATACTTTAATTAAGGAAAATTTTAAAATATGATTCTTGTAACATTTCCATTTCTGCGCGTGTATGGTGTTTTACGACGAATAAATAGATTCCCTTAACTAAAATGTAGTCCAAGAATTTTTTCTAGACTTACTAAAAATAGATATTATTAAAAATTCGCACTCAATGACTCACGATTACCACTCCAACCACCTCAAACGAAATCACGCTTTTCTGGTAGTCTAAGGTTTTCAGAAACGCCAACAGCCAATGACTATGTCGCACTAGACTGACTATGACCGACTAGAATGTGGCAAAAGAGTATGTCGCACCGTTCAACATTAGGCGATAAATAATCCTAAGACCAACACAACATCCATGCTCGTATTCGAACCCGCGACCTTTGAATTGCCAAGCCAACGTGTCACCACCACTGAGTACTGCACGGACGTGGAATTAACTCATGACTACCGTTAACCAGGTTTACATCTCGTCCGACGGATAGAGTACTGCACTTGTAGTGCTCTCTACATGGCCCCCAAGTTGGGATCCCTCTATAAAATTTACACCACGGTCGGGAATCGATCCCGGGAACACGGGAAAGTCTGCCAGTACTTTGAGCATCACAAAGTCATTTTATTTTGGCTGAAGCCAAATTTTAAAGCTATGGATGGTCCGACTACTGGAGCGTCGGATGAATATTTCAGACAGGAACTGAATAAAGACATATTTACAGGACGAATTGCTAAAATTATCATTATCATCCAGTGGTGTAGCCATGTGATGGCGGATAAGGGCCTTTCGCCCAAGGCTGCAGTTTTTGCATGAAAATTTTTCAAACGTCTTATTAATAACAAGAAGTCGATAATTTTTAATAAGAAAGTTATCGACAGTTCCGAGAGTAAACAATTTAAAAAATGATATGGCTGTAATTGAAAAATGTTGACGAAGGTCCCTAATTGTTTGCAGCTATTACCATAGCCACGGAGTAATTGATGGACCAACCCGGGCGATTAGTTTTGTGTCAACGCCACGGTTATCATCAGTGGTTTTCACTCTTATTCGGGTAAAAGTTTGCCTCTCCACCTAAAACGATGACTGGAGACTCAGGACTCAGATGGTTTTCGGCAGTGGCGGTGATTTTTATGAGGAATCCCGATCCCCACGTATGTGCTTCGTAGAGTTAAGAGCTCCGTCCGTCAGATGGGACGTTATACTTGTGACCCCAGGGCGCCTTTCGTCAAGAGAATGAAAATGCCTACGGCGGGTTTTTCTCCACCCTTCCTCCATTCCCGAAACAATCTTCTTGGTAACAAGCTTTCCATTTATCCTTAATGGCGCTGGGATCGGTCTGTAATGGTAACTAGTGTAGGTCAGGCCCGAGGGTCCAAGGTTGAATCCCGGTAAGTGGTGGAGATTTTACTGTGGAATCCCGATTCATCTGCATAATACCTAGCAAGCCACCTCAAGGGTGTGTGGCAAGGGGTGAGTTATATCCTACATGCACTACACTGCACCCTAATAAAGTTAATGAAGTTACGACTACTGGTGAATTAGCAAAAACCTGCAAATTCTTGCCAGAGTTGAACTTCCATCAACTGCACTACATTGTAGGTATGCCACCAATGTTAGAGAAACTATTTGTATTAATGTATTTTAAAACTACATAAATGCACAGAGAAAATTGCGCGCACTTCCTCTCTTTACCCATCAACCAACATAAGGCGCAAAAGACCACAGATTGCGGTCTCCCCAAGCAACCAGATAACCAACCAATCGGATGGTTTGGAACAAGCCAGTAACTCTTGTATCGATGTGTACTTCTATGGTTGCAAAATACAACAATTCTCAAAACGTTGATGGCATTTAGTGAAGTTCAAGTTCGTGCACATTCACCTCCTGACAGGTAGTTGCAGGTTTTTCCTCTTGTCGTAGTCAATAGTTGTAGTTTCAATAACATTGTATGATATAGTGCGGTATATGTCGTTGGATATGTTGGTGAAAACTCACCCCTGCCACACACCCTTGCAGAGTACTATGTTTTGATGACTTGTTGATTATTTATTTACCACCGGTAGAACATTACATAAAATATAATTAAGACATTATCAACGAAAGCTTTAGGTGGGCTCCAAGGTCATGACCGGAATTGAGCCAACATCAATTTTTGGCGGGTTCCCTTTAGCAGTTCCCTTTAGTTTGCAGTGAAATAATTCACTTCTTATTGTAATTTTAATGTAATTCTAGATGAATCCTCGCCAGCGGGAGAGTGGTGCCGCATCGAAAGTTGAGGGTTAGGGAAGTATTTATCAGGCGATGAGTGAAAGACCCCAGCTCCAAAATATCACATTTCGCTCCGCGCCGCATGTCGTGATGCAATGCCCATCAGTGTCGTGTTTACCAACTTGGTACCGCAACGCGACCGAGATAAGGGCGGACCACACCGAGCGATAAATTGGCGAGGTTTTTAAAGGGCTATTTTACTTATCAACGATTCAATTTTGTCGACGGCGGCCGCGAAGCACCTGTTTTTTACCACATTGCTTATCCACACATTGGGCACTAAGAGAAATGACCTTTCCGAATAAAAGACTGGAATAAAATACCTATACTTTCGCCTATCTCATTCTTAGCGATATTTCACGACACCGCATGACTAAAATTGGCCATAAAAAAGGCCCATACGGGTCCAATTTTCTCCGTACTGCGTTTGTGGAGAGTGTCAATGCAGGTATTTAACTCATAGGTTGCACATGCAATGAAGGGTCGCTACCGCACGGAGAAAAAGAATGGAGTGTCAACATCGAAGTTTCGAAATGCAGCATTGCGATTCACTTTGCGCTTAAATTTTATTTGGCGAAGACAAGCACATGCTCATTGAGGAAGTTTGCCCATTGACATACAATAGTAGATAAATTATATTTGGCAAGGTTAATGTGAGATCATCAATGTGGACATTCCAGTTAGTATGTGAGGCTCACGAAATGCTTACTTGCACACTTACTTTCTCCAGTTACGCCTTGATCATAAAATTCTCACTTGATGGTCCAGCTGATGATAGCGACCGAATTCTAACAACGTAATGCAATACCAGCAAGTATGGCGTCACACCCAAAGAGGAAGGGGTCTAGCAAAAATCCAAGCAATGCGCCTTGGGTGGGGAAAGTTGATAAAAATTATGGCCTCAAAGACACCTAACATTTCACTAAATAAGTAAAGGGTCAATAAAATGATTAAGAATCGTTCTTAGTTGAGTGGGCTTGAAGGTGAGTGTCCTCTGTACGGTCAAAATAATTCGTTTCATTCCGGTGTAGCATTAAATCCACGTCTACGAAGTACCGTACAAGCCTCCTCAAGGGCACAGTCTAATGCATGAATACTATCATGAATACTACATAATATATATCTAGTATTCATGGTCTCTTGAAACTTTCTTCAGATTTTGTCCAGGGTATTTGGCACGGGATGATTCCATGACTCGTCCCCGTTGAAGGTCTAATCCTGCATGCTCCCCTGGCCGCTGAGCGAGGACCAAAAGAGAGGGCAAAGGATCACGGGAGCGTAGAACGGCTAAACCAAAAACAAGGAGGATACTACGTTGACAATCATGCTTACATGCAATGCACGGATTAAGAGAGTAATATTGAATAGCACATAGTACTGAGACTACGAATTCATAGAGATTCTAATCAATGCAGAAAATCAAATCATTCGCGGTAAGAATTTAATAATAAAGATAAGTTACTGAACACAAGTACGAAGTCTAGTCTACCTAGTAAGAGTGGGGATTTCATATAACAGAGCTATCGCAACTATTACGGTCCGCGGAAAAAAAATGACACTTTAAATCTATTCATTCTGAAATATATGCGTATCCTTCGTCTTATGCTTGTGATTGTTTAGACCGTAAAACGTTGGATTTAGTACATGAGGTATGGGCGAAGGCAGAGCAGATTATTTGGTAGCATTTATCAATTCGTGATGCTTTCGATTTTATGTGAAAGAGGGCCAGAAAGTGTGCGTCTCAGTAAACGAACATCGAATGGAAATAGGGGTAGCAGTATGCGATACGTGGAGCAATTCAATGAATTGTTAAGTGCAAGCAAAAAAACCCTTTTCGAAGGACCTGTAGAAATATCAAGTATAAGTGGGATCATGAAAAACAATTAAAACTTTGCACTATTTTCACACTTACTAATTTTAATTGTCGACCAAGATTTCAACACACAGTGTTGAGTGTTGAAACCTTGTTTGGAAAATAAAATAAGTGTGAAAATAGTACATACAAATTTATAAGTGTTCATCATGAACGTTAGAAATTTTCACTAAGTTACGCCTCATATTACCTCTTATATAAGTGGGGTCACCGTAAGAGAGAGCTGTCGAATTTTCAAGTGTATCTCGAAGCAGATAGGATTCCGGATAAGCGTTACTATTACGATACAGAAGAGAATGGGGTCACTAAGAGTCACTAAGAGTGACACGACACAAAAAGTTCGCCTAATTTTTCTCTTCAAAAATGAAAAATACCGATGAAATGAGGTATTTTCTCAGTGAAGCGCGTGTACAGTCGCCACTTTCCATTCCAATTAGTCAACGATTAAAATATTAAGAATGCCTCGGCAACAAAGGCCACTTTGCTAGAAAACGGTAAGAGCAGGGTTGGCGTAGCGGAATGTTCGCGTAGTGACATGGAGGAATGATGGATGGCTATAAATTGACCGAATATGTGCTGCAATATATTGACAGCCCTGATTTCCAGAAAAATCGTTCTAATATTGGTAGAGAATCGACTAAATCGGATTAAGTCGGATTATAAGGAGAGAGGCTGACACTTGGCTTTCAATATCCAAACAAAAAAATATTTAGGCAGAATTATGTGACAATGATAAGCGGAATTTTTCGCATACGTTGTTGCAACTATAACAGCGGTTCCCATTCTTTACCGACCTGCGTACCGCCTGACCGCGTAGTATTTTACCATTTCGATCAAGACTGAGAAACTCTCTGGCTGAAATTGAATCTTCACATCACTTTGATTTAATCAGTGACCTTCAATGCTTTAGAAAACGTTCAAATTTTATTGCAAACTCTGATTGAAGTGAGCGATAAATAGAAAATTTTCACAAATTTAAGGGTGCCCAACAAATAAATACAATAAATGCATATTACATGAATTACTTACAATGTCCAGCCCAAGGGACGGAATTCGTTATCACTTCATCTCAGACACTGCATTTTCGAAGTGCTGGTTAGCAGCAAATACCTTTCATTCCTTTAAACAGAAATACTAGCTTTATAACAGCAGGACTCATTGAGGGGGGGGGCGCAGGCCTTTGATTGTCGGTCTGTTTCGAATTCGGAAGGTGTGATGCACCTTTAAAAATCGTCGCAGATCTAATCGGAATATCCTTTCGAGCCGACGTATGGCAGGGGGTGTTAGGACACCAGCCAATGAAGAGGAGGGAATAGGGAAAAGGAGGGGGAAGAAGAGAGAGGTGGATTGTTTGTTAACGATGTGTCTTATGTGAAACTGTTTTTTCGTAATCACTAATAGTGCGTGGAAATAAGTATTATTGTCTCTATCAGTTCGCTAGTGTATCATTCTTCTTTTGTCGCTTGATCTACATCTACAAAATACCCTGCAAGCCACCTCAAGGGTGTGTGGCAGGGGTGAGTAGTCACCAACATGCATTACACTATGCCCTAAAGTTAGTGTGACTACGACTAATTATGCATTAGGATAACTCGCTAATGCTTGTCACGAGGCGAAGCCTCACAAGCATGCACTTCACTACAGGTATACTACCAATGGAGAGGTACCGTTAGTGTACATGTATTTTTCAACTACACAAATGGACAGAGACTCTAGAGTTATGCTGAAAACATGCACGGCGTGCTGTTAGTACTAGGTAACAGATAAGGCTTCTGTCAGTTATAGAGGCATACTATCCTGCGAGCCACCTCAAAGACGAGCGGCAGGTGAAGTTAGAGCATCAGCCATGCAGAAGGGAGGGATGGAGAAAATAAATTGGAATAAGTTAAGGACAAAAAAAGAAACGCGATTTAACGGAGTGTCTTAGTGCATCGTACAGTATTTGTTGTAGTCATTACCGGTACGAGGAAAGAAGAAATTTTTGCAGAAACTGTTTGTTGCTTCTGTCACTCCTAGAGATGTTATTTGGGGTTGAAATTTATATATTTAATTGATAAAGGATAGGCATTGCCTCCCGAAAGTCAATGGAATTAGCGATCCGACACTCTTTCATGTCTCCTACTCGAAGAGGGAGTCGAGCCATAAATAAACTTCAACGGTGATCATATTTTTATCAGGCCATCTGTCACACGTGTGCTTGATTTTCGATCGAATATGTCGCTGACTCTTCAATAGAGAGACTCACCTCTTCCCATGAGGCCTGAGGGGGCGGATGCGAGCACTCTCACAAGAATTAGAGGTATATTAGCCCTGGTTCCCTGGTTCTGTTGCAGGAACAATTCCTTTCTCCGGGACAAACAAAAACTTCAGTGGTGGAAGCAGTTAATTTGGAAAGCGAACGAAAAAAAGCATATCATGTACTGTCAAGTAGTTATGTAGGTAGGCAATTAGTTTTTTGAGATTTATTCGAAACGAATTGGCCACGTAGCTCACCTACATCTACAAAATACCCTGAAATCCACGCTAAGGGTGTGAGTTAGGGGTTGAGTAGTCAGCAACATGCATTGCGCTCGAACTCAAACGCAATTTGTGTCTAAAATTTCCTATTTTATGCCGAAAGTCGTTGGTGCGTAAAATGTGAATAGTCATCTCAAAAAAGCGCGTTCGCCAATCTCATCAATCACTGGCATGGTCTCTCCAAACACTTCGTTATCATCTGCTCGGGAGTCTCCCTGCGTCACGGGATGGAATGTAATGTTCCAAATTGCTTTATGCGATGCGGACCCTGTTGGCTGAAGTTACTGTAATTGGCTGGAGTTGAGTAAATCCTAGTTGGATTTAGATCACTTTGTGAGCGAGAGACCAGAAGCCTACAGTGAGCCCGGTCCATTGCCCTGCGTATCATACTCACAAAACAACTGCCGAAACCAATTGCTGGGGGAGACAATAAGCCAAACACAAGAAAAAATCAACACTGAGATGTGAGTACGCAATATTTTCTCCAATTACATCATAATTAAGACTATAAAATTCAATTGAGATTAACAATGTCAACTCATAGACTAGTCATAGGAGTATTTGTTATTTTCAAATAAAGCGTCCAGAAAATATGATATTCATCAGATTTCTCACCGTTGCCAGTTGTTTTCAAACCCAGTTAATCCAATTTTGGCGGAAATTGTTTGTTGGTATTCCGACCCCTTCTTGGGAGCCATGAGCAGTGCGCTTCAAGTGCAGTAAATTTTCCGTCAAATGGAATGTAATTCCTGTATACTAGACGTCTTTCTTTAAGAGCAGGCCGATCCAGCCACAATGGGCTTCCCTCCTCCTTTCATGTCTAACTTCCACTCCATTTCAAATACCTCACAAACTTTATAGTTGTGGGACACACCTTAGAGTTAGAAAATTTTTCGCGACCCACCTAATATGCATATTTTCCTTTTGTATCTATCCCATCGAAAAAGGCGACCTTTTGCTGCCGACTGAACGTTCAATAAAATTATATTTTCTCGTTGTTGTTTCTTTATATTATTTGCGATTTAATTTATTTGAACACGTAGTGTACGTTAGGTAGATTTATACAGCAGACAAATGATAAATGTATTTTTGTAGACTTGACCGGTCGTTCCGCGACCCATAGTTTGGGAACCGATAACCTATACCATCGTGAGAAACTCACGATGCAACAAATAATTCGCCTGGATTCGGAAAAATCATCGCCCAGTGAAATTATTTTTCCTAGTCCAGGCAAATGATTTTTTCAACCTGAATTTCCCACGTTCGCACATCTCCTGAGTTGGCGTCCTCCGTTGAGGATACAACGCCTTGAATTCGTCCAAGTTCCCTCTCTTTGAGTTCGAGGCGCCGAATCATGTGGTGCAGCCATGTATCGCGGTAGTTGCAGTTATTAAGGGATACGGCTGAGGTTGTTTGCGCCATTGAGGATTGGTGGGTAGATTGTTGAGCGCAGGGTTACTTGGGTAGAGGTGAAAGAGATAGAGAATCCGTTGAAAAAAAACACTATTTCAACCACTTCTAGGAATCGAACCCGGGCCCTCGGGAAAGGAAGATAGGAATACATTCTTTCATTCATCAGAGTAATCTACCGATTAAAGGTAGGTTTGAGACCAATTAGACACTTCAGACTGGAAGAAATGGTATTACAATAGGATTGGAATGCAGGGCAGAAGGGAGGAGAGGAGTCCGCCGCCGGCAATAGCCAACTCACGCCAAAAGACTTCGGTTTAACGTCCCGTCCGACGGACAGCGTACCATAGGGGACTCTCCTCAAAAATTCCAAGCCGGGGCCGGAATAACATTGAAATACTTCCCCCTCCACCCAAGCCCGAAGCTGGACCTTCATCGCGTAGTAAGCCATTACTCTAGCTATCGCGCTAATCCCACCCGATTCCCGTTCAAGGGAAAGTCCTGAATCGCATACGTGCATAGATACCCATCACGCCATTCCGTTTCGGGATAGGCACAGTTAAAGGGGCTTAATTCTCCCTGCTAGGGCTACAAAACTGGCTAAGTTTTAATAACTTCTTCCACATTGCCCTATCCGCGCATACCTCGATTTTTCTGCATTCATGCATTGCTTCACGTATGCTCCCTAGTTCTTAGGACTCCTATTATTCTTCCTTTTAAGTTTATTTTCTATCACATTCACCCGTGACTTTCTCGGTCTACCCTCTCGATCTACCCTCTCGATCTACCCTCTCGATCTACCCTCTCGATCTACCCTCTCGATCTACCCTCTCGATCTACCCTCTCGATCTACCCTCTTGATCTACCCTCTCTACCTACCCTCTCGATCTACCCTCTCGATCTATCCTTTCTCGGTCTAATCACGCAGCATTCACCCCTCAGTCGCAAATCTGTTTCGCGTTCGACTCTCATCCATTCTCTAAGCATGGCCAAACCAACGAAATATGTACGCTCCTTTCATACATGTCCATTGATGGAGCATCCATTCCTCATTCTTCCATCAACCACACATTCCTAACCCTATGCCCCCTACTATTGCCGCATAAACTTCTCAAACACCTCATACCCACTGCATTTAGCCTACACTTACGCTCATCCTAGCATATCCAAGTTTCACTGTTTTACAGCCATGTGGGGAGGAGTGCGTTTTTGCATTCTACGATTTTCGCTTCTTAGGACGCCATGAATCACATCCTTAAGAGAATCGCGGCGATGCCCAAATCATCTTCCCAATTATCTTCCTTGATCTCTATAATTTCCGCACCTCTTGCAGGAGAGCAGCTGCCGAGGACCATTTCGAGAAATGTTAACTACCGCACGGTGACGTCAATAATTATCCACGCCCATCTAATGGTGTATTTCGCTTTCAATCGCGGGGGAGCGTTGTCGTGAGTGAGTCGCATCAGAGCGCCGTCGTCGTTGTCGGAGGAGACGGCGACGCTTTGGGGGCGACTCCTCATTGTTGTTTGCAGAGATAACAGCGGGCGCGGAACCTGCGAGTGGAATTCACGCGAGTCCGCCATCCCCTCGGGCCAGGAGAGGATGTGGTCGCACACTCCGCTGGTAAGTGAACTTAATTTCAATCTCCGTGTACGCTAGCAAAATTAAGGCCTTGTTACGCGACACTCATTTAAGTACCGAATATATAACCAAATTCCGAAATCGTATCAAATATAATCAAAGTCGTATTGTGTAAAAGGCGCAATCATGTTCGATGAATGCGTTGAATTTGATTTTCAGAACTGAAAACACGAAAAGTAAGATGCGTGCTTTTTTCATTTAAGTCTCATATCCAACTACCATTCAGAGGGGACTAAAGCGTTTCAATAAAATTGTGGTGGCAGAGGTAGAATCAACTGAACATTGTTTTCATCACGAAGCGGTGTGATATCGTGTGTGTTGACTTTTCCCGTACTTGATAAATATACCCCTGCACCAGGGAAGCGACCTCAAAATTGATTGAAGAGAAAAAAGTAGGGGTTTTTATATAATACAAAAAGCTTTAATTATGCGTATGTAGTCAGTGTAAAAAACATAATAGCTTCTGCATATTCGCCAGTCAGAAATCGAAACGGATGGTTGGATCGCATCTACATCTACATACCACCCTCCGAGCCGCCGTAGTGGCTTGTGGAAGGGGATGTTGGGACACTAGCCATGAAAGTGGAGGGAATAGGGAAAATGAGAGTGGAGAGGACAGAGGTGAATTGTCTGAAAAGGTTCATCAGAGACTTTCAGTGTCCAATTTTGAGCATACTGATTTGAGTTCGATTGTCAGCGCTGAATTAAGTGTCAAGTAAAACGGCCTCTACACTATAGGAGGATGTCACGCTGGATCAAGATTGCCTACTGGAAAAATTCAGAACCCGTAACTTCTAGGGAAGCTTTCGAGTTTAGCGTCACGATGAACATACTCAACATATTGATCTCGCGTTACAGTGAGTGTCTGTGAGAGCTTCACTTCGCTCCTGAAGCCGCTTAGTGTAACGCGAGACGAAACGTTGAGCGATAAAATGCTCACCACGTAGATGAACTCGGAAGCCTACCTATCAACCACGAATTGCTGCTCTTCGTTTGAAACTTAAACAAGTGAGCAGTGAGTGCAATGCAGATGATGGAAGCACTAGGTGCATAGCCGCCAGGGACCCGGAGGTACGCGACAGGCTTGGGTTACTTCAAATTTTCAGAACGTGCGAATTTAAGGTGGACACGGAGAATATGATTATAACCCCGCACTATATATGTAGAACTGATAGAAATGACAAAAAAGGGAGACAAGACGGAACGGATGGGCATAAAGTTACAATTTCCCACGAACCATTAATGATCACACCAAAAACAAGAGTAGCTAGTAGTATACAAAATTTGTCAAGATCCCTCAATTTTCGTCATTCTTCCAATTACTTTTCCCTATTCCCTACTGTCTACATGGCCGGAGTCGTAACACCCCTTGCCACACGCCCTCGTGGCGGCTCGCTGGGTAGCAAGTAGACCTAGATTTGGTGAAAGGGAGGAGAAAGATATTTGCGCGACATTCACTACTGAAGAAAAAATACTCACCGAGACGAGGATTCGAATCCAGTCCCTCAACTTCGCACCAAGATTTTCCATACTAAGGTACTCCGGCCAACGTAGTCTGATCGGTCCAGAACAGGTAGCTTCATTGAGAAAGCACTCATCGCGAATTCAGGGGGATGGGGTTCAAATCCCAGTCCAGGCGCAGCCATTGAAATCTCAGTGGTTGCGGTTCAAACGAATGTTTTTTTTTCATTAGTGAATTTCGTGCATTCGAGCATATCCATAGCGGCTGATTATGCTTAAGTTACCAACGTGGCTTACCGCGTTATTTTTGAAGACAGGAGGAAAGGTTTAAACGCTTCAGTTTAAAGTAGGGGCGAGGAACGTAATTTATAATCGTGGGAGAAACATATAACTCACGTAGTTAATCATACTTGCCCACGTTCTGTATCCTGCTTGTAGACGAGGAGTAGATGAAAAGTAAAGGAAATCGTGCATGAACTGTCCTAACACGGTAGGAGGGTTGGTAATGCGCCTTACGGGCAACCCAAAATTGCGAGTTTGAATCCTACCTCAGGCATGTATGTTGTGTTTGTGTTTTGTTCCAGCTCGTAGAAGCATAAGGGAAAATTATAGGCAGTTGGAAATTTACAGGACGACTGCCGTAGACGGGTTTGCCTATGCACCGAGCAGGCACGCTAAGAATGTAGGTTAAATTCCGCATTTCTATCCTGAATCCTGAGTATTGACGTTGTGTTTGTTTCGTAGATAAAGGTTTCAGGTTAGTGTGATATGAGCTTAGCAGTTGCAGCACCAAATTCCAAACAACAGAAATGTTCTCTTTTCCTCTCGAGTGCGTACCAGATGTATGAAGCATATTTTCAATTTGTCTTGGATTGTTCAGCGTATATCGACTCATTGTCACTGGTCTGAAATACCACAAAGACAGAGGGGGTCGCTTTATCGTGAATTATAAAAGTTCGTATGTGATAATGGCACTAAACGGATCGGATGTAGGTAATTCATGAAATTTAGCAGATTATTAGATTCCTGTTAGGTACTGAATCGTAAATAATTTAAATTATACTTCAATGAGAGCTGAATAACTATTTTAAAATGGTCGGTATAAAGGCTTGTCAGTGGCACACCAAGAAAACGATTATTAAATAAAAATTTCCGATATTTTATCCCCTTACTCAGGGGCGACACGGGCCAGGCTTGTAATACAATTTTATGTAAATGTGGCACGCGTACACACAATAATTACCAACCGTTGAACTAGATAGGCACTCTGATACATTTTTTAATACTAACTTGTCACCTGAGTTACTGCACTTCCGCCGTAATGATCCCTACTGCACAATTGGATACCTACTGATAGGTATCCGCTACAGGTGGAGGTTCCGAGAGCTTTCACAGGCCAACCAAACCGTAACCTGAGTTTTATTTAAAAAACATGATAATAATAATTTATTAACATCATTGGGATATAATATCCATGAGTTTCGTCAAAATTTTACAGCACAGTATTCATAAGCAATTTGGCATGTATAATACAAAGGTTGCCAATAAACAAATAAAAGAAACCAAATATACATAAAATTAAGGAAAAGTGAGATAAAAACTCCGCCTGGATATCTGTCACATAATAAGAAACCTCCAGATACGGAAAAAACATCGATAAAGTAAAACAGCCGACATTATATGTCTATAGGGAATAGTTGTGCCCGCGAATCATAATAACCAGAGGTCATACGAATATCGGTGACTCACTCACAACCGATGCACGACGGAATGCTTTCTAAATCGTCGTTTCCGTGAAAGCGGGCAAAATGAAGGACGGAGTCTCTTGCGCCTTGACTCTTACGTTTGTGTATGGCATTAACAGATCCCTCGTGCAAGCACTATGTTATTGGAGTCCACCGTGGTGAATTCACACTTTGTGACAGATATCCTCCCAGTGGATGCATGAAACTTATCAGTTCTGATCTTAAGTAGTGAAGTGCAATATATTGGACACTTTATTTAATTTTTTACTGAAAATTAATTATAAGAAATGTAAATTAAGAAATAAGTGGGTCAAGGATCACTCAAGACGCTCCATTGCTCACTAACGCACTTGATCTTTAAAGCCTGCGTCGAAAAGGCAGTAAAAGGGACCTAAGAGAGAAGATAAAAAGTGATGCATTGCTCCATGGAAAAGGCAGGAGCAAGCTGCGATTTTCGAGCTGGCAGGATACAAGCGGTTGAAATTAAATGGAAGCGCAAGTCATCATACGAATGAAATCGGAGGAGTTGAAAATTTCGAATGGTAAAATAGGATATTAACCACTGTCTATATTCGCCTACACCAGAGCAAATCGCCTTAGAAACTGGAGAATAATATACAGTCATAATTAACACTTAGGAGGTAAAATTGTCATTTGAGTCATGGTTCGGCAGTTTAGGATTCAATATAGTAAATGGGTCGAGTGTATGAAGATGAATGTTTACAGCCTGCTATTTCTGTTTTAATTTGTTAAGCTTATGAGACAACACTTGACGAGTCAAATTTATCTGTCCAACAATGCCTAATGCTGCCACTGTTTATTTTTAATTCGTTAAAAGAAGCGAGAAGTGTTAAATTAAAGCTATTCAGTATCTGGATTACTAACAAAAACTGCATAAAATTTAATCGGTGATCGATCAGATTCCATTGAAGGCACGACAAGAATTAGCACCGCACCACAAGCTTTTTACTTCTCTCTGTTAAACTTGACTGATGAAGGCATTACTTCGTAGAAGTTACTGGTACTCATAATTTGGAAAGCTTAGTACTTTTCTACAACTACTATTAATTTAAATGTTGTAGAAAAGTATTAAGCTATGTCAATTATGAGTCTCTCTTTTACGTTTGCCAGCTTAATATATCTCTTATCTCGCTTTATTTGTCCCGACGTACTACGGAAAAAAGATCACGAGTACAAAATGAAGGAAATATATTGCACAGTGGAGAGATCTCGGGGCTAGCTTTCAGCTACCGAGTGCGTCCACCGGGTTGCGGATGGAGGGTGACCTTTAGATATAGAGGTCAGCTGCGAAATAAGCGAGGTAACTCGACAAATAAGCAGTCGTGGACCAAAAGCGGCGGTATGTAGAGCATGTAGGGACCATTCTTGAGTCAGACGGCTAAACAATGATACGAAAACCTGTGAAGATGATTAAGCTGATCTGTACAGCGACATTCATTACTCTGTAGGCGCGGTAAGGTATTTGCCTAAATAAAACAGCTGTGGTACTGCGAGATGGAAGAAACCACCAGCTTATAATCCGGAGGAGAAGCAGCTCTTCAACTGTTTCTCTGTTATTTCATACTAAAATACGTGATGGATTTCTCTCAAGTAAAATATTCCGCAGGTAAACTATTCCCCGATTCGGATCTCCGGGTGGGGACTACTTGAGAGGGTACATCAGTCAAGAACGACAAGTAGCTTTTTACGATTGGTGCCTAAAATATAAGATCGCTTCGGGACTGTTGATGACTTGAAAACGTGAAAATGGAGATGAGAAGAATGAGTCTGAATGTTTTAGGTATCAGCGAAATGAAATAGCCGGAAGAAGGGGACTTCTGGAGCGCAGCTACCGGATTATCCACTCCGGATCTACGAATGGAAACGCAGATGTTGGTACAATGCCTACTAATGAAAAGTAGCGGTATGCGAGTGAAAAGATATTTTCAATACAGTGAAATGATGATTATAGTTAGATTATCAACAAAACCTAAGGATACGGTGGTGGTACAAGTATACATGCTCACGCCAGATTACAAAGATGACGACGTCGAAGATATATACAACGGAATAGAAGAAGTGGTAAGAAATGTAAAAGAGGATGAAAACATTATTATTCTTGGATACTGGAATGCCAAGAAGGCCAAGGAATGGCCAAGAAGGTATGACAGATGGGAAGTATGGGTTGGGAAAACGTAATGATAGGGGATAGGGATTGATTGAGTTCTGCGTGCAAAATAGCCTTGTCGTCACAAACACACTATTTGGAAACTACCCGCGAAGAAGATACACGAGGAAAATGCCAGGAGACAGAAGAAGATTTCAAATAGACTTTAAATTAATGAAACAGTGATTTAGAAATAGAAATCAAGTTAAGAAATACAAGAGCTATCCTGGTGCGGATATCGGCAGCGAGCATAATTTGGCCATGATGAAATGCCAGCTTAAGAAAAAAAACTGAATAAACCAACGAAGAATCGCTGGCAGGTTGAAAGACTGAGGGAAATAGAACATCAGTTATGGGCAAGTAAGGCAATCTTTTCCAGGGAAAAATTGAAACTGCTTACAGAACGTTAAGAAGTTACTGTAAAGAACATCCAATCAAAGGTAATGACATTCGGAGTGAATAAAATGAAATTGTTATTGAAGTGAGAACAAAGCGAAGAGATGGAGAGAGTGCCTGGAGAAACAATTAATGCAGCGGCAAGGCACTGAAACATCGGATACAATAGGATGAAGATGAGAGAGGAATTTCCATATTAAGATCAGAATTTGATGCTGCAGTAAATGATTTAAGAGATAGAAAGGCACTAAGAGTTGATGAAATGGTAACAGACGAGTTTTATCGAATGGCCAATTATTGTCCGATTGTCACCAAATTTAGGATTTAGCACTAATTTTTTGGAGTTCCTTAAGTATGCAGGGGTGAGGACTCTTAATAAGCTATTCAGATTGATATGTGACTTTTATTCAAGTGAGCAAATTCCAACAGACTTTAAAAAGAACGTAATAATTCCCATCTCTGAGAAGAAAAGAGCAGAGAGATGCGAAGACTTTAGATCGATTAGCCTTACATCACATGCCTCGAAAATGTTGTCCAGAATCATTTATAGGAGGATGGAACATAAGATGGAAGAATTCCTGGATGAAGACCAATTCGAATTCAGGAAAGGTAGGGGAACGAGGGAGACTATTATAGCTGAGAGTCATAGAGAAGAGGGTTCAAAAGGACTTCCTAACATTTATATGCTTCATCGACCTAGAGAAAGCATTTGACAAAGTGGAGTGGAACATAATGCTGACTACACTGAAGAGCAAAGGAGTGTCATTTAATGACAGAACAGCAATATGCTGGCAGTATGAGGAGCTCCTGGCAGTGATTAAAAGTGGTGGAAATGCAGAGGAATCTGAAGTGAAGGAAAGAGAACGACAAGGATGCGCGTTGTCACCAATGAGCTTCAATATATACATTGAAAAAGCCATAAATGAAATAAAGGACAAATAAAAAACAGGAATACAAGTGCATGGAGAAAAAATCAGCATGCTATGCTTTGATATGACATAGAAATTGTTGCTGATAAAAAAGAGAATCTGACGAGAATGCTGAAATTTATGGACAAAACTATGAAGAAATACAACCTTGAAGATTAATGTAACGAAATCCTAGGTTATGGTTCGTGGAAGAAATCAAGAATACAGAATCAATGTTAAACTTGGGCAGCAAATACTCGCGCAAGTGGAAGAATTTCATATGGGAAGCAGGATTACCAGCGATGGAAGAAGCAAGAAAGACAGACTGAATAACCCAAGAAAAGAAGGCCTTCTACTAGAAAATGAGTCTACTGACAGCGGGTAACAGAAGCCTTGAAGTTAGGAAGCACTTTATTAAAACATATATGTAAATCATGCTCTTATATGGCAGTGAAGCCTGGAAAATAAAAGCAGCAGAGCAAAGGTGATTAGAAGCAATGGAGATGTTGTGTTACCGAAGAATTACAAAGATTAAATAGACGGAGAGAATCACCGACGAAGCAGTCCGACGAAGAGTTGGTGAGAAAAGAAGCACAATGAACATTCAACGAAAAGGGAGAGACAAACTTATTGGACACATTTTGCGACTCAACCGCCCAATGAAGACAATATTGAAAGAAAAAATAAATGGGAAGAATTATATAGGAAGACCAAGAATGGAATACACTAAGCAAATTATGAAGGACGTCAAAGCAAATAATTATGTAGGAAAGAAGCGGATGGCAGAGAGGAGAGTGGAAGGGAGAGCTGCTGCAAACCAATCTTTGGATTCGTGACTACTGATGATGAGTGAAGAGATTTCAAATTGCATTTTTCCGAGATTAAAAAGAGACCACAAAAATTGCAAAATATATTTTCTGTAGAATCATAACTCTCCCTAAGTGGACTAGACTGTTGGTCGCGTCGCAGCTGTTGGACGGTTTTGGTCGCATTTATTTTGGCCTTAACTAACACCGCGCCCCGAATGAAACAATGTATCACATGGATTGCTTTCTCGCATGGATGTTTCTCTAATTATTCAGTATTCGTTTCTTACCCTGTGCATCGTATGTAAGCATGCTTCATTACGCCCCTGTCCCCTTGTTCAACGGCTCCCATCCCGGGTTACGCTTGCCACCAAGGGGTACGTGAGGAAAACTGAATAATGGGGAAGTGAGGCTAGCATATTCCCATACAGCGAGGGGTCTAACTGATGGGAGTACTTACGAAGGACATGGGCGACCAAGGTGTTCGCATATCGAAAAAGGTGCCCTATTTTTATTGTTTTGCCTAATTTTTCTCCTGACAACCTATGGTGTCACCCAGTGCCACACACCCTGATGGTGGTTTGCATGGCCCATGCAGATGTTGACACCTCATGACATTCTGCTAGAGCCCAAAATTATCCGCGCTTGCCCCATATCTTCACATATACCTCGGCGTACGAAAGCCCTTTCGAAAGCGGTTAATTAACCCTTTCCATTGATAGCATAATATATTCTAAAAATAATTATTTCCTCCCTCAAATTTCCACCGATGGTCATCCGACCTTGGCCACCACTTCTTCATCTGCCTGCCTCACTCCAGACCACATCAGTTCAATCCTTATCCATTCCTGCATCTCGTAAGACTCGTCTCAATGGTCACCCTCATCCCTCAGTGACCTCTGAGGCGCGAGCGCATATCTCTTCTGCGCGTTATCGCTATCACTACCGATACCCGAGGTGGAACAGTCAACGTATCTTGGGAGTATTTTGAAGGAGAATAGGTTTATTGGTGGGGGAATCTGATGAAGAATTACTCTATCCGAGAAATAATTTTCGAGGGAGTTTCTGAGGGGAGGCATTATAAAAACGTTGGAGAAAACTCTATTTTGGAGTGTTGCCTTGTATAGGTCGGAAGCTTTGATAGCATCTCGAAAGATAATGGAGGGGAAAATGCATGGTAAACGCGGAAGAGGGTAGATATTCTGGACTACAAGAGGAGAGGTAGAAGGTGTGAGGAACTTATGAGGGACGTGATGGATGGAAAATGGAGTTATGAGTTGGAATGCTGAATGATGATTCCTTAAATGATGTAGAGGCTGTCCAATAGCCCACCAATCAGCTGATAGAATTATGATAGAATGATGATTAATAGGTATATAGAATTCACTGGTTCCAAATCGTATGCAAGAGTGGTCCCCATTCGGTCAATACTTTATTTATAGCGATTGGAATGACAATAATAACTAATTCAAACTTGAAGAACTGTAAGCGCGGATTGACTTACCTCTGAGGGCTACAGCGCTATGAAATATATTACGATAACGCCCGCATTCGAATAACCGCCATCGGGCCTCATATTTCAGAAGAACTCACTGATACGCTCCACACTTAAGTATACTGTATTTTTTCTCGCAAGCATTAACCTAAGAAAATTAAAAGAAGAATAATGAAAAAAAAACTAATGTGGTCCGAAGTTGATGAAGGCATTTAAGATGCGGGTGAGGATGTATAGGATGTAAATAGTCAGCTGAGTGGAGAGGAAATCAATGGTGAGTGTCAGCCAAGGTAGGAAAGGAATAGGAGCCGCTAAGGGAAATCCTAAGAAGGGAGTAAATGCCAAGATCAGGGAGTATTGAGAGACAATGGCATGTTGAAGAGGGCGATTGAGGGAGGAGGGGAGGATTTTTGGGTGAGGGATGAGAATAATGCGACGGTATAAGTGTACGCAAAAGATACGGAGAGTTAAAAAATTAATTTGCCACACATTGATAAAGCAGATAGTTTTGGGGGAAAACATTTGATAAGCCCCCCCGTGACCGGGGAGATTAAGGGCAGGTCTATACAAGGACCTAGGTACCAATTTAGTTCGGTTGAAAACTAATGATGATGATTCAACTAAGAGACCCTAAAAACAGCTTATTTATTCATAAATGCTTCTCTGCCGATGCAATTCTTCTTCTCACGTCATTACGACTTGCATCATGCTTGTGCAAAATACAGCTCAAATGATTGGAGTGTTGTGCTTCTTTTCCCTCCTACTCAGAGGATTTGCTACAAATTTCCTATTCCTCACATTAATTTTGTTTATGCAATAGTAAATTCTTTTGTATGCCTCTAATACTAGTCATTCACTGTCGCCGCTTCTTGGTTCTTTCGCTCGCAATACACAGAGCAAAATCTCCTGTATTTTTATATTCCACATTAATGAGAGGGCCCTAGAGTTACAGTGAAGATGAATTTCATTTGAGAACAGAGAATGACATAATGCGAGCAAAAAATCCAGACTTGGTTTGAATGTAATTTATGTCGAAACCTAACCAAAACGTGATTTTAATCAACCTTACCATGGTCCTTAACAGTTTCCATGCGGTACGTGCTAAATTTTATTTCCCGTCGGTGTATCTGAAACCTCAGCACGAATTTAAACATGGAAAATTGATGTAACGACTAGAAACAAGTCATTCCTCGGTTGGTTGGTTATTTGTGGAAGCCACCGGTACCTGAGGTCACTTGCAACGTTTATTTAGAGAATAGAGGAAGGGCGGGGGGCCTGGTGTCCATAAGAGCATACCTTTACGAAACCGAATTCACGGGTCCCGAAGGTCCACCCGAATTGTCCTCCACTTGTCAACTAAAGAGGGAACGGGATTTTTCCGGAAATTTCCGCTTCCGCCGGGGCACGAATCCGATCCTCATGGATGGGAAACCAGGACTCAATTCACTATGCCAAATTCATCTCCACATTTGTCTGTGAACGATCATTTACCAAATACTGAGCCAAAGTATCCTTCCCCAATGCCTCAGCATGATAGACTATTGGAGGAACCACCGCAGTGTTATCCGTAGTTTATTTATCTGAAGCACTTTGACATGTCATCATGTAAACGATTCCTCGGAATCCCGTAGCTACTCAATTGCTTAGCAGATGCCCCCTGATGGTGAGCTAACATTTTTCCTCCTTTTCTTTCAACCCCGAGTCCATCAGGCGTGGCTGATCCAAGATTTCTGCCATGCATCGTGTCTCAAGGTCTTGCTTAATCACTTCTTTTAATTCACGCCCAAGGTATTCTCTAACGTGTATGATAATTGTGACACAGTGGCAATGGTAAATTCGCGATGATCGTGCAAAAAAGTTCGTTATTTTACTTGTTGAGCATATACCGAGGGTATCGACCTGTCACGATGGACACACCGATTCCCGCTCTTTCATCAAATCGTTAGGCTCGGCTCTATTGGGTGATCCTCCTATTCGTCCGAGTGCTTAGGTGTCCCTGTTAGCAAGTGGCGGCCACCAAGGGCGAAATGATCTTACACCACGTTGAATGACTAACTACTGCCACTACATCGATCATTTTTAGCCCAATTCAGCTAATCTACTCCGCACTGTCAGCCCCATTGGGACATGCTAAACGCAACATGATAATACGAATAAGCATACTACAGAGTACCGTGGTAGTAGGAGTATTTAAACTCTGTCTTTTGTGCCAGTCACGTGGATGCGGATTTAACTGATAACCTATAGGAGTAAATTGTGGTCTAGATGCCCAGCAAAAAAATATTCATCTAAATTTTAAACTTCCACTTTGGGGAATACATAATACTCATTATTTAGAAACTTTTTGAAAATGAATTTGGATAAAATATAATTTTATTTATTTGATTTATAAATTGAAATACAAAATTGGAAATGTATTGCATGTTTCCTTTTATTGAAAAAACATTCATGATAATACCACAGTTTATTTCGTGTTCAGTTGATATGATGAAGAGAATATAGAATGATTAATTCGTAAACCATTCACTCCGGATCCATGGTAAATTTTAATGTTTTATATTGGAAAAACTCAGATCCGCCGAAAAACACTACCCCGAAATAAGTTCCACTCGGGGCGGACACTGTATTGACGATAATCATGCGATAATTTATCATCCACAGCCCTCAATACAAATATCTTGATTAATACACGCATCTCGTGTACAACAAACTATATCATCGTTTTCATAACATATCCTCCGATACATCCCTCGCCTCGGCTTGATGGGGCTTGGGGTTCAATGCCTCAATTTCGATGTTTCAACTGATATGAGTGAGGAACTAATGTAACAAATTCAAGATTGTATGTAGGAGGATATCGTTACTTCCTGACACGGTTTGATAAAACGTATATTAAAGCACATGCATGGAGCAGAAGAGTCAAACAGCACAATTTTGGTTAATCTCGGTTGCAACGTACATACATTTTTAACCTTAAAAACGGATTATGGTATATAATCAGGCAATAGTGCAACTATATGACGAGCATCTTCCGCAACATCTGCCGTAAACAGAAGAGGAAATAGCTAGCTGTAATGAGCTAAACTAAAAATTGCCGCGCAAAGTATAACTTTGAACTTCCCGGGCTCTTTCAGCACGTTTCCAGTAATGAAAGAAAGAGAAATGCTATATGTTTACTAAATAAAATGATTCTTTCAATTCTGAAATTAAATCTTTTTATAAACCAAGACTTAATGTAAAAACTTTTTGTCGAATAAATTCTGGTTTTACTGCATTCTTTGTATATTGCATAATATTAAATCAAGGTGGCGTTGGCATCATTTCTCAAAAGTTTTAAAAGGACTCGGGGGGTGTGTCAAGCACGAAGATCGTATCAACAGGAGTCATTTAACAGGGCAGCTGCTTTCAATGTTAACAATCACGTAAATAAATGTTAATTTATAGTGTTACTTTCCTTTGCAACTATAGAATCGAAAGCAAGTCCATTTTGTGCGTCATGACATCCATTCAATATGTGTCAAAATATTTCTGTGACTAATTCTTGTGCCCTAATCTTGCTCTCCTTGAGAGGTTTTCCGCTGTGGAATAAAGAATAATTTCATTTAAAAATAACTGACCATGCATGGTAGTTCTCAGTGAATTGAAATTGACTCTTTTGCCTTTACAATTTTAAACGAAACTGCTTTGATGGCCAAATGTTGAGGACAATTAAAACGTAATTTGGGATACAAAATTGAGATTACTTACCATACGATTGTCTTTGATTATTTATGTTTCTTTTAAGGATGCCAAAGTATCGGAAAATGGAAGAAGAAGGGGAGAAGTCGGAGGGCAAACCCAGTTCTGAGATATCTGATAGCATTTCTCAGGAAGTGGATAGTTCCGTGAGTCCTGCCTCCAGTCGGGATGAAACGATTCAGAGAGCTTCAGTTTTCTTCTGGAACACAGAAGATTACATTCTCAAGGATGAAGATGTATTTGATGATGGGAGGTAAGTTGAATTGATTCCATTCGAGTTAGTCTCCAAATATATGAAGATTATATATAAATCATCATTTACTGTTACTTCCGTTTCAGTCCCATAAATAAAGTAGCAGAAATTAGTTTTAAACTTACTTACTGTTAAACAATATTGGCATTGCTCAGCTTTACAAGCTTCACTGCCAATTTGGTCATGCTCACTTAGTTTCTTCCTATAACAGAACTCCTTTTAAGTACTCCTGTGGGAAGGCCCTAGGAATGAAATATATGAAGATACCCCTGTTAAAATATGAGATATTTGTGAGTTTACTCAGAAATGCTTAAGAAACTGATTTTCTGAGAAATTCAGAGAAAAGTTCTCTAGGCTTTACGAGACATTTTCCCTTTATACTGAGATTTCAATGGGAAATGTGTGAGAGACATTCCTATATCTGTGATGTTCATGAGACAAAGAATTATTTGTATAAGAAAAGTGTGACACACTAAGCAGGTAGCCCTACCTTTTTGGTATCTCACACTTTTATCATTAACTTCCATAAACTATAGTGAATTCTAATACTTTTCTCCGTGAAATCATAGGAATGACAACCTGAAGTGTCTTGAATACATTTTTCCTTAAAAATCCTAGGAATGGCAATGTTTTCCTTACAGCTTGTGCACTATACATTTTGGATAACTGGAAACCCTGAGAGCGTAAAAAATATTAGATGTTATTTAATGGAATATTTCGAGTCCACTGAAAACTTTTCCTCTTAAAGATCGAGGTAGCCCATCTAGATATACCCATTAACCCAGTGCAGCTGTATCACAGAGTAAAGATAAACTATAATTACTACTTAGTGGCTATATCCTTAATGAAGACCAGTAGAATTACCAACCAAGAGGTTTTAAAATGCACCTTATAACATCTTGCATAAACCTTTTGTCATGTATTTATCACTCATGATGCCTATTCAAGGGGGTAACCCAGGAAACCTCTTGCGGGGGGATTAGTATTTGTGCCCCTCCCCTCGGTGACTCTTACCAGTGATGATCGCCACAGTTGTTCCTTGGAAAACGTACCTTTAATAAGGACTTTACCTACAACATGTCAAAACCGATTACGCGTCCTTGATTTGCAGTTATCAAAATTGGACTGTAGGTTATTAAAATTGAGCTTTTTCTCCATCGTTGGAGGGGGGATATCCCCACTGGTTACGTCCTTGTTATTTTAACTTAAATGTATGGTTACTTTGAAGCCATGACCACATAAACACTCTTTCTGTATATATTTACTGTGCTTATCCTTTGTTTTTTTCTTGAAGTACCTATATTCTTGATAAATAGCAGCATATTTAGCCCGTGATCTACCTTTGCCCAAACTTTCTGCAGAAATGGGAAGCTTGCTAACGAATTGGAGAGAATTTGGTGTAAACACTGTGGATAACTTTGAGTAATTAACTTCAATTGTACATTAGGTTTTTGTTATGGATTTATCGGCACATTCAGCAGTTTTCTCCTTTTCACATTTGTAACATTTCAACATGTAACTTACGTCGTGATTGAAATGTAAACATGTGGGAATTGGAAAAAGGGCAACAGCCTGCCATGATGGAAACACCGGTTCCCGATCAGTCACCAAAGTTAAGCATCGTTTGGCTTGGCTCGAGTGTGGAGGGGTGATCCTTCGATTCGTCCGAGTGCTGTTGCCCCTGGCTGCACGTGGCTGACAATAAATGCTAAATGAGTCAAAATGAAAAGTGAAAGTCGAAGCACGTTAAACAAAAATACTACTACTACCATTTGGATAAAATCTTGTTTATTCTCAATAAATTGACATTATATTCATCCTATGTGGTACACTTAGGTTTCAAATAATTAATGGCAGATAATAATTATCATGATAGGACTTTATTTCCTAAAACTCTTGGCATTTTAAATTTAGTTCTCGCAGTACGTTACATTGACACACAGGAGTGGCCAGTCATATAATGACTTTCTTGAAGCGGTCATAGCTTAATAGATAGGCATGTGATATAAGTTGTACTTTTTGGTTTGATAGATAGTAGATAGAATCATTTCATATGTAATATGCCCTAGTAGCAAAAGAATACTGAAAAATTATTTTAAAATTATTTCAAATAATTTTAAAACTCTTACCAGTGATGATATAAAATAAATTAAAATTATTTCAAATAATTTTAAAACCAAAATGTCACAACATGGCTGAATTCATAGCTTTTTCAAGATTTTTAAATAATTTTAAAATAAAAATGAGGTATTTTTCTTTTAAAGTTCCGTACCCTGTCATCTCATTTTGTTGATTACATATATATGCATTTGTAGGAAGTACTGAGACATTTTTTTGCATGAAAAGTTTTTTTTTATCATTTCATAGTAAAATAATAAGCTAATTTTATTTCAAAATAATTTTCAAATTATTTTAAACAATACGAATATTATTTTGAAATCATTTTACAATCCTCATTTAAATTTGCGTAGGTACATAATTCCCTCTCTTGGACTACAACCTTGTCGTGGTTGAAGGGCTTGCGTGCTCCGATGACCCCTAGATCTGCACTGGCGGGAGCATTGCTCCTGGTAGGGTCACCCATGCCGGATTGGTCGAAGGTTAGGAGACAGACGAATGGTAGTCCGCGCAGCGTCTGTACCTCAGTGAGGCGGCTGCAAAAGGCGTCTGACCCCAGTGGGGCGGCCTCTGAAGTGATGGTGTCACGTAAAAAACACTATTGAGTAAGGCCACGGAAGACTATCTCAATTAAAACAAAAACCTTGAAATTATGGACAGTTCTCAATTGATAATGAATCCTGGCAACTACGGGACTCGGCCAAGAGGGCCGGGTGTCGTGCCCGGCAGCGGTGGGAGCAAGGCCCCTGCGGTCGTCATCACACGAAATCCTTGTTCAGACGTAGCAGCAGCAGAGGAAAAGAAGATAAAGAAGAGGAACGAAACTATCAGAATAGGCACGTGGAATGTTAGGACTATGCTGAGGGCGGGGAAGCTAGAGAATATAAAGCAAGAAATGGAGAGGGTGGGTGAAGTAAGATGGAAGGATGACGGGGATTACTGGAGCGGCGACTATAGAGTAATTTATAGTGGAGGGAATGAAAGTCAGCGCGGGGTTGCATTCGTAATGAATAGGAAACTCGGTAGAAAAGTAGTGTATGCAGAACAGGTGAGTGATAGGATAATAGTCGTGGAACTAAAAGCAGAACCAACGAATTTAGTTATAATCCAGGTTTATATGCCTACCTCTAATCATAAAGAGGAGGAGGTAGATGGGGTGTACGATCAGCTAGAGGAAATAATTGGTAGGATACCAGGAAGTAAGCACCTGGTAGTAATGGGGGATTGGAACGCGGTGGTGGGTGAAGGAAGAGATGGGCGGGAGGTGGGCGATTACGGGCTAGGAAGGAGAAACGACCGGGGCGAGAAAGCTGTGGAGTTTTGCCGCAGAAATAACCTAGTAATTACGAATACATGGTTCAGACATCATCCTCGACGTAGGTACACTTGGAAGAAGCCGGGAGACACAGATAGGTTCCAGATAGATTATATAATGGTACGTCACAGATACAGGAATAGTGTTAAAAACTCGCATACTTATCCAGGAGCTGATGCAGACACAGACCACAACTTATTAGTCATGAAATGTCGAGTAAAACTGAAAATGATAAGAATGGGAAGGAGGGTACGAAAGTGGAATACGGAGGCATTAACTGGGGAAATGAAGAAGAAGTATCGGGAGAAGGTGGATGAGAGAATGGGTGAGGACCATGGAGTTAGATCAGTCGAAGATGAATGGGGAAGTTTGAGAAACGGAATTATAGAAGCGGCGAAAGCAACGGTAGGCGTAGTGAGTGCAACTAAAATTAGAAAACCGTGGATCACGAAGGAGATGATCAGGGAGATGGAGGAGAGAAGGAAATGGAAGAGCGTTAACTCAGAGCTAGGTAAGAGAAAGTACCGAGAATTTAATAACAGGCTTAGAAGAGAAACAAAGAAAGCAAGAGAGGCGTGGTGGAGAGAACAGATCGACGCGTTAGAGAAATACCAAAAAGAGGGAAGAGCAGATGCATTATATCGGAAAGTAAAGGAACTGACGGGTGGTAACAAGGGAAGGGGAATTACAACGATAACAGACAAGACGGGAAAGATGATCGTAGAACCGAGAGAGATCCAGGAGAGGTGGAAGGAGTATGTTGAAGAGCTCTATAGTAAAGAAACAAGGCCCAATAGGTTAGATATAGAAAAGGAAGGCGATATCGACAGCGATGGCATCGGACCAAGTATCCTAGATAGCGAAATCGAAAGAGCTCTAAGAGACATGAAAAGGAATAAGGCGGTAGGAATAGATGACATACCTGCAGAGTTTTTAAAGAGCATGGGGAAGAACGGAAGAGGATAACTTTTTGCGATTATTCGTAGGATTTATGAGGATGGAGTGTGGCCGGAAGACTTCGCGAAGACTGTACTAATTCCTATACCGAAAAAGAGTAAGGCAAAAACTTGCGAAGACTATAGGACAATAAGCTTAATATCCCACGCAGCCAAAGTAGTTCTGAGGATTCTAAACAGAAGGCTAGAGAAGAAGGTAAATGAATACCTGGGTGACGACCAGTTCGGGTTTAGGAGAGGGACGGGAACGCGAGACGCTATAGCGGTGATGAGGACGCTAGTAGAAAGAAACCTAGAGTATGGGCAGGATGTTTTTGCATGCTTCGTAGATTTCGAGAAGGCGTTTGATCGGGTGGAATGGACGAAATTAATGGGAGTGTTGAAGAAATTAGGAGTTGATTGGAGGGACAGGCGTCTGATTCGGAATTTGTATATGAACCAGACGGCGCAGGTTAGGGTAGCCAATGGTGAATCGGGATGGGCCACGATAGGACGGGGAGTGCGGCAAGGGTGCCCACTATCGCCGTTGCTTTTTAACGTGTATTCAGAGGAAATGGTAAGGGAGGCATGGGGGGAGAAGGAGGTAGGAATAAAGGTAGGAGGGGAGCTGATAAAATCAGTGAGATTTGCAGATGATCAAGCATTAGTTAGCCAGTCGGCCAAGGGGTTACAGTCAATGGTGAATGCATTAGAGGTGCAGTGCGAAAAGTATGGGATGAAGATCAATCACAAGAAAACGAAAGTAATGAGATTTTGTAGAAGTAAGAAGGCGGGGCTGAATATAAGGGTGGGAGGGCAGAAGATAGAGCAGGTCGAGCAGTTTACATATCTGGGTAGTATTTTGGAGGCGAATGGGTTTAGTGGTAAGGACATCAGATGCAGAATTGCGCTTGCTAAAGATGCATTTTCGAAGAGAAGGGAATTGATGAGGGGGGGTCTGAGAAGAGACGTAAAGAAGAGGCTGGTGAAAACTTTAATATGGAGCGTGGCGCTATATGGGTCGGAAACGTGGTCATTGCGAAGGGAGGATGTGCGTAGACTTGAGGCGTTTGAGATGTGGGTTTGGAGAAGGATGGAGAAGGTTAGCTGGATGGCGAGAAAGACGAACGAGGAGGTATTGGATATGGTCGGAGAGGAGAGGAAGCTTGTGGCAGAGGTTTGGAGAAGGCAGAAGAGATGGATGGAGGAGGTTTTGAGAGGAGAGGGCATGCTGAAGAGAGTGATAGAGGGGAGAACACTGGGGAAGCGTGGGAGAGGAAGGAAAAGGATAGGAATTCTGGACGAAATAAGAGGAGGTAGAAGATATGAAGAATTGAAGAGGGATCTAATAACTTAGGAGGGAAAGCGAGACAATTTCTATTAGGTTGGGATACAAAATGGGGACTGTCCAAGAACCTACCAATCAGCTGGTAGAATACTTGAATGAAGGTACATAATTGCAGTCATATTAAAGGGTTAAAATATACCAGTATAATAATTCTCGTAGCTTCAAATAGAGTGAGGCATCCAAAAGCTGTAAATATGCATAAAATAACCAGTCAAATCGGAATTGGATTTATTTTCCCAGTGAATTATATTTAGTGTATTTTAAAAATACTGGGACTAGCCATGGTATAACTTGGCAGGGCATATCGGTGTGACAACTGATATGTTGGGCGATATGCTCCAAAGCAATAAATTAATTTAGTTAATAATGATTAAGTTAGTCGGTTGCGGTTCTCAACCGGTACCTACCTTCATCCTTCGTACGAAATTTTGGCAAAAATGGGAAGCTTGCAAACAATGCAAATGAATCAGAGAGCTCAACCAGTAAACACTTCACTTTGAGCTTTGCGTAACTAATTTTCATTATACATTATATTAATTCTGTGTTTATTAGAACATTCAGCAATTTTCTCCTTTCAACATTTCTGTGAGTTAGTTACGTCTTGATTGAAACGTGAAAAAACGTGAGGGAATTGGAAAAATGTTTATTATCAGTGATATTGCATTTATATTAATGAATTCATACTATGTGGCAATATAGGTTTCAATTAATTAATGCCTATAATAACTGTTTTCGTGATGTGATGATATTCTCTCAAACTATCATGGAATTGCCATTTAAAAATTAGTTCTAGAAGTTACATTAATCCTCGGAAGTGGCCAGATATATAAGACTTTCTTGGTGTGGGGTTTTAGATTTTGGGTGCGAGAATATGATCATTGAACCATAGGCTAGCTGATCATGCGAGATAGATACAAGGTAGATTAATGCAATATACTACAGCGTGCCATCGCGTAATAGTACATTCATAGTCTTTGAATGTAAATTATCATTTTTTTATTTTGAGAAGGAAGGGAAAATTCAGTGGAGAGGGCAAGGGATTTTCAGGGGAGTGGGTTAGGGAGTTTCATATTTTTACCTGAGATATGTTAAAATAATAATTCATAGCTTCTTAAAGAGTTGAACGTATTTTAAACTTTTGTTAAAATCATATTGAAATAATGAAATAAACATTTTAAATGTTGTTGTTTCAGGCTTAATTTTATGGAATAACATCATGAATGAAAAGGACTGACAATTTTCCACAAGAATTTATTTTAAATCGACCGGTTTCGGTGTACAACACCATCATTCTTTCTTCTTTTGTAACTCACAATATCGGTGAAGTTTCATGAGAATTTGCAAAAATGTCACCATCAAATTTCTATTTCTTCAAGCATTTCTGAAATAACCTCTTTAGTTTCCAAATCATTCATATTCTATCATTGCAATAATTTATAAAGTAGATGCAGTTTGTAGTCAATAATTCACTGTCAATTAGAAGAGCTGAACTTTCTGGTAATGATATTATCTCATTAAACTATGAACTAATTGTCACCGAGGATGGTTGGATGAGTTTGCGAACTTTATAAACATTACCTTCTCTGAATGAATTTTCTCGTAAGTCTCATTGTGAGGTCTCTGATGAACCCTAAGTCTCATTGTGTGACGAGTCAAAACAGGACAGCAGGTAGTGTGTTATCCCACTCCTCAAAGTGCTTGTATTGGCAGCAAGTAGAAAGGGTTTCTGACTGACCCTCCACTTATGGTAGTTTGAGTGAAGTATCACTTCACCTAGAATTTTACTTAATTTTAAAGATAAATCTCCCATCTTTCCATCGGTATCAAAGTATTAACCGAACCCCTGGCCGAACTACTTTTCGAGCAATTTGCCTTAACATTCAAGCTGTTTTTCATGGGATAGATTACGGCTGTGCGCTCCAGGAGAATATTGACAAAAATAGGAATTTCTAACACCTTGATTACGTCAAAAAACTAATGGTATGTAGTTAGTATGTTTTCTCACCTTTTTATAAAAATTAAACAATTTCTCACAGCAGTAATTTTTACAGAATTGCAAAAAACCTTCTGTTGAGGTGTTTTCACTGTACTGTGTGAAAAAATGAGTCAAGTTAGAGACTTATGTGGACATATTTATTTAATTACCGAGAATTTTTGTCATTCATATAACTATATTTTAACACCATTAATATGACAATATTTATTCAATACTTCTTACAGACGCTGAAATAAAAAAGTAAAATTTTTATATGGTCTCCATTATGACTAGGGAAATATCTCCCTCAAACTACATTAACCCTTTTACTGCCAGCTCATTTCGGGTGGGATGTGTGAAGACTGCCAAGGCTATTTTCTGGTATTTAAAGTTGGGCCGATAAATCGGCCCGTGGCAGTTTTCGCACATCCAACATGGGCCGATATATCGGCCCGCTGGCAGTAAAAGGGTTAAGACAATATTCCTCCTCAGTTTTATAGGATTCTGGAAGTTCCCTAGCCCATGTCCCAAAATCGTCCACTGCGCAGTGCCAGGAAATTTCGCGAGAGCTGTAATTAAAGGTCCACACTGAAGACTTTGCAGTGCAAAAATTGTTGTATATGTGAAGAAACTTGGTAGTTTGTGGCTTCACCATCTAGTTACACCCAACTTATGAGAGTCATCATTAATTGCAGGGCTCCTTACAGGGCATGGCAGAGCATATGGTAATTACTTGTGATTTCAGCTATTCAATTTTGTAAATTAGTGTCAGGAATAAATTCACAACTCTTTCTATTTTTTCTTACCCTGTCATTTACATTCACTCTGAATCAATAGCTGGCGAATGATCTCCTGGTTTCAAGGTCTTGTATAAGGCCCTTTACTTGGGGAGACCAAACATTGGTAAGTTTTTGAAAATGTGAATGAATTACATTGAGTCCTTATTTTGCTTTGGCTCTGAATATTATTCCTTGAGAGAAACTTTACGCCTCAAAAAGCTTGTTAGTGAGAAAGGAATCTAGTTGTCTCATGACATAATGGAATGCCAAATTCAGTAATTAGTTTCCTCTTTCCATTGTGTTAAAGCAAACAAAATTTGTGGATTCAGGTGATATGATGTGGAATTTTTCCATGATAAATAATTTGGATACATGCAATTTTCTACAAAAAACTTTTTTTTTTATAAAAAAGGTTATCTGTTTGCAGAAAATTGCACATACAAGTTATTTACCACAAACATAAGTAGACAGTGGAGTGGTTTGTGAAATTTGAAGAAAAAATCTCACTTAGCAGTCTGTGAAGGCATTAGTCTCATCTCACTGACTGGCACATTTTTTGAGTCAAAAGTGCATGCTAGTTTTTCTCTCAGTTTACCAAGCATGGCTTAATCCTGAAATTTCTATGTTGCTGCAATAAACTTATGGAAATGGCAAAATAAATTTGTTTGTCTAATAACATGAGTGGTCATATTCGAGTGGTACATATTTTCTTAAATGAACTTTTATCATATGTACGTATTTCCTATTAACTGCCAAATTTATTCTACAATGTTACGATTGTTTTCTAAAAATCTGTGATGACATAACTACCTATGTGTCAATAATTTACTTATGCCTGTATGCTATCCTTAACAGCAATGCTCTTTGGTTGTCATTCCCCCTATTGTGTCAAACAACATCACCCTTTCCTCCTTTTTGAAATTATGACTAGCATTGCAGTCCTGTCATTAAAGCTGAAGGCAGATATGTGTACAGTAGATGATTGTGTAACCGGAAGACTATTTTGTAAAACCAGGCACTGAAGGTGAAAGCTTAATGGATGTGTGCCTTTGTTTACTTAAGAATACACTTTGTTCAATCTACCAACATATCTTTTGAAACCACCCAGTAAACACACATGGCTGCAGCAGCGCTTCACAAGGATGTCAGTGCTGCAAGTGCAGCACATGTCAACTGAAGCGCGTCAGCAGCGCTATCATAGAGCGAATTATCGAGAAACGCATCTAATGCGCATTTGCTGCTCGTGTTTGAAGTGCAGCAGCCACAAGTTGCGGACGCACTGCCACAGCGCTGCAGGTAGTCTTTTGAATAAGGGGAGATGGTGAAAGTCTCAATCGAAAGAGGAAGATATGAATACTCATTCTTTAAACATTTACTATGTGTATCCTTTGTTTCTTTATTTAATGAAATATATTCTTGATATATAGTAACATTTTTAGCCTGTGGTTCATTCTTAGACCGAAAATTTGGCATAAATGGGAAAGCTTTGACACGAGTCGGAGAGACTTGGGTTCTGCCAGTAACAACACTTCATTGATAGCTTTGTGTAATTAATTTCCGTTGTACATTAAATTATTGTTATGCTTTTATTGGTACATTCATCAGTTTTCTCATTTCCACATTCGTAACATTGAGTATGGTTCAATCCATATTAAGTGGTCCAGAAAAAGTTAAATTTGTTGCTTGGGGATTTTTAATATTTTTACCATACAATTGTATGGTATTCATTATAAAGTAAACATTTGGTATATTGTTATGGAATGACCAATTTTAATATATGGGTAAGTTTCTTTGAATTCCCAAATATTCTTTGTATTCTAATGCCTGCATTTACATTTTAGCTTAAGTTTACTATACCAAATGTTTACTTTATAATGAATAACTTGTAAAATGAGGTGAAAAACTGATTAATGAGTTATGATAATGATTTTAAAGGCATCAAGCATTACTTAAGAGGGTACTAAATGGTGCCGTGTTGATGTCGACTTCGTCGATATTTTGGTACTTTTCAATGTTTAATATCTTTATAAATAGTCGAGTCCACTAAAGAAAATTTTTACTGGTTATTCCTCATATAAAGGACTGTAAATGGGCCAAATTTCAAATTTTTATGCCCAACAAAGATAATGGGCATTAAACTTTGGAAAATTTGAAAAATCAAGAACTTTAAAAAAATTTAATAAAAAAACCACTGAAGTCCACAGCTTAAAATTCTGCAAACTTAAAGCATGGCTTTACACCTTTCAAATAAAAAAGTTACAAACATTAAGTATCTTGCCTTCCTATGTAAAAAATTGTAAAAATTGATTTTTTTTAGTTAAGTGATGAAAACTTTGAAGCAATATTTGGGCCCGAGACTTAATTTTAGGTCTATACATCACCTAACCTGTATTTAAGTTCATTATTTACTGAATCGATTGGTTTTTGTTCGATTGTTCTAGGATACACAGAATTGGAGATATTTGCTTTAACTGCAGAACACTGAAATCGCCTAAAATCAGTGTTTCGTTAGCATAAAAATGGCCACTACGAGGAAAATAAAATTAAAAAAATAAAATAATGACATATTTGTATTCACAATAAATGGTAGTTTGTATGGTAAAAGTATAAAAAAATATTAAAAATCATCAACCTCTGGACCACTATTAATGGATTGACCCGTATACATGCATATTCACGTTTGTAACATTTGCGCGAGTAAGTTACCTCTTCATTGAAATGTAAACAAACGTGTGCATTTGGAAAACATCTTGTTTATTCTTATTAATATTGGCTTTATTTTCATTTAATGTGGCAACATAGGTTTCAATTAATTAATGCCTGAAAACTGATATCGTGATTGGATGGTACGCTTCCATAAACTATCACGGCATTGATATTTAAAAGTTAGTTCTCGCAAACACATTTACGCACGGGAATGGCCGTGTATATACAACTTTCAAGAAACACTTCTATCAGTTGAGAGTTGGAAATGGCGTAGGTAGTTGCATGATAGGCTTAACGTAGATAGATGTGAGGTTGTCCGTAGGTAGATGCGAAAATGAAGTTGAGTCTATGCAGTCCGGAAACACCTTCACCGTCCGGAAACACCTTCAGTCCTTGAGTAACCTATTTTTTGCAGGTTGAAGCGATCATGACACGCTTGTGCCATGCTCTTGACGCGCTTGTGCAGCGCTCCTGACACCCGTTAGCAGCGCATTCGACATTCAAAAAAGGAAGTTTAGGAGTGCTAGGCGCGCTGCAGAAGCGCCTTCGTGATAGCTGCAGCGCTACCGCGCAGCGCATCAGATGCGCATCTACAGTATTTTGTGTTTACTGGGACGAGCAGGGTTTACCGGGTCCCTGCAGGGACGAGCCCAGGAATTTATTTCGGGGAGACACTAAAAAAAATAATATGTGTATATATATATATATATGTATTATTTTTAATGAATAAGAAATATGTATTTTTATGAATAAGACGTAAGTAGGACGACATCTAATTGTTTAAATTTTTTTGTAGAACCCCAAATTTTCTGGGGGATTTATCCCCTTTTTCCTCCCCCCCCACCCTGGGTTCTGCCCCCTGCTTCAAACACTCCTTATTATCCCACCAGAGTAACTCCCTCCATGGCATAGTAATCTGCTCATGTATTTGAGGAAAATATATTTTTACGACTGTCAGTACGTACTCATCATGGCTGTAGTAGTAGTTAACCATAAAATGTTGAAAATTTCATTATTATTATTGATTGACACATTACATTTACAGTTCATAGCATCATATACAGCTACATGTAAAATGGTGTCTGAATATGTCATTGCGTTAACAAAAACAAAACTTTTGCGTATCCACAATTAACCCCATAAAACATATTACGGCAGTTATTTTCTCATTGTATTATCATGAATTACAATTGATAAATTAACACATTTATTACTGGAAATATTTGAAGCTGATCCTAGACTTTTCCAGACTTGAATTTTACATGTATGTATGTAGTTAAAATATCTTACTACTGTAGGTACCTCAAATATTAATTGCCTTTCGCCAATCCTGTTCTAACCCATAAAGGATATCTTAACTGACTGATATTTAATTCACTCCATTAGGGTTCATATCTTTTTAAGAGCATGGAGAGTTCTTGAAAAATGCAATTCTCAACTTCCTAATTTTTTAATCTTAAATAGCTTTACCTCACTTTCATGTGTAGTTCATATCACAATCTTGCAGGGTTGACTCAGGATGTTCCTAGCCTCCATGTGAGAATGCAAGCACTCTCTGGTCAGAAGGAAATAATTCGCCTGGTCACTTCTTAATATGTACCACTTTTCTCACTCTTCTCTTAAACCTAAGCACTTTCTGGTTTACTCAGAGGTAATGGAAAATGGACCTAGTTGATAATCATGGCTATCATATCTGCTGTACAGACATTGGAATCACATACATATGCTACTTATATCAGCGATAAAATGTAATCAAAAAACTTTTTGATTTTTTTTATATTTTTACCTCTTTTTAGTAATATGTACATATAAGTATCCATATGGATAGTTATACATAATGTATTTTTTTAGCTTTCTTTTGCTCCACGTACATATTTTTCAATTATTTCAGTGTTAATCGACAGCTAAGAAGATTTGTTGAAGGCTTACCATTCCGGCTGGTGACCAATATCCTCATAATGATCGATTTATGCTTGGCTGTGACTGATGTAGCAGGTAGCTTAAAAGACCGGGATTTTGAAGGGGACAATGTTCCTGTGAGAAATATAGTCTTTACTACATTTGAAGTTATATTTTCATGTTATTTTGTTGGAGAGATTATTCTTAGGATATTTGCATTAGGGTAAGTATCTATTATATAGAATAGACTTTCTATTTAGAATGTTATTAGCCTTAATGTGTGGAGATCATTTTTTTTCTCAATATCTAAAGCAATGTGTTTGTGCATCTCTGCTCTCACAATTTTCTAAATTTATCTCTGTTTCTAACATATAATGACAAATGATTTATGTTTGGTAGCTGTATTGACAATGCTTATTGCTCTAATATACCCATGTGTGTGTATTTGACAGGTGGAAAGAATTTTTTGAATCAACTTACAATATCATAGATACAACAGTTGTAGTTATTACATTCATCATAACCATCGTTGATGTTGCTGTGGAATCCAGCACAATTCGACCTTTCAAGTGAGTGTATCCCTAGTTTCATTAGGCAGAATTATATCTTGAATAAGAGCTGTAATAGGCTGATTGGACTACTACAGCTTATTAGGGATTCTATTTTCATAAATTGACTATGCCTCAGTAGATTCCTAGTTGGATGTTCTTACCTGGAAAAAAAATTTAGGCTGACTCAGGTGTGGATATTAATTATACAAAAATACCTATCAGGACAATGATTATCAACTGTATAATTTGAGTTATGGACCTCCATTCTGATGTGCTATTTTTTTGCTACGTACTAATTTAATAATTACTCTACCATTTGGAGCTAAATGTGAAATGCAGTCTTAATTTTCAAGTTTTATACATGTACTTATTAAAAAATAGCATTGTATACATTTATGTAAATAAATCAACCATTGAAATTATTTCTTTCATTACAGGTTGTTATTAGCTCTTCGTTTGCTCCGAACAGTTCGAATGGTACGCCTCATCACTGAGAGGAAGAACCTTGAGAGAGGTTTGAGACAAGCAGTGTCTCAAAATAAGCGGCGCTATCAAAAAGATGGCTTCGATCTTGATCTCACTTATGTAACAACTCGAGTCATTGCCATGAGTTTTCCTTCGAGTGGTTTTATGTCGGTATATAGAAACCCAATTAAAGTGAGTATCCACAACCAGTCTTTGTTCAATTGAGCCAGACTTGAAAAATATACATATATATCTGGTTGAATATGTGTACTAAGGTTGAATTGTCGATTATATGGTTTATCTCCTACCATTTAATGCCCATAAATTAAATTCTCAACTAATAATGAGACATTTAATTTTGGTATGTTTATTTGATGCTCACTAAGTTTTCCCAAACTCAGAATTTCTGGAACTCTTTCAGTATTTTTCAGTTCTTGGAAGAATTTATATGCATAAAATAAGATATCCACTTATTAATTCTGGCGTCAGATTTCCTGATATTTCATTGCTCAATATTTAGGCATTAATTTCAGTAAACTTCTTTCTTATTAAGCCAATGAAAGCCTTATATTAATATGTACGTATGTAGGTATTTTTCCTTGCTCTCGAAATTTCAATGGAATGAATTAAATAGGTCAGTGTATTGGCTTTCTATATGCATTATTAAAAAATAATTGTGCTTTTGACATTAAAGTAAACATTAAAAGTGTCTTTTTTACCTACCTGCAAACTGCATATTTTTATGCATTTTAATTGGAGTTATAATTTTTAGTTTTTTAGGATATTTGATTCAGATCTATTACTGCAATTAAATGTCAAATAATTAACCAGTTTACAACTTTGTCCTTAGGAAGTGGCTAGGTTCCTTGACACTAAACATGAAGGGCATTATAAAGTTTACAACTTGTGCAGTGAGAGGGAATATGATACAAAATTCTTTCAAGGAAGAGTGGAGAGATACTCAATAGATGACCATAATGTTCCTACTTTGCGGTAAGACATTCTAATGAGATGATTTACCTATAAGTTGGTGCCCCTTCAAGAACTCTTGTTTTGTTTTTATATAGGAGAGGTTAAGGATGGATACCAACACAGTGAATTGTGGCTTTTAACTACTTTATGGCTGCATTGTACATTAAAAAGTATTTTAAGAGTCATCCTAAGTAGATTCCGGTTCATCCCTCAACCAAAATTATAAAACTGGTCATTAATTATAATTGTACCTACTCAGATCTCTCACAAGTGTTTTTTAACAACTTGAGTTGTTAAAAAAACCTTGAATTGATTTTCTGACCCAATAACTATCATACTGTTGTTCATTGAAATAGCAAAATGTGTTGACAACGACAATAGTGTCCTTTGTCTTTATGCACATGCCTACAGCCACCATGATAAACTTATTACCTATTGTGGACAATGGAGGCTATGAGCCATGCTAAGACTGCAGTATATACCATATTGCAGTCTTTCACAATCCTCTCTTCGCATCTTTGTCTTCCTAACTTCTCTATCATCTGTATTCCTCTCCTTGTAAATGCATCTTTTTCAATTACACATATCTCCTTATTTCACTCATAGTCTGAATGATATAGTTCTTGCTTATCTCATTGCTCCCCTGAACAATTTTTTTATTTTTGAGTAAATGGGAAGTGATACATATTTGTAAAATTAAGAAATGTGTGTACAAGTCAATTTAGAACTTAAAAATATGTCCATCATCATGTGCTCACATTCGCCCATCGTTTTCTAAATATTACGATAAATAATCTTAATTTTCATGAAAAATGAAGACAAATGTTGGAATTCAAAGACAGTGTTAAAAGCTGGTTGGATGAGGATCCAATGAATGTCGTAGCAGTGCATTGCAAGGGAGGAAAAGGCAGGACAGGAACAATGGTGTGCATCTGGCTAATAGCTGCTGGGCTTTTGCCCTCAGCAGATGACTGCTTAACATACTTTGGTGATAGACGTACAGACCTGGAAGTGGGCAGCATATTTCAAGGGGTTGAGACTCCTAGTCAGGTAATCAAATTCCTTTTGTATTACGATCTTTTTCTATGGTTTACAATATTGAAAGTTCTGCTGTCATGTACTTGTTCTACACGCATGAAAAAAATATTACAAATAAGATTTATGGATCTACTGGTGATGCTAATGAGATGTTCACTTTCTTGTAGAGCCGTTATGTCCGGTATTTTGAAAAAACACTCAAACAATGGGGTGGTAAGCTGCCTCCTAAAAAGAATCTCATCCTTCGTGCCATTAAAATCAACCAAATTGCTGGTGTTGGGAATGGAAATGGATCTGATTTTTCAGTAGAAATCTCCCTTGGAAGAGATAATGTGGTGTTTTTGGCAGACTTTGGATCTTTTCGGAATTGCCAAGTAAGAAATATGAAGTAAAAAAGATGGTCAGGTATCAGTACTCTTTTTTTAATGGTCATGAAAAATTTTCTTGACTGCTGGTATTAAGAAATAATCATGTCATAAGTAAATGCTTTTTTGGAATTAGCATGCTCTTAGCTCTTCTCTAACACTTCTGGTCATATAGCTGCTACCTATGCAATAAAATTTTATTTTTATCTAGGTAAATTACAATTTCCAAGACGACATGCTAGAAATCCATCTAATCAACAGTCCAATGCTGACTGAAGATGTTAGACTGCTCTTTCAATGCTCATCTGTAAGTAAAATGCTCAAGATAATGAACTCGAAATAGATCTCCAAACGTGCATATGTACACTGAGGCATTTTCATACATATTTGTGTGCGTTTGCACCATAAGGATATCACTAGTGAAAAAAGAACACAAGTTGAAGCCACAGGTGTGACAAAACACAACAAAGAAAATACAAAAAGAGACACGCCAGGTTTTATATAATCTCATTTTCATTTCATTCTCCCATATAAGAGTCTGATGTAGTAAACCAAACTCAAACTTTCAGTTGGCATTGAGTTGACGAAAAAGCTAAATTTTCCTGTGGTTAGCATTAACCAGACATTGTAAAACCAGGCCTTATTGTTCTAAATAATTTGGGAGAATATATCCACCCCTGACATGGGAAAGAAAAGACTGAGCTGGGATGCAGGAGAGAATGGGAGGAAAGTGGTAAGAATTAGGGAAGTGAAAGGAACGAGTATGAGAGAGGATAAAAGAAAATGGGCTAATAAAGAAGGGAGGTATCTGAACTAGGGTGCTTAATTCAGACCGGGTTAATAAAATACTTGAAAAAGCCTGATGCAAAGTCTGCCCCAAGATTTGCAGTTGAATTGGGGAGGAGCAGAAGAGCTGAGGGAAGCAAGGATGCAAACCTTGTAACAGAAATCTAAATTGTAGTAGGAGGGGAAGAGCAGTAGTAGGGAGGCAATTGAGGAGAAAGATTGTAAGAAAATCAGGGGCTTGAGCAGTGTATTGTGGGGAGTTTTGCAGAAGCTAATAAAACGATCAAGAGTAGAGTTGGTGTGTAAGAATATCTTCCACATTATTGTTGTTGGATATCAAAGGAACATAGAGAAGAGAGGGAAAGAACTTTTTCCGAGGGGTTTGGGTGAACTGGATTAAATTCGTACATCTTGCTCAGTGGGGATTATCATACCTACTTAAAATATTCCTCAAATTTGAGTCATGCACATGACATCAAATTTTAAAACAAACTCAAACATATGACCCATACATATGTGCATCAACCGCAGGCATTAATGATTGCTTTAAGCTGATTACTCTTACAAATTTGAAAAAGTCACATGATCCAAAATGGCACCTCAATGGTTTGATGTCACCACAAAGGATTGCTTACCTGCTACATGTGTATTTCAACATGAAAGAATCTCACTATATAATTCATTGCCTTCCAAAAATAAAAACTTTCATTTTCATGAAGTTATGATAAACATATGGAACGTCACATTGAAAAATGATCTTATTACTAGCAGCGGTACAATTCCATGATGTTATCATTCAGATTCTCAATGACGTAGCATTTTGAGAACACCAAGAGCACATAGTTTTTAAACTAATTAGGCATATTTTAATAAAACATTTGCTTGATGACAAAATTTTGATGTTTTCAGAAAGATTACAACTTAATCAGCAAATAGTTTTTATTAAATAATTCAAGTTCCCCATTACAATGGGTTGGTTAGGTTTTGGAGTGGACAGACTATTGGGAGAGGGGTATAGTGGTATTGAGGAAGTGGTAATGCTTTTGGGGAACTTCTGAAGGAGAGGTAGGGACATTTGGGAAAGGTAGTGGTGTCAAGGTAGTCTGATAGGATTGAGGAAAAGCCTTTTCTGGTAATTTGGCGAGACGATGTCTTGGAATTGGGTGAAGCTCAGGGAAAGGTGGTTTTGGTTTATACAATTAATATGTACCCTCTTTGTAGGAGGAGCAGGTGCAAATTGGGGAAGAATTTTTTAAGGGAATCAGGATTATTGAGGTGGATTGAGAGAGTAAGGGAGGGATCATTTGGTTTTATAAATGAAAAACTTAAACTATGTGGTTCCACAATGATATTTTATTTTCACGACCCGGGTTTCGACGTGCTATAACGTCATCTTCAGGTGCAGACTCTACAAAAACTTGGTGTTATATACTGCCCTCAGGAAGGGGGGGAGGTTTGGAGGGAAGGAAGGTAGGGGGGGGGGGGGGAGTTAGGAATTGGGTCAGGGAGGTATCGCGTGCTTGAGGAAAAATGGGGGGGAAGAGAATCCCCGTAGGGAGCACTCTTCTGAGGTGAAGGAGTGTGGAGGGAGGGGTACTTAGTTATACAACAAACCATAATACCTATACATGTTTGGTTGTGAAGGTGGAGATGGAGACACAACCAAACCTGTATAGGTCTTATGGTTTGTTGTATGAAGTACCCCTCTCTCCACACTCCTTCACCTCAGAAGAGTGCTCCCTACGGGGATTCTCTTTCCCCCCCCCCCATTTTTCCTCAAGCATGCGATACCTCCCTGACCCAATCCCAAACTCCCCCCCCCTACCTTCCTTCCCTCCAAACCTCCCCTCCTTCCTGAGGGCAGTATATAACACCAAGTTTTTGTAGAGTCTTGAAGGGCTATCGGGAGAAGGGAGTAGATTTTCTCGCCGATAACACTCGTAAAAACACAAACTCTTTCCAAGCTCGGGTGAGATAAATGAGGAAAACGAACGAAACACAAGTATTATCAATCAATAACTTAACTATCAATATATTTCACAAATCACAAATAGAACCAACCCATAAGTGCGATATTCCACAGGAGAAAAATCATTCGCCTTGACCGGGATTCGAACCCGGATCCCTCGATTTCGCGCCTAGTGCTTTAACCAGTTAAGCTACCGAGGCGTCCTTCTCCCCTGTGGATTATTGGTGGCTTTATAGGAACATGGTGGTCAGGACTGCTAGACATATGATGTCATTAGCAGTCCAAGTCGTGCGCTAAGCGCCACAGTCCGTGAGGATAAAGCCGTACATAGAACACAAGGAGGTGTTCGCTCTTGACCAATTTTGAGGAAACCGGGACTAGCCACGGTAGTAACCTTTACGGAGTCACCCGCAAGTGCACATAAGTGCGATATTCCACCGGAGAAAAATCATTCGCCTTGACCAGGATTCGAACCCGGATCCCTCGATTTCGCGCCGAGTGCTTTAACCAGTTAAGCTACCGAGGCGTCCTTCTCCCCTGTGGATTATTGGTCAAGGCGAATGATTAGAACCAACCCAGTTACAAACAATTTACCCATAGGTCGAGTGCCAGGCGACCGTAATGAAAGTTTCCAGTCGGAAAATAATTTAAGGATACAAGTAAGAGAGGTTGAGCTTCTCCCTTAAGTACAAAATGACTAAGTCAGCAGGCTCACACAACGGTGTTACCCGGTCGCCGTCTCGCAAGCAATAGAGGGCGAGCTCAGCCATGAGTCAGCTGAGGAGGGGGTCTGTCGACAAGGACGAAGGTGGAATGGGTAAGGTCAGGAGGTTGGCGATTGGTAGCCTTGGAGGGGAGGAAAAAATGGGATGGGTGATAGATAGGGTGGCAGTTTTTAATTGGAGCGCCAGGAACTGTGGCTTTTGGTTTCGGCCGCAGAATACAGGATCACAGCCTTTGTGCCTTGGTCAGGATGACCACATTTTTGGTTGCCTTCCTCACTTTACTGGCTATAAAAACGATGCAGGACCTGGTGAGGGAACGGTGCGGCGGAACGGTGTGGCGGAACGGTGTGGCGGAAGGGTGTGGCAGAAGTCGTGGCAGAAGTCGCTGGCAGTAGTCACTGCATTTTGTAGTCGTAGGCATTTTGGCCGTCGTTGGCGCACATGTCTTTAGCGCGCATGTCGTTTGGGCAAGTCCTTCGGCTAAGTCTGGAGGTTAAACAGTCCGCAGAGGGGTAACTGTCCAAATAGGGAAATTGGCCAAAAGAGGGGGGGGGGGGAAATGCCACAGTCTTCACCTGAAGATGACGTTATAGCAAGTCGAAACCCGGGTCGTAAAAATAAAATATCATTCTGGAACCACAAAGTTTAAGTTTTTCATTTATAAAATGAATAAGTTCCACCAAGTTACGCCTGAAACTACCAGTTGGATCATTTGGTGTTGAAGGATTGGCAGCTGTAGTAATTGAGGCATTGATATTTATTATTGGACTGAGATGCTTAGTTGGTAATTAGAATGAGTTTATGAAGAGGGAAATGTAAAGTCTCCACTTCAATCATTGCTCCGTACCTTCTTCAATAGTAAGAACTATGGTATAGGCAAAGTATTGCCTGGTATGGAATATTAGCCACAACAAAACATAACAAATTCACCTGTTAAGTTAATCAATACATAGTTTAATTTTTTTGTATTTATGGGGCTGTGGATACTCACATTAATTTCTGCAAATTCCCTTTGACTACCTCATTGTTCAATGCAAATTTGGTGATGTGTTATTTGTGTAGCAAGAGAAGTAATTAAAATATACCTAGTATGAATGATTCTTTCTCTTCCATAGCTACCAATAATGCATTGCTCTTCTTTCAGAAAAATGTCCCAAAAGGGTATGAAAATGCTCCATTCTACTTCTGGTTCCACACAGCATTTATTGAAAATAACAGGTAAGTATTTTGTTATATGCAATGACAAAGCAAGGATTTAGTTTTTGGGGGTCCATGTTGAGTATTAGTGTGGGGGTGAACGTTTTGAAAATCAGGAGAAAATTGCATTTAGGCAATTAAGAATGCAATTGCATCTGCAGTATAAGTGCTGATTTTTTAAAAAGATTTTTTTATGTGCTAATTTATGAAAGAATATAAAACCCACGGGTTTTTGTTTGAAAATGACAAAATTAAAAGAAAGTAGAAAAAGTAGTTCAGAATGACTAATATTTAGAATTTTAAAAATAATTAAAAAATAAATATAATTTTTTCCTTTTTTGCCCTTTATTTCAATAAACTCAATATTTCAGATCCAGACACTATCTACCCCCCCTCCCTCCCGGCTACTTCACTGTTATATGTATGTATTTTGTACAAGGGTAACATAATAATTGAACAAAATTTCATCTTTCCACATCAAAATTGCAACTAAGTGAAGTTCATTACGGTAAAGAACCAAAGACCTCAGCGTCACCACAATAAGTTATGATTTGGCGAGCATTTTTCAGACCCTGGATGGCTATTGTCATCCATGTGACTACTCGAGGGTTAATTAAAAATGCATGCAGGGAATAAATGAAGCCTCTAGATGGATAAATTGGTGGAGAAAAGTAGGTCGGAAAGCATATCTGTGTACAAGGAAAATAGTTATGAGTGTGAGGAGAATTCTGATTACTTTAATGAAAGGCAGAATGGGGTGTGAAGAGATATTGGATAACAAAGTTGTGCTATAGCTAGATATGCAATTTTTTTATTTTATTCTTCTGTGCTTCAGTGGTCTTAACACTAGGATGGGATGGGTCATTTTGACCCATAACAAGTGTTCAAAATCAAATTTAACAACTCATTTGTGATTACATACATTCTTTTTAAATTTTGTGACTGTGCATTTTTACTTATATTTTACTATTATGGAAAGAAAATTTCGCAATTGTTGTTGCTTAATGTTTTAATTGATATTATCCCTAGAAGGACGGCTATGGGTCATTTTGACCCATAACTTCTCTCTGTATTGGAGTCAATTTTTCTCATTATTTTCTTCTATAATTCACTGATATTTATTTATATAAACTAAAACATATCAGCACACATTTGGATCAGTACTTGAAGCCTTTATATTTTATTTGAATGCCATTCTTCAATAACAGAGCTCTCCTGGCTGCGGCTTATCAAAAGTACAGAAAATTTTTACTTTCAAATAGTCTTTGAATTTGACTTACAATTGAAATCGCCAGATGAATAGGATTAGGAAAACATCACTTTCATTCTGCCGTTGCATACATTATTATCGTATTCATTATTAAAATATGTAGCATAAAATATGACGCCTAGATGATAGGAATGTGAGCACCATTGCTTCTATTCCCAGAAAGAGAGGTTACAGTGGCCAGTGGAGTGAACATTAAAAAGAATATTCCTGACCATCGCTCGCAAATTGCTTTGACCTCTCATTGGAAATACGCACAATCACCCAGACCTTTTTTGTACAAAGTGTCGGCACACTACTTCTCAAAGCTGTCTAGTGGATGCTCCGTGCTCAAGTTGTACAATCATTTCCAGATCCCCTATTCTTTAGTTACAAAGGGAAATCATTCTGTGGGATGCAAAACAGAGTAGGAAGGAGTTTTCACTCGTATGAGAGCACAAAAGTCAATTGCTTTTGTCCCTCCTAGGTATTGGATTAGTGGGTACATTTTCCAATGCAGAAAAACTCTCCAAACCTTACATATGCTTTCTTTGTGTCGTCGGCTACTTTTACCACATGTGGCCGTCTACTAGACCCCTACCGTAGAGGTTAGTGGCAAGTGTCATACATGTACTCCTACTTGGACCTAGTAGGACTGGGGGTTTTCCCGGTAAGGAATGTGGCTACGAGGCAGATAGCAGAAGTGACGAATAGCAAATGAAAAATAGCGAGATAGAAGTGACGAATAGCAAATGAAAAATAGTGAGATAGAAGTGACGAGTAGCAAAATAAGTAGAAAGAAGTGTATTCAAAGATGTAGAAGAAGTGGTGGGATTCCAAATCAAACGAAACCCTAATCTTTCTGGGAAACGCACGCTACTACCTCTAAGGGTCAGAAAAGAAAACAATGTCAAATTTTGAAAAATTGCACAAACACAACCACCAATGTATGTCCTCAATGCAAAAGAAGTGTTTGTGGAAACTGTGCTGAAAAATAACTATGTGTGAATTGTGTAACAAAGGGATCTTACACCTTTCCAAATATATGTGCATGTATATTTCTGTGTACGGATGTGATTTATATATATATATAAATATATATATATAAATCATATAAATATATATATATGTATATATATATATATATATATATATATATATAATAAATATTTCGTTCAAACAGGTGGTGAAAGAAAGAGTATAGGAAACACATAAAATGTGATGACACAATGGTGATGTGAAGATGGAATGATGGCCGATTCCAAGTGAAAAAAATTCGCCTAGACCGGGAATTGAACCACGGACCTTCCGATTTCGCGCCAGCTGCTCTGACCACTAAGCTATCTAGACTACTAAAGAAACACTGGAATCGGCGGGGGGTTTATATGAATCAAACACCCCCAAGATTAGTCCGTAAAAGTCGCCGAGAGATGGCGCTGGACATTTTCACTCACCGGCAGAGAAGAAATTACGTACACAGAAGAGGAAAGCAAAGTTTGAATCAGGCACACAGACAGTGGTAAAGATACAGAACAGGCGTTTCGGGGCACGCAGAGCCCAAGAAGTAGAAATGAGCCATTCCGGCCATACAACCATTCATTCATTCACTCAAACCGCTCACAGGCGTAAATAATAAATATTTCGTTCAAACAGGTGGTGAAAGAAAGAGTATAGGAAACACATAAAATGTGATGACACAATGGTGATGTGAATCTTGGGGGTGTTTGATTCATATAAACCCCCCGCCGATTCCAGTGTTTCTTTAGTAGTCTAGATAGCTTAGTGGTCAGAGCAGCTGGCGCGAAATCGGAAGGTCCGTGGTTCAATTCCCGGTCTAGGCGAATTTTTTTCACTTGGAATCGGCCATCATTCCATCTTCACATCACCATTGTGTCATCACATTTTATGTGTTTCCTATACTCTTTCTTTCACCACCTGTTTGAACGAAATATTTATTATTTACGCCTGTGAGCGGTTTGAGTGAATGAATGAATGGTTTTATATATATATATATATATATATATATATATAAAACCATTATATATATATATATATATATATATATATATATATATATATATATATATATATATATATATATATATATATATATATATATAAACCATATATATATATATATATATATATATATATATATATATATATATAAACACTTGACAGGGGGTGGGAAAAGAAAAGTAAAAAGAGAGGACTTACTGGGAAGTTTCGGGCGTGTAGGCCCTTCTTCAGCTGTAGAAAATTGAGAATTTCTTCTACTACCGCACTTCTCAATTTTCTACAGCTGAAGAAGGGCCTACACGCCCATAACGTCCCAGTAAGTCCTCTCTCTCTTTTTACTTTTCTTTTCCCACCCCCTGTCAAGTGTTTTTATTGTTGTGGCCTATTGGCAAAATTTTCGTTTTGTGTGTGTGTGTGTATATATATATATATAGATGTATTTTTTTTTAAAAGGTTATGAAAAAATAATACTTATCAAAGAAAAGGATATTTATCTACATATGCACTATGTTCAGCTAAACGTCTTTATTTTCTATTTTTTACGCTAGAGAATGGCCTAACTAAGATGAGCACTGCTGAAGATGATCAACTGAAATAATTTTAATTTTTAACAAATAATTAGTAAAAATGATTTTATTTTCCTAATAATGTGTAGATAAATCCTTCCCAATGTTATTTGTGGAAAAAATAAAGTAATGGATGAGCTCATATTCTAGGGCCATTCATCATGTAGCTAATAAGTAATTGTTTCTTAGCGGATGGTTTTAAGGTGAATTCCAGTTCTGGTACAATTTAAACAGGAAAAAGCCTTCATATATTTCTTATTCTGAGCAGTTCTGAGTTTTTAGGAACAGCCAGATAAAAATAAATGGGAATTTGCATTGAACTAAGTGAACTAAGCTTCCGAAGCCATGTGAAGTATCTCTCTCCATTTTCTGGTTGTCAACAGCATGGACGGCTTAAGTCGGCTATTGTTGTGATCACAAGCAGATCCAGCATCTGACCACCAGAAAATGGAGAGAGATATCCGAACAGGCTATCCGTATGTACAATTTTGGTAACAATTTTTATCACTAATGGGAACTACCTAATTAAAAATCTAATATAGTCTAAACCTAAGGTCTGGGTGTAATTTCCATAATATCCATAGAAATTAATATTATTTGCATTGATTTCAGGTTATACCTATCCAGAGAAGACTTAGATAACCCACATAAACGGAAAACTTGGAAAACATTCCGCAAGGGATTTTCAGTTGAACTTTCATTTGAAAGCCCCGAACTTGTACATTAAAAAAAAAGAAATTTAAATTATAATTATACAATGCCTCAACTTATGAGCCTATTTCTGTTACACTGTTGTACAGTTTATACATTTTTGGTATAAACTTGTTTTCACAAAATACCAGAAGTATTATTATGATGTAATCCATTCCCAGTACAAACAATTGTGAGCTCTGGGCAAATCATTTTGTTGTTAGTTTTTCATGGCATTAATTCCAATTTTCCTTGCCCACATGTTGAAATATGCAATATCATGTTGCCATTTAGCAACAAAGCAGAAAATGTGTGGAAAATATAGACTTTAGTTAAATGGTTTGGTTAGTGCTAAGTACTTAAAGCTTATGAGAGGAATGAATTTTTGTCCAAAATAGTTAATAATAAAATGAATGAAAAGGATCAAGGCGTTAAATTATGCAGAAGAAACAATCATTGCACAACATATAGAAACTTCGTTAAAAGGAATAACCAGATATTTGTGCTTCAGTTGAAACCTAAGATTGCACATGCTTAATTTGCCAGGCAGCTGCTTGGACCACCTCTGCATCCAAAATAAATACAGCTTAAGTGGCTTGTGTGCCATGCTTTTGCTGGGCATACTTTTGTAATAAATCTATCTCACATATACGTCAAAACATCGCAAAAATACTGTCAATTTTATAACCATTTGAACAATGAAACTAAACAAGCAAACTTTCAGCAGCATTTTATAAACAAAATAGCATTTCCTTGAAGAGGTAATTAAATCACTGACATGGAACCAAAAGGATTTTAAAAACTACCCCTTTCATTATAAATATGGACTGCCTGGATGAGATTACAATCTGAATTCAGTAAATTTTTGTTTATTTGTAACAATGGATCTTCCAGAGTAAAATACTTAGGTGAGGCACTTGATGAACTCTGGTCCTTTTTGGATAAGAAAACCACGATTCAACTGCAGTGTATGAATGTATGCAGTACCATTCCAGCAAAAAATTTTAAATTGAACCTGATCAATCATGACTGCCTAGAAACTTCCATGCTAACGCTGATGCTAGCTGGAACGGGAGGAAAATAGGGTGAACAGCTAGTTAATATTATTTTTCAGATGAGACTCTCACTTAATGAACTGATCCACACTGATTAAATCTGGTGGATTCCTATGTTACCAGGAATTATAGGGTGGGGAGGGGTCGGCCAACCCCCCATCATCTGCCCACCCCCCCCCCCCTTACTCTGTATGGAATGCACTCTTCAATAGACTTTCTAATAAGTAGAAATAAAGAATTGTTGCCTCTCACTTCGTTTTCTTATTAAATGGACGAAGCTAAGCAAAAAGCTAGCTATTTAGAAGGTTAAAACCCTGCAGTGGAGAGAAAGAGAGCACAGTAAACATTTCCTCAATCAGCTTGCCTTCCCTTAACACAACCTTTCACATGGTGATTCACAACCTTTCTTTTTAGCAGCCCATTTCCCTTGGCTTCACCTGGTCGAGCACAAAACGTAAACATCCTATACCTAAATAAAACTTTTTCCAAGTACCCCTCAACCAACAAGCATGCATCCTAAAGGGTAAGTGTACCAAGTTTGGAATCACAGTACTACTAGTACTAGTAGATCAGACGGCTTGTAATTAGGCTTGGAGGTTTAATGAAAGCTTTCAAGCCTAGGCTTATGCACTAACCTAAGGTAATGCCTGATGCGCAGGGGTGGGGTGCCCTTGTAATTCCTAGCAAAATGGGAAAAATGGTAATCATGAGGTTTTTCAGATTCCCGGAGGATAGACCACCCCTCCCCTTTCCATCCAAAACAACAGCTTAATCCGCACCTGCTGACGCCAACTCGAGTGATTTATTGGTTAATGACAAGACGAACAAGACAGCCTTGGGGAACACATGGGCTAAAAAGTAGAGGTCACCAAGGTCCACCAACGTATGGGCATTATTTAAAGTATATCTAAGATTTTCATCAAAGATGACATATCAGTCAAATATGCGGAGTCTCTCACGAGGATCCTGATTTCCGTCATTTACTTCACGAGAATACGAAAGAATAAAAGACCCTAGCATCGAAGGACCCTATTAGCATTGTTTCAACTACCTACGCTATCTCCTGATAGAAATGAAACAAAATAACAGGTGACGTGTATGGATCTTATTTTTCCTGCAAATATATAGTGGCAATTCTGCCTATTTAAATATCTTCATCAACCCGTTGGTACGGCCTGCATGGAAGATCTTTCAATGTTTGGAACCAAAAGCTTCGAAAATTCGCACTTCTACCCTAAATAACGTGACAACAGCCATTAAGAATAAAATAATAGCCATTCCGGTGACAATACTAGCACATTCCTGGTAATGCAAGATATATATTGAGCAAAATAAGAATCAATCTTCTATCGTGTAACTGTATTTCCGTGATAAAATCTTATCTGTATTTATTCGGAATATGAGTGCACGTATAAATCGACACCCTCTTGGTTACTTTTCTCCCGGGAGCAGCAACGAAGTTGCCGCGCTGCAGTTACCGGCACAGAAGCTGGATGATTCACTTATGGTTGACTTGGCCACGGCTCCCCTCGATTACGTTACTTCATTTGGATCACACTGGTAACAATCCTTCCAACACTACTTCCAGGTATTTTCCCGAATACTGCAGGACCAAGAGCTCGAACAGAGATCAATCGGGCTCTGGATCAATCAACTCCGCATGCCCACCCTAGGAGACATGCGCACTACCATGAAATGTAGAAGCGTTACATTCGTGAATGTTCTGGGAGGTTTAAAAAAACTAGGTCATGATGAAATGGATGAAACTACAAAGACACTTAGTTTTACTGAATAAATTCTGGAGGTACTACATTGATCGTGTGTTCATAATCTTTGACGACATTGCACTCCATTATGAGAAATGAAACAATTGGTGAAAACACGTCATGGTAAAGGTGAACTTTCGCCACACAAACCAATTTCATAAGATTCGCCCAGTTTAAGCATAACTGGCAAATCTAGACTAATTTTAATGTTGATGAATCGATTACGCTATATAAGTTAACAATGGTAGAAAGCGTATTTCGCACTTACACTGAAATTTCACGAGACAATGTCACGCACACATATTTGGACACTTTCGGATGAGTTTATCATTTTCAATGCACTTGCAGTGAATAGTAATGCATTAGGGCCTTATCAGCAAAGCTAGGCGTTCACTACATCGACCTTTTTTTTCCTGAAAATCGAATTCAGCCTTCATTTGAAAATGTTATCATGGCAGTCGATTATTTCAAATTTTCAACACATTTAATGCAAACCATCCGATGGATAAGTGGGTTGAAAGACTAACTTAATATTGTTTAACTATCCGAAGTCTCTTGCTTGCATATTAAGAGGAACAAACAAATGTGGATTAAGTATTGGTGGTATTGGGAATTCTTTTAAGTGATCGCGCTCTTCGCTCGTTTGTAAGGTTCCCCTAACGCAGTCACATTGAAGACACTTGCGTGTATATAATCTTTGACACTTGCTTTTAATTAGCGGCACCACCCAAGTCTTCTAGCAATTAGACGAAAGCATGCCCACGCCGCAGAGATGACGGTTTTGTTCGAGGAAGGTCCCATTTAAGTGGAAAGAAAATTGAAGACAGCATTCACAATCGGTAACATTCATTCCGTTGACAAGCAGGGCATGGATGTGTAAATTCTAAGTCATCCATTAAATATTCCATCACAGAAATCAACGGAAGATAGGACATTTATTAAAGGTTCGATTAATGCCAAAATTAACGTGTACTTCTGAGTATTATAGCTCCGATATTGACGTCTAATGCTCTAAATATCATCCCCATTGCATCGAGAAATACACCACTTTCTTCATGGGTGACAATAAAAGTTGTAAGCCTGTTAAAAGTTCATAAACATTAAAACATGCTAAAAAAATAAACGTGGCAACAATGTCCAAGACCCACATGGCCTGAAAAATCTATAGGCACCGTCCTCTAGAACATTCTGGAAGCTTCTAGAAGGATTCCGTCAATACCGGAAGTTTGGAATATATTAGTGAAAACAGCTGTGTTGTAAACTTATAAAATTAAAATGCGTTCCTTTTGGAATCTTTTCATCAAATTAAAGCTTTATGATATCATTTTTATTTAGTTTAAACAATATTGTTGCATATTATATATCGTAAAACTGATTTTATTCTTTTATAAGAAAATAAGGTTTAAGTTGATAGAATGTTCTGGGAAGAGGGAGGAGCTTAAACCGGAAGTGCAGAACAACTCCTAATTTCGAGAAAGATCCCCGCGAGTGCCTTTATACGTGAGCCAGAGCTTGAGCCGGCGTCATATCTGATTCAGAGTTGGTGTGATACGGTGCGAGAAAGGTGTGGTGCTCGACGATAAATTTGTGAAATCGAACTTAAGTGATAACCAGTCTATCAGCGTAAGTTTCGTGTGTGCACATTTAGTCCTTCATTGGAGTTAAAGTTAAGAATGTCGTCGTTAAATGAAATTATTCATTTGCAGATGCCTGAAGACGTGCAGATGCAGTCTGATGCGGAGGTGGAGACGTTCGCATTTCAGGCTGAGATTGCTCAGCTTATGTCCTTGATTATCAACACATTTTACTCAAATAAGGAAATTTTCCTGCGAGAATTGATCTCGAACTCGTCTGATGTAAGTTAACATTCCGGTGAAGAGAGAGTATTAGTAGTTGTAAATTTGTTGCATTGAATAATTACCTCCTTCGTTACAGGCCCTGGATAAGATCCGGTATGAAAGTCTGACGGACCCCTCCAAACTCGAGAACGGGAAAGATCTGTTCATTAAGATTATTCCCAACAAGAATGATCGAACGCTGACCATCATCGACACGTAAGTATTGTCTGGTATGGTTGCATATTTGTGTATGTACGTATGTATGATGTTCGCTAGTCTTATGCTGTAATATTCTCTACAGCGGAATTGGTATGACCAAAGCGGATCTTGTTAACAACCTTGGAACAATTGCTAAGTCTGGTACAAAAGCTTTCATGGAGGCGTTGCAGGCTGGAGCCGATATTTCGATGATCGGTCAGTTTGGTGTTGGTTTCTACTCAGCTTATCTAATCGCTGACAGGTAAGTTTGAATAAAGTTGTTTGTGGATTGGTATTTGTTGATGGAAGTATCATCATAATTTCTTATTTGTTCTCTTATATTTTCTAGAGTAATTGTGACCTCAAAGCACAATGATGATGAGCAGTACACATGGGAGTCTTCTGCTGGAGGCTCTTTCACTGTGAGACCTGACGCTGGCGAGCCTATGGGACGCGGGACCAAAATTGTCCTCCACGTGAAGGAGGATCAAGCAGAGTTCCTGGAGGAGCGTAAAATTAAAGATGTCGTGAAGAAGCATTCTCAATTTATTGGTTATCCAATTAAGTTGATGGTGGAGAAGGAGCGTGATAAGGAAGTGTCTGACGATGAAGAGGAGGAAAAGAAAGAGGAAGAGGAGGAGAAGGAAGACGATAAGAAACCAAAGATTGAAGACGTCGAGGATGACGAAGAGGGTGGGGATAAGAAGGGGAAGAAGAAGAAAACTGTTAAGGAGAAGTATACCGAAGATGAAGAATTAAATAAGACAAAACCAATTTGGACCCGCAATCCAGATGATATTAGCCAGGAAGAATATGGAGAGTTTTACAAATCTCTTACAAATGATTGGGAGGACCATTTGGCTGTGAAACACTTTTCTGTGGAGGGACAGCTCGAGTTCAGAGCGCTTCTGTTTGTCCCTAGGAGGGCCCCGTTCGACTTGTTTGACAACAAGAAAAGGAAGAACAACATTAAGCTCTACGTGAGGAGGGTGTTCATCATGGACAACTGCGAAGATCTCATCCCCGAATATCTTAACTTCATTAAGGGTGTCGTAGACTCGGAGGACCTTCCGTTGAACATTTCCCGAGAGATGCTGCAGCAAAACAAGATTTTGAAGGTAATTATCATGTCCAATGGCTCTGTTTACAATGTACCTAACGAATAGGGCGATCGTACTGACGCAGAATATTCATTTCAGGTTATTAGAAAGAATTTGGTGAAGAAGTGCTTGGAGCTGTTCGAGGAGCTTGCAGAGGATAAGGAGAACTATCGGAAGTGCTACGAGCAATTCGGAAAGAATTTGAAGTTGGGAATCCACGAGGATAGCCAGAACCGAAAGAAACTTAGCGAGCTGCTCAGATATCACACTTCCGCGTCTGGTGATGAGGCCTGTGCCTTGAAGGACTACGTGGGCCGAATGAAGGAAGGCCAGCAGAGTATCTACTACATCACAGGAGAAAGCCGCGATCAAGTTGCAAACTCAGCCTTCGTCGAGAGGGTGAAGAAGCGTGGATTTGAAGTGGTCTACATGACTGAGCCAATTGACGAATACGTCGTCCAGCAGCTTAAGGAGTATGATGGTAAGAAAATCCGCTTAGGAGTGGTCAACTTTATGTATTTGGAGTTGAAGCGTTACTTACGCAATGTTTTTCATATTTTCAGGCAAGACACTGGTGTCAGTGACGAAGGAAGGCCTGGAATTGCCAGAAGACGAAGAGGAGAAAAAGAAGAGGGAAGAAGATAGGACGAGGTTGGAGGCCCTCTGCAAAGTCATGAAGGACATCCTTGATAAGAAGGTGGAGAAGGTAGTCGTGTCCAACAGACTAGTCTCATCTCCTTGCTGTATTGTTACCTCACAGTACGGCTGGACTGCCAACATGGAGAGGATAATGAAGGCTCAAGCTCTTAGGGATGCATCAACACTTGGCTACATGGCTGCCAAGAAACACTTGGAAATCAACCCTGATCATCCAGTCGTCGAATCTCTTAGGAAGAAGGTGGAAGCTGACAAGCATGACAAGGCTGTGAAGGACCTTGTTTTGCTCCTGTTCGAGACTGCTCTGTTGGCATCTGGATTTTCCTTAGAGGATCCTCAGGTGGGCTGCTTTCTCCTTAACTTAATGCGAGTTTGTTATTGACCACTATTTTATATTAGGATGCTTATGGTTTCTGCGAAAATGTCATTAGTATGATCTCTTTTCACAATGTTATCATGGAATTTGCCATTATAATTTCTTTGAAGTTAATATTTCTGAAATGGACTCTTAAGCACTACTTATTCACAGTAAATTTCACAGCTTCAGGCTCTACTTTGTAGAAACTTTTAATATTCTTTATAATAAAGTTTGGTACTTTTCTACACAATTAATTTTTTGTAACACACAATGCGTTTCATGAATTTTATTCACCTGACGATGTCATGAAATTAGTGAAAAATGTAATTTAATAAAATTGAAAGTGTAGGAAAGTACCAAACCTTATTATATTGAATACTACTTAGAATATGTAAAAGTTAGTGTTGTTTGCTAGTAAATTTGTAAAAGATTTTCAAGAGATTTAGACTGCTCAGCTGTCAGCAAATTGGCAGTAAATCTATCTTATGTCCTTCAAGTGGTACACCTTGTTGACTGCTTTTTGTTGTATTTTCAGGTCCATGCTGCTAGGATCCACAGGATGATCAAATTGGGGCTTGGAATAGATGAAGATGATGCTGAAGAAGAAATGCCTGCTGGTGCTTCTGAGGAGAAGAAAGATGAAGAGATGCCCCCTCTTGAGGGTGATGCAGAAGACGCATCAAGAATGGAGGAAGTGGATTAGGCTGTGCAGTGTTATCTGGACTATTATTACAATTTCATCTTCTTTCATTCACATTCCTGTTCATTCATAAATCAGTATTTGCCCAGTTGGCCATTGTGTGGCCCAAGAAGTGGTGGGTACTAGTTGCCAATTCTTTTTGAGTGAGTTATTTGTGAATGTGTTCCTTTTAAGTGAAAACCCTCTCTATTGAGAATTATTTAATTCATGTTTTGACATTAAATGTCTATTGAAGGTTAATCTTAATAAATGAGTTATTTATACCAAGTTCATATTTTCATTGTGTGCTATAGTAATAGTTTGAAATGGGCTGCTCAGGTTAAGTAGTATTCAAGCCGTGCATACAATTGTGCTTGGAACTATTGTAGGATTCTAAGCTGGCCATGTGACAGAAGTTTCTTCTAAATTTGACTTACTATTGATACTGGGAATAGGAATGCTAAATTCATACAGGTTATTTATGTAAATAAAGTTAAAATAATACTCTGCTCAAGAGGCTTTGACTGAAAAAGTAATGCTGGCTACTGCGCAGTCATCAAATAGATAAAAGTATAATCTGTGCAATGCAATATTTTTGCAATTTAAGGCATGTCTAAGCATGTGTTAATATTGATTGCATCCTAAAACTGCAGGTAATTCAACACTTGATATTGAGTAAGATGACATTGGGTCCTAGACATGTTCTTATAATGCGGCCTACTGTAACAGGAGAATTGCTTGAAAGAACATTGTGGCTAAATTGTGAAGTGCTAAAACTAATAGATGTAATAGTATGAAATCGATAAAAAAAGCTAATTTGTATTGCTTGACTAGCTTTGTGTGTATCATTATCAAAGTGTATAAGGGTGTGAGGCCAAGTGATGGATGATATGGTATTAAAGACCTGAATGTCATGCTGAGCATGAAAGTAAAGCTCGTAAGGATGATTTGTGCACCAGGGAATAAAATCTCTTTGCTGTAGCTAGCTACTAAGTTCTGGAAATCATTTAAGTGCTTACCCCTGCATACTGCAACATCATGTCACATGAATATGCAAAATCATAATGGCAGATCATAAACTGAGAAATTTTGCCTGGAAAATTCAATATCTCAGGCAAGGCTCTCTTAGGACATGCCAGGGCCCTTTGGCACACAAAACTTTGGGGCCCCATTGGAAAGTAAAAAACGAACGACAAGAAAGAATATTTTTCTGTTATGATTTTATATTTATTATACTTATAGTTATATATTTAATTAGTTTCACCAATTAGCATATAATGCATATCTATTATTGTTAAAATGTTCACTCTCTGGAAAAAAAATGAAAATCTGACGGTAATTTTAGTAGGTATCCACTTGAAATTCGAAAAAAATTGAGCTCCTTTTTTGTCTAAGCAAATATATATTGGCATTTCGGGGCCCCTGGGCTTCGGCCCCATGTGCCCTTATGGTAAAGACTATTGATCTCAGGTCATGTCAAAGCACTTAGAGCATCCCCTGGATACCAATTCCAATCTAGGTGAATAACTTAACTGTATTTCACACATTATTGTACCTTGGTAGATGGCTTCTGCTTGACCAGTTTGTCCTGAAATAAAGAAAGTAATCCATCTAGTACGTCCACTTTATTTAAAAATTCACAACACTTGTTTCGGCTTATCACTAAGCCATCCTCGGGTACAATTTGAATTTTGAAATAAAGTGGACGTACTAGATCGATGACTTGCTTTATTGATATGAAGTTCCACCACATCTCGCCTGACACCGTTGATTTCAGTTTGTCCTGTATGTATCAATTTGAATCCTACTTTCAACCAATCATTAGGTACACTTTCAGTTTAAGGCAGCATCATTGTGGTGAAAAGTATTTTAGCAATGTACTAGCACTGCTGGTTCATTCACATCCTTCAACAGGATATGTTGTGGAAGTCTAAGTTAACTTCTAATAAATCTAAATTAACTTTGAAAAGAAAAGGGAAAAAAGTCTGCAATTACAATTTGAAATTAAGTTTGCCCTCAGAACTTAGCCATATGCCATTAATTAGAGCCACTTGCTCAGTAAACAGTTCACTTATGTATCTATCTTATGGATGCAATTTTGATCATGATGATGTCTACAGTCCACTAGGAATGAAGATAAATTTGCCTTCTATCACTCCTGAATGAATACACTTGAGGTGCAATCAGGGTCAGACTGGCCTTAAATGGGAATTCCGGGAAATGTCCAGTGCTTCACAAAGCTAAAAGGGAAGGGTTGGCCATTGGATGCCAGGGCTGAAATCTCTTCCCAGTCTGACCCTGGATGCAATCACATAGGTAAGAAATTATGGAAGGCCTGGTATATTCTTTACATTAACCTAAAAGGCAGGAAATTTAAGTTCACTTGCTGCCAGGTCTGAAAAATGACTGCTGGAGTAAGCAAAAACTAAAAAGAAAGATTAAAATAAAATCAAAGACATTTAAGGACGAACTTAATATGAAATGTACTCTAGTTAATGGCAAACATAAGACATTACATTTTCATGTTTTGATTAGGCCGAAAGAGAAAATCCCTTACTGACACTGACAAATGAGTTGCCCAGCACTTTTTTAAGTAACGACGAAGAATAAGATTCATGGAGGACATTGAAGATGTCACTTCAAGATATCTCAGGCTTAACTAAATTTAAAATTGTGCCATCAAGGCTACCCATTCCAAAAACATCAAGGAAGAGACAAAGCAGATACCTAAATATTATTTCATCCCCACACAATGCTAGACATTTCGGCTTTTATAATTATAAATGGATTTTGTAGTAATGTTAAACCATTAAGGGAATTACCATATTTGACAGCACATAAGATGCACCCCAATTTCAGCAGGGCATACTCAAGGAAAGCGACCATTAGTCTGTGGAAGGCCTTACCTTCACCTATATGAACCATGGGTGATTTTTTTATCCATAATTTTGGAAAAAAGGTGTGTCTAATATGCCATCAAATACAATAACTCTTGGACCTTCCCACATCACAAATAATTCATTAAATATGTTTCAACTCACTCGGTCATCATCAGAGAGCAACAAGATACCCTTAAGAAATAACATACACATATCTATACTATTTTCATTAGTGGGGATGGTTTGAAGAGACAGGAGCAGGCAGCATTGTATGTAATAAGTTAATACTACATACGTGGTTGTCCAGGGTATATGATAATGAGGATTGCACATTTAGATAAGTATTGGAGAAAGGGGCCCCACGTTATTTGGGATCAGTATTGTTTGGCATTGAGCTTAAATGGTACATTAGTTTCTCTTTCCATCATAGATTCTATGCCACTGACCATGGTGGCACCGGGGTCAAGTCCTCGACTGCTAACCCTAAGATCGCAGGTTTCAAGTCCCACCAGGGTGGATTTTTCACCACCCAGGGAATGGGTTTGTGAGCATAATTCATTTTATATAAAAAGCAAACTATGGACCCATTTCAAATCTACGAGATGTTCACGGCTATAATGCAAGATGTTGAAAATGAGGGAGGACAAAAATACATAATGTGAAGACATGAAGGAATCAATAGGAAGAAAAGAGGGTGAAGAGAGATGATTATGTTAAATATGTTTCCATAAGTAAAGTATTGCTCATCAAGTAGGTAGTTTCCAAAGACACTATCATGTATTCATCAGAATATAAGGATGAAATGACGAAAGAAGTTCCTACTGCTCGGGGAGAAAAAGGTAACTCAAGCTCAATAAAACTCACAAAAGGAACTACTGCCGAAGCTTGAGTAAAACCTGTAATCATTGAAATTAAAAAAAAAACAATTACCGTTGTATGACAAATACAGAAACCATTCCTTAATTTATTCCATAAAAAGTAATGAACATGTTACAATGATTCATGTAAAACATACAAAGAATATCCATGGGTTAGGAAAGGATAGAAAACTTACAGCAGTTAAGAATGTTACCATCACACATTCTTCTAGTTTTCAATACTTAACAAGTATTTTGTCACAAATTAATAATGACAAGTTTATTTTCTGAGGAAATTGGCCCTCTCAATATACATATGTATAGGTACTCAATTCATTGCAAAAGATCAAACTTGAGAGAAAAATTTATCAATCGCCAGGGCCATTTCACTAGAAAAGGTATTGCTTAATCCACAATCTTAGTAACTACCTTCAGGTGACAGATGCAGGGCTAGAGAACAACGAAAAAGTGGTCCCAGAATTCATGTGCCACTCTGCAACTAACAAAATAACTCACAACTTTTGGAGTTACACAGATAACATAAGCAACAAGAAAAATATGGTGAGTATTGAACTTCAATGAGCAAGAGTGCAGAAAATGATACGCATTGATTTCAGAACACTACAATTTCACAGGTACAAAATGAGGTCACATTTTTGGGCATGTTCTAAAATCAAATCCCTGTGCCACATCCAAGTTGAACCATTTTGCCCTCATCGTGAAATGAGATTAAATAGAAGTGGTATAAACTTTATAAAATGACACATCATATGCAATAGCGTTGATTTGATTTCAGTTAGTTGGCTCTCTAGTGTGGAAGTGAATGGAGAATGCTGTGGCTCAAAATTTCTTTCATGTTACAGCAAGCATTGCCAGGAACTAAGTACTGTATGTACATGCTGGTTTACTCATCTTCATATGAAATGAATTACAAGATGTAAAGGGGTGAACCAGAATACACATAATTTAACTCAAGAAGACACTCGCAGCAATGCTAGGGAAACTTTGAGTCACAAATATCCTTCACAAACAGCCACACCCAAAGGCCATTTCAGCTTTCACAAAATGATGCATTCAGATAAAGTGGATCCTCCTGTGCCACTGGAGCTTCTTCTCTAAACAACAGCAATATGCTGGTAGAATTAAATCCCAATCCATAGCACCTTTATATAATTCATTAAAACAAATGCATAGAGACAAGAGGTGGGACTCGTTAAAATTCAGAGAATACAAATTAAGTCAACATAAACTAATTGTTTTGCAAATTTTGCAGGAGGAGTTTACGCCAACCTATCACTTCCTTATGGTCAAGAATACTCATTCAATAAAATCATCATACTCCCAAATGAGGTGATGATGAAATCGTTAGAAAGTAAAAACAGAGTTAGAAGAAATTTAGAAAATATAGTTAAGAATTAAAACACTCTCCCATTAAAGTCTGGGAATTAGATATAATCTGTTCATGTAAAACAATTTTTGAGGCATTGAAACGAAGACAATACATTTCCTTATTACAACATAAGAAACTGTATTCTTTGCCCGTGAGGAAGGATACACACACACACATATGCAAAATGGGTTTTGATAAACAAAAATATAATAAAAAGGAGCCATCAGGACATTTTATGTACATTGACACTTAAACTTATCAGTCGAATGTAAGAATAGAGGCTGATAAGGGCATGAATTCACTGAGATTTAACCTGCATCATGTCAGTTGTTTCCTAAGGGTACAAAATACTGAAAAAAATTGCTTCCTGGAAATTTTTTTGGGGCAAAAGCCCCCAGTCTGTTGGGTATAAACCTCAATTGTATCACCGTCTTCCATCTCCAAGTGAGATGGAGTGTCCGCTTCGGTAATAGGTTGGCCATCAAAGCGGAAACGTGCTATCTCCTTTGCAAGACCCTAAAAGGAGAAAAAATACACATGTACCGCTTCATCCATGCTTTCGACTTTTGTTTGCATTAGAAAGTGAACACAGAAACAAACTCTCAGTAGGAGGCAATGTTATTCAACTCAAACATCTTGAAATCGTAATCTGCATTCCTATGAGTAAGTTGAAAATGGAGAGAATGCCTGTTTGCAAAACAAATGTAGCCTGAAGTGTTATAATGGTGGGCTTGAGGAGCACTTCATGATGAAGGCTGCAACAACATTTCAGTTTACTCTATTAATAGTTTAGTGGTACAGAATAGGAGAATAAGTCACGCTAGATCAGAAAGACCCCGATATACAACAAGAAATGAAGACAACACAAAAATAGCCTCTAGCCTAGAGGTAACTTGTTCTCCCTTCGATGGTGAGTAGCATACTATCTCATCAAAGTTACTTAAGATTAAGAGTTAATTATTAGAATACTACCATGTAATCTTTAGTTATATTACATTATGATTATAATAATGCCGTGTAAACATTTAGCCACTATGAAGTTCATACTTGCATAAGGAGCTTCTACAGGGTGGCCACAAAGTTTTAATTTTGAAATTCCCTAACATTTCCACGAAATTCCCAGACAAAACGTCTCCCTGAAACAAAGTGTACAGTGATTTTTTATGATTTTTTAAATTATAGATGACACGAAACTTAATAAAATGCATTGCTATATTTAAGATGCAGGTGCTATCAGTGCATTTTGAAAGAAAACAAAAGTCAGTTCTATAAATTGTCATTATATTTTAAATAAATGTTGAAAGCACAAAATGTAATAATAACATATTACTACAAAACAAAAGAAATTTAAAGGTCAATATAAAAACTCTAACCTTGGATAATAATATTGAGTAGCTAAGACTGAGAAGAAAGTGCAATATATAAGGAATACTATGAAGAAAAATGGCTTGTAGGCAGGAAAGCGGTGCGAGGGGCAAGGCACTTCCCTTCATCGTGTACACAGTATGACCTGAACGGTCAGTGGACAAGTGGTGAAAATTATTCCAAAAGTGTTGAAGAAATAGAAATGCATGATTGATACAACATAGCTTTCAACGACTATTTTTCCTGATACATGGCCGTCTGAGCGATCTTGCACCACGAGCGTTCGATAGGTACACATTCCCACACATTTCAGGCCTGCCTTTCAGCCAAGATATTTGAAAAGGTAGCCGGGCAGAGCCAAAGGGAGGAAGAAAGAACTGGCAATGAATGGCCCGACATATCGGATGGCGGAGGAGACAAAAGAAGTACATACATGGAACATAAGCCGAGCCACTTGTAGAGGCGTGACTGCTATGAGTTTCCCTGACAAGACATGAAAATCCCTGACATTTCCCTGACAGCAAACCTCTTTTACCCGACATTTCCCTGACATGTGGCCACCCTGTGCTAGCAAATTTTCTACAAAGTAATTTGTGTGAAAAATGTGATTGAAAGTTCTTTGCTGCCTATCTTTATTGTCAAATGTCGATAAACCAATATAAAATTGGCTAAGTCAAAGGAATTTACCCTTATCAAAATTTCTACGAGGGGGTACCCAAAAGAAACTAAACTGATGTTGTGGTGGGCGGAGTTTTTGAAGTACCCTGTTATGTGGCTAGGGGCGTATACCATTCCTGAGTCAGCAAGGCAAGCGTCGTTGCTAAGGAATGTTCTCTTTTTTTAATAAGAATTTGTAAGTAACAATTGTTTTGTGTGCTCGTCATTTTTACAATGACTGATTATCGTGAACAGCGGGTGGCCGTAAAGTTTTGCTTCTTGCTCAGAAAAACTGGCAAAGAAACACTTGAAATGTTAAACACGGCCTACTAGGATGATGCAATCAGGAAAAATCAAGTGTTTGAGTGGTTTTTCCATTTCAAAAGAGGCGAAATGTCAATTGATGACAAACCTCACTTGGGTCGTCCTTCCATGGCCCGAAATGATGAAAATTTGGAAAAATTTTGCGAAATCGTCATGGAAGATCAACGACGGACAATTGAAGAAATTGTGGAGCTGTCTGGAGTGACTTGGACTTCAGTACAGCGGATTTAAACGGAAGATTTGAAGATGAAGCGGGGGCGGCCAAATTCCTGCCTCAACTGCTGACTGCTGAACAAAAACAAGGTCATGTGGAAGCATGCTGTGCTTTGAAAGAAGAGTTTCGAAATGACCCACACTTTTTTTTCAAGGTTATCACAAGTGATGAATCATGGTGCTATGGTTATGATCCTGAAACGAAACAGCAATCAAGTCAGCGGAAGTCTTCAAGTTCACCTCGCCCCAAAAAAGCTCGTCAGGTGAAATCAAATGTCAAAACAATGCTGATTTTTTTTTCAATGTGAGAGGAGTCTTCCATTCAGAGTTTGTTCCACAGGGCCAGACAGTTAACCAGGCTTTTTACCTGAAAGTTTTGAAAAGATAGCAAAACAGTTTGCAGCAGAAGAGGCCTGATTTGTGGCGGTAGGGTGACTGGTTTTTCCACCACGGTAGCGCCCCTGCTCACACAGCCCTGTCTGTGTGCCAATTTTTGAGTAAAAATGGCATGACCCCTCTGACCCACCCCCCCTATTCACCTGATCTTGCCCCCTGTGACTTTTTTTATTTCCCCGAATGAAAAGAGATATGAAAGGAAAGCATTTTGCCGACATTGCTGAGGTGAAGAAAAAAACGATGGAGTCACTTTCCCAGTAGATGAATTAAAAAATTGTTTTGAACAATGGAATAAAAGATTGGACAAGTGTATTAGTGCCAGTGGAGAGTACTTTGAAGGGGATTGAAGGTATTTTGCTTAAAAAATTAAATAAAAAAAATTTCGGTTTCTTTTGGGTACCCCCTCATATAGGGATATGACACAAAATGCTAGCCTCATGGCTGGTGCAGAGGGACACATCAGCTAACCTTTGACTATCAGCAAGCGTTTCATGTATAGGTAGTAAGGCCCTCTACACATTTATTTGGCTATTCCTTATTGTATTGTCTTGTGCAGTGATGAAATATGTCACTTATTTTCCAAAAGCATTATTTTCTCTGGATTGGAAGTGAGGAATAACCCATTAACTCACTCAAGTAGTCGCAATTCTTTGCTCCATACTTGCAGCATAACTCCTCACCTCCATGCCTTTCCTTCCTTAATCAATTTTTTCCACCTCAAATTATAGTTCAACGCCATGTCTAATGTAAGAGCAAGCCCATGCCAGCCTCTGAAATAAAGTGACAACTATCCGAGAGCACCATATGCAATATCTGCTGAATATGGTGAAGCGTAGATGAAAATTCTCATAATCATCAGAGACAGCCCAGAATAGCAAATTTATTTTGAGCTTTGCACATCAAAATATATGAATAGTGTAGTTTATCGCAATACTTTATAAATAGGCTGCACATCTTTTCCTCGTTAATTCTCATTTTCATTGCCATCAAACTCACTCCAATGATCATTTCATAGCCTTCCACAGTTTATACCTTGACGCCTCAAACAAACATTGAACAGCACGGTGGCATTATGCATCATACCACTGATTTTTTCCTCCTAAACAGAACAAATCAACAATAAAAATAGAACAATGATTGAGGCAGATGATAAATGAGGATGAAAGAGTACAGATAAATATGACTACTTCAGACTGGACCAGGTGGAAGTTGTTAATTTTCATGATGAATAAAAGACGTTATGTACTTTTCAACAAATTTTTTTAGCAGGCACAACACATTTCACTCGCTAAATAAATTCATGGAAGAGCTCATTCATTCAAGTATTCTACTAACTGATTGGTAGGTTCTAGGACAGTTCCCTTTCTGCACCCCAATTTCATAGACATTGTCTAGTTCTCCCATTTAAGGATGTCCCGCCATTAGATACCTCTTCAATTCTTCATATCTTCTACCACCTCTTATTTCTTCCAGTATTTCTATCCTCTTCCATGCTTCCCTAGCGTTCTCCCCTCTATCACTCTCTTCAACATGCCCTCTCCTCTCAAAACCTCCTCCATCCATCTCTTCTGCCTTCTACACACCTCTGCCACAAACTTCCTCTCCTCTCCATCCTTCTCCAAACCCACATCTCAAGTCTACGTACATCCTCCCTTCGCAATGACCAAGTTTCCGACCCATACAGCGCTACGCTCCATATTAAAGTTTTCACCAGCCTTTTCTTTACGTCCCTTCTCAGACCCCCCCCTCCATCAATTCCCTTCTCTTCGAAAATGCTTCTTTGGCCACAGCTATTCTGCATCTGATGTCCCTTCCACTAAACCCATTTTCCTCCAAAATCTACCCAAATACGTAAACTGCTCGACCTGCTCTATCTTCTGCCCTCCCACCCTTATATTCAACCCTGCCTTCTAACTTCTAGAAAATCTCATCACTATCGTTTTCTGGTGGTTTACCTTTCACACTGCACCTCTAACGCATTCACCATTGACTGTAACCCCTTGGCAGACTGACTAACCAATGCTTGATCATCTGCAAATCACACTGATTGTATCAGCTCCCCTCCTACCTTTATTCTTACCTCCTTATCCCTTACCATTTCTTCTGAATACACATTAAAAAGCAATGTTGATAGTAGGCACCCCTGTCACACTCCCTGTCCCATCATGGCCCATCCCGATTCTCCATCAGCTACCCTAACCTGTACCGTCTGGTTCATATACAAATTCCAAATCAGATGCCTGTCCATCCAATCGACCCCTAATTTCTTCAACTGCCATTAATTTTCATCCAGTCCACCCTATCAAATACCTTCTCGAAATCTACAAAGCAAGCAAAAACATCCTGCTCATAATCTAGGTTTCTTTCTACAATTGTCCTCATCACCGCTATAGCGTTTCGCATTCCCATCCCTCTTCTAAAGCTGAACTGGTTGTCACCCAGGTATTCATTAGCCTGTTTCTCTAGCCTTCTATTTACAATTTTCAGAACTACTTTGGCTGCATGGGGTATTAAGCATATTGTCCTGTAGTCTTACTCTTATTTGGTATAGGACTTTGTACAGTCTTCTGGCCACACTCTATCCTCATAAATCCTATGAATAAGTGCAAAACATTTTCCCCTTTCATTCTTCCCCATGCGCTTTAAAAACTCTGCAGGTAGTGAAATGAATAGAGGTAAACATAAAGTGCAAACTCCTGAGTATAATTAAGAAAATAAACACGTTCTGCAGACCTTTTTGGCAGTAGGCGGAGAGTTTTTTTAAAATAAGAGTGATCTAAGAAGAGAAAGGCACTTGTTAACATTTGAAGGATCAATCTTCATGAGTTTCAAAAAGACCTTGCTGAAAAAGAATAGTCCATTGTTTTTTCATCCAATTATATCGATAAAAAGTTAAATATTTACTTGAGAATATTTTTAAGTGTTTATTTAATCATTTTACATTATGCACAATCAGACCATGTCACCCAACTGCTCCATGGTTAACAAAAGAACTTCAAGAGCAAATGGGAGAAAGGAAAAAATTCACCAGGCCTAGAAATATTGCTAGTAAGTAAGGCCTAGAAATATTGGTGTCTATTTTAAGTATAAAGTCTTAGAAATTCTGTCAGCCATCAAGTAAAACCCACAAAGTATAAAGTCTTAGAAATTCTGTCAGCATCAAGTAAAACCCACAAAGCCTGCTACTTTGAAAACTTGCAGGTCTTTCAAAGCCACACCTACCCTGTCGAGAACTATAAGACACATTGGTCTACTTTGCAACAAAGATAAATCTATTATTCCTACTACATATAACATTAAATCAGCTCAATCATTATTTCCCACTATCTTCAGCCCCTTCTTCAACATACCATAATAGCCATCACTCCATTGATTCAGTTGCAACTTTTGATAATAGTAATTTTTATTTTCATCATGTAACTCTGGAAGATTTAAAAATGAATTTATTTCAATTCAAGTCAAAAGCAACGACGAGACAATATTTTTCCAATTTACATCAGAATGTCAATGGCAGTAATTCTTCTGGTTTTAACTTAGATTCTAAATTTCTCTTAAACAATGTCTATCTTTCCAACTGAATGGAAATATGGCTTGGTTTGCCCAATAAAAAAGATTAAAAACCTCTCAGATATATTCCACTATTGCCCTACTATAATTTCATGTTTCCTGTCAAAATGCATTTAAAAAAAATAGTTCACGATCAACTAATGAAATACCTGGAGTACAGGAATTTCAGAGACACTTTTTAGTCTGGTTTTGGTGAATGTTTCAGCACTCAAATGGAATGCTTACTATTCTTGTGTTGTTTGACTTTTGTGAGGCACCCGACCGTGTTGATCACACTAAGCTTCTGTGAAAACTTAAATCTTTAAAATTATCCAGTGGAGCACTAAATTGATTCCTGTCCTACCTTCACGGAAGGAAACAAGTGATAAAGGGTCACAATGGAAAATTATCAGCTTGCCTGGGTTCGGTTCTGGGGCCACTTGTTTTCATTGTATACTTTGGATTTGCCTCAGCAACTGCAACACGGCAAGAATATGGTTTGTATGGGCAATCAACAGATCTGCCTCCACTGTAAACATGCATGCTTCAGCACATTGACCTCAATGTTATACCAAAAATAACAGTTGATCAACATGAAATCAACTATTCCATATGTGTTTGGTATCAGGTATGTATTTCTATTTACAGGGCTCCCACTCACTTTTTGACAGAAAAGTGAGAAAGTGAGCGATTTTTGTCAAAAAAGTGAGGGGAAAAAGCGAGGAAAAAGTGAGAAAGTAATGAAAAAATTTCTGGAAGTGACAATATCCCAATTTTTTAACCTGTAACTTGTTTTTAAAGCAGTAGCAACAGGAATAAAAGTTACAATACAAAGAATTGGACAGTGAAAACTTGTGTTTCAGACTTTAGAAAGCCTAAAGAATAAACAAAAAATAAAGAAATTTCGACTAGAGATGAACAGTACAAAATAGATAAGAATGAGGTACATAATGTACCGTACATTAGGGGATCAAATGCGAAAAGCAATTAATACAAGCAATAATAATTTTAGTCTAGGCAGGGTCTGCCTGCCCCTCAGGATCATCATAAGAGATGCTTTTTGTGATTCTTAAAATGCTGCTCTAGTGAAGACGATGTCCTCTTTCAGAGGCTACTTTTTCTTCAGCAAGTCATCTGCCTGTGACTGCAGTGTTTGTGCCCCCTCCCACATACCTTGGGCGATCTTGACTTTTGTCAATAGCAATTTTTGGCAATAGCCTCCTCCAGCTTCTATTTTGCCTCGTTGACTAATTGATCAGAAGCCTTGCACTCCACAATCTCCTTCTAACTTGTCACATGCAGGTCATCCTGCAGCTTGCCCAATGCATGTCGTTCCTTTAACTGGGCAGCCTCTCACCTTTCCCTCTTCCGGCGAGCATTCTCCTCTTCTTACAACATCTTCAGCTCATCTTCTTTTAGTTTCCGCTGAGCCTCCAGGTACTCTTCATACTTTCTGCGTGCTTGTGCATTTGCAACGTCATGGGCACATGTTCAGGGATGCCATTGTAGTCTCAAAGGCCATCCCTGATGTTGAGCCTGACATCTAGAGTACACTCCATAATAGCCGACCTGCCAGCAGGGAGCTGATTTCTGGAAAGAGAAAATCCTCACTCGACATCAGAACTGCCATGGGCCAAACAGAGGGCATCTTTCACCACTTTGCTTACGAGTGGATACTTGGGATCACTGGCAACATCTGTCTTAGTAAATATCTGAGTCCAGTAATCATCAATCCTAGTTCCAGGTTTATATGGCGGAAGAGTTTCCAGCTCCAACAATCTCCACTCGTCTTGAAAACCATATTTGTCCACTTCCATCGGCATCTGCAGGATCTTGTAAACAGATACAATGTTCTGCAGGGAGCTTTCCTGATATTTTGAGGCTTCAAACATTTCAGGTGATGAGGCTCTCTTTCCTTTGTCAGGACTGAATTCTGGAGGTGGCTCACAGCCACATGATTATGTTTTAAAGCTTCTTGATAAAACTTAAAACTCTGTAGATGCGAGCATTCCTGTTCGACAAGAAGCTGATCGGCATCCTTACCAATGTCAATTTTGCTAATTTTCATAATATTGCTCATATTGAGAAAGAAGGCTACTTTCATACATTCTTGCTTGCTTGTGAGCAGGTCCGGTTGCAGAACTGACTTAGCAATAGGAAATATAGACTCTCAACCTCTTCATCCAAAACATGGATCATAGGCCGATCATGTTGAAAAAATTTTGAAAATCTTTCAAATATTTTAGCACTATACAGGACAAAGGCTATCTCTGCAGGGAAGATTTTATACTTTCTGCCATTACCAATATCATTTGGATATAAGGAGCTTTTCAACATCTTTGCCTTTCTGAAAGGGTAACACTTTAAGAAAATAGTGTTTGAGAGCCGGCAATTGCCCTTGAAGTCTCTCTGCTGCTGGGGACAGGGTGAGCCACCAGGAAACAACATGCTTAAGAAACTCATGCATAGTCACTTTCTTCTCTGTTTGAGATTTTTCAAACACTTCAAATCGACTTGGATAGTCTAGAAAGTCATACACAAGAATAATGACGTCAGATACCTCCATTCCGAAAATTTCAAGCCCTTTCTGAAATGTTGTATGGAGGATGTGCAGGTTGAAGAAACCAATTTCACGAAGTTCTCTGTCAAAATCAATTTGACTTTTGGAGAAAATAGCCTAAAATGGCTTTGTTTACATTGGGGCCGTCACAAGAGACCATAGGCATTTTCCCTAAGTACAGTGAACCATTTTCAGCAGCAGAACAAATTAACTGAAACAATATTTCAGCAGTAGTCCTGCGAATGAATGAAGTCTGTAAGTGACGAAAAACTACCTTTTTTTCTTTTCAGAGTAGAACCTGATGTCAACCTGCAGTTCCTTAAAGTGTATCTCATTAGTTTTGTCATCACAAGAAATGCTAAAGCAAACAGCATTTTGAGCGTCTTCTAGCATTAGATCCCAGAAGTAAGGGCTGAGGGCTACAGTCCACAAATAAGCCACCTTTGTCCTTCCTAAAGACATCTCCTTCGGTACGTGACCTTCCCTGAACATTCCTGTGAATGTGTCCATGATGCCGTCACAGGATGCAGCTGATTGTGAGAAGCTGGACTGGACATCTTCATTGCCCAAATTAGTTCGCAAATTGTGCAAAAAATAATTGCACAAAGACAACTGATTTCCACAGAGAGGATGGATTTTGTTGTAGGATAGGCTCATATTTGCCAGAAAAGTGAGCATTTTTTCACAATACATAGTGAGAAAAGTGACCTGGTTTTCAAATAAGTGAGTAAAAGTGAGAAAATTGAGTCGGTGGAAGCCCTGACTATTGATAATGATCTTTATTGGGCAGATAATATATCACAAATTTAAAAGAGGATAAATTCAACCTCGTATCAAATGAAAATTTATAAACATTTACTTCCTGTAGATACCAGAAAAAAACTTGTTTGCTCACAATCTTTCCTCATATGGACTATAACAGCTAAGTTTATCATGATATTACTGAAGAGCTTAACTTAAAACTCCGATGGTTAATGAATTCATGAGCCAGATTCATATTTGACTTGAGAAAATATGAGCATATCAGTCCCAGTTCCTACCTCTGTGAACTTGGATGGCTTCCAAGGACTTTCAGGAGGACATACTTTCTGGAAGTGTTGTTGTGCAGGATGTTTCTCAACAAAAAGCCAACCTACCTATTGAATGTTTTATGAAAGACCACAAAGTAAATATGCCTCAAAAACCAGATTCCATGATCAAAGGTATTATTTCCATTAACTCATAAATGTAATGTGTATGGATAGTCTTCTGGTCAATGCCATAAAATTAGATAAATCATTGCCCATGAGTATAACTTTAATCACAGAGTAATACAGAGTGCCAACGCTTATAGGGATTTGCGAATAACTTTTTGGGTGGCCATGTGTTTCGCTTTTTCTCCGCTAGATGGTGTTGCTGTTATCAACCTGAAAGACTCCCGCTTCCTGTCAAGGTCAAGTCTCCCGCGTAACCTGATACGTCAGGAAAATGCTCACGCGACTCTTCGGGGACGGTCGAGGCGGCTGAGTTCTGCCGGGAGTGGATGTCTTGAATCCACGGTAACGATGCTTGTTTCCCAGAGCCTTGAATCCTACTCTGTGAGCGGGCCTAGGCCAGTCGCCCGGCACCAGGGGAATGGCAGCTTTCCGAATGTTTTATTGTCCATCCATCTTTGTGTAGGGGAATGTTGAACCTCCACTTGTTATATTCCGTCGATTTGATTTTTCTAATTCTAAGGCACTGAGTTCAAATTGTTCACTTCCCGTTTTAATTCAGAATTGAGTCTGCAGTTATGCCGCAGAAAATGTCCGTCTGCATATATGGTTTGTATCATTCCACTACACCCTTTACCCCAAATTTGAAAGGATCGACAATGGAAAATCATGATGAGTAAGGTGGTAAAAATATAGAATCTCTGACTGAACGTGAAATCAAGCCTTATTTCATTGCGTTTCTTGTAACTCACAACAATGCGATAGAAGTAGTTTGGTGATTATTTATCGTTAAACTGTATGAGTTGGGCAGCGGTATGAAATATTTGTATTTTAAGAGACGCAATCAACTATAAAAAATTTTAACGCCAAGTATTTCGTAATTGGTAAATATTAATTCGATCTGTTTTCCGTGCTTGCATGGAGGATACACAGGCTAAATTTCCACCAATGCTGGTTTTCTATCTTACAAACGATGTCCCAAATAGTTCAAAAGACCATTTTGTTCCTCCAATCTCGATCTACCGACCCGATAATGTTGCGCCTTTCCAGTGAGAATGAAAACGATAACTTTTTAAATGGATCACATCCTTGGTCACTATCACTAGCACTCTTTACTAACCCGGAATACTACAACAAACTTCATATGGCAAATTTTAAGTGCAATTTTTCTCTTTAAATCTGCCGTTTTTATGGTGCCTTCCAAAATGAACTTCGAACCATTTTCGTGAATTCTTTTAAAGTACAATGAGGAACTATCAGTCGTGCCGACCATGCCTTTGTATTGTAAGAAAATATACATGGAAACAAGTTACTGGCTTACAAATAACCGAGGCACTTAAAGAGCCGAGTCACTGCAAAATCAAGCATCCGGTCATTGTAAAAGGGAAGGTTGTTGCTCAGTCGGATCAAATCGATGACCGTTTCAGTTTCTTGAGGTTGTGAGTTACAAGGAGAGGAGGGGGATTGTGACAGGAATTCGGGATTACGGGTGGGAAGGTTCCAGGTCGGGTAAGTACTCTCCTATTGGTCTCGACCCCGACGTATAGAGCCTGAAATCGAAAAACGCTGACCAAAACTCATAAATTCGTTATTATTGTAGTCAAAACCACAAAATTTTCACCTTTCATGATCTTAGCTCCTGGATCTAAATTTTATGACATTGAGCTTGTAACTAATAAGGGACCTATTTTAACAAAATAGTGAGAACCGTAAAATCCATCTTTTCTAACATTAAAATTCTGGTATTCCCGCTGTGTCAACAGTGAGGAAGTGGATCGGAACATCACGATATTTGACGGGATTTAACGACTCTTTTTTCCGTCAGCTGAAGCTCAAAGTCTCCGTAATGTCGGATGTTAGCAAAGAATGCGTAATTTTATTTGACGAGATGTCCCTGATGGAAAATTTAGAATATTCAAATTCCCTGGACATGATTGACGGTTTTGAATATTTAGGGCATCTGGGTAGGAAGAAACAAGTGGGAAAGTATGCATCCGTGTTCCTCATCAGAGGTATTCATCAAAACTGGAAGTTGCCTGTAGGGTACTTTATTTCTGAGCATGGGCTCATTAGCTCCAATATACGGAAACTCTTATTGTCCTTGATTGAAAAGTTGTTAATGGTAGGCCTGCATCCCAGAGGATTCATTTGCGACCAAGCCAGCACCAATAGAAAAGCAATTAAAGAGATGGGGGTTTCAGTCGAAAACCCTTATTTTCAGATTAATGAAAATAAAATTTATTGCATTTTTTATGTTCTTCATCTTTGAGAGTCTTTGTCTTTGAAGTATTTGAGAAATAACTTCCTGAATAGTGATTTTGTTCTGGAAGGAAAGACCGTTTCCTTTGAAAATATACGCCAGGTTTATCAGAGCGATACATCCAGCTCGACAACTAGAGCTCTGTGGAAACTGACTAGTGCACACATTTGGCCCAACTCTTTCCAGAAAATGTCTGTGAAGCTGGCTACTCAAATATTCAGCTATTCCATTTCAGCTGCTATTCGCATAAGCCACTCCACTGGAGAGTTAAAACGTCCATCAGCACTTCCAACTGCTGATTTTATAGAGACAATAAATAATTTATTCGATGCCTTAAACACCAAAGCTTACTCAAAACGCTCTAGTGATTTCTGCTTGGATAAAAAAAATTCTTAAGTTATAGAGCTGCTTCGGGAAGGGCTGAGAATTATGAGCGTCATTAAGAAGCAGGACGATCGGGTGGTTCCTTCCAAGCTCAATGAGTAACATTTAAAAGAAATACCTGATAACGATTCCAAAGACAAACAAATGGGTATGTACCTACTAAAAATGGGAAATGAGACAAATTTTTAGACGCCACTAATGGTTTTAGCCTACCACCGACAGCTGCTGTTGAACGTTTTTTGTATGAAAAGGAGAATAAATCGGAAGTCACTTGGCTGCGGCCCGGGTGGTCCCGGGTTCGATTCCCAATGAAGACTCTCTGCCCACTCCCACCTAAAATCCTCGCGGTGATATTTTCTGTCATAACTTCGTGGGAAATTGCAAGTGGCCAGGGAAAGGAACTGGCCCCCCTACCCTGGATGTGAGAATTCCTCACGCCAATGGCTTAGTACGGAGTGAGCTTTACCCTCACCTATCAAAACAAAGCTTTGGGTTGAAATGCGGTGAGCAAATCGGAAGTCGGCAAAAAATGCTTTTATATATAACGCTGAATAAAGTAAAAGAAAAATACATTTTTTCATTGGTAAAACCGCACCTCGAGTACTCCGCTAGTATTTGGGATCCAGAAAATAAAGACTTCATTCGTAAATTTAACAAGATACATAGGTAAGCAAGCGACCTTCGTTAGTAATCCCTACGTAAGATCAAAAAGTGTCAAGCGGCTTTAGAAGAACTTGGGTGGAAATCTCTGATGACTCGAAGATTACACGCCAGATTAAGATCATTAGATACATTCGAATCGACTGAGTTCCTGACTGTCACGGCAGGTATAAAGTTATTTCAATACTACCTCTGCGATTCAGACGCAAAAGTGACAAAATTAGAGAGATAGACTGTCGAACACAGTGATTAAAAACTTATTTTTCCCACAAACCATTCACAACCATAATAGAAACACTATTTACATATAAACGTCATCCAATCATCCCATTCCCCATCCAGATCCCTAAACGTTTTCCCCTTTTGCTATTACTATTGGTTCCCTACACCCCCTGCCACACGCCCTTACGTCGGATTGCAGGGGGATATGCAAATATTGATTCATTCCGCCGTAATCACAAAAAAATATTTGCCTCCATACCCAAGTTAAACATGTTTCAAGTACTTCAGATTAGGGCGGGAAAACGTTTAAATAAGTACTAATGAATAAATTAGACAATTATCAATTATCAATTATTATAAAATATTCTACAATTCTATTGTTTTGAATGACAAACATGCGCATGTACAATATCAGAAAGTTGTAACTTGAAAATTGTAGATGATTGTTCGTCAAAGTCGTTTACAACGTCGAAGAATAAATTCCGAAAAGTTTGGAATCAAACCCTGTTTCCAACTGTGGGAATTTATATTATCTTCCCGTGATTTCTTTTGCGCCTTTACAATCAAAAGTAATGTCAGCAACGTTGGCTAATTGGTTGGGCAGCGAATTCATATCCTCAAAATACCGAAAACCTTCTGTAGTTCCGTTTCACCAGTGGGAACAATTTAACATCGATGGCATTTTCAGTCATTATTTTATTAAAATACTAATGGAAAACCACTAAACAGCACCCAAGATAAAGAAGTAAGCAAGTAATCTGGAGCCATAAACTCTATAGCGATAGTAGATAAGCCTTCAACGGAACGCTTAAACCTGAAAATTCTCTTACACATACGACTCAACCGCAAACGTTGACGTTTTTTCGGAGCTTTGCCGAAGCTGTCTGAGCTCTCGGAGCTTCTCGGCTTCTATCCTCCAGTCCGACGCGTCAGCAGTTCTTCCCCCGTTATCAATTCAAGTCCTATCGGTTTTGTTGCGGGATGAACGCGGAGCGAGACACGCATGGGACGCAGCGAAAAGGGATTCGAATTGCGCGGCTGAGGAACCGACGACCGTAGTGACATCTATGCAACAGTTCCGAAACTACGTCAAAACGTATGACGCTCCTGAACATGGGCGTTAGCCCTCTCATACCTTACTCTATGCTTTAATCCATAGGTACCATGGCAATGTGTAAAATAAAATATTACGAATATTTAATTAAAAATCATACCTTTAAATGCATGCGTAACATAGGGTCCAAATTTTATTAACCATCAACAGATAACCAGATAATTGTATTTTTGTATCACAACCAATCTCTCTTAAGTGTAAAAATATTGTCACTTCCTTAAATCCCAAATTCTATCATACAGTACAGGACCTCAAATCTGGAAAGCATGGGACTGAGTGATTTCTGGATTTTGGAGTTTTCTGTATTTTGGGTCCTCATTAAGAGAAATCGTAACACTCACATGTTTATTGAAACATTCACCTAAATTAAGACCATTATAATTTGTAAAGTCTAGGTATAACACCTGACAAGCAAATTTACGTCAGTAAGATCACGTAAATCTAACATGAATCGTATCCAATAGTTCCACGACTGGAAGCGATAGTGACGCTGCGTGGCGCTAGAACGAAAAAACATGTGGAGGGAGTTTGAAAATTTAGCTTCAAATCTTGTGGATTTTGGGTTTTCCGAATTTTGGGATTACGAATTTGAGGTCCTCAACTGTATATGTAGTTTTAAATGTTGATTTGAAAATACTATGTTAGATGGCTGAAAAAACCTTTCTCTTTTTGTTTACCATTTAATAAAAATTGGAGATTTTTATAAAACTTGCCAATCTTATGAAATAACAAATAATATTTGCAAACTTTGTACGGTATTTTGCTTTTGTTGGACTTTGACGTGATTAATTACTTGCTCTGAATTTGTTCTTAGGTAGCTAGCCACGAAACAATAAACATCCATTATTATCATTGAGACTTATTATTCAAATTGGTGAATGACCTGATTGACTGTCCCGTTCTCCTGAGCAGTATTGACATTACTATTCCTAGAAGGCTTCGTTCGAAGGCTTTCGATTCCTAGAAGGATTTTTCGTTGACATTCTCTTCCTACCAACTACACATTCTGCAATGGCCTTTCCCGTCTTCTGAGATCTGGAAGTGTTGCTGCTACTTGTTTGGATATCTTCAATATGCCAGTATCTTCATTCAAAAGAAAAGTAAAATATTCCACACTCCCTCATAAATGTCATTAGCATGAAACTACTGTTAAAATTTGTTATTATCATGGTTATTTTGATCTTTGTATTTTGTTCATGTTTTTCCATGATATATATTTATTACTTATAATTATAATTTTAAATTGTTATTATTTTGTGTTTTTCATTTAATAGTCTATTATTCTCACTGTTTAAGTCTTACATTTTTATTTACCTGTTCCATTATTTTTATCATTTCAGCTATCATCTAAGCCTAAAGTTTCATTGCTAATTTATATACAAATGTTTATATTTTTTCTTATATTCATCATCTGAGCAAGTCACTTGAGTTTTAATTCATTGTAAAATGGTGTAATCTGTTAAATAAATAAGTGTTGATATCAACGACTATTACAGGATTCCCAGGAAGAAACTCACGTTTCTCAACGAGGTTGTAATGCACTGTCTGGTTGGTTATGGACATGTATAAAATAGGTTCTAATTTATTTAACTGCAACCCTTACACATCATAAAAATGGTATTTAATTCCAACTATCAAATTATTATTAATGTGTGATCAACCGGTTAACTAGGTAGGCTTTAATGGAAGTCAGAAAAAATCCTCTCGATTTTTACATGAGCAGGGCCCCACCTACCTCTAGTATTACTTTCATCTCAGCGTATGTCCTATCCTTCTTCATCTCGTCCATAACACCTATTTTCCTCCTTCCCCAACATCCTCCCCTCCACCACAGCCTTAAGCAGTCCTTCGCCCCTTAGTGCCACCTCAAACCAAATACCTTGCATCTTCATAATATCATTCAGAAGTTTCCTTTCCTCACCCATCATACCAAGTACTTCCCCGTTTGTCTTCCTTTCCGTCCACCATATCCACATCTCTCTCTTTCTACTACCACACCTATATCAAAATGGCATAACCATTCCCTCATAATTCCAAACCACCCATTTCATAGTAGTAAGGGTTAATTTTTTCGTTCGTTTACGCCAGTTACATTTTAAAGCGAGTAAAAAGCATCCAGAACTCTCAAACTTCTTTAAGATACATACAATATGACAAAATTCGTTAATATAATAACTTAACACCGACTTACCACTCGCATGCAATAAGCTCTCATGAGTTTCCTCAATGGGGTGCGTGTTTTAATTTTGAACTGGATCACAGACCCATCTTGTCCCAGCACCTTCAGGTTAATATGCTCTACCGAGGGCTGGACAACATCCTAAAAGAAAAGAATACATTGGCAAAAAAGAATACTTTTCATCAACTGGTGTTCCAACTCCAAAGCCATTTCGAAATAAGTTGAACCTTTTTATCTTCTGACATATTTCACTATTTCTCTCAGCCACAATATCTCTACAACGGCTTGAAGTTCAAGAGCTATGTACACCGAAAATGAAATATTATTGCTGAACACAGCAAATCTTCAAAACACATTGAAACCCTGAAACAAAGCCGAATCATTTCAATCAGCTCAGATCCTTTCAATGAGTTGGTATCAACAAAAAAATAAATAATCCAAGTTCAAGATAAAGTGACATAAAAAACGTTAAATAAAAGTCAATAATATAGGATATACTTTACATATCAGACGCCTTCTTGTTTTTAGACTTTCTTTTGTTTCATTGTGGTTCGGAAATCTATGTCGCTACCGTCGCTCCTTTCAAGAGGTAGTGAGGGTAGTGAGTGGTAGTGAGTTTTGCGCGGCATGAAGCAAGAAATATTAAAAAAAATAGAGATCTCATGGTGAAACCGTGAAACTTTGGACATATTGGCATATTTAAATTTGTGGCATGATTAATCACAAGTATTATACAAGAAAACCGGTCAAGAACAATGTTCCTGATGAATATTTTCAATCCATTTCTAAATATTTTCATACAGGTATTCCACGGGTGATGCGGTGTTACATGAGTATAAAGGCTTAAATGGTTCTTATTGAGCTGATATTCTCAAGAATTTTCAGGCTTCTAGAACGGAGTAAGATGATTTCAGTTAAAAATGATTTTTACATGGAGAACAATCACGGATGAATTCAAACGTTGGCCATGCCGCGAATGTATGCGTTCTGCTTTTGTTCGTTTTCTGCGTTTCCAAGGAGATTCAAAATTGTAAAAGTACGGTTTAAGGTGGGCAAAGTGAATCTATCCATACATATATTTTGAAATTAAATGTTAATAGTGATTCTCATGAATATAGGACAACAAATTTCTAAAACCGATTGTCGAATGAAATGAAGCGCTAACATGAAAGTTTACTTCCTAGCGAAATGTATTAAGGAACATGCCGTCGCTTCGTAATCGATTACGTTGAAAATAAGCCCAGCAATTTCTTTAAAATTTCAATACATGTACACTAAAATTGGCGATGGAACTGTGAGCATTTAAAAGTGTCTATTAGAATAACTAATAGTTGTTAATGCTGATACATAAAGTTAATCGTCCTAAATATTTTGTAGGACACTGGGGTCTGTGGCTGAAGTCAGATTTTAAAAATCTGCGCTTCTACATTCCAAATTATGGCCTGCAGGGATGCTGTTTCCGAGAAAATACATGGATTATGTCGTAAGCCGCAACCCAGGGACAACAAATTTGACACCAACCTAGACGGGTAGCTCTCAGTTTACTCTCTTCGTGAATCCTAACCTTGTCTTTTATCTTCACCTGTATATAATTTCTGCTTTTCAGCATTCGGATAATGGTTATGGACATGGTATTACTAATACATATTAGTAGTACCATGGGTTATGGACTGCAATGCTTGTTATGCATTATTTGGTATATGTAGCATAGTGTCCAGTCTGGGAGAAAATTAATTTCACCTGCTTCCCGGTCATTTTATACCACCTATTTCAGTTATATTGCCACGCTACATCTGCGCATTGGTACTAACCTTTCATTTTCTTCATAAAACCTTTTTCTTTCGTAAAGTATTCACTTAAACCTGTGATGTGAATCTCTTCATCGACGCCATACTGGAAAAACTGCCATTTTCCTCCTATTTCCTCCAGACAGCGCAGCGGTCGAGCAGTTTCTTCATTTTCTATACCCACCACCCATGAGTATACCCGCCTTGAACTTAAACTAGCCGCGTTTTACGACGCGTTACAACTTTGAAGAGACTACAACTACAACCCCCTCCATCTACCCTCTCGGGGGATATTTTTCTTTAGAAAAATACGCTACAACTTTGACAGCCCCCTCCAATCGTCTACCCTCTCGGGGGATATTTTTCTTTAGAAAAATACGCTACAACTTTGAAGAGACGACAACTACACCCCCCTACAATATCTACCCTCTCGGGGGATATTTTTCTTTAGAAAAATACGCTACAACTTTGAAGAGACTACAACTACAACCCCCTCCAATATTCTACCCTCTCGGGGGATATTTTTCTTTAGAAAAATACGCTACAACTTTGGCCCGCAACCTTTGTTGGGGGGTGGGTAAAGGCCATATTGTAGACGTGAAATTACTCTCTATCCCTCTAGCGGGACTTCCCAACATCTCGGAATATGGCGTCGAAATATCACGAAAATTACACGATTGTTGTCATCTTCAAACTTTATTTTCTCAAAAACTACGAATCTCACGCCTTTTTTTCTTACATTTCAAAACTGCGCAGTCCTTTCACTTTTCTTTCCCATTCATCGAATACCCCTTACTTTTCTACGATTCTCACACAAAAAGTTCTCCCAGACTGGACCCTATGATACCTTTACCGTTTAAATATTCTTGTCAGGTTGAAACTTTAAGGAAGCTCACACCTCCTCTGTTGTGTTAAGGTTGCTTCTTGCATCCATGCAATAGTGGCATTAAATGAAAAAAGAATCTGATAGTCTTCAGTGGACTTTTGTGGTGCTTAGCAACCAAAACTATAAATGTTGTTATGTTGAGAGTTTTATTAACAAGAGGAAAAATATACATTTTAAGTGTTCAGTATTAATGTTTCATTTGTGACTATGGACATTTAATTAGTTGCGTTTATTGTGCAAAAAACTGTTGTGTATAATGTGGTGACTACTATTATTTAAGAAGAATAAATAAGAAGACCAGTCCAGGCAGATTAGACTTTCTTACTTCTTATTCCACTGTTAAGCACTCATCACAGGTTATTGTCCCTCCAAGAAGTTAAAGTAAGCGACTGAAAATGGAAGGCTTCACCACAAAATTACAGATTGGGATTATTCTGAACAGCATGTTAATATATTTGCATGTTTTTTGAAGAATGTGTGGATGTATTAGTTTGGATTAGATGGATTAGAAGAATGTGTTTTCTAGGATTAGGTATTCATTGTTATTTCATGATATTCTTTAGGATATTAATCTCTTGTAGCTAGAACACACAGTCTTCTATATTATTTCTCAATCAAGGCATGCTGACTAAGTTTCAAACAACAAGTTGATTGGTTACCATAACAATGTTTTTCCTTGCTGCTGGTTAGCGGGTAATAACAAAAAATTGCAGATACCTGTGGTTAATGGGCAATGACCTGCCATGGTGTAAACACTGGTTCCAGATTAGTCGCGAAATTTAAGTATTGTTGGTCTTAGCTTTAATTTGGAGGGGTGGTCCTTCCATCCACCTGAGTACTGCTGCCCCTGTCTGCAAGAGGCAGGCAGTATGTGTGAAATGACCTTAGCTGTCAAATCATATTAAACTAAAATACTACTACTACTACCTGTGGTTATCAATACCAACTCTAGATTTTCTAGAGAACTCCAAGCTCACTCGAATGCTAGCCATCAATAGTTTCAATTGGGTGGTGACTTGTTACCTGGTTTTGGCACTCATTGCTAATGTTACTTGTGGTTACTGTAACTAGCTCTTGAGTGTCCTCATAACACAGAGTACCTATACATGCGTTCACAGAGTTCATCTATTGTTTGAGTAGTGTTTCATTGACCTGAGTCAACAGTTTGCTATTGATGATGAGTTTTACTGTTTTCCATAAATTAAAATACTTCTTTGTGAAAGATTCTCTTCATCTTGCTACTTCCTTTTTTTATCAGCTCATTTTGAATTCTATTCTTCTTCTTTCTACTAACAACTATCGTTTATCTGATAGAAAATGTACTATATTTTGAAAGAAGTGGATTTCCAAACATTGATTTTTTATTTACTTCGAGCCTTCACTCATGACACCAATAATTAATACTGTTAAGATGAAATTAAAGTACTACAATATTTTCTCTTCTAGTTCTTTCTTGAAAGATAAATAACTTAACAGTAAAAAACTTAATACATACAAGTAATAAACACCAGCTGAATCCTGTGTGAAAAATCAATGTATGTACATACAAACTTCTTCATTTCCAATTCTCTATTGCAATACTTGAAAGACAATTTTTGGGGTTGTGCTTAATTTTTTTAAAAGGAATTGCTTCATTAATTCAATGGTCTATCATCTATGATCAATGAATACTCTGTTATTTTGTTGGGGTGGGGTTATAATGGCCCAAACCTTAACCAAGGTAAATATTAATTGGTACCAGTGACCTATAAGGTATAATGAGTCTCCTGAAGTGAGTGTATATCCTCCATCCATAATGAGGATCTAACTCCTCTAGTCCCTTTCATTTATCAGCAGATAATGAAAAACAAATACCTTTTCACAATTTTCATTAGTGCAGAAGTGGCTGCTTTCTGTATATCCTCCTCAAAATCAGACTTTTAAGGAGTAAATATTCTTTCATTCCTCGTGTGTAGAAGGGTATTACCTTTTTGATACAGTTGAAGAGTTTTAAGCAATTTTCACAATTAAAGGTTTGAAAAAGACTTTACATAATACGATATTACGACCTAGGTTTCAATGTTTTACACATCATCTTCAGGTAAAAAGTGGTCTCAAGTGCGTGCTTATAAACAGAATTTTTCCTGGAAAAGAGGGGGGGAAGAGGGGAGGTTGTGGGTCAAGATGATCATCAAGGGACTAATGGTGCTGTGGTGTTGTTAATTGATTGAAACAGGTGCATGCATGCAAGTTGATTTTTTCTTTTTACATTGGTAAAAACAAATTCCAAATGCACCTAGGGTGTTAACCTTTAACCCTTAGGCTGCGGGAAACGTACATGTACGTGTGTACCGGCAACTGCGGGAAAAACGTTCTTGTACGTTTGACCCTCTCTGGTCTACCTGCTCCCTCAGCCCTTTCATATTTTTATTACCCAAACTCTTTCTTTCCAGCGGTGGACATTTGGGAATCCATCCTTTTTACCCAAACCACTCCCTTACCACGCTCTTTAGGGATCGCATACCACCGCAGTGAGGTATGACCCTTTCTTCCGATTGCTCGCTCAATGGGTTATGGTTGTCTCAAAAATTATAGTTGTCTTATGTTCGAGCCCGGCTCAATTATCAATGGATTTCTTTGGTGTTTGGTATCAAACAGCAGAAAATAGCTAGAAAAAAAAAGAAAAACTCTTCATTAGTACACATTGCATGGAATTTAAATCTACTGGCTGTTTAGTTTTGGTCTCTTCAGCATCCTAAAATATAAAATGTGTCAACCCAAGAGTCTGCCTGTTCTAGCCCTCCACACAACCTTAAAATATTGAAATGGAATAATCTTGAAATCATGAGCTAGATTGGCTGAAGCTTGCTTGGCTTGTGCCACCCATTTGCAGTACTCCCTGGTAAATAACCCTAAAGCTGACATAATTATATTGATGATGATCTTATTCATTTACCATAATATCTCACTGTGTTTAGTACAATAATTACATTTATGCATATTCAGGTACATATCAAACATTTTGTTCCCATTTCGGTTAGCCTTACCACCACATTCACCCCTGGGTTAATTAGTCTTAACTCTTCCCCATTCTCTCCTGAATCATAAATCTGTATCTTTTACCCTTTTGTGCCAAAGCCTTGTGAAAGGAAATGCTTCCCTTGCTACGAGTGGCATGAGCATTTCCTCTACTCCATTGTACGGAGCTCTCCCGTGAATATGAATCACATGCGTATGCTCATTCATCAGGCACCCAAGTCAGCAGGAAGTATCCCGATCCACGGTGCTCCACCCTCCAACCCATTAGCAGCCTCTCTCGCAGTATGAGTCCTCGGTCAACTAGTAATTGCTTTTGCAGTGGTTTTTTTAAACAAAAATTTGTTGCACACTCAAAAAATTTAAACTCCGTACACATTGTGTGGCATTTCAATCTACTGGCTGCATGCTTATATTCCGCTGAGAGTTTGAAATTTTACACAAAAGTTAGTGTTAATATTAACTTGTTGTACCTATTTTTGCCTTTAATAAAATGTAGGAGTATGAGAACCCTGTTTATTATTAATGCTAGAATTTTATTCAAAAATGGAAAACACTCATCAAAACACTAGGAATCCATTTCCAAATTTGAATTTTTGGATTTAACAACAAATACGGTTTAGAAAAATCAATGCAGATACAATTAGATGACTGTGAATTCATACTATGTCTATTGTCTCTTGGATGTAGTGAATCCTCCTCTTAAATCTACGATTGTTTGTATTACATAGTTTTAGAATCAGGTGTCGGTTAAAAGTAATCAAGCACTAGAAGTTGGAGTTGTATTATTTGTAGATTAATTTATGCATAATTTAAAATTTGACCAATTTTTGAATTCCTTCAGACCTGGAAATTAGGTAAATGAATGCAACCCAACTTGTAACCCTACAGGTTGATTTTGACCATGCCCTTTGCTTACATATCCTGCATTAATACTCCTTATTAGAATTTGGAATATAAATGGCATTGCTTAAATAAATATAATTTTATATTTTTTAAGGGAATATCACACTGCTCTACATCTGCCACCTTTCTGGTGGAGTGAGAGACCCGGGCCAAAGTGGCCATGGCAGTGCTGGAGCCTGAATGACTATTCCTTCAAAAGCTGCAAATGGGTTGGATGCTACAAACCATGCCCTTGCAGGCAAAAGGAAGAAAAGATCCCTGTTTGTAAATTTCCTGGTCATTGTGGATTCCATTTGCCCCTCCAAAAAAATAGTCCAAAGTGTTCAGAGGACAAAAAACAAAATGGAATGACAAATTTGTGTTGCTATTGCAAGCTAGAAAGTCCTGAAGTAAACCATAGATATGATGATGGTGGGTTGCCTGATCCTCGTTGTCTTGGCCAGTATCATAGTTCCCTTCTGGAGAATATTCTGGGGAGAGGAACTACTCTGGCCATAGGGAAAGATAAATGTTCCCCTGGAAATAAAGTTTGTTCAATTAGAGGGTTTATCCCTGGAGATGTCCATGGATGGAAAGGCTGGAGTGGATGTGTTGGAGGGGATCCTATGCGTGAAGAGTTGAATAATTCTTTCTTTCCTTTCGAAAATTCTTCTACTAATTTGAAGTTATCAAAACTGAGTGGAAACCAGAATGGGCTTAATTGGTGAGTATAGTTTGTAGATGTCATCTGTAAATATACTTCTGGATTATAATGAACAATGTAATCAAAACTTATTTCCTCCTCATATCAGGAACCCATGTTATGAGCACCCTTGTCAAGATCATCGATATCAATATGGAATTCAACCAGAACAGCTGTGTAATGTGATGGAAAAATAAACTGCACTGGATTATAATTTAATACTTCTGAATACTTTGAAAGCCTTGTGTTTGGGGCTAAGGAAGATGGATTGAATGTTTTGGGAGTTAATTGCAGAGTAGGTGCACTGCATGTCATTTAAATACGTATCTGCTTCATTAACTCCTAACAGTAAAAAGCAGTAGAAATATTGTATTCTATGGTGTTAAATATGCTTGATAGTGTAGCCAGATATCACTTGAATTGTTTCATATTTGCTGGGGTGGTTGGATGTTTTTTCATATTCCATTTAATTCATTTTTCATGTATCATTCATCCAAAGACAATCGTAGCCATTGTAAAAGTGAAATAATGAAAAAATATTCCATTAGCAATGCAAGCAATATATCTGTCCATGTGGATTTTTCTACTCTGTAACAATAAGACTGCTCTCTTCTATGAAAATGACATTTGGGTAAAAAAATAAGTACTTTTCAGGACACTTATATTTGAATCAATTTTTTACTGATGATTATAATCAAATGTTTTTTTTGTGTTTTAAATAGCTAATATTGCTCATTATGATATGTTTACAACTGCTCTATCTGTAAAACTACTAACCTATTAAATGTTTTAATTATGTCAATTCTCTTGAGTTAATAGATTTCTCAAATATGACTTTTGTTATATCTCTGTACCTCTCATTGTTACCTCGCAAAACCCTCGTGAGGCTTCTTGTGAAGTCATCTTTACTTCAAGTAAAACTCATGAGATGACCAAAGTTCTTTCTCAGCTCAGCCATTTTTATTATGTATGTACTTCCTTTCTTACAACTCATGTATTACATAATCTTACATTACATCCGGGAGGCAGGAGAAACAAAAGACAATCGACTAAATAATGCCAACCTTTGCGATATAACAACTTTGATCTGACCATCCATTTACTATTTCCATCCAGGCTGATCCAGATTTGAGGTGAACATAGGCAACAATGTTTCGTGCAAAGCCATTATAAAAAAATCTCAAGAGAAGAAACTTCATCTACTTGCTGATTTGTGTATAAAAAGCTCTGAAATGAAATCACTGTGGTCTAAATTTACTCAATGATGAGGTGGCTTTCCATTTTTTAAGGGTCACAAGGAATTAAAAAAATTATAGTCCTCCCAGACAGCCCATAATGTATTAGAAATGAATACATGGCATTGTTGGCAGCCCTATCTAATGATACATAGTTGGAACCTATACATACATAGTTGGAATTGATGGTACATAGTCTCAATGCTCCATGGTGCACATACATATATAATATATCAATAAATAGTTGGTTGCTGCCTGTCCAATCTCCTTTTCCTAGTCTCTATATTATGGGCTCTTTCTTCCTATAGCTCTCTCTTATTCATAGCTTTCCTTATGCCTTCCATCCACGAATGTCTAGGGAGACCACACGTGTATTGTCCAGGTGGACAGGGGCAAAGCATGGGTTTTATTAATGTGCAGGTAGGCTGTGAGCTTGGGTATGTTTATTTACGTTTTTACAAATGCACGTTCTATACTCTACCCCTTGGCATCATTGTCAAGGGTTTTCGCAAAGGGAGCATTCAAGTATTACATAAGCACATTTTTGGCCATTTTTGACCCCCCCCCTCCCCTTGTAAGCAAAAAGCATTTGCCGAACCTCTCCTCCCACCCACTTGCTTACATAAGATTTTTTGATTTTTTTATATTTCTTTATATATAGAAAACTAATTATTTTATACTATTTTTGAAGTGTTTCTTTAGCAATGTCACATGAGTACTATAAAAAAGCATGCTATTAAAGTACTTTAGTAGTATTTATTAGTAAATTAAATTTATTAAAGTATTTATTAATAAATTATTATGTATTAGTATGCGTAATGCTATATACTATCTGGGTGTTCTGTACGTGTAGTGTAGAAAAAATTGACTATGAGCGTAAAACCAACTGAACGGTGAAAGCGAACATGCACGCGAATGGGCGAACACATCACTCCACATTTAATAGAGAGAGAAGTGCTCCAATACTTTATTCAAGCGTCCAAAGTTTCTCTTCTGTCATGCGTCGTCGCAATACTTAATTGTTTTAATTGTAGTAATCTAATGTTTATGGCTACATACATACATGTAAATTTGAAGGAGGAAGTTTGCACGAGTAAAATTAATAAATGCTGGTGACCAATAAATTCTGATTTAATAAACTATTATATAATGGAATACATGAAGATGTAATGAAATTTGTGCTAATGTATGACAAACGTGCACGGTAGCATGGTATTACTAAACATGTAACTATTAGTAATACCATGCATGGTAGTATCTTTTTATTCACTTAAATAACATAAAACTATTAGATAAAAATAAAATAATTAGAAAAAATATGAATTTTTACATCTAATATGATACTTCAGATACGACATAATTTTAATTATCAAATCACTTGGTGACCAAAGTCCTTGTAGCCAATCTTCTATATTTTCAATTGTCATATTTTCATGAGTTTCTGGCTTGTAAACTTCAGGCTCAGAAGCATCCACTTCCTCACAGTTCAGCCACTCAGCATCTTCATTGTGATTCTGAATGATGCACATCAGCTTGTTTGCTCGCCAAGCAGGTATGCAAACTGGTCGTGTTCTTGGAATATTGAGCGTCACAGTTAGATTTTGGTGCAGGGCTTTATGGGATGGAGAGCTGCAGACCTCTTCGAAGCATGGTAAAGCCCAAAGGTTTGACAGGTCCTATTGTAGAGGTGGAGATTCACAGATGGACAGAAGTAATCATATGGAAATTGTGAAAACCCTGCAGCCACCACATCCAATTTCAATGCCAGATGGAGACTTACACTGAGGAAATCAAACCCCTCGCTAACAGTTAAATCATGAGGTGTTTGCATCATTTTTACAGGAGGTGGCAAAAAGCACCCTGGAAGTATTCTGAATAAACCACTTCTTGGTGGAGAACAAGATTTTGAATCTTTGCATTTGACTACTTGTAGCAAGTATTGACTCTTGCGGACATGTTCTGAATACCATTTTGTTTCTGAATCATCAGGGAGTTCTAGATCACCAGGTGCAATGTATTTAGCACATATGAGATATCCATCAATATGCACGAAGTTCCACACCCCTGCCCAAACCTTCCCAGCATATTCTAAGTTGGATTTTTCCAGATCTTCATTGACAGTGCGACCACGGTCATCTAAGTAGGAGCCAAAGTGGTTATGTGGTAAAATTAATCCAGCTAGCTCCCTACTTAGTGGTGCCATTCTACGCTCAACTCGGTTGAAAGCACTCTGACCTGGAGCATTTTTTGCAATGAATAGTGCATATAAGCTGTACTTCTTAAAGTGATGTACAGCAAAATATATAACCTTCTGGTATCGTGGATTTTCTTCCGGTCCTCCGTCAACTGTGACAATTACAATAGGCTTGATCATACCTTCTGCTGTTATCACCAATGGCTGAAACTCACTAAGTTCTAGCAACATTTCGAAGTCCTTAGCTTGCGTATTGGCGGTAGATGAACAGTGTTTTCCAGTTCTGTTAGCAATGAATGTTGGCCCCGAGTAGCCTACAGCATGAGGATTTCCAGGTTTCCTAGATTCAATCATGATACCGGCGTACACAGATGGTATGATCTTGTGATGCTGTGCTATCACTCAGTTGTGGTCAGGTAATGAAACACGATATTCCATGTGCATAAGCATGGGTGCTTGCTTCTTTGCTGCTACAAGGCCAATAGGAACACGTGCCTTGTCGTCTTGAGGTAGAAAGTCTACTTGCGCTGGCACAAGAATTGAGGCTAGACTCTCCAGGCAACGGATTGATGCTGTTGCAAACTGGCTGTCTATATGACTGTGGTGGTGATCCTCCTGAGCCCGTGAAAGTTTGACTGGAATAGTTGACACGTGTCTTCGACCTTCCACAGTGGTTGAGTATTTGGGTAATAATCGGAGGTAGGTAGTAGCACTACGGCTAATGCAGAATCAGACTTTTTTTAACTCCTCCGCAAGTTCATCAAGGCTTTTGACACTTCGGTTTGTTTCATTTCTCCGTCTAGAGTCTGCAGCACTCCCAAAAATAGCAATATCAATTATCAAAAATAGCAATTGTTTTTGATAAAAAGGGTTGGCCTTTTTCAATGCTCAGATGTCCAACTGATTCTCGCAAGGATAATTTTGTTTTTATTTCAGGGTTTTCACTGCAAACTTCATCAAGCTTCATTGCCATTTTACTGATGCATGAGCTGTGGGAAAGCAACTCATTTGCTCTTTGGGAGCAATCTTTCACCCCATTACTCCTCTAAGTAACAATGTATTCAACGATTTATTCCATATACATTGCACTCTTCTACTGGCCTTAGAATCTCCTTGGTGACATGCTCTGTCTAGATGATACTACATTATTCTTTGTAATCATCCTTCAGATGACTCGCAACCTCTGGCATTTTCAATTTAGTAGATATAATTTTGAAATCCATTAGAGCAACCAGAAGCACTCAGAATATACACAATACGCTCTACTCGACCACTCCTCCTTTCTTCACTAAAGAGTAAGACCTTCCTATCTTACGTAAGCAATTCTATGACCCCCCCCCCTCCCACTTGTCAGCATAAGTAAGAACACTCCTAACCCACCCCCTCCCCTAGGGGTGCTTATGCAATATTTGAACGTCCCCAAAAAGAAATAAGCTGGTGAGACAAAAGCTCACCTTTACGACTGGTAATATCCAGATGATTCCTTTTCATGACTTCTTATTTTTATATGTATAATTATTGTTTTTATTTCTTCTGGAGATATAGATCCATTAATTAATAAATCACTTTTATTTCTAGACGATTCCTCTTCATGACTTCTTTGTAATTCATATGTAATTTTTTCTTCTTTCAAGAGATATAGGTCTCTTAATTTGAAAAATATTTATTCTCTTTGCCGACCTTTCCTACCTAATTAATAGACCTATACCTCCTGAAAGAAGTAAAAATTACACTTTATTTCTCTTGCACCAACGTTTCGTATTTATATTTATGCTTTGTTAGGGCTACATTAGAAGTTAATTTTGCATTTTGTACAACAATTCAAATATGTACATGGACACAAAGAAAATCTCACCAATTGGCCACAAAAATAAAAGATTCTTAACAGGGGGTGGGGGAAAGGGAAGATGGGGTGTATTGTCTTACGTTTTGGGCTTGCAGGCCGTTCTTAAGCAGAAGAGTGCAAGGTGGTATATGGTTTTTACACATTAGATACCTCAGAGAGAGTTATTTCTGATTTTTTTATAATGATGACTTCATTGCTATTTATTGTTTGTTTATTAATTGTTGTGAATTTAGGTGCTTTCAAAAAATCAAAATAAAATTAAGTTTTGTTATTACATATTATCAAATTATGATATGACTTAATTTGGCAATGACTGTTTTTTTATTGCAGGATGTTTTGTTTTTTGTGATGTGCACCATTTTTAAAAACAATCTTTTAGATAGGTTTCATTCTAAATCTTTTACTTTTATGAGTTTGAAATGAAATGTGCGGTTATTTTTGATTGGGTGATCTGCCAGTGCATATACATGAATTTTAGAGATTTTAATTTCGAATATATGGGTTTGCGTTGTGGTTTATGGTTCCTATGTGCTATGTTATAATCAGTATTTTGATGACTCTTGCTATTTGTTCTGATTGGCCTTTCTTCAGATATATAGGTGACACCTTCTTAGTTTAGCCCCATGCAATAGATGCACTAGAACATTTTCTAGATCACATGAATAACTAGCATCCAAATGTCAAATTTACAATGGAGAAGGAGAGACTTAATTTCCTCAATCCTAATCCACAGGAAGGAAGATGGAAGCCTAGGGCTTAGTGTTTTCTGTAAGCCAACCCGTACTGACCTACACCTTAACAGGCAGAGCCACCACAATCCTTCACAAAAATACAAGGTATTATCAACCTTGTTTCAGAGAGCCAATTCCATAGCTAATAATGAGAGCATTCTGGCCGAGTTGACCCTCCTATAAGAGACATTTTTACAAAATGGCTATGAAAAACAACAATTTTTAAAGATCCTTAAAAGGTCCTTTGCAACTCAAGAGAGCTGAACAGGGCAACCGTCTGAAAAAATGTTGGCTAAAGCTTTCCTCCCTTATATCTCCACCATATCAGGAAGGATTCAAAAGTATTCTCCTATGCTATAATATAGAATCTATTCACCTACGACCACATAAATTAAGGGATCAATTAGTGAATGCAAAGGATCCCATTGGCCTGAAGATGCCAGGGGCCAATCAAATACCCTATAAATGAGGTGAAGTCTATGTGGAAGAGACCGGCCGAATGATTGAGACTGGCAGATATGAAGTGTAGAACCTGGTGGAATACCCGTGAAACACTTATACATCAGATTCACTGGGAAAATCTTACATCATTTACTATCATATTAGTTACTATGCACATGTGCATATAAGTTGATAGGAAAATTACTTTTGGAAGCCAACCTCTTCATGTCGAATTTTTCTTTCTTTTGGATAGCCTCGGCCTTGAAGTGTTAATGGATGCTTCGTCTCTGCAGATGGAGTCTATTGAATGATTTGTTTGGGCCATCGATTTTCTGGCATTCTTAGCAAAATCTTGGTTTTTTCTTCTCGATTCTGTCCATTACTCTATATGTTGTTCTAATATGATTTCGGATCTACTTGTTAGTAATATTTGTTTGCGAGAAACCCTGGCACTTTTTAGGTAATCCATTTCAATATCTCTCAACCTTCTTTATAGGTCTTAGTTAATCACCAGCTATAACACAGCATGGATTTTATTAGGGTTTGATCTATGGGGCTGTCCATAAATGACGTCCATCACGTTGTGTCACCGCCTTGTGACAATGTGTGACAGGGGGAGTCGGGGGGCTATGCTTCATGTGACATCCACACTTCCACTGTATATTATGTCTTATTTGACTCAGACTGCGGGGGGAAGTAGAAGTTTTATCATTTTTGTGACATCATTAAAGGGGGAACTTTTTGTGACTAACTGTGACGGGGGGGGGGGGGGGGGTCTAGTTTGCTCCAAAATTGTGTGACAAAATTTATGGACAGCCCCTATTCTTTTATTATTTCTCGTTGATACACTTTTATCCCTCCATCTGGAATTAATACAGTCGATTATGTTCTTTGCTTTATTGGAACCTTTGTTTTATTTCACTCTCTCCCAAACCTGTTTTTATTAATTATTGTACCTAAATATAAATTCCTTCACTTGGTTGACTACCGTTCCATTGTCGAATTATATTTCGGATTTTTCTTCACTATTGATAACAAAATAGAACCGCCGATTCGAATTAGGCCGCGTGAGAGAGAATCGAGTTCACTCTGTGACCACACGAAACGCAGTGGTCGTTGGAATAGAGCATCATCTGTCGGGGATTTTTATGACTTTCAGGCGTATCAAGCGTGTTGCCGTGCGTCAAAATTCGCAGAATATGAGTAACAGCATTAATTACCGATGTGATGCCATATCGCTGAGCATCATTCAAGCGGGGTGGATGTCAAGAAGTTTGAGAAAACGTTTCCGAGACTCCGATCACGCCTCAAGTAATGGCTCTCCTTATTGAAGGGATGACGAGGTTTTACACGAGAGGACAGAGTGTCGTCTTATGTATTCCGAAAGTAATGAGGCAGTGAGGGGGGGGGGGGTGAGAGAAGTTGCAGGGGTGCTCGGGAAAGGAGGAGGAGGGCGTGGTTGAGGGTATAGTCCGGGAAGAAAGATGAGGGGAAACTTCCTCCTTTTGGGGTGTGCTGGGAGGTGCAAGAACAGTAGAAGGCACCCTCCATATGGATGAAGCTTGAACGTTTCCCTTGTCATCCTGCGGTCCCGTGATCTATGAAGCCCGAGTGAAGAGACGCCCGGAGAAAATGAGACCCGCGCGTGGTGAGGCATACTTCTGTATGAGGCGTGCTTGTGAGAAACTCGAGGAGTCGAGCGTATCTTGCTTAAGAATAAAAAAAATGACGGAAAGAAACTGTGGTTTGATAAATACCATAAGTACTGCTCTATATACCTATTTATCTACTGCTGGTATATGCTCCTGAGAGCGGTTTCGCCCATAAGCTAGGACTGTCCCATCGCTCATCTTAGCATTAAAAGACGTCTAGTTCTTCCAAAATAGCCCCTAAAGTTGTATATTTTTGGTATCATTTGAATTTCAGTCATAAGGCTCATTGTTCCTTTCTCACTGTTGCCAGCCGTTGCCTATCTAGCATCTACGAAACGAAATTGGCTGGAGGTGACCAGTTAGGTACTGGGTTGGTGGTGGCTTGAGTCCCAGTGCAATAACTATGTTATTAAAAGGCTGATGTATTTTATTTTAAGCAATTTTCTCATCGGAAATATAAATTCAGAGAGCTCCGAATTGTGATTTGCCGTGATAAACAACGTGACTATTTTGCGTTCTTTCCAAGTGGCGTCATCGACTTTCTATGCTGGTAATTTTATATGCCCATTGCATTGCCTGCTCTGACTTCACGATAATAAATAGTCCTGAGTATGTGTGCCTATACTTTCCTCTATGGCCTATAGTACGAATAATTTTGGTTTTGAATTTTTTCTAATAGCCTAATGGCGCTGATATTTAGGAGCTACGCCTTATCTGCCCCTCCTCCCAAATTACGTGCACGGCGCCTCAACTACATATGTTATAAAGTTGATGTCTATCTTGCCCCCTAAATGATTTGAGAATGGTGTCCATGCATGAGGCTGTTGCAGCACCGTTGCTGAGCCATGGCTATTAAAACTATAATGACGTTTAAGGTGTAAAAGCTGTGCTTATCATGATGAAATGATATGATGAAAAAAATTACCATTTTATGATTTATTATAAAAAAATTTTGCCCTTGGAGAAATTTATTTCCTTTTCATAAGTTAATAGCTAATAGTAAGTGCGATGCAAGAATCATTCTATACAAAGATTTTGTAGATACAGGTCTTCCGGGTTTTACTCCGCGTAGGCCCATTTTTCTTCTTTCTTCTTGTCCGAAGAAAAATGGACCTACGCGGAGTAAAGCCCTGAAGACCTTTATCTTCATATTCATCAACCCGCGGAAGCCTACACAAGGACAAAGATTTTGTGCCTAATTTATCCGCATTATTCGAAGTGTTACGGAAGTGGGACCTTCATTTTCTGTCAAGTCATGCCCTGCGTGAAACCAGTTGATTAACATTGGTAATTATCCGTCAGGAACGTATAGTGACCGTTACATCGATACCTTTGTGGTTACAGACACTGGGGAAATAATAAATGCCTGAATGTACTCGCGTATAGCGTTTTGGATTACTTGGTTCTTTCACAGACTGATCCATTAACCTAATTTATTATTTAAAAATATAAGTCAGTCTTCCATTCCTCTGAAATCATACGCGTACGTATGATGCTTAAAAATCAAAGGGCGCATAATGCAGACAAATAACGGTTTATTACGTTTATTGTCACCTAACTCAACTCGAGGAGACCGAAGTGACTTGCAAATGGAGTAGCTTGTGGCTTTCAGAAACGGAGTCGAAGATGTGTCTGGGTGATTGGGCTTTCAAGAGGGTTTCTTGCTTTTTTCTTGGCTATCGTCCGGTGGACATTTCGGTTGCAATTCAATGTCCTTGAGATGAGGCATTGATGTTCACGCTGTGGCGCCTTGCGCGTAATGGACTCCAGATATATCTCCGCATATCCTCTCTCACTTTGATCCGGTCTCGGCGACGGCCTTTTGACTGGCGGGAGCGCCGACAGAATTCGGTCAGAATTTCGGCTTTGTAAGTGAGGAGCGGTATTGGAGGGCCAAGCGAATGGAGGAGGTGCCTCATTTTTGAAAAACTAATTTTTAAAGATATAGTTAAAAAAATGTTATTCATTACTAGATGATTCCGAGTGATAAGATGATTATCTACCGTTGTTTTTTTTTCGAGAACGTCAAAATATAGTATAGGTGGAATGAGGATCACTATCAGGGGGGTTATCATGTAAATGTTCGGTTCTAAATCGGAAAAATGGCACGGTTCCTTACCGAGAGGATTAAAAAAATTCTGGCGGAAACGATGGAAAATAATCGATGGAAAGTTACATAATGGAACGGTTATGGCAATAATTTCGACTGTGACTAAGATAACGCGCTTCATGCCATAGAAACGATCAGTACTAAAGTTACATAACGACTCCGTTAGACCCTAATTATGGACCTTGTAATTAAGTTTGAAACTGATCTTTTTTCTGACGTCTAAAAAATTTTGTGAACCACGAAATACCTACTTCGTTCAGTTAAATCATGAACATAAGATTAACAAATTGAACTGTCTAGCTGACTGGTTAAATTTTTTTCGTGGTCAAAAATGGACTAAAATAGGTGACAGACTGAATACATTGGTTGTTGGACTAGTATTCTAGGTGGTTAAATCTCAGTGTAAACTTTTCCTTTTTATGATGATAACGGCATTTGTCGTATGTCTACCTACCTTTAACTTGCCATCTCTCTTTTTATATGTGTGTGCTTAACCCATTAATACGCATTAACTACTTTATATTTCCTTGAAGTCTCATAGGATATGATGTAGCGTGCATGGTGAAATTCCACTCCGTGCTGGGTGGGCGGATGCTAAAGTAGAATATAATGTGAGGCAGATCCGTTTCAGCTGCGTTTTCCCACTTAGTCCTTATTACATGCTCATCCTTCACTTATGTCCTGCCTCCGAGAGTGACTTCTCCTAGTAATGACATACCACTTTAGTAGCCAGAAGATCGGGTGCCCTACTTCTCTTGGACTTAATAAAATTGCGACATGTGCCGTGTTTCGGTGAACTTTTTTGGTTTAGCTTCCATTCAGTGATTCATGCGACCTGCAGGATCAATTTTAATGGCTTTCAAGATGATTTAGTTAAATATAGATTTATTCATAGAAAAAGTCATCGAATTATGAAATTTTGCACTGGGGAACGTGATAATGAATTCTAAACTCAATATTTTGTGTTCTAAAACAATGAATAATGTTCTCAGTTTATGTTACAGAACTGATTTTTACTATCAGAGACCCTTAAATTGCATATATTTAAATAATTTATTTTTTATACATTTATTTTTATATTTGTCATTCCTCTTACTAGCTTAAGCATCTCGCTTTAGTAGGCCTACCTATAGCGTGTCTACGTGAAAGAAAGCTCATCAGCAGCGCCTGAAGAAATGTGATCAAAACAGACGTTAGAAATAATAAAAGTGTCATGCATTAAGGTAAATGTATCCGACGAGACGTCGTAGAAGGACGTAGTATTCTAGAATCTTTTGATTTCCAAGCATTAGCTTGAACACGAAGTCCTGTGTCATTGTTAGCTGCGAACTTAAGCGGCTCCCTCGCCTTTTTTCATTTAGTCACATTTCTTATAAACTGAAGCAAGATCGCTTCGGCTATGCTATAGGTACCACGCTAAATTCCAATTTCATCATAATGCTGATGTATAGTTTGCGTTAACATACCATAATAGGTTAATAACCGAAAATGTCAGAGCACTCTGCTGTTAGCGCCGCTGTTGTTAGCGTTATTAGCGCTCATATTCTCTTCCTTTGGATGGGGAATGCGGTGATTTTTCTGGACTAAGATCCCATACTGTGGCGACCTTGTAAGCAGGAATTACGCTCAACGAGTCTATTTACGCAGTAATCTCCTCTTAATGCCTGCTCCATCTTGGTGATATCAATTTAAAGCAACTCAGCGCTGAGCAGGAAGGGCTTCCTTTGGTACCATTTACACCGTTTCGTATTCCTTTCCTATCCCTCACCCCCTCCCCTCTCTGTTGACAAAAAACAGCTTTCCTCATTTACCTCCCCGCGTTTATCAAGCCCAGACTCACTTAATTTCCCGGCACCCTTACTCCCTCCAACACCCCCACAGAGTACATAAAGCAGCCATCATTTAACACCGACAACCGTAAGGAAAATTTCGATCAAGTCTTTAGCGCTAACATACGCTCCATCCCTCCCACTCTTTCTTTTGAGCCCCTCACGCAGCTCCAGTCAGAGTTCGCCTTTACATACATATATATTATACATATATATCCTCCTCAACTCTCTTCCCTCTCCCAGTTCGTCGTTCTAACCAGGCTTTTAAGCCGTCCAATCTTCGAGGCCCACTAAAAAGTCTTACCTCACTCTCTTCCCCCCCAAAAATTTTCCAAGCCCTGCCCGTCGCCCTCTCAGCGTCCCCCTTCCCGCCCCCCCATAGCTTCCGCTGCGTCCCACATCCCTCCTCCTCCCTCTCAGCCTTCTCCTCAAAAACTCCCCCGTGGCTCTCTCTCTCACCCTCCCACCCCTCCCCGTCATCTCCTCAATTTATTCTCCCACCCGTCGTTCCATCAATTCTCCGACAAGAGCCCGTCAGCCCCCACCCCTCCTATCCACTTCCCCCTCCCCCTGGTCTCGCTCGTCAGGGCCACTCCTTCCGCCCCCTTCCTTCTTTCCTCCCCCAACGACTCCACCCACCAACCCCCCCTGCCCAGTATACATATTCCTATTTCTCCCTCTTTGCTCCCCCACTCTCCTCACCGTATCCACCCAACTCCAGTTCGTCTGTCATCCCCACACGCAACCCCACTCCTCGCACGTGTTCATGCATTTTTATATCTGGCCGCGGGACTAACGATGGGTTCACGCTGATTACGCGTGTTAAACCTTCTCCAACGGCCGTTTTCGGTTGCAAAGCGTCTATAGATGGGAAGACCGGCGCGCTATTTAATGACCTTTTACCTGCTAGACAATCTTTGTAGTAGTAGTAGTAGGCTTGGGGTTTTTTGATATTCCAAGTGTTAAGGTTTTATCGCACCGTCTAATCTTAAGCTCAGATACAAAAAGATAAAATATGTATGTAGAAATGAGACATTACTATGCATGGACAAAGTTGAAATGATTGGAGGACAATGAAAAAAGTGTGGCATATCACAAACTGTTCATTTTATTGCTTAGGTGATAACACCAAGACAAACTTAGCAATCGTGCCCGAGGCGGCATTCAAAGTCGCAATCCTTTGGTCTCCAGGCCGGAGCGTATTACCAACCTGTCTACCGCTTTCTGTTCAGTGAATTGCTCAGGTACATTTGATTTTACACTCAAAAGTGTGGTAGCAGACAGCGTGGATTTAAAAGTAATTATTTTTGCAACATGAAAACGCACTATTTAACGGGTCAATATTGACTTAACTGCTCTTAGAGCTAAAAGTATGGTTGTTACCGATCAAGGATATACGAAACGCTGCTTAGATAGGAAATTCCGAAAGAAGAAGATGTAGTTGGCCGAATACTACTTTCCACTCCAAATTCATCAATTGTTTGCCAACATCAATCAACCGACTTCATAACTCTACTATTATTATTATCATTAAGCGATCTACCGGTTAGGCAATGTTTTGAATTGAAGTAATTAAAATCCTCTTGAAGTTCACATGTGCAGGGCCCCATCCACCAATAATATTTCTTTCTTCAGCTCTGCATACGTCCTACCCTTCGTCATCCCGCCCATAAAACCTTATCTTTCTTCCCCTACGCCGCTTACCCCAGATCCTCCCCAGTATCACAACCTTAAGCAACCCTTCGCCCCTCATTACCCCCTCCAACCACCTATCTTGCTTCCTCTTAATCACATCCAGAAGTTTCCTCTCCTCACCCAGCGCTTCCTTGTTTGTCTTCCTTACTGTCCATCGCACCACACCTCCAACCGCCTCCTCACACACATCACTAGCTCTTACAGCCTATTCTCGTCTTCCTTTCTCAGAGTATATGTTTCTGCCCCATACAACGCTACACTCCATGACAAACTCTTCACCAGCCTCTTCTTAATATCCTTACCCAAGGTACCCGTCATTAGCTCCCTTATATTACTGATCGCATACTTCGTTAGCGCTATTCTTTTTATAATGTCTTCGCTATTCAATCCGTTCTGGCGTAACTTTGTGGAAGTCCATTTTCAACTAATGACAAGGCCAACTATATTTAAGTCCACAGAGTATTTTATTGGTACAACTAGTTTCAACGCTACGGCATCACCATCAGGTATAAGCATTAGAGCTGTGTCGCCCGACCTGGGTCGGTTATTTGTCCCTCCAGTTCTTTAAGGCTCCTTGGACTGGTATAAGCATTAAAGTCATAGCCAGTGGTATATATACTCAATAATCAGGGTGGAGAGGGGGGGAGGGATTAGGGGAGGGTTGGGTGGTGGTATGACGGAGGAGGAGTTAGGTGTATTCTGGGAAGAGTGGTGTGAGGGTTATGGGCCAGTGGAACAAACAGCAGCAAACAGCGGGGTTAAAACTTCTTATCCCTAATGATCAGAGAAGCGTACGTAGTGGGTTTGAGTCACTGGGTGTGAGTCCATTTTCAAAAAAATCCACAAGAGTTAAAATTTCTTATTCGTTAAAGACAGGGAGGTTTCAAGCAGTGGGGAGGGCTTGTCAAATATTACGTCATTTAGAATAGGTCCATTTTTTCGGTGCCTTCTTATCTCCATCTCTTCTAACTTGTCCATTTTACACCCTTTTCTCGTCACGTGTAGTATTTCCGGCGTGAAGCCACTCCTCCAACAGATGTTTGGCGAAATGGGATTTGGGAAACATTCCCATACAGGAGGCATCTCCGGTGTTCGTTGACCCTAGTGCGCAAGGATCTTCCCGTTTGACCCACGTACGTTGCCCCACAGTCTTTACACGCCAGTTGGTACACACCACACTTATCCACTGGATCAGTCCTGTCCTTCGTATTGTTTATCAATGCCCTAATGTTGTTTTGATTGTTAAAGTCTATTCTAAACTGGTCTCAAATTTTGCATACATGTTTAATCTGGATGACAGTACATGAATCAATCATTATATTCACTAATTACCAAGTAAATCTACTAATTACTGGTCTTATATTAACTTGCTTCGTGAGTTTAATGGCATATCTATTACCCAAGTTTTGAACCCCTTTACGTTGTTAAATCTTGCACACATGTTTGACAGTACATGAATCAATCATTATACTCACTAATTACTAAGTAAATCTACTAAAATTAAATGGTTTAAATTTTATATTTCTTTATCCTTACATTGCGCAACCCGCATTTCATTGTCTACTCGCAGTCAGCGCTGTTGAAATTCATTGCAACCATCATTTTAGCATTTATATTGAGAAGAAATGCCAATAATTTAAATTTCAAAGAACCGTTGCACAATTAATATGAAGACGAATAAACTTGCTTCGTGAGTTTAATCGCATATCTATTACCCAATTTTTGAACCCCTTACCATGGAACCGTTAGAAATTTTACTTAATTTGTTAAATTAATAAAAGTGTGAAGACTAAAAAGTAGAAAAAAATATATTAAAAAAACTTTTTAAAAACTGGTTTTATGTCAAAATGCACTAAAAAGTAGAAAATAAATTTTAGATTGAAATTTACAAAGTTATGAGACCTTCTAATCCAAATTTATAAATATATTAAAGTTGAAAGTGAAAATTAATATTTCTTTACTTTATCTGTGCAGTTACTCGATGATTATGAGGCAAGAACGTATAATCGTTCGTCTAATTGATAAATTAGTTGATCATCATGATTATAAGACCAGGGTGCAAAGTAATTTACTAATTGTAAGTTGAATTTGAGCACCCTGGTCTTATAATCATGATGATCAATTAGACGTACGATTATACGTTCTTGCCTTATAATCATCGACGAATTGCACAGATAAAGTAAACAAATATTAATTTTCACTTTCAACTTTAATGTATTTATAAATTTGGATTAGAAGGTCTCTTAACTTTGTAAATTTCAATCTAAAATTTATTTTCTACTTTTTAGTGCATTTTTATTTTTTACTTTTTAGTGCATTTTGAAATAAGACCAGTTTTTAAAAAGTTTTTTAATATCTTTTTATTTACGATTTATCTTCATTTCATATTTCCCGCACTGGGTGTCTAATGTATCTACTAAATCTTGTAATCCTGTCGATGGTCAACTAGCATCGCCGGATCGTCCGCGAGTCTTACCGACTTTATGAGCTGGCCTCTCACTATGATTCCCATATGTAGCTCTTCCCATGGCTCTCTTACTCTTTCTCGGAATTAATGTTAAAAAGCAATAGCAACAAAGCTCTTGGCGTCTTAGTACTGTCCACCCTGACTCACTGTCAACCTCAATCACCAGTGCCCTATGGGCTATATATAAGTTTCGAATGAGTCCTATCCCGCACATATATTCATATTTTCATCAGTATCTGCATTAATTTTCCCATTCAACTCTGTCAAAAGTCTTTTCGAAATGAACAAAGCAACCAAAAAATCCTAATGATACTTTGTTTCTTTCTATTAGTGTTCTTGTTACCGTAATCGCATCCCGAGTTTCCCTCCCCTTCTGGAACTCAAACGGGTCATGGCTCAACTAGTAATTAGCACTACTCTTCAATATTTTATTAATTATTCTAAGCAAAAATTTTGCCGTGTGTGAAATCAAGCTTATTGTTTCTATACTCCTCGCATTCTGACGCTTTCTTCTTCGTCGGAATAGACATCAGCACTATTTTTTTGAAGTCCTCTAGGTAAACACCCTCCCGGTAGATCCTACGAATAAGTTCGAAAAAATATCGTCTTCCCTTAATACCTAAATTCATCAGTAACCTCAAAGTCATGTTTTCTGCTCCAACAGCTTTTATTGCCTTCATCTCTCGTAATGCCTTATCTATTTCGCTATCGAGTATCTCCGGTTGTAGGTTATCCTTATGCTCTCTCATTCTCTGTACCTTGGTTCACAGGTCTATTGCTGCTGTTCTACAGCTCCTCATCGTATTGTCTCCACTTATCCTGGATATCTTCCAGTTCGATTACTATATCTTTCCTTTTTTCCTCTATCTTTGGTATCGTTTGCCGTATTTTACATCCCGATAATATTTTCACGTCATCGTATAGCGCACCCAGTTTCCTCTCTTCCGGCAGCTTTTCCATTTCCACGCCTAGTCCTCTCCACCAATTCTCTTCGCCCAATTGGTTACTTGCCAAAGTACATTATTTACTTCCTTAGGCTTCCTCTTGCCTAGGTCGGTGTCGACGATTTTACACATTCTTCTCTCCACTATTTTTTTTGTCATTTCTTCTGTGACCCATTGCTTCTTTGTTCTTCTCGTTTCCATAGATTCTGTAGTATTATCTGCCGCACATACTTTCATATTTTCTTCAATTGTTCACTTTTCCTTTGCTTCACCTATGTTCTTTTCCACGAGCTCCTGGTTTTCCCTCCTTTTCAACCCTTTTAATGCTTCCACCTTCCACCGTTTCATTCTCCTACTTTAACAAAGCCTTTAGAATCTAACATCACACTTCAGCGTTACTAAATTATGCTCTAATTCCGCGTACACTTCCGGTTAGTTGCGCGAGTTTTTGACATAGTTCCTAAACCTCTGTATTACCATGATGTAATCAATTTGATATCTCCCTGTATTCCACGACATTTCCCATGTGTACCTACGCTTTGGGTGATGTTTCAACGAAGTGTTTGTTACTAGTAACTTATTTCTTCTACAAAATTCAAGTACTTTCTCACCGCGGTCATTTCTTGTTCCTAACCCATAATTTCTTACTTCAAATCCATCCCTCCCTATCCCCACTATTGCATTTCAGTCGCCCATCGCTATCAGGTTATTCTCTCCTGGAACTTCTCTAATATTTTCTTTTAGTTGCTCGTACACCCCATCCACCTCTTTCTCCCTATGGTTACTTGTAGGTATGTACACCTGGACCAATACGAAATTCCTCGGGCGTGCTTTTAGTTAGTATCCTGTTCCTCGCCTGTTAAATATTTACTACCCTCATCCTCAATTTTTCATTCAGTACCATAGTTATCCCACGTTATCTTCCCCACAATATATTACCCTGTAACAATCACTCGAATAGTCCCCACTATCCCTCAATATCACCTCGCACAACCTCAAAGCGTCTATGTTCCCTTTATCCATTTCTTGTTTAATATTTTCTTGCTTCCCAGCCCTCATAATTGTCCTTACGTTCCAGGTTGCTATTTATACTGCTGCTTTCCTCTTCTTCTTTTTATTCTTCTATCTCTCAATCCTTGTATCCTCTGATTACGTTGTTGTGCAAGGATTTTGAGTGACGATGACCGCGGAGGCCTTGCCTCCCCCTCTGCCGGGCACGACACCCACCCTAGTGGGCGACGTCCCGTAGTTGCCAGGATTCAATTATGTATGTCTGACTTGCATTTTCCGGTAATTAATTGTTGAGGTAACCCATCATCGCACCCCAACGGTATTTTTAACGTGACACCATCACGTGAACTACCTTTAGTCTAGTTCTTACACTTCGACCTATCTGGCCTTGCATTTGCAAACTCATGGGTGGCCGTACCGGGAGCAATAGTAATTTCTCCCACGATTTCAGCTCTAGGGGTCATTAAAACGCGCAAACCCTTCCACCGTGTCAGGATTGTAGTACAAGGGAAGAGAATTCTACTATAATTTACGTAATTTTTAGTTTTATAGGTTTCTGTAGTACACATCAGTTTAAGGAAATTACTATAGATTTTATCTTATTTCAGAGGAAATATGCAATTCTGTAATATTCTCATTCCTTTTTATTTGTTAGAGTGGATCCGTTTTTTGAAAATTTCTCATTCAAATTAGGAAAAATGCTCTGCTACTATTGATTCAGTGATAATTTTTAGATTTGATTTTGTATATCTGCAATACGTTCCTTACTAAAAACATATTCTATAATGTTTTTATTTTTAAATTTTTTTACTTTGTTTAATATATTTATAAGTGTGCATCAGTTCATACAGCTCGTTTTTTACGTTTAAATTTTAAGTATTGCACTGTCAATTATCAGCGCTCTTCCATTAGAATCAGCCAATTGGTTGCAGGTAATTTTTCAACCAATAAAAAGGAGAGGATTGTGTCATTGCTGCTTGCATCTCTGTATTGTAGAGGCTACAACGAAGTGATATAAATATACATAGCTGTTATTTTTTTATGCCCAATGAACTCCCATGCTGTTATTTTTGCTTTTTTAAATAATCTCCCTTTAATTTTTTTCTCCTAATTTTATTTTGCTAACAACGTGCCATTATGTTCTCAGTAATGTAGGAGCAAGTCCCGATGTTGTCCCGTCCCCTGACCCGATGTCCCACGTGAAGTCACTTGTTCCGCGTGGTGGGTGACTTTGGCTTCATACTTGAGACAAAGCATCCTTTTCTCTCTATCCTGGGAAAATGGAATGCATGCAGCGTAACTTCATCTTCAGAGCCTTGGACCTTGCGTGAATGATTTGCCATCTTCAATCAGCTGAAACCAGAATTCCTCACAGCTGGAGAACCCCCTTGAACTGATTATCAAGACCATAACATGAACGCCAACGTGGTATGTAAATTTATGTTCTAAAATTAACACATTTTCTTCGGTGAAATTCAGCAATCCAATGTTGAAACACCCTGACTGCATGTATGTCCTTTGAAAGCATTGTTTATCGTAGCACCTACAGGGACTTACCTCCTCATTGGATGGGTACATTTGCTTGAATATTTTCCATTAGTTCTCTATTGGTGCAATATACACGGGTGTGTAGCCTTTAATTATAATTTCTGATGCTTGAATCCCTTTTATATGTGTACTATTTTTTCAGGGTTTTGCTTTTCACTTAAAAAATGATGCCTTAATGTCAATCGCGGTTTGTCTGTTATTAGTTCTGTTTTCGTTGCTCTTCAAATACATGTGTTTGTGCTGCGATTGACTTTGGAATCTAGTTGATAACTTCCTATTTGGATCACCTACCAACGTCTCTGCAACATGGTGAAACGAATGTGATCTCTTCTCGGTGATTCGTATGCATTGATGGTTAGGGACAGCAACCAAAAGAACTTCATCCTGACTGTATCCATGAGGCTGTTTATGGCTGTGAAGTGGACCTCTTGGAGATGGCTCTTAGAATATCAGGTTGTACGTCGACGAAGATATTTAAACATTATCGAACTCAATCGGAGAGAAACTTATAGCGCATAAGTGTCTAAGGCACTTACGATTTTCTGCCATTGCGAGGCGATGGAATTCCAAGAGAACAGATATTCAACTGAATGGATTCCCTCTTCCTCATAAGGATTGAAGACAAGTTTCTAATATCAGCCATCTAGGTATTCTTGGCTAAATCTGAAGGTTTTCCACTCTGAATTTTAACTGCTTAGCCATTCGGTTATTGGTGCTAGCAAATGGATAGAACCTGTGTTTGAGAAAGCTTAAATGTTCTGAGTGGATGCGTGATATTGGTTTAAAATAGAATAATTGACTATTTAAATTGTGCTATTGCTTATCGTAATTATTTTTTTTAAGTTTCTATTGAATGTTGTTCTTTTAGATCTTTCATGCAGATGGAGAATAGACGTTGTTAGGGATGTTGAGAAAGTTGTTGAAAGAAATTTGGCATTAAGTTTGGAAGTAAATGAAGCAAATCTTAAGATGTATAGGCTAAGAGAGAGGGGAGGATATTAATAATAATAAATCGGCTTTAATGGGACGAAATAGAGACTTTTTAAAGTCCCTTCTGCCGTCTAACCTCTTGTCAATGTTCTCATGAAATTTCAAATAATATTTTTGGAAGAGTGAATATAATATTTAGGTACATACTGGTATGGTAATTCAGAAATCTCAGCATAGCACTAAATTTTATAATTTAAATTATATCAATGAATAGTACACCAAGATGACACTAAGTGTTGAAACCCGGTCGTGTTAATAAATAATTATTATAGTTAACAAAGTTATTATAATTATTCCGTCACTAATAGTGCTGAAAGGTAAAGTTTTGGTTCAGGACAGAATGAGTACTTAAATCAAATGGTTGCGGCACCTGCTTCTTTAATGCTCCAGTGAAATGCTTCAATTAATGATCCATTCAGCTAAAGGGAAAAAGCTGATTCAAAATCGAAATTGCTTTACATTTAAACTTATGCAAAGAAATGGTGCATTATAAATCCTGAGGCTCGGTTCAATAACGTTTCCTCTCATTGTCAAGTGGTGTGGAAATCCCTTTGTGGAGTCCAATCACGAATTCAGTCGATTCCTCTCGCAAGCTATCATTGGCGATTCTGTCCTACTTCTCCTCGATAGTTCCCGGTTTATGGCCCGTGACATTAAGGATGCGGCCCAAGTTACGACGTGACTGGCCGGCCGCTTTGCATGCATGCGCAACCCTGTTTTTCTTTTTTTTTTGAAGGGTCTCCTCTCAGAAGTTTAAGGAGGCCTTGAGATCGCGGAAGAAGGGTAAGCACCCCCCGAGATTTCCATTACGCTCCTTATAACTATCCCACCCGCACGAAGGAGGCGGCTTGGATTCAATTTTTGTGAACGGGACGGGAGGAGAGAGAGGGAAACGCTAATCCTTCTCGGTTCGAGTTTAATTCCTCGATTTGCGGCGGGATGAGAACCTTCGACGCGGGATTTCGCGGGGAAGGGATTAGCGGAGTTTCGGAATAACAGAAGACGTTCGTGAGTCTTTGAAAGCAAAACACATTCGGAATATCCGCCGCCGCCACCGTCAAACTTTATAATTAAATTCTCGCCGATGGCCGTGCTCACCGCGCGCTGGCGCATGGACCTCCATCACTCCATCCTCCTGCCCGAAAGCATAATCACCGTCGACTTTCTCCGGCGGCAGGCTAACTTTTCGGCGGTTTTTCCTCCTATAGACTCTCTCGTGGTGATGATAAGGGGATGTTTGCGATCTCGGTGTAAGGAATTCTGCAGCCGTGAGCACGTGAGCATAATGAGCGCTATCCTGGTGAAAGAAATTCCTCAAAGCTAAAAAAATTCATGAAATACAATGGAGTAGGGAGAAAACATGGAACTTTGAGGTGATTTTACTTGAACGTCAGGCAATTGATGGACTCTTTAGTTTAAAATTTGCTTAAAGGTGAAAAAGCTTATAAATATTGAAATGACTGGGATGAATCGATTTTATATAACCATGTCACCATGGCTTTGACCGTTGGTCCATTTTTTATGGCTGAACCTTTCAAAAGCTTTGCTATGGCCGGGCATGTGAGATATGCAATCATGAGGAAAGTGATTAGTAATGTCATTATCTACAAAAATATGCTGTTTTATCAGCGCTTGTTTACGAAAACGACTCTCATTGCTTATAATTTTTACTGGTTTGAATTTGGGAAAACTCCTTAAAGGAATTCCATCTAGGTTTAGGGAGGAAGCAGGAGATGGAAGTAATTCCTAAAAAGCTAGCAATTCCGTATTTTAGAATCATAACCTTTTTTATTGGCCACTTGTAAAACCCATTGAAATGTCTTCGGATCGGATATAGGTTGACCGCGTCACACTATTGCCCTCCGGGTTCGGAAGCGATGAAATTGATTCTTCAGACCTTGTGAAATAAATCTCATCCCGCTCACTTTAAAAGGTGGTAGGATAAGAAAACGCCTTTGAGATTTGGCGGAGAATTACTGAAAGTATATCGAACCTGAGAAGATAATAATTTTATATGGGAAATCGTGGGAGTCATGGAATATAAAAATTAACTGATAGTATCCACGTCACTATCATATGTGTTCATTGCGTGAAACGTCTTCTTGTAAGCCGGATATATGCATTAGTTGAAATGAATAAATACTTGTTTTAAGCACTGACTAGGCTGTCGTTTTGAGTTTCTGTAGCTCCCGAAATTTTCTAGAACGTTCCATAGACGATATCTTGTGTTTCTGATATTTAGAATTTGATGCTCCTTCATCCTGTAACCTCTTTCTGTAGGCATCAGTTTCTTATTTTGGAGATATTTATACATATTCCTTGACATGCACTAATTTTTCAGTATTCTGCTACTTAAATCTTGCAATTTTTAATGAATTCAATTTGTTTCTTAGTCTATGCCATGGAACGATTTAGACGATTTCAAATGAACCCACTCGCGAACTCCTTGCGTGATTTTATGACGAGCTATAGCTCTCGCAAAACTTCCTGGCGCTGCGCAGTGGATTATTTTTGGGCATTGGCTACGGAACTGGTTGCTTAGTGTTTACCCACCAATACCTTCCATCCCGTTTCGACTCGTCTCACAATGAGCCCTCAAGATAGGATCCCTGGTTAAGTCATAACGGTTGGTGATTTTAATCACTTGACTATAAGCTTGCGTGTGTATCTCGTGCTTTTTACGTGAAAGAGTTTGATTCCCCTGGCTCACTCTCTCTCTCTCTCTTTGCCTCCCTCTCTTCCCCTCCGACCTTTCCCTTCACTCTCTCCTTGCCTATCTCTCATCCTGTCCGCGCAGGTCTGCGCCAGGAACTTTTGCTAGGGCTATGCACAAATTTCACGCTGGCGACGACACGTGATTTTATACCCATAACTGGTGGCTATATTATTTTGCAATATGATCGTATACATTCCAAGATGACTATTTATTTTACTCTTTCAATCTGCCTATCCTGAATAGACCACAACACGCTCGGAAATTTCTAATACTTTCCGAGTTATTAAGAAATGTTTGGTGTACACAGTTGTGTTGCATTCTCGCCAGCAAGTGGTCAGGTTGATTGAGATATCCGTAAGTACAGTTAAGCCTTATAGTGGAATTTCAACTGTAATTTTACCTTCTCAGTGAGTGAGATTTGCAGCCTATTGAAATGGTTTCGGATCGGCTCGGATTCTGACATTTTTGACACACTCCCGGTTTGGAAAGCGATTATTAAGCGAAAAATCTTTTGTTCAGGAGGCTATAACATGAAAAGTTTCACTACCTCCACTTGCTGTAACCAGGTAAATTTCAAACGACTGAAGGCTATTTGGGGATGCTATTGACGACTAAGGTTATTTGTGCTATAAAGGCAAGGTGCGGCATGCATTGTTATGGGATTAGTAAGAAGGGGAGATTGAAATATTAGCCGAATCTTGAGCGAAAGACGTCAAATTGACGGTTGGAACTCCATTCTTCAAGGTCTATCTGCATAGAACAAAAGAAGAGATTAGGAGTCCACTAAGAAATTCCTTCCGGGATTTGATTAAAATCCCTCGGCATGGGAAGCCAATACTCTATCCACCACACCGACTTGATCTCATTGAGTGAAGATAGGGCAGACGCCATTGAGTCTTTCTGGTGAAATACTGAAGGCGAAACACCCCCGTGAATAATTGAATTTGACCTTGAAAAATCTAAGACAGTTGTGGAGCCTCAAAATTCTCTCTCACCACCGGGCACTTCCTTCTATAGGTTTTGAGAGAGAGAGTTGAAGATGGAACTCAATTCTTAAATAAGAAGCATTTGGTCCAACGTAGTAGACGTAGACGACCTTTGTAGTGGATCATTTTTTACAGTCGGTTGAAATTTCTTCGGTTCGGGATTAATTTTAGTGTAAGGTGCAAAGCTTTTAAAACCGATTACTATTATGCGAGTTACTATCTAGAAATTATATTCCCATCCCATAGGCGCAGTTCTCAATGAGTGAAGATTAGGAAACGCCATTAAGACTGTGGTGAAATACTGAGGGTGAATTGCAACTCAGAAGGGTAGATATATTTTTATTTGACCTATCAAAGCCTTTAAAAGTCGTGAAATCTGAAAATGTCTCTCTCTTCACTGGACGCTTCATTCTGCTGGTTTATTTCATCTGAAGGTTTCTTCCTTATGCACGTTTTTTTCCTACTGTAGAAACGCTTTATGCCATAGGTACCCTCTCCCTAGTATTGAGAGGGATAATTTGATGCTGGAGAAGGTAGTGTTAAATTACACTGAGTTGATTCCATTCGCCAGCAAAGCACTTTGGTAAAATACTGAACGAGGGAAGGTAAGGAGACACAACTGAAATTTTGTGGTAATATACTGGAGGTGAAACAGATCTAAAAAGAAGGGCTTTAATTTGATCTGGCCAAACCTGAGAAACTTATGGAGTCTAAAAATGTATTTCTCTCCATAAAATGCTTCATTCTATATTCTCTAGGTTTCGCTTTCATATGAAGGTTTTTTTCCTTCTGTAGGAACGCTTCATGCGATAGGTATTCCCAACAGTGACGTATTAGCACACTTGGGGACCTGTAGGCAGTACAAGCAACAATAAATTAACAACCTCGTTAATAAACAAGTTGCAATACAAGAAAGGGGAAAACAATTCTCAGGGCTCTCCCGGGCCCCCAAAGCCTCGGGGCCCATTGGCAACAGCCTACTTTGCCTTATTGGTAATCCGGCTCTGATCCCCCCCCTCGGTATTGAGAGCATTAACTTTGATGCTAGATGTAATCAAAGGTTGCAGGTTTTACTCTGTGGAAATTCATTATTAAATGAAAGAAAACACTTTGCATTTCCACAAGATTTATTAAGTCGGCCGAGGTTTCAACGCGTACCCGTCATTTTCAAGATGACACGTATGCGTTGACACCGCGGTTGACCTGATAAATCGTGTGGAAATGAAATGTTTTTTTTTTCATTTTATTTTGATGTTGGAATCGATAGGTATCATGAAATTACACTGAGTTGACATCTTTCCCAAGATAAACACTTAGGTAACATCCCAAACGAGGGAAGGTAAGGGATACAATTGAGATTTTGTGGTGATATACTGAAGGCGAAGCGGACATAAGCAGAAGAGAGGTTTTAATTTGACCTGGAAAACCGTAGGAAAGTCATGGGAGCCAAAATATGTCTCTCTCTCTCTCCATCGGATGGAGTGGCAAGTCCAAATTCCACAAAACTCACGGCCCCCGGGAGAGGCGAAGTGCCCCGCGGGACTGGAGCCATCCTCCACCTCCTCCTACCTCCCAGAATCGCTGCCGTCCCATCGCCCCGCCGCCACACCCACCCACTCTCCCGTCCTCCACCCCTTGGCTCATTTCGGCCCAACGTTTCCCCCAATAAACACTTAGTGTCTTCTTCTTCCTCCCCCCCACCCCCTCTGCTCCCTCTCGCAACCTCTCTCCTTTCCCCTCACAACACCACGCGTCACCCCTTGTTTTCCCCGTCATTTTTCCTCCCCACCCGCACACACAGTTCCACCCTCGAAGCCCCCAAGGGCGTATCTTACCCTCGTCCACCTCCAACACCACCAACCTTCCAGGAAAGGGAGCGAGAAGGTTGGGGAAGAGGACAAGATGTTGTTGTACTGGAGGGGATGATGACGTAGGTCTGTGGTATGAGGGAGAGGCAGAATTTTTTTATTATTATTTCATCGTAATTCTGTCGTTTTTTTCCTCTCTTCCCCTCCTCGGCGGGTGGGTGTGGGTGGGTAGTTTTTGGTGTTTCATCAGCTCCTTCCTCCTTCCTTTTTCTTTTTCTGTACCCCCTCCCCATCCCACAGAAACCCCTCATTACCAACTCGTACGTACCTCCCCCTCTTGTGTGTTTGCTCTCTTGAGAGTTTTATCATTATTTTTTCTCACTTTTCCTCCTCCTCCACGACCAGAAGAGAGAGGGGGTGTCGCAGGGGGGAGGCGGGCCCCCCTGCGGAAGAGGAGGCGAGAGCCTTAACACGCCACCGCCATTACACGGTGACGGAGGTGACGCACTAGACCCCCTTGTCTCTCTCTCTCTCTTGTTCTTGCAAATCCCGTGCTTTGCTCCTCAAAACCCCACTCCACTCGTCTCGCCCACCACCCTCTCGATTCGCTCTCAGCCTCCCTCGTCCCCCCATCATCTCGTCCTCTACTCCACCCCACCCTCCCCTGAAACTCCCTCTTTTCTTTTCGTGATCGCAACTTTTACGTTTGAATGCATAAAAAGTTTTCATGCTACTAACCTAACCCAATTCTAATGTAATCAGCTGTAAAACGAGTGATCTAATGAAAAGGAACGTTAAATGACCCACATAAGTCCCTGTATCGAAGAAACAAGGCTGTGCAAGTCGTTTTTTGTCTATTATCTATAATCTATCGCTGCGGTTTGATGGATGATAGCATAGAGTAGGCATATACGCTTATACGTGTATTCTATACGGTATTAGCTGCATGCATTTGTTTACTTTAGACTACTCTGCTTGTATTTGAGTAATGGTTGTATCGATGCGTCGAGTAAAATGAAGAAAGAATATAGGCTTTTCAGGAAACTTATTGACCATAGAATATCTAAATTGCCTGATTTCACGTTTTAGGACTTGAGAAACTTGGTGGCACTCGCCTGTGAAGCGTATGATGTCTGGGTGAGTAAAACTCTTTCCTCAAACTCTCTTTTGGAGAGTGTCATCGAATTTCACTATGCCTATACCCGCGTCAATGCGGAACGTCAGCTGAGGCATTATCGCAAGTCGAGTTTAAGATGAACAAACAGGCATCGCATTTGGAAAAATGTGTAACTCCAGTAAATTTAAAGAATTTTTTCCACCACGTGCTATGCCTCTATCGTTCTATATAGCAAATTAGGCTTTCAGGGGTAAATACCAATTAACTCTCCTTCTCATCTTCCCCTCTACCACTCCTCACTTTGCCTTTCATTGGTTTTATTCTCTTCGAGTATGGTCGGAGTTAGGTTAGTACAGCGGAATATTTTGTTTAACCATGGCTATAGTTATAACTAATGCCGTAACATGACTGTGCATTTTGCAAACGCCCTTAGCATTCTGCGCATTTAACTGCTGACATTTCTCGCGAGAACTACTTGTATAAAAGCTTTAAAGTATTATGTGGAAAAATCGATCCAATTGTAATGCCTTCGTCTATGTGATCCAAAGAACTGGAAGGTTTAATGAACCACTGAAGTTCCTCCCTCAAAGCTGCAACGCTTAGTTAGCTCTTACAGATGCTTATAATGACAGTAAATTGGTCAAAATGCTTATCACATCTACTCTGTGCAGTTTTCCAAATAGTAATTTATCATATAATTTTGATATAGTAATAACATATTCATTTGACTTGAATCGGCAGCTAAGATCATTTTGCACTTACTGCCTGACAGCTACTGGCAGGGGCAACAGTACCCGTGATGAATTGCACCATCCAAATTAATAAATGACATAAATAATCCAAATTTGAGCCATTGAACTTAGACTATCTAGAAAGAAGCGGTTTTTCCTTTGTGGAAATCCGGAGTCTAGTTTTTTTCACTTTTTGGTAATGCATAAAACGGACTTATTTATGAGCTCTAATCATTGAGAAACGTTCTTATCTTATTACTGTCCGATAATTATTTTATGAGCAGTGCAATTAAATGCTACCAGTCGTCACTAGGAATTTTTTCCCGTTAACGTGTATAGTAGTCAAGCAGGTAATAGATAGGATTGTTCTAGGGCAATGGTAAATCGTTCGATGACATCGACTAAAAAGAAGCTAGCTATTAATTTGCGCTAACTTGAAGCATCTTTTCCTTTATATCCCTTCCCGTCTAAGAAATACAAAGCTCTCTCGCTCCCTTCTAAATCGCGTCCCCTCACAATGTGCCATCAATCGTTGTTATATTGTCATAACTCAATCAATCTATTAATAGTTCTGTGAAGGCGTATTCACGTAAAGAGGCGCCCTTACGGCATTAAAAATACACTAAGACCCTTTACGTCGTTTTTTTGTTCTAATAACTCAAAATTCACAACCCCGGACCACGAGTTTTCCGATAGCGCCACATCTTCTCTCTCTCTCTCTCTCTCTCTCTCTCTCTCTCTCTCTCTCTCTCTCTCTCTATCTCTCTCCAGCAACACTCCACTTCCTATTAGGGTTATTTTCGGCTGGCAATTGGCCGACACCACACTTTCACATGTCACCCACATCACCCACTACACACATTTTCACTGATTGGTGGGCCGCGATAGGAGGTCGTAGGGGTGCGGGAGAAGGGGGGGTCGAAGACTTTGAGGCGGAGGGTAGGACTCTTCTTGCTGGGGTGGGTGGGAGGGGATGTCGGGCGGCGGTGATCCGCTAGACGTCGAACTTTCTGCGGTGGGCGATGGTTCCTCTACGATGGGTTCGTTGGGGGTGTTGATCCTTCCTCGGATTGGGTAAGGTGACCAGTGGAAAGGAGCTTCATCAATGCCGCTGTCGTCTAGTTCAAGTCCGCTCCCTTCGTCACTACTAGGCAAGTCGGGGGAAAATGGGGAGGTGGGCGGATCAACTTCTAGCGTCTCCCTCCTCTCTCCAAGCGTGCTTCTATCCTGCGCGAGCTCCTCCCACTCATCCACTAGATCCTTTCACCCTTGCCTTGCGTCCTCTTCTTCCAGGCCGTCCTCCAAGGTCGAAGCTATGGACTCCAATTCCTTGGGGGTATCCGCCGGCTTCTCTGCCGATAGTGGATAAAAGGACTCGGGTGGCGTTCCGTCTGCCATCTCCTCGCTAGTCACGTGGTTTTGTGTACGCGGCAGGCCACGCCTTCTCTCTCCACTGATAGCCTGTTTAAAGCTGGAAGTAGCGGTTTGACGACCGCGATGGAGTTTTACTCGATCCTTATGCACGATAGTGGTCCTAAAGGGTAACTGGAGTCGCAGATTGGAGGGATGGAGAACATCTAAAACCTTATATGGTCCTTGCCATGGCCAATGGAATTTTTTCACCCTACCCGCTTGAATGTGAGGATCACTCAAATAAACATACTGCCCGGGATCGTATCTAAAACTATTACTTCCCTTATTGTACTGCTTGGTCTGCGTTTTCTGAGCGATCCTACTGTTTATTCTGCATTTCTCCCAGGTTTCTTCCAGCGTCTCCCGCAACCGATTGGCGTAATCAGCACTCGGTTCCTCCGTTTTTCCCTTGGCTAACTGGAAGGGTGACCTCATCTTTTGTCCAAAAACAATCTCGTGAGAGCTAAACTTGGTTCTGCTGTGACAACTTGAGTAATACGCAGCAACAGCGTATGGCAGCCACAAATCCCAATCATTGTCGCGGCTGTTCACGAAATGACTTATAATTTGGTCAATGGTTCGATGTACCCTCTCGCATCTACCGTTACCACTGGGATGAAGGGGCGAGGTTCACAACTTGGTCAACTGTAGCTGCTGGCAAACAGAGCTAAATAACTCCGAACAGAAGTTCGTTCCTTCGTCAGTAAGGATGTATTCAGTAACGCCATACTTCAAAACCCATCTCCTAACAAACGCGCTAGCCACTGTCTCAGCAGTCTGATTCGGTAGGGGGGAACCATTTCGACGTATCGCGAGAAATGATCTATCATGGTGAGTAAGTATCGATTCTGTCGGTCGGTAAAGGAGAGCGGGCCAACTATATCCAGGGCACACAAAACAAACGGCATCCCTGTCTCCGGTAATTCCTTCATGGGTGCCTTAGTTCTTCCGTAAGGGCTGCGTTGATTACATGGAATACAGCTCCTAATTACTTCCTCCAAATCGGCCCTAATTTTCGGCCACCAATAATCACTTTCTATCTTTCTTTTGTTTGCTAATACCCCCAGGTGGCCCGAAAGAACGTGCTCGTGGCATTGTCGGATGGTTAATGGTCTCAAACTTTCCGGTGCGGCTACTTTCGGTCCCGTAGGCGTCTTCCTGTATAGGATTCCGTCTCTTTCCTCAAATAAGCGTTTTGTTCTCCAATTTCGGCTTTCTCCATCATCCAACTGGGCCCGCGAGATGTCCTTCTCCTCAAGAACCTCGACCCGTTGTACATACTTTGCGGCTCAACGCGTCTGCATTTTGATGAAGCTTCCCTGGTTTATATGACACTTCATAATCGTACTCGGCTAATTTCAAAGACCACCTCATCAACCATCCACTTGGGTCCTTCAGTCCTAGTAGCCATTTCAAACTTGCGTGGTCCGTCACTATCTTAAAACTACTCCCATAAATATAGCACCGGAAGTAACTAATGGACCACACAACGCTTAGGAGTTCCTTTTCCGTCGAGCTTTAATTAAGTTCCGCTGCATGTAGTTGCCGCGACGCGTATGCGATTGGGCGTTCTCCCTCGTCGGTCTCTTGTGACAACACGGAACCGATGGCAAAATTGCTGGCGTCGGTCGATAGGATAAATAGTTTACTGAAGTCAGGATACCCTAAGACGGGGCTTTTCGTCAAGGCGTCTTTTAATTGTTCCATGGTGTCCTCACAGTCGGGTGTCCAAAGAAAAACGGTCCCCTTTTTTAGTAATCTCGTCTGAGGTCTCGCAATAATGGCATAATTGTCCACAAACCGGCGGTAGTAATTTGCTAGTCCAAGGAAGGATTGTAATTGTTTGGTACTAGTGGGTGTTGGGAACGTCTTTACCGCCTCAATTTTTACCGGGCCCGGACTTACTCCGCGCCGATTAATCAGATGACCCAAATATTTTATCTCTTCCATAAGGAAATTGCACTTATTAAATTTCAGATGGAGGTTTGCACTTCTTAACTTCTCGAAAACACTCCTAAAACGCGATATTTGTTGTTAAATGGATGATCCGTACACAATCAGGTCGCTCAAATACACCAAACATTGGGTTGGTTTCAATCCTCGAAATAATTCATCCATGAAGCGCTGAAACGTGTCTGGTGCATTCTTAAGGCCAAAGGGCATGTGAGTATATTCAAAATGGCCGGATTCTACATAAAAGTCTGTCTTCGCTTGCGATTCGGGATGCATTGAAATCTGGTGACATCCATGTTTTACGTGGAGGGTGGTAAAATACCTGCTTCCTCCCAAAAAGTCCAGCGTCTCATTTATGTTGGGGAGGGGGGGTATACATCCGAAACGGTTACGGCATTGAGGGCCCGGAAATCAACACAAAAACGATAACTCGGCGCACCGTCCGTGGATTTTTTGGAACAATTACCACAGTGGAGGCCCAGGGGCTTTCGCTTGTAACTATTACTCCAGCACGCAGCTGATCATCAACGAATATTTCTACGAGGCTCTTTTGATGGTATGGAACTCTGTATGCGCGGCGGTAAACCGGCGTTGCATCACCCGTTGGAATGTGATGATCTGTCAAGGTCGTATCCGGCGGCATTTCCTTCATGGAAAACAAGTCCTTGTGTTCTTCTAGGAGAGGAAGTATTTTCTGCTTCTCGAAGTCGTCCAAGTGCGTCAATGTTTCGGAGAAATTCACCTTCTCTTCTTCCCTAACGACTCTCCGCACCATCCCCTTCTCCCCGTGAGGAAACCATTCAGTTGGTTCTTCTACTTTGGTCATTTTTGCTTTGGTCGTCCCTTTACGTAGCACCACTTCCTCTTCGCCAAAATTAGCTATCTGCTGAAAAACTGTTTTTTCTTCCGACAGCTCGCATAAAACCCTAGCTATCCCACAGTTTGCTATTTCTAGGGGTGTCGCTTCCGTCAAGTACAGACACCCTCTCTCGGCCATTTCATTGGTTATCTGGACCTTAACAAGTTTTTCACTTCTAGGGGGAATTAACTCCTCCCGCCCTAAGCACACAGGGATTTCACACGCAGGCAAGCTAACCTGTTTCGACTCTATCGCTTGCAGTGCGGTAGTTTCGTTGCATCCAATTCTCAACTATTCCCTAAACACGCAGGAGTTGTACACATAGGTAAGCTGTCCGGCTTATACGCCTTCACTTGCAGTATGGCAGTTTCGTCGCACCCTATTCGTCCTTCTCTTATCGGAATCACGCTCTTCCCTAGTTTCAACACACCTGCACTCACGTCTACGATTCCTCCCCGCTTGACTAAGAAGTCTAGTCCTAATATTCCATCATAACCCCCAAGGGTCTCAACCACCTGTATTTTTTGTTCACACACACGCTCGCCAAAGTCTATCCCTATGATTTTATGCCCAAAATTTCTAACACTACTCCCAGTTATCCCGCTAATCCTAAATGGGGATGCGCTAAGGCCCTCACTACCAATCACTCTCTTGATAATTAGAGACACTTGTGCACCCGTTTCCACTAACATACGACACCTTCCATTTACCCTACTCTCCGCCATTAAATCACCGACTCCTCGTGAGGATTCCACTCAGGGAAGCAGCAAGGTTATCGGGTTCCGGGCGGGACGGCGTCTCCGGACCCAGCGGCGTTTAAAAGCAATTATCTCCCAGTCGATGGTCTGCGACACTGTCTGGCAAGATGGCAGTACTCCCGGCAGTTGAAGCACCTTTGCCTCTGAGGACATTGGCGAGCGAAGTGCTCCAACGATCCGCACTCATAGCAACGACGTTCCGCCGGTGCACGAAAGACAGTTCTGGCCGGTGATGGGGGAAGAGGTGTCCGGTCTTCCTCTCGCACGCGCATGGCAGCTTCCACAGCTGCTTCGAAATCCTTGGGACGCGCCAACTTGCAGAACTTACTTAACTCACTAGGCAGGCCCCTTATAAATGCGTCCAAGGCTCTCTGGTCGGCCTCAAAAAGGGTAGCTTTGACGTACTCTGGTGTCCCGACTGCATCATATGTCTTCGAATTTATCGTGCAGACCTGGTCGGCGAAAGATTCGATGTCTTCCTGAGGGGCCATTTTCAGGGTGGTCAGCGTCTCCTGATAAAAGCGAGTAGTTCTCTTGATGCGAAATATTTCGTTGACGAGCTCCTTCAGCGTACGATAGTCGGTTGCTGCGAGACATTCCTCCTTGCAGCGGACAAATTCCGCCGCTTGTCCACCCAGGCGAATCTTGGTTGCTTTCAACAGATCCGCATCCGCCCAATCGCTTAACTCGCCCACCTGCTCGACCCTGTCGAAGAAGGCGCTGACGTCCTCTATCGGTTGGCCGGAAAACACGTCGATCGCGGTGATCATGCGGAAACTTTTCTGCAGTGGCGAACGACGACCAATTTGTTCCTCGGCGCGTGCCCCTTGGAGCGCCTCCTTCAGTTCTCTGTTTTCCAATGATAGCCGCGTAATACTATCATTGAACTCTTCAACGACTTGCTGCAAGTCGAGATCCCTGCCCCCAATGCTGACCCGCCCCGACATGGTGCTTTCCGTGACTCCTCGCGATATCAACGGACCCGGGTTGATGGTTATTTGAATCCCACTTCTGACACCAGTTGTGAAGGCGTATTCACAGAACCAAAAGGATCATTGGTCCGCTCAGGATTCGTTGAGGGATCGGGAGTCAGGCCACAGGAATTAGACTTGCACGTACTCGCGAAAGTTGACTTATTTCATCATGTCCCGAATTACACTAACTGCATGCATGGTCTCCCACAGTACAGGTGGGGAAAAGGGAGGGTAGGAGGGGTGGAATGGATTGGGGTGGTGGCTTCCTCTGGTATTCCTTAGGTTGCGTTACATGGCATCCACGCTGTCACGTCGCCCAGTCTCCTCCGCTAACCGAGCCACCTGAGAGCGTTAGCAAGATTGTGGAAGGAAGTGGGTGGTGGGTGGGAGGAAGGAAAAACGAGGGAAGGAAGTTGGTATCCGTGGGAGCGGAACTGAGTCAACAAATCAACACTTAACAGTTCAGAGGGATAAAAGAGAACGTAATTACTTTAATCCTCTCACACTAAATGGTTTCAAATATTTTTGCAGAGCGACACTCAAGTCTATACGATAAAAATATACATACAGGTACATACCCACCACGCAGTTCCCTTTCGCGATATGCATTGTTAAAAGTGCTCATTATTCGCATTGGACTTGGAAATCTGGCTACGATTTCAATAGTTTCCTCCGTGCCACCCTATTATTGTAAACTTTGCGCATATGAATGTGAGAATAATTTATTTTCGCGAATACTGCTATTGCATTTCCCGAAAACATACCGATTTTTACCTTTGATAATAGGTAATTCTAAGTACGGATAGTTATTTTTAAGTTGCATTTATACCGAATTATTCATGTGTAAACAACAAACCGTACTCAGGAACGGAATGAACCATAAATCATTTCGATGTGGCTGACGGAATAGTTTGAATTCTTGTTTAGTACATCCATTTGAAATAGAGAGAAAAAATGGAAATAACTTTCTAAAGTGGAATGAACTCAATACATGAATTGAATCATTGATTGCAGATTGCCCAAGAGATAATGGAAGAGATGCTGCCTGTGTAGCTTAAAATGTACGCTCCTCAAAGTTTTCCATAATTTTAATCTGTAGAATTACTTCTGATAGGCCGGAGCAAAATTTTAGAAGGATGTATTTGCGCAGTATGCCTGTACTAACAAGAGAGAAACGGGGATCTATGAGAGCACGCAGTATTCGCTCTTGCGTTGTCTGGTTGACTTTGATTGTTTCACTCCAAAGGGAAATTGCTTTGGAAATGAAATCATAAAAGAATTATATCGCTTTTGAGGTAATTGCTGCCAAGCTAGTAGTTTTTGATTGACGTATTCATGGAACGACTGTGGATTTTGTCCTAGACTGCCGTTAAAAATAAATGGCTATTAAGTTGAATGCTTTCCTTTTGCCTAAAATGGCTAACTTTCCGTTTTTTTTACTAATTCCATCATTTACATGCTTCACGCTGAACCTTTTGGCAAATATGCATGGTACTAAAAGAAATAACTTGGTATGGCTCCACTCTAGTTATTGGTAATAAAACTAGTTTCGAAGCCCTATATTCATTATCAAGGGTACATTATCAAAGGTACTTAATAATGATGAGCGCGCAGGTACCGGTTGGGTTGCACCAAAATTGTGTGGAGCAATATTAAGTTATGATTTTTAGTATCTTGTTACTAGTTATTGACTAATTTATGAGGTTATTGTGTAAATAATCAATACATTTTAATGACTAACGTAAATTATTGTCGGGTAACACACCTGTTCAGGTACTCTTATTTCCGACTTTGGCCAAATTTTGCCGACGTTTCGATGAGCAATTCGCACATCGAGACACTGGCTGAGATAAAAGGCCTGACCCGGTGTTTAACCCGAGAAAGTTATTTTCGTTCAACATCCGCCGGGAAAAAATAATTCGTGCATAATTTTAATTTCGATTACATTATTGGCTTAGCGCGATTAACGCACTCATCTTTTCAAAATCCTCTTTTGTTTTTCTTCTTATTGTTGGTCAAATTATTGTCCCCTTAATTTTATATCGTTGATCCTAACATTAAGTTAGATTGTTGAAGATGGCGTAATTTGCCGAAACCTGGTTCGGTTAGTGCAATAAAATGTCGAATCATACCGAGTTACTTATTTCAATGTGAAGAACATTAAAGATTTCCACAGGGATACGCCGGAGGCAGTGTCTTATATCAACGTTAAGCTAGACTGATTTCATGTTGGCATGTGCGGTGGTTAGCCACAGTGAAAATTTTACAACCAACTCCAGTCAGTTTGATATTCAACTTGTAAATTACTTCTTCTCCTAGACGCTTAAATCTTACTTATCATTCTCCCTAGTGGATGGCAAGATGTTCTTGCTTGCGAATACATACTTCACTTTGCTCGAAGTAAGCCTAAAGTAAAACCCACTACCTCTCTCCAGAGTACTAAATCTTGACCCAAGCCACCCCGGCACTCACCGGCTCGTATGCAGATGCGTTCTCCTCCCCAGGGGCGCCGGAGGAGTTTAAGTTCGCCCTACCTATGCACCTTGTTCGTGAGCAAAGGATTTAGAGCCCTCCCTCCCGGTATCCCCTCGCTTTTGCCTGGCCATTTCGCCGAGTCGTCCCTCCGGCCGCCTTCAGGGTGTGGAAATAAAGAGAGGACAAAAATGGGACGGAATTACGTGAAAATTGATGCGAGACATCCTTTATCGGATTTTGTCCCGGAGTCGGCCGTTCTCGCGGACCCCATTTCGAGAGCAGCCGTGGGCGACGCTGTCTGAGCGAGTTGTGCGGGAGAGGACCCGGCGTCCAATTGCATTTGCCGTCACTCTCCAGCCATTTCATCGGCCATGGCGGACGTCCTCGGCGCTTGTTACGTCGGCTAATCGATCCATGGATTCTTTTCATTTCCTCCTGAAGAGAATCGTTCGGACTTCACATTGCTTCGGCATATAGGGCCATCCGGATAAATTGAGAGTAACAGATCGCCGAAGTTGTTTGATTTTTATCAGTCGTCAATCAATTACATTGAGAAAACAGGTGAACTAGGAAAGTAACTATGGCCGCTCAAAACCTACCCGTACCGGCGGAACATCTAATATTGTCAATTATGTTATAATTCATAGTGGTAGTATACCAATTCAAGGAGGTTTAGGTGGTGGTACGATTATCTCTACTTACTCTTTTATAACAGAGGCACCTACTTTCTCAAACGATTTCTTTATTCAACTCAAAGGCTTCATATTTCTCTTCATACCATCCATAAAGCCTATACTAACTATAAGATTTCCAAGAATCAGTTAAATACTAGAGTAAAAATAGGTTACCCCTTCGCTCCGAAGGTCGATTTTAATCTTGAAAGTATCTCCAAGTATTAAGCCCAACGGCGTGTGACCTTCACACATCAGGGCAAATACATTTTATCGCGCTGCCCGTTGGCTCTTGGAAAGATCTTGTTCTCAGAAAATCATTCTGCGTGGGTTTAGGTGGACGTACATAAGAGGCTTTATCCGGATTTCATTCCTGGCCTCCCGATCAGTGAGCGAGCGGTCTACTTACTGGGCTACCCAACTCAGCATTACCTCAGTTAAATCATTTTCATAGTTTTTTTCCTTTTAAATCCACCCCTGAGTATATGAATGCGCAATATGAGGCGGGTAATTAAATTTTGAAATTAATGTTTTACAAACGAGTGGAATATATTGTAGATTATGTATGTTATATAATATATCATTTAGAATATGTGGCATATTAAACAAATAGCTTCAGACTTGACTTTGTGGAACTCTTTCATTATTAAAGAATGGAGAAACTTCAGATAATATTTATTCACACTTTTATTCACACTACCGACCCAGGTTTAAAAGAAAAACCGACCTTGAAAATGACGGTTATCCGTCGAAACCTGGGTCGGTAGTGTGAGTAAAAGTGTGGATAAATACTATTTGAAGTTTATTCTTTCTTCAATGTAGGATATTAAATTGGCTGTTAAATAATTGTTTTCAATGAGAAAACTAGACAATTATTTTATAAGGAAAATCATGCAACTATTTCTTAACAATAAAATTACAACGTCTTTTACAAATGATGCTATCCTTATCAAACTCTCTGAGTTATAGAAGTTTTAACACATTATTATTTAACAAGGCTTGGCTACTATTCGAAGGGTCCCGGATTCAAATCCGGGTGAAATTCCCGGATTCAAATCCGGGACGCCCCTGAACAAAGAAAATCCTCGGAGTGCAAGGTGGCCCAGGGAAAGGAACTGGCCCCCCTACCCTGAATGTGTGAAATTCACACGCCTGTGGCTTAGTCCGGGGTGAGCTTTACCCTCAACTATCCAAACCAACCTGCGGGTTGAATCACTGAGTGAGAGTGTGAGAAGGCATATAGTTGTGTTCAGTTGTATCAATTAATATAGCTTTGTAGGAATGACAATTATCCAGTTAAGTCACGTGTAGTAATTGATTTTCTGATAAGCCAGTCAATGTTAGACTAATCATAGACATTTTAAGTTGAAAATGCAATAACTACGAGTTAAATTCGTCGATGTCTTACCATATTATGAAAACAAAATTTTACATTCATACCGATTTATTTATTTAGCTTTAGATGATAATTTAATTTTCTACCTGTAGACTCTGAAATATTTGGCAATATACCAAGTTTCATATTCTACAGTAAAATATGCGCGTAAATTACATCCATGATGATGCTACATGCAATAAGCAGACATATTATTCCTAATAGCAGCGAAAGCTCGTGACAAACAAAAAATTATTAGCAGAACCCGGAAGCTTTTTCAAAAGATACACTCGCTGCGGTAGTCTTATCCAAATTAATGAAGTCCAAATAAATGCGCAGATGACACTTTGCCTACGCGTAATATTCTACTGACCTGGGCGTTGTAGAAGAGTACGTAGACATTTTTCTAATCAAGACGAGTCCACAATGTACATCCTTTGATAATTCCACCGCTCATGAAACGTTTTTATTGTGATAGCGATGAGGATCCGTCTTGGTCCAACTTTTTCTCTAATAGCCGGTCACTTAGGTGTTGCGGTAAAAATACACTCTCTAGCCTCTACATTATTTTTCCCCCTCCCAATCACATTCTCGTAGGGGTGTAGGGGTCACAGGAGTACAAACTTGGGGGAAGGGTACTGATCTCGAGGTGTTAGGTTGCCTGATGGATGGATTTCACGCAGTTGACAGTTTTCCATAAAAAGATTTGCTTTCTCACGAGGATGGCTTAGCTGCGTGAGAGTATCGAATTACAACTTATATGTGATGGGTTTAATGTGGTTAATATATCAATGCTGATATTTAAAAAATCAGAATAAAACCCATATACTATGTAGTACCACCTTTTTTGACTCTTAAATTATAAGTGTGCAATTACCACCGGGCACTCGTTATACATACACTAATGTCCGAATGTTTTACAATTTCCATTCCAATGCCTGTTTATTCCAGGAATCGTTCATGCGAGATATATATAGTTTGATTCATCATTTTGTCTACTAAATGATGTCTTGTTACATTTTTTTTTCCTTCCCCGCAACCTATTCGCAAAATTGTGAAAACGGTGGGTGAATTGCGAAGGGTTGCATATACTAATAGGACATTCCTTTTTGTGCTGTGGGTTGCATACATCAACAGGATATGGATATTTCAATGGCTGTAAAGTATCCCATCATATTGCATGCATAATGTTTTGATTATTTGCGATACTAAAAAAATAGCATTCTCAAAATGTTTTGTGGAAAGCATGAAGGCATCGAAAAACCAGTTGCTACCCTTTCAAGATGCTGTTCATCTTTTCCCTAGTGTGAGGAAGCAGTTGAGGGGGAGCTATTATTCCTTGAAATTAGGTACATATTTAAATTTTCAACACGGAATGCTCTTTATTCATGAATATAATTATACCTATTTGAATGCCTTGATTACCTTTGAGTTGGCATTTTTTTCTAAATAAAATAACCCTGGGTTTGCGATCTTTTATATGCGCCACTGAGAGCAGGTGTAGGAAGATTGGATTATTACTGACCATTACCTAAGTTTGACCCTGCCTCTTAATTCTCGTTAACCAAGAGTATTAGTGTTAAACAACGGATAGCGAGGAGAGTCGATTACTCTTTGTTTAGCTAAGAGAGAAAATGCTCCAGTGTTCCTGTTTGATAGTGGGTGTTAGACATGTATTTTTCCAGTTAGTTTAGAAGTACCTTTAGTGGAAGCGAATAATGTTCCCCTACCCGGCTGACCCTTGCCGTGAACTCTTGTAACCTGCCTTCCTCTATCGAGCGTGGACGTCGCCCTATACACCTACCCATGGAGTGTGCATCAGTTATAACGTACGTTCCTTATTAATATGTCGTACAATGACCTCCAAAACTGTATTCAACGGAGATTAGTTACATGAATGATCACATTGTATCCTCATTAAAAAGTGGTGAATGAGTGATTTCATGCTGTAGGAGTTTTATTTTGTCTGTCAGTTGTTGGAAAAATAAATTTATCAGCATGATTTATAATTTTTTAAAATTCGTTTTCCTCTTAGAGCTTAAACAGAGGTCAATTTTGCGCTGTTCGAGAGAGCATGTAAAAATTATCACTTATCTACGATAAAAAATAATTTCACTTCTATCCAATTACTTTTTAGACTATAGTAAGGAATATTTTTACTCTAAATGAGTTAATCGTATCAAGGATAATGAAAATATAGTCCATATATATTTAAAATATATTTCATTTTACGTCGCTAAGTAAAGAGACATAAGTTTTAAAAATGTCAGTGGCACTGGAACATTCCATGTGAAGGGTGGTTACTCCACTTAAATTACGTAGGTAGGTCATGGGCGTTTACGTGTGTAGCTTTTATTTGTAAAAAGTGTAAACATCGCTTTTGCAAATATTTTTAAAAGTATTAATTTATCTGAGATTGCTAGACACCTTTTTCTGGCTAAAATTTATTTTAACTAGTTGGTCTGTAGTGTAATTCGCCCTTTTATCCCTGTAAAAGTCTGTCGCACTTTTTTCTCTTTGATGAAAATAAGGTTATTATATAGCATGTGAGAAGTAATGGATTATTCACGTCGCTCGTCCATTGACGGCCTTTGAGTCTTCATCATCGCATGAATGCCTTTACCTTTATTTATTTTTCTCCATTTTCTTGTCTTAGGCCCATAATGAATTTTCAGGATATTTGAAATTCGCTGTCAATGTTTGGTGTAAAATGGGAAATTTAAAACTTCAGCATTAAAATGGGATTACTAGAAGAGAAGGCAATTGTTGTCTTCATTGGCATTGAAAGCAAGTTGCATGAAAATGGCTAGAATTTCTTGATCTTTGGCAGTTAATGCACTCAAAACCGATTATACCGCATATATGGATAAATATTTCGATGCAACCTAAATGAAAAAGTATCTCAGCAACGGCTCCGTTAGTGTTGAAGGGAACCTAATGTTTACATGAAATTCCTCATAAACAAGCTTTTTACAAATTACTCTTAAAAATGTCTTTCATGCTCGCAGTGTTTTGGTGGTGTGTTGTTATGTGAACTCCGGACAGGTGCGTTTCATCGAACGACCTGAAGCGCGACCTTGGAGTTTTTAGAGCATATATTAAAAGGGGGCACTCCAAGCCTCGTCATGCTAAAGGATCATAAAATGGGGATATTTACGATAACCTATAACATGGTGTCCATTACGTAGTCAATCGGAAGGTTTTATGTCGCCTGCGTAAGCATCCAGATACACGTTCTCACGCTAACCTGAAAGTGTTTTTAGGCTAATGCTTGCCGACGGAAGTTGCCCAATTTTATGAAAAAGTTTTGGCGCCTATGGCCTGCATCAGAACTGTGAAAATTGATATCCTCTGCGTGCGCATCTCTTGAATATACGAAAAGAGCTATAACTAAGAAATTTTTAAATTGTTTTTTTTCGCAGAATTGCGTATTTTGTCGATACGAGGGCGCTGAAAGTGGTTACCATAATAAAGCTTGCTGGAAACCTTGATGCGATGGCGCGGGTTTTCTTTACTGTCGACAGTCGTCAATGGTAGGATTGGTTTGATGCGCCTCTCCACTGGATGCAAACCTATTCGAATCGTCATATTTCGTTGTTTTCGCGCATGCCATTACCTTTTAATACCCTTATTTGGAAGTTTCTCCCAAACTCTATTTTATTTTGCCTTTCACGGTTACCTTCAACAAACTTAACTTCTTTGGGTAGGATACCAATTACAGATAACTTTGTTTGTAGCATTCAGACTCAACGAAACTTTGAGGTTTGCTTATGAACTAATAATTGTTGTGTTAACATTTTCATTCGTAAGCTCGTTGTACCTTCTACCTTCCTTCATGTCGTCTCAAATCCTCTTCTTTTCATCCCTCTTCCAAGCGCATATGAAATATTCCTTCTCTCACGGCCTTCATGGTTTCGAGACTCTTCAGAATTTCCCATTTAGATTTTTATACCCTTTTGGATTGAAATTAATTCTTTCTTCCCCATTGATTCTCAATGATTCCAAATTTCTTTATTTTCCTCTGTTTTAGGCTTAGGTCGGATGCAAGTTTGAAACCAAATAAATTATCTTCATCTTCAGGCATAAGACATTTTTGTGTAGGTTTTTACCTGAAGATGACTCTTGAGTTAAAACGTGTTGTTGAATTAAAAATTCCGTAGAAAAGTGCGAATTGTATTTGATTTTATATACGTTGATTACTTCCGCTACATCAAGCCTGAATCTGTTGAACTTATTCTTTTCAATTACTTCCTCTGATTACTTTCTTCATTACCCACTCTTTGTGGTATTTGTGGGTTTATTATGTCCTATAGTTAACTCAAAGTATTACACTGCGGCATTGCATTCCATTTCAACTTATTTGCCGGCAGCCACTGTTCATATCCTTAAATCAGCGGGAAAATGAGTAGGTACCGTATTAATGCCGTCATGTGTTCTCATTCCGAAGCTTGACTTTTTCTTGTTCTTAGAAAGCTCTAAGTGCAGAGCCTTGTTTCCAAGTCTATAATTTTGATGCCCTACTCTTCTCATCCTCACACAAAGTTTCTACTTTCTATGTATTAAAATGTTTATTAATATCCTTATCTTTTTTTAATTACGATGTTTTGCTTTATATCCTTCTTCCACATATCATACTCTTTCTTTAATTAATGTATTTTATTCACAAATTATTTAATTTCAGGACTACTTGTGGTTAATAGTTATGCTAAGACTCATATGATGAATACTAGGTAGTTATCCCGAGAGTAAGTTTATGACTGTCGAGGGCAGAGCCAAATTTAGACTGAGCCCCGGAGATAAAGAAATTTGCACATATAGGGGTCAGGGTTCCTTTTCATTTACTTGTGGTCTCCCACCAAGTTTAGCTTTCGGGAACATTCCACTACCTTGATTTTTTCCGAGTTACCGTGTGATATTGTCGTCATCTGGACTCTTCCGATCCGCAGAGTTGCCGAGAGATCTACTAGCTGTTCTAACGCGATTCCCTAAGCTTTGATTAATCATTTATTATAAAGCTAATAGTGTCATAATTTATTTTCGTGATCAAAGAATTAATAGAAAATTGACTTAACTTATGCGTGTAAAATAATACATAAGGTATATGTTGATATAGGTATCCTTTTCCCTAAAAAGGATTTACTAAATAAATCAGTACCAATCGCGACTGAAAACAAGTAATGTCTTTGATTTTATTAACTCGTTCTCACTCGTCGGAAATAATCCAATCTTGTGATCGGCAAGTTTTCGAAAGAGCTATCACAAATTTACCAGGTTTCATTGTGCATGCTTAAGTCATAGGGTTCTCATGGCTGTGAATGACTCGTCTAAGGAGAGGTAGTATTTATATGGCCAAGAATTTTGAGATGAATGCATACAGTGTGAAATATTTAATGTGAATATATCTAGTAAAATCTTGTATTTGAAACAATGATTTATTTTAGAGCGCATGAATAACAGCGGCAGTGGTAATGATCAATAGGGCACAAGCATTGTGGCGCTAAATACGGAGGTGCTCCGAATTTTCCGATTAATATTATTGAAAGTGTAGTTAATTAAATCTCCGAAAACTAATTTTAAGAGTAGTCATTTCTGAGTAAGTATTTAAAATACTAATTATTCTTTATATCGATTCAATTTTCCAGTTGACTAATCAACCGCTGATAAAAGTCTTCCGAATGGAAGCGCCAATGATGCACTTACGATCAGAACCGAATCACGTAGAGATAGGCGTCTACGGATCAATCTATCGCAGGTACACTGCGGATGTTTTGCACAGATGATGATAATACTGTTCCTCGTGAGTCTCGTTCCGTTCGGCTGGATGTCGCCACTGACGTTGTATCCCGTTGCATCTCGCTCGGCGTACATCTCCCATCGTCCCATTGGTGACGTTGTGTCTCACTCCCAATCACTGGGCTCTCTCTCTCGTGCTGTCTCGTGTCACCGTCCGCCTCCGCTGTGCCGTAGCAGCACTGGTTACCATCCACAGAGAATCTCTGGGGTTTTAACGGAAGGAACCGCCCGTCGATCTCCACGTCCTTGCCGCCGCTGCTTCTTCCCCTGGGGAGAAGTAGTGCGGTATGTGACGCTCAGTGCTCCGCATCCCTTGCAGTCGTGCTCCAATTGATCGGCGAGTATTAACGTCGGGCGGGGATTTTAGCGTGTCTCCCGGCGGACGTAGGACCTTGCTTCTGCGGGCCCGAGGATGCCGGCATCTCGAGCGGAACCGGTGCTGTTCTTGGTGCGAGGAAGAGAAATCCTCACTCCGGGTCAGGAGATGAAATAAAGAAGCACGACAGCTTACCTACGCGTCTCCAATTGACATGTACTATCTCACAGCGGTAAATGGGTGATAGACGATACCGAAGACCAGTGAATGGCGAAGATAATGCCTCAACCCTTATTTGAAATTATTATAATCCACTTTTTGCCTCACTCTTCATTAATTCACAGTTACTAATTTCCGATGAGTTATCCTACGAACAAATCCAATCCTATAATCCTGTATTGAGCCATCAAATACATCTACATCCCTTCCCTCATTTTTATGACCCCTACCAATTTTATAAAAATATATTTTAACACGTCTTTGTTTCCTCTTATGGTAATTTAGGATTTTGTCTAAGGTGAGGGATGGGATAGTAAAGAGCTACCCTTCTATATTGAACTTCTAAAGTTTTTGAAATGCAGTCGTTGAATTCCTAGTTTCCAATAGCCGAGTGAAAAGTCACATTCCTTAATAATATCTCAAAATAGTTACTTTTTTGTCCATAATCATGGTCTGGAATTAAATTACCAAATTCTAGGATGATAACCTAGTTGTTATAATTGTGACCTTATTCTCTTATCTTTCCCTTCCACACCCCAATCAAGTCCTTTTTCTAATTATGTTTTAGAAATTTGACCTGTTTTTTTAAAGGATTCTCAACGAAATTTGTTTGCCTCGCTTTAGTTTTTGTCCCTAATTCTTCTTCTTAATGTAATATCTTTTTATTTTCGGTAATTTTGAAAGAATTCGCTCAGTTGTGTATTAGCTTTATTCCGTACACATCACCGTGATGTACTTTCTCCTCTTTTGACACACTTTTATGAGCTCGCGTTATGGACAGTTCAACTTAGATTTTGAGTGAGACATACTAAAGCGACGGATAAATTTATCAGTAAAGTTAAATGGACAGAGAATAACTTAAAGAAGGATAAAGGTTCTCAGTGATGATGAGATAAAATGTAAATTTCAAGGCACTTGAAAGAATATTTTTAATAATCCAAGGTCACTCCAAAAGTTGAAGGTTGGGAAATAAATCGAGTTTTCTGGTTGCGGAACCATAGAAGACTTGGAAAGAACCCAGCGCTGAAAGCCATTGACATTAAAAAAATACTCCAGAAAATACTCAGCAAAATGATAGAAGGTAAATGATGACAAATTGGGTGGATATTCCGCTTTTTGGGGTCTTCTGCGTGTCCTTCCATTTTTAGAACAGAATTTCACCAAATATCCTGCTAGGCTCTTTACGTCCATAGTGTCACTCCAGTGAAATATCCTTCCAAACTATCCTAAGAGGAGAAAAGCGTCATCACTATGTAGACTTCTTTTGTAATAATGAAGTTGAATTCAGGAAAATTGGTTGACTTAATTTATGGGTAGCAGAATCAGTGCTCCACTCGTCCAAAAGTCGACGTGTGAACGCTAGTTCATTGACCTGGAAAAACTTTGCAATACGAAATAGAATCCGATGCTTAAGTTAATAGAAGAATGGAAAGCAAGTTGCTGCAAATAATCTGAGATAAAATGTATTCCGAAAGAATAGCATTTCGCGCTAGGCATACAGGAAATGGATCACAGCTAAACACATTAAGGGTGATATAAAATTGAAGCCAAAGGAATATCTTAGCCGGAAAACGTTGTAACCCTTCGCCAATGCTGTGCAACGTATGCTTGAAATAGGCAATAAGATAAGTCAAGCGTATAGGCATATTCATTTCATCCTCATTTAAGATATTTTCTTTTGAAGTAAACATCGCTTTTATGGCAGGTAATTGTGAATTCTTGAATATAATGGATTAAGTGCTGTAAAAGTTGTATTAAAGGTATTATTAAAAAATAGCATTTTCATATGAGGAAGTGAGAAGCTGTAGTCTTATTTTGTGTTACGAAGGGGTATTATGAGCCTTTAGAATCCTTCACGAATTTTGAAGGCTAGAATACATTTATGAATCGGAATTCTTGGTAGAAGAGTTCAAGGGACAAAACTTGTATCGGTGAAGGTAGGAATACCATGCCCAGGCCCCAAAGAAGAAAGATAACTCTAAATTTCTCTCTCAGCCTCCTCCTCATCAGCTCATCTCAACTTCAACTTATTAGCCTCCATTATATGAAAACATTCATGAGGTGTGAGGTACTCAATTGGAAGTGGGTAAAAGAAAAAAAAACAACTGGAAAAGCGGACCAGAAGAAAAGAAATGTTTTTATAAAAAACTCGTTGTGGATGCAATAGATTAAATGAGCTGATAAAATGAGAAAACGATATATTTGGCCGTAGAGTAAAAAGACACGTGGAACACCATACAATAAAGAAGACCCAAATGGATTGAGCGTTTTGATACACAATGACTCGTGATGAGTATTATTGAAAGGAGGATCCGGCTAGGAAGGCTGTGGTGCCAAGCATGAACCAAATAAAGATGGATGGATGACCTGTCTGGATTCAGAGAGTTAGATTTAGAGTAAAATAAACGTGAGCCTCAGTTAATCACCATTCAGAACGAAAGAATTATACCTATCATTTAAGAAAAATACCTCCGCAACATGGCTTTGCCAATGGAAAACACCCGGTTTTTCAGTGCTATAATACCTAGACTCTTATAATTGTGTGTATCTGCTGGGGGTTTTGCCAGAGGTATTGTTTATGGCGAGCTTTCTGGTGCTATAAACGTTTTATTTACATTGAAGAGAATGACATTTGAAAGCCAACAATTGAAGCTGAACACATGTACATTTATGGAAAGGGTAATGGATTGACTGTTGAACGATCTCTTTTTAGTGGTATTCGTAACAATGAGATTTATGAAGCACTAAAACAGGTTATGCTCCAACGTTTTCAACTCGAATAGGTAGATAAGTTAACAACATGGTATACACTACCTTAGAAAGCACTCAAACTCGCCACCTTTTGAAACAGGATCGGAAGATGGGTCTTGTTATAATTTCCATCATATGTAAGTGGAAATGCACAAACGAATTACTTTTTCAGTCTTGCACAGCGTTTTTTAACGAGATTTTGATTAATCATATTGATATTATTTTAAATTTATTTAAATATTTAGTTTCCTCAGCTTTTGTTAAACGTCAATTTTAATTATTTAAGACTGACCTCCCTTTTTCGTCATAAGACTCCTTATTCGTTGCATATCTCGTCATGCCCCAATACTGAAGCTTTGGTAAGATATTAAAAGAAACCTCCGAGATTGAGTGGAGTTCATTAATGCAGTAGCTCAATTTTATCAATCCTTCGACGTGTATCGTATTCAAAATAAAAAAAGCTTTTCTTTAAAGATTGAAATACTCTTTTCTGTGGAGCAGATGCTTCACGGAACGAACGGAAGAAGCGAGAAACCTTCATTGATTTTCCACATTTTCAACTCTGGGACTGTATTGTAGAGGAAAAGTTGTGACACAGATGGCGTGGATTGGTTCCTGCTTTGTTGTTCATTTTCAGGGGACATGACGCAGTACGCGAGAAAACAGCTGGTGATGATCCAGTGGGAAGGAAGTACACATGATTAATAATAAAATATCGGTGTAATTCACAGACTATGCTTCAAAGCTCCAATTAGGATACAAGGATTAGTTTATGGTAAGCACATTCGTTGAGTTTAGCATTTAAACATAAAAATGCTAGGAAATATATAAGTGGAAACGAATACGCATGGAAACGCAACATTAAGTTTAATTAGTTCATCCATTTTTCAAACGGTATAAAGGGTAAAATACATGGCACTCGCTGTTGGTGGAAAATTGACCTTCGAGACCTTAAGCTGGTAATAACAATCATGGAAATACGTCATTGATAGTTTTCATTCGTTTAGTTTTGCTTTCATGTAATTTGATCCACGCCTCACCCTCTTGTTCATTGATTTTAAAATCTGGGCTATAAATCCTCGCATATAATTTATACAATTTTTTAAACCCTGTAACTTGCAGCTTTTGAAATTTCCAAGGAAGTCAGTATCATTTTATGTTACACAGACTCGGCGATCTGTACATTTTTCTCAAAAGTTATCTAAAATATTCTTCGATGCCTTTTGATTTATTTCTTGCATTTAAGTTGCAACTAGTTTTCGTTTAATATTTGGCAAGAAGTGCTGGCATTAATTTTGCCAGTGTTAGCTCGGTATTTGCCATTCAGTCAAACGCCACACTCCTCTGAGTTAGTGGGGGCCTGACCTGAACTCACCAGCTTAGATAAGTTTTGCGATGAAACGCAAGTTCATTGATCTCGTATGTTCACAAGCCTATCCGTTGAGACAATGAAGACGCTGTTTTCAGTTCTGGGAGAGAGAGAGTCATTTTTTTATTGGTTTCCCTTCATCCTTTCGTTCTCCGATAAAAATGTTGTGCGGGGTGTATCGGTCGCCGTTAAAATCGTTTGAAAGCCACGGCTACGCTTGTTTCATTTCATGCCGTCGAATTTTTGTCATTGCGAATTGCTTGTATCGCCCTTGTTATTTCGATTTAGAAATCGTTTTTCCTGTTATTTCATTATTACGGAAGTTGTTTCCCTCCAGTTCCGACAAAGTTTCCGTAGGACTCAGAACTGAAAACGGAATTCAGATTCATTTCTTCGTTTTGATTTTGCTTGCGTTCGCAGGATATTTAAGTCTGTGTTCCAATCTTAGACGCATTATAAGCACTGATAGCTTTGGCGGCTGAATTGAGGCAATTTTTAAGCGCAGTATCTGCACCTGGGTAGCATCATTAAATATTTCAATAAGGATTGATTTTTTCTCGCTAATTCAACACTTTTTTCTATCAAGGGATACATATGATTTTATTTTAATGATGTAAAATTGTTCTTGATTTTCCATAAAATGATTGATATTTCATCCTGCACTAATCATGAAAATATTTATTTTTGGCCTGTGTTGCTGAATTTTATTGAGTTTTAAGTATTTATAATGAAAATATAGTTGTTTTAAGCCAGAAAAGAACCATTGACACATCGTATTTCGAAAATGCATGTACTTCGTTTGGTGCTATCCTCTCATCATCATCAGCCATTACTCCGAAAACTGGTTTGATACTCCTCCTGCCTTTACCCTTTTCTCAGCTAACTGCTTCATTCCTTCTCAATTCCTTACTTTGACATGCCTCATAAGATACTGAAGTTATTCCATTATTGGCCTTTACCCACTATTCCACCCATCCATCCTGTCTCCTAGGAGTGTTTATGTAACCTCTTTAATCATAGAATATATTTAAATGTGCTTTATTCTTCTAATTAATCGCATTTTCACTAATTGTCAATTCTCCGAAACTCATCGTAGGTATTTTTCATCGGCAATTCTCCCCGTACTCTTAAACTTCATCGTTCTTCTATCGCAACACATTTTAAACAACTTCTAGTCTTTTCTATTCTGATACTGTTATTTTCCATGACTTACTATGAGAGACGAACATGCTCTAATTATAAAATCATTTTTTATGGTGGGTTTGGAGAAGCGGATGAGAAAGACGAATCCCGTGTTTCTAGATTTAAAAATGGGCATCAGGAATGAATCAGTCGCATTTACTGGTTCTAACTTGGTTGAGTAACCAAATGAGTGATGATATGTTGGTATCTTTTGCTTACTTCCTTATCAACTTTATCGCGGGTAAAGGAGGAAGTGGACGTGTGTAAGAAGAACCGTAGCAGGTGCTGGGTAAACGTGTTAAGTAAAGGACGTATCTCTAGGTTGTAGGAATTCGAGCTCTGAACAGAAAGCACCTAACTCCGAGTCTGGGTCAAGTTCCTGCCTAGCCTAGTTCGAGAACACTTAAAGAGAGGCGATCGTGGAGAAGACTACATGAATTAAGTTAGCCGCGGCCGCTGCTTCTCTTAACTTGAGAAGGTAGTAAAATAGCGGTGATACACAGCCTCTGGTGCACCATAGTGACTTTCCTCTGCCCTCTTTGGGCGTCGGATAGGTTGACCTAGACCTTGTTTCATAATACCCCATTTACAAAACATTGTCAGACTTCTGATTAAAGGCAGATCGCAGATAGATAATAACAGCGGGCCGACTACACAGCGTTCCAGAGAGACACATGGATTAGAAACTGAGTCGTCACAAAAGTTCCTCACGCAATTATCTCTCTTCTAAGATCTTTCCAAATATTTTATCAGTATTTGTGCATTGCAAAAGCTAGTTTTATCTGATTCCTCGTCCATAACAAATGTATTAGATTGAGTCGTGAGAAAGTAATTTGCCATCTCATTCTCTTGGTTAACAGTGCGAAAATGTAACACATAATTGTAAAATAGATATGTTCAATTAAAGTTCTTTCTCTCTTCCAACCTTGTGATGCTAGTTGTTACAAAAATCTTCTATTACAATTCCCCTTTTAGCTCTGGCTTTTATACTTAGCTTTATCTCTATTCCTTCTTCAATCTTCGATGATCAATCATACCGGTTAGCAAAACCTTTCACTTCCTTCAGAATATTCTTTCCTACCCTCCTGGTGGTACTGGCTTCTTATACTCTCCCAATTGCCACCAATTTGATTTTATTTACGCTAATATTTTTTGCTATTTCCATGGAGTTGCAATCCTTATCAGTTCATTAACCAGCCAATGCTTATTATTCAGTCAAGCACAAGTATTTATATATTTTGATTTGATTTGAGAAATATAGGTTTTAAAGGATATCATTGCCATACTTCTGTCCTTACTCTTGCTTCTTCAGTACAGCATTTGTATTTTTTTGAGAAAAAACATTCAGGCATCCTTTTATAAATTGAAGACAGAATTAGGGAAAAGTTTGAGGTGCTCTTCTGATGGCTTTTAAAAAACATTTGTTGCACTTTATTATCACTCTATTGATGGAATCATATTTTTACTGTGGCAGCAATTGACTGCATTCGCTTTCATTTGCATATTTTTCACATCACCATCGCCGTGACAGTGATTAACAAATGAGTAGCCCGATTAAGAATACATTCATTTTAATTTTCGATATTTGATGTTGTGTGGGTATAGGAAGAGTAATGAACCCAAATTGATTTCTTATCAGTCCTAAGATAAGAGTTTAGTCATCCTCAACTGTTAATGTTGCCATTCCCCTACAGTCCGTCAAGTATTGATTTTGTAATTATGACACAAAAAGTCTGTTATTTGTTACAGTATGCGAGAATTTGCCAAAACATTTTTAGTTTAAAATTTGCCTTTTTTAAAATTCAAATTCAGCGATTGGCGGTTTTCGACAAACGGAGAATAAATTGCAAAAAAGTGATTATTTAGGGATGCATCGAAGCGTATAATTTTCTTATTTTAATTTCAGAAAGCATTTTCCAAATGAACTTTGTTAATAATCAGTTATTTTGTAATAATACTCAGATTTCAGTGAAAATAATGGCAATTAATTTTTCATCTCGCCCAAGCAAACATTAAAAAGCAATTAAGCGAAGTACATTAACAAATAAATTGCCGAAATTGTATGAGTTGCTAGCTTTAGTTACTCTGGAAAATGCTAATTTATGTAGATCAATTCCAGGTCTTTGTATTTTTTGATGTGACAAATTAAGAGTTTACTCCTCTCTCCAAATATTTATCCATTGAAAGGTTATCCATTGAAACAACGGTAGAAAGCCTTCTGCATTGCAAGCATGTGAGAATTTTCTTTCCATACTGTCTTAATAGTGCATTAAGGTATAGTAGATCAAAGGCCTGATACAAAACTAATGGATTTAATTTATTGGAAAGCGATCCTTCCAGACTAGTTCAATGTGAGTAGGCATGTCGGATTATTTTTGAACATATATCAAAAACGATTATTCTGGCGAATTAATACAGAACATGGCACCTGTTTCTTAATAATTAAAAAATAACATTTGATCGTACCTACTCCGATATGGTTCGCTGCATAAAACAACCAAGCTTATAAATATCGGCTGTCACGGATGATATTCATTCATTCATTACAGTATCTACCGGTTGGTTTTGATGAAAGTCAGAGAATATCCAACGAACTCTTACACGTGCCGTGCCCTTTCTACCTCTAGTATTTCTTTCTTCATCTCAGCGTAAGGCCTACCTTTCTTCATCCCGTCCATAAAACCTGATCTCTTTCTTCCCCTTTCCCACTTACCCAACATCCTTCCCTCTACCACAGCCTTCAGCAAAACATCGTCCATCATTACCCCTTCCAGCCAATTACCCTGTCTTCCCCTAATCTCATCTATAAGTTTCCTCTCATCGGCCACCATGTCAAGCACTTCCTTATTTGTCTTTCTTTCCATCCAACGCACCTTCTCCATCCTCCTCCACACCCACATCTCGAAAGCCTTCAGCCTATTTTCGTCTTTCTTTCTCAAGGTCTACGTTTCTGCCCCATACAATGCCACACTCCATATCAAGCTCTTCACCAGTATCTTTCTCACATCCTTACTTAAGGTCCCCGTCATCAGCTCCCTTCTATTATTGAACGCTCCCTTCGCTAACGCTATTCTCCTCCTAGTGTCTTTGCTACTGTGTCATGTTTCTTCTAGCGTACTACCCAAGTAATTAAATTGTTCTACTTGCCCCAATTTGTGACTTCCTACTCTTATCACCAGCCTCGTTTTCTTTGTCCTAGCGAATCTCATTACTTTTATTTTCTTATTAATAATCTTCATCCCGTATTTCTCGCACTGCATTTCCAGTGCATCTACTAAAGTTTGCAATCCTTTCGGAGACCGACTGACCAACGCCTGGTCGTCTGCGAATCTAACCGACTTTATCCGCTGGCCTTCGACTTTATCCGCTGGCCTCCTACTTTCATTCCCACATCTAGCTCATCCCATGCCTCTCTTACCATTTCCTCAGCATAGATGTTGAAAAGTAAAGGCGACAACGGGCACCCTTGCCGAACCCCGCGACCTATAACTGCCCACCCTGATTCACCGACAGCTACCCTTACCTGAGCCCTCTGCCCCATATATAAGTTTCGGATGAGTCTCCTATCACGCCAATCTATTCCTATTTTCTCCAGTATCTGCATTAGTTTCTTCCAGTTTACTCTGTCAAACGCCTTTTAGAAATCTACAAAGCAAGCAAAAACATCGTGATTATGCTCTATGTTTCTATCTATAAGTATCCGCATTACCGCAGTTGCGTCTCTGGTTGCCCTCCCCTTCCTGAACCCAAATTGGTCATCGCCTAAATAGCAATTTGCTCTGCTCTCCAACCTTCTATTTACTATTCTAAGCAAGACTTTTGCCACGTGCGAAACTAAACTGATTGCTCTATACTCCTCCCATTCTGACGCTTTCTTCTACGGGATAAGTATTAATACTGTTTACACGAAATCCTCGGGCCATACTCCTTCCTCGTAGATCCTGCAAATAAGTTCGAAAAACGATTTTCTTCCCTTACTACCTAGATTCTTCAGTAGCTCCAAAGGTGGGTTATCGGTTCCCACGGCTTTTCTACCCTTCATCTCACTTAATGCCCTCTCTATTTCGCTGTCAAGTAACTCTGGTCCTAGGTTATCTTTATCTAATGTTCCGTCATCCTCTAGATCTAGGCTAAAGGGTCTATTCTCGCTGTCACATAGCTCCTCTACGTATTCTTTCCATCTTTCCTGTATATCTTCCTGTTCGATTAATATCTTCCCTGTTTTGTCCTTAACCGTTGGTATCGTTTGACCTCTCTTACCGCCCGATAATATATTCACCTTGGCGTACAAAGCGCCCACTTCCCCCTCCTCCAGCATCTTTTCCATAATCTCGTATTGTCCCTTCCACCAGTTTTCTTTTGCCCAATTGGTCACTCGCCTGAGTTTATTATTCAATACCTTGTACTTCTTCTTGCCTACGTCCGCGTCGGTGTTGACGTTTTTCCATATCCTTCTCTCCTCCATTTTCTTTATCATTTCTTCCGAAACCCACTGCTTCTTAACCCTCTTCTTTTCCACCGTTCATATTGTTTTCTCTGCCACTTCTATAATGCCTGTTTTTATAACCTCCCATCTTCTCTCTATTGTTCCTATCCGCTTCTCTTCACCTATGTTCTTTTCTACCAGCTCCCAGTATTCCCTCCTTTTCAACCCTTTCAATGCTTCAAGGTTCCACCTCTTTATCTTCCTACCTTTACAAAGCTTTTTTAATCTAACTTCACACTTCATCATCACCAAGTTATGATCTGAGTCTGCATCCGCCCCTGGATAGCTACGCGATTTTTTTACACTGTTCCTAAATCTCTGCCTTACCATTATATAATCAATTTGGTATCTCCCAGTATAAACCGGAATTTTCAATGTGTACCTACGCCTGGGGTGATGTTTAAACCAAGCGTTTGTCACTACTTATTATTTATTCTACAAAATTCAACTGCCTTTTCACCGCGATCATTTCTTCTTCCTAGCTCAAACCCTCCCACTTCTAATCCGTCCCTCCCTTCCCCCACCACTGCATTCCAGTCGCCCATCACTAACAGGTTTCTCTTTCCCGGCATTTCTCGAATTATTTCTTCTACTTGCTCGTACACCTCTTCCTCCCTATGGTTGCTCGTGGGCATGTATACCTGGACCAGTACGAAATTCGTCGGGCGTGCTTTTATTCTTCCACTAGTATCCTGTCACTCACCTGTTCAATGTTTACCACCCTCAGTCCCAATTTTGTGTTCAGTACCATGCCTACCCCACGTTGACTCTCATCTCCCCCACTATAGATTACCCTGTAGCTATCACTCCAATAGTCCCCGCTATTCTTCCATCTCACCTCGCACAATCCCAAAGCATCTATTTTTCCTTTTTCCATATTCTGCTTAATATTTTCAAACTTCCCGGCCCTCATCATGGTCCTTACGTTCCAAGTTCCTATTTTTACCACTGTTTTCCTCCTCCTTTTCCTCTCTTTCTTCTTCTTCTCCCTCCTATTCCTTGTATCCGCCGATGTTGATGCTGTGCAAGGATTTCGTGTGATGACGACCGCGGAGGCCTGCCTCCCCCGCTGCCGGGTACGACACCCGCCCTAGTGGGCGGCGTCCCTTAGTTGCCAGGAATCAATTCTCTGTGAATGACTTTCATTTTCTAGGAAGTGATGGATAAATAAAAAAAAAAGATGGGAAGAGGTATTCCCACGCCACTCAACGGTATTTTTAACGTGACACCATCACGGAACTACCTTTCGTCTGGCTCCTACCCTTCGACCTATCTGGCATGGGTGGCCTTACCAGGAGCAATGGTACTTGCTCCTGCCAGTCCAGCTCTAGGGGTCATTGGAACGCACAAGCCCTTCCACAGCGTCAAGGTCGTAGTTCATGGAAGAGACGGATGATATGCCGATCGGTAAACCGGTACCGCTTGAGAACCGCGACCGACTATGCGTTGCGGTTGAATTTATCGCGTTGGAGCGTACCACCCGATACATCGGTTGTCATACCGATATTGAGCCACGTATCCGCCGGATACGCGCGAGTTATTCTAAGTGGGGATTTTTCTTAATTTCTTGTTCCTGAATGGGCCATTGAGCACGAAAGCAAGAAAGCCCTCAGACTGAAACAATGAGAGGGAATTTTTTCTCACTTCATCAGTCATCACGCTGCCAATGCCTTCTCCTCTTCTCCATGTCCATCGCCGCTCATGGGAATGTGTCGCCCGATATCTCGCTCGATAACCTGTACCCTATATGCCAAAGCCGAACCGGCACGAACCCGATATCCGCTCTTTAGAACCTTCATCATAACACGTGTGTGTCAGATTATTCATTATTTTTTCATTAACGGGATTGTTTATGATTTTAATAGTATCAGGTATACTGGGTGATGACACCATAGATTGTAGGAAAGGTTTAAGAGAGAGTTTCTGTCAGCATAAACAATGTAGATAACATAAGATAAATGGCGCTCTCAACCCTGAGTAGTCGAGAGGTTTGTAAGCATAATATTCGAGAAGTATTCAATCAATAAAGAAGACGGTATTCAAGCATGTAATAAATAAGGATACTTATTGAAACAAGTCAGGAGAAACCTCTTTTTGCACATCTTGTGTTACGGACAAGATGAATGGTAGTAGTCTCGAATTATATTACGAATAACAAGCCATTGTTGTGATTTCAGTATTGGTACAAATTTCTCCGAATAACATCATTAATATTCTATTGCTAGCCGAAGTAAGTGGAGACGAATATGTTTGATTTCATGATAAAGTGAAATACTTTGTACTTTTCTAAAATATTTTTATTTGTACGACGGGTTTCACCGATTTACGGCATCAAGTGCAGAATTCATTCTGTACTTGGCGATGCCGCGAATCGGTGAAACGCGTCGTTCAAATAATAGTATTGTAGAAAAGTACAAAGAATTTTACTTTATCGTGAAAAGAAATAAAAAAACTTATACGAAGTGGAGCCTCCCACTGCCAAGTTTATTAGACACGAGTAGTTAAAATAGTTTTCATTATCCGTGCATTTATTCATTTTTTGGTATTCAGCAGTATAGCTTCTGCTCAAGGAAAGTTGTGAATAGGTGTCTTACTTGTAATGTTTTTCAATAACCTGTAGCTGTAATTTGTTCGACGGTTCAGGAAAACCTTTTGGGACTTTCTCTGATTCTCCTCTTTAACTCCTTAAGTGAAATTCCATTTCATCGCGATGGCGCTCAACATTCAAATATGACGTTGTTTAGATAAGCCTAATGTGTGGTGTAGTTATTAACTTGAAAAATATTTCGCGTTCTAGTGATCACGGGGAATTTAAGGTTATACTCATGAGTACCCCTCCACGGATTTATAATCCTCGTAGCTTTCGGTATCCTTTCCCTTCTCACATATCTCATTTTTATTTGTTTCATTTTTTTTTTAATTCTTTTTTCGTCGGAAATGAAAACACATACGCGGAAAAAAGAAAGAATTCAGCGATGCAGACGTAAATCTCCCCAAAAGTTCATTTCCCGTGCTGTGCTTCCCGCCCTTTCCTGCGGAAATGCTATTTCACTCCCCGGGAGCAGCATTAAATATGCGATTGCATCGGCGCATGCGTAGAATGAGAGCACCAGCCGGGCTCCTCCGACCCCTCCCTCCGCCCCTCTTCCGCCTTTTACGCACCAACGGGCTCCTCAGGGCGTTGCCTACACGGCTTTCTTTATTATTATTATTATTAGTATATGCCTCCTCTTCTCTATCTCTCTGTCTCGCCCTTTCCACCTGCAGTAATTTTTTTTACAAAAGCAAGAGACGGTGGAGGATAAGAAGGGATGGGAGACAGGAGGAGAGTTTTGAAATTAACATCCGTTTGTTGTCCTCTACGTTCCCCCCGTGATGTGACCCTTTTCCCTCCCGGACCTTTCCCTTGGCTGCCACGGCAGGGTCGATTCAGTCACACTCCCTTGCACAGTGCACCTTAAAGGGAAGGAAACAAAAAAATACGCGAGCGTTTTAGGATGTGGGGATAAATCAGGTGCGTTATCATTCCCCTCCGGCCGAGTGAAAAATCCTCCGTTTACGGCCACATTGCGCGTGTACGCGAATTGGACGACACCATCTCCCTCCGACGCTTGAGAATCTTTTGATATGGAATTATGAATGCGGAAACAAAAAATAGCTCGAGAGTTTTAAATGCGAGTGTCCTTCTTTGTGGGGTGAGAAAATTTTTTAGAATCCAGAATTTCTGTGTCCATTTAGTAAAGCTGACGTGAAAAAAGTGAGAAAAAGGGACAGTTTCAGAAGTTTTTAAGCACTGATAATGAAGGTGATAACGCATGGTTATGATAATAAAAAATGTGCTTGAGTGGACATGCAATCTGTGCACAAGTAGGTACTGCATTCTAAGATGCAACTATGACATCGACTCCATTATCTTCCGTTGTATTTCCTTGAGACATATTTCTGTAAAGAACGTTCAGGTTTTTATCACCGAAGCGTAGCAGTGTTGTAACTTTACGTGACCCGCAAGAGAGAATTAGGTGGCTAAATACACTCCAACAGAAGATACTGATTCAGAATACTGATTAGTATAAATTTATAGATAAAAGTGAGAGTAAAATGTCTTAATACGTTAGCAGCGTAGGCACTCTGGTTGGTCAATTTTGAGGAAACCGGGACTAGCCACGGTTGTAACCTTTACGGTGTCACCCGCAAGTGCACATAAGTGCGATATTCCACAGGAGAAAAATCATTCACCTTGACCTCGCCCTGACCTCACCGTTCTCCTATAAAGCCACCAAATAATCCACAGGAGAATGGACGCCTCGGTTGCTTAACTGGTTAAAGCACTCGGCGCGAAATCGAGGTATCCGGGTTTGAATCCTGGTCAAGGCGATTGATTTTTCTCCTGTGGAATATCGTACTCTGGTTGGTGTCAAATGTTATTGAGAAGGTGAAGATCTTTCGCAAAATTATAAAATATGGTTCAACTTATCAGATATAGTGACAGTTTTTTGAACTCTCTGAACCCTGGTTTGATATATGTGATTTCGTTAAGCCTCGTCCAGTACATTTCAAGTAAGGAGTAAAGTCGTATATTCCTTAGGGGACAGACGGGATATAAGTATATGTCCAGCTATAAGGTATAAAAGCGACTTGATGTATCACTACTGACAGCGAATGTGAGACAGAACCTACGAAGAGATTTGAGGCCCAGATTATCTTCCTGAATCTGGAATGCGGTGATGGAAAGGAATGGGCGTTTGAGTGGTCTCTTTAACACTTCCAGACGCTGCGCAAGGGTAAAAATGTGCCTCTACTCAGTTTAGATGCTACATAATGGCTTGGAATCCATTATGGACAACAAGATTGCTGGTCATGCGATAAGCTATTTTTACGTAATTTTTCTCTCGCTCTCGCGAATCTACGACCTGCAAAAATTGGCTTAAAGATGAGGAATAGCGATTTTAATGCTCATGCACGAAACTGGCGGGTCAAACGGTGAATTGAAGTTTCTTATTCGACGAATTCGGGCCAAAAGAGACAGATAAATCAACCTCGCCCTCAGGCCAGCCCGGGAGCTCCTCCTCTCAAGGCTTGGCTCCCACATTGCATGTAACGACGAGGATGTATTTTTTATCCCCTTGAACCATTATCAAAACTAGGTAATCGTATGGAGAGCATATTTTACGTGTCATAGGTTTTCCAATAACTTTGTGCCGAAGTTTTAATATTGCTGAAGTAGTTTCGTATCCGAAGAATGCGGATGGTCGTCGTATTGGGGCGGTATCTAGGAATGGCATTGGGGAAGGAGATTAATTTCCGCAGGGTCGGGTCGTTTGCCAGTTCTTACCTTCACACTCTTCTTACTTCTACATAAACACTTACTTCTCCGCTTTTAGATAAAAATGTATCTCTGAATGAGAATCGATCAGGAATTTGGATAGTTTAACTACTAATTCGAAAAATCAATACAGAAATCACTTGTTTCGCTTTTACTTAGTTTTTTTTAAAGAAAGAGAACGTAAAATCTATTGGACTGCAACAGAAAATTTATTGCAGCACGACTGACCTTAAACAGGCCGTTAATGTGTTCCTCAATGCTCAGCATAATTAAGGGATTCAAATCAGTTGAAACACATTCCCTGATATTTTAGATAGCTAGTTCTTTTAGAGAAGCGTAACTGAGGAATCCCAAGGATTGAATGCATCTGGAAAATTATGAAGGGTGTTATAATAAGAAATTATAAAAGAGAATGGAGTGGAGAGCTGCTGTAAACAAACCTCTGAATTGATGATTGCTAATGTTGAGTTTTTAAAATGTGAAATCCAGCATTATATAAAAGGATAAGCCTAAAACGGCAACGTTTTCGTGTAACGTTTTAATGCAGCACTCAGTTTTTTCAAGAACCAGAAGAAGAACAGCTGTAAAACTTTGCACATTATTAAATGTCGCCGCTCCACAGATAATCTGCTACTTTTGGGACACATAAAGTCTCAGGTTCGATTCCTGGGGGGGTTTGTTTGAAATGCTCGAGATTATTTCGATCACGAAACTAAGGAGTCACTTGGTACAATCACATACGGTTCGAGATTTTGGTGTGTTCGAACCATTCGCAAAATCTCACGCAGTCTTTCCAATCGGGTTTTTTCACCGGGATGTCGTCGATAGAGTCAAATATCTTAATTAGAGTCGTAATAACCAACATATGAGACGCGTAAGTTATCCATCTGAATGTTTGAAAAACTCCAAAATCTCGAACCGTTCGTTATCGTGCCATGTGACTCCTTAGTTACGTGATCGAAATTATCTCGAGCGGTTCAAACAAAGCCCCCCAGGTCATTCACATCAACTTCTATGAAGGTGGGTTTACACTGGCAAGTTTATTGCACAATGTACTTGCAGCAAGTGAATTTCAACGTAAAAAGTAGGTGTTTACGGCTCTGCAAGTTTGCTTGAAGAACTTTTAAAAGTTTCCGCGAGTCGCTTGCAGAAGCGTATTGTTGCCAGCATAAACAGCAACCAATCTGGCTCTGCACTAGCTTGTGAACAATTTTTCGTCAGAGTAAACTCTTCCGCAAGCTCTTAAAGAAGAAACTTACGGAAGTAACTTGCCAGTACAAACCTGCCCCATTAAATGCCTGTGAAGTTCATTTTAATTACGTACAGCCTTTGTTTCTCCTGCAAAATTAAATTAGAAATAATGTTCATTCAAACACGAGAGTACCATAAGAAAGGAAATTGAATGAACTGTATTATTTTTATCACTTAGTTTTGTTTTCGATTCGAAATTGCAAGTAATTTTACAATATAATTCTAAAATTTCCTAAAATCCAGCGCTTCTTAGCTGACCCTGCTTTTGTTAAAGCCTCTACGTGGGAAACGCCCGAAACAAATCAATGGAAACAAATGTTATGGCTCGCAGACTTTATTTAATTTATGTTTGATATTTAATTAACGCCAATGATGTAATTAAAAATTTTGTTTGGAAATAAGTTCTTTAAATAAAGTACTGTTTTTCTTTGTAAAAGTATTATTTTGTCTCCCTTATTATGAGTGACGGCTGAGCGAGCAAAGTGAGAGCAGTCAGGGGGCAGAGCACAATAGTATGTCATTTAATCCTCGTATTATAGGTGAAATCAATAAATTACTGTTAGCAATGAAGATACTTTGTGACTTCAAAGTATTTTCATTGCTAATATGGAGCCCTTCCACCACGTCATAGCTTCCAATTTCGATTTAAATAAATTACTGGTTAAGTAATAAGTAGATAAATGTACATGTGTAATTAAATGCACGGTATTGCTTGAATTTGCGTGGAGTATTTGTCCAACTACCTTGCACCTCGAGTACTGTCTGGATTCGTTATGAAGCTCTTTGCTTACGCTAGAGCGGTGCCGGAATTTAGTGCATCTCCAAACTTTAGGCGATTGTGACGGATACAGTCACAAAGGACCCACATAAAAAGGCTCAACGCTTTGATTTGGATCGTCCATGGTGCTTTAGGATTTTTTAAACACTCACTTAGGCTCGAGTGATGATATTCGAAGCAGTTGGAGGGATTATTTTTGTTACTAAAGACCTTTCCAGTTCTCCGAAACGGCTGTGAGGCTAACGCTTCCGCCCCATTGAACGTTTTAAAACAGTTGATCTCACCGAAGAGGAAAGAAGGCTCCCCCATTCCTTCTTCCTCACAGTTTTCCCCCTTTACTTCCCTCTGCTCTTCTTCTTGTGCTCTTTCTCACTCTCTCTCTCTCTCCCTCTCTATCTCCTTCATTTTAGTTCCTACTCTTACCCCTCCGATTGTTACGTCTCCACCGCCTCTAATTGTTCGTGCCCCACCGACGAACTTCGTCTCACACGCAACCCTCCCTTACACCAAACTCGGAAAGATCTTTTGTGCTGCCTTCTCTCTCTCTCCTTTGTTTCCCTCCTTTCGGCCCTCCTTGTGCTCCGCACCCTTCTTTTCTCATCCATCCGACGACCTCTTCACCCCCTCTCATCCTCGTTCCCCCTCAACTGCGGCGCAACCACCACCCCCTCCCCCTTTTTCCTTTTTCCAACCTCTCCTCCGCCTCGACTCCTGCGGTCGCAGACCTCCCTCCCGATCTGGGTCGCCTCCCATCCCCCCACCCTCTTCTCCACGGCACCTCCTCCTCTTGCTCGCCCGAGTACCCAACCCTTCTCCCACAGGAGGGGAAACTTCCCTTTACACCACTCCCAACCTTGCCAGTTCTCTCTTCCCTTGCTCCCGCCTTCACCAACTACGTGGAACTGCGATGTGTGATTCTCAGAATCGCATTGCGATGCTAACTCTTTTAGTGCAGTTCTTCAGGTGGAAAGTGCCGAAGGGTATGCATCGATTCGTTCGTTTAGCATAGATAAAATCTTTTTAGCTAATTTTCATTCGTCTTTTGCCCTCTTTAATGAAATTTGTTGAAATGGAAGATAATTGCAAACCAACATTGTATGAGCACTTTCGGTTTCTAATTTCCCTTAGCCATCATCAGATGCACCCAATGACGTGTAGATTGCACCTAAAGACGTTAGTATTTGTAGTTCTTACGCAATAAATGGTGGAAGTTACTGAGGTTATTTTCATCTTTTACAGTAAAGCTTTGAGTTTTGATTTATTTTACGGGTGTAAAGTTAACAATATAACAATTGTTATTCAAATACAGTGAAGGGAAAATGTAGATTGTTGAACATAGATCTAAAAATATAGGTAGCCAATATATAGAGTTTCATTTTATTAATTCACCCTGGATTTCCCATGTTCTACCAATGACAGGCACTACGTTGTTATTGCAAATAATGCGATATATCGCATTATATTGCATAGTTATGCATTGTGTCGCTAGTTACAGCGAGATATAACAATATTTATCATTTGGTTATCTTCCGGTTTGGGTAGGCTTTTGAGGGATTATTCCTGCTCCCAATGTGGTCGCGTAATCATGTAAGTCTACGTGTTTACACGATGCAATTTTGAAGGAACATTTGTTCACGCATCCACTTACACAAGTACTTATATCGTGTAAATAGACCTTTTTGGGATTTTCAACGGATACTGCACGTCATACGGTATCGCAAAACGATGAATCGCATAGCCTGAAGACTCAACATAGCTATGAACTATTTCATGGTTATCGCATATTGCAGTCGATACATTGTAAATATCCCACAAGCCAACAACTGCTGCTGGTTTTCTCCCAAGTATCCTCACGTGCTTCCTTCTTGTGCGAACTCTTCCTTGAAGACGGTGAGCCGTAGGGATCCAAGGTTAGCCGGCTCTCCTCCTCTCCGCCCCCTTCTTTTAGGTTCCGGGGCAAGAGAAGGGGGTGGCGCACGGGAGGGTTCAGAGCAATGGCTTTTACAGAGAACGGACCTCGTTCTCCTTTTCTCTTTCCTTCTCCCAAGCTCCGCACCCGTCCTTCCTCCTTCATCTCCTCAAAGGGTTTCCTTTCGGTTTTCTTATTCGTTTCGGTGCCTTTTATAAGGCCGGATCAACACGCCTCATAAACCACGTAGTTATTCCTGTTAACGCTCTATTAAAACTGCCGAAATAGGCGCTGCCCGGGGAAGTTTTGAAATTCCCCGTGAAATGTTGAAGCGGGTGTGCGAAAATTGGTCTTCGCCGGAGCGCGCATGAAAGCAAAATAAGGCGTAATTTGAGGCATCGTCCATGAATCAAGCTGAATGGGGTTCAGGAATGAGCATAGCTGTAGGTGGGAGAGCAAGGTGAACCGGTTAAAATTTGGTGGTCAAAACGTTTTAATTTTTAAAATGGTGAATGGTGTATATCATCGTTTCATTGGAAAAATCGTCGCTGGGTTATGAAATATGTTTTCTGATGATGTGGTAATGTGTCTCTCTGTTTCGTGATATTGAGTGGTATGCAACCTATTATTTACGTTAAACTTGATTATTTTAAGTGAATAGAACTATTTACAGTGTGAAATGTCCCTAAGCCACTCACGTGGTCCCTTGAAGTGACAATATAGTAATACTTTTCACTTCCCATCATAAATTTCATCGCCATTTTGGAAGATTTTAAAGCAGAACTTGCTCTTTATACAAGTGCATAGCAGCAATTCATTTGATTCTTCTCCTCACGTAATGTTATACTTGAAATATAATTATACTATTAATTTACTATTAGGTACCACTTTCTGTTTTATACTCTTGTTATCCATATGTTTTGTAATTAATTATTTCTTGCGTTTTGGGTCTGGCATTTTTACGTCTTGCCATTTAGGTACAGTGACAAGGCACGAGTACATGAGAGATGCTTCATCCTCAGATTTGTTTACGAGTACCATTCGTTGGTTTAAAGTGACTGTTTAGACACTTAGAAAAATATTCTCATTGGTCAAAATAGCTCTAGATTCATTTGTTTCATTTCGATGGTGGGTTACATAAATAATTACTTCTAATGTGTACAAATAAGCATGCAAGGCACGTTTTCGTCAGAGAAGAGGGAAGTTTAAGTAAGGAGAAGGGAGGATGAATATTCGTTGAATAATTTCCGTTTCGGGAAAGACTACGAAAGCGGATCAGGCTCTCGCTCATCATTAAAACTCATCCTGGGAAACTCGAGACGACGATGGGTAGGGTGTTCTTTCACGGGAACGTGCCGTCGCACCAGTGAAACTACTAGCAAACCGCTGGCCCAGGGTGACTCTCCTATCGGAAGTTTCCCCGGCAGGGACGAAGCAGCTTGCCGAGTCACTGAGAGAGACTGAGATACAGAAAGCGAGGAGATGCGAGAGGAGGAGAAGGCAGGGATAATGACCTTCCTCCTGTATTGGAGGTTATGCACCCATGAACGGAAATGGGACAATTCTGGGCTCCTTCGCTGGCCAACTAACACTAATGGAATGGACGCGATAATGGACTATGTCGCTCAGTGGTTCCCAAACTATGTATGTCCTGCTCAACGGAGAGGCGAGGAATAAGCTTTGGGGAGGCGTCATAAATTGGTGAATGGTAATGGAAGTAATAGCCTGTAGTTTGAAAACGTTCTAAAAGAAAAAATCATACCACTCTTTTCTGGATTGGTATGTTAATCACTAGTGCTAATTCCTTTTGATAATTTCCTCCGTTGTCTCAGGCGTGACTTGATGGAATTTGCTTAGCATTGTGAATGAGAATGTTTGTAACTACATTTTCTGAGTTTTCTGTGCTATTTGTGCCTAATGATGACGTGCAACGTCGAAACCTAGGTCGTTTCTAATAATTACATATGGAATTACAAAGTTACTGCTTCTCATTCAGAATTTTGATACTTTCTTCAAACATGCGTATCTGAGTCCTGAAATATTTATATTATTTTCTTCATATACTGCTTAAATAATACGATTTCATCATAAAATGAAATTTTTAAATGCATCTATTTTTATAGCGTAGATATTTTAATTAGTTGCTTTTCTATGTGTGCCGAAAGAAGCTGGACTTTGAAGAGTAAAGGAAGATTATAGTATATTATAATAAGAAGACTCTTATGATAAATGTCTTTGAACATTTGAAAGAAAGTAATGAACATTTTGTTGGTTGTAAATCATATTTTGTATGCTTCAAAAGTGTCCTGCTGCTGCATTTTACATTAATATATTTTTACTTTTATGTCATGATTTTCTGCTGAGAAACATCTAAAGATGATTCGGCTGACAGTAGAAAATTTCTATTTAGTGGAAGGCAATACTCACGGCTCACATTCAAGACTGGGAAAAATTTTAAATGGCACCTTAGAATAAAGTTAATAGATGCCGTTCTAGAATATGCTAAATAAATTCCATTGGTTTTTTATGAGAAAATGTGGGTGCCAATAAGCTGAATATTTTTCTTGGGGAATATTAGATTTAAAATATGAGAGAAAACATTGAGACAGAAAAGGGAAAGAGGCGCTATTTCTCACTCACGAATAAATCATATTTACCTCAGGTAACCTTTATTCCGCTCAGTCATTACCTATGGAAATTATCATGCGCTGATATGTTAGGACATTTACTCTTCATTATTAAATATTTTGGCGTCCTAAGAAAGCCAATAGTAAACGTTCACCATGAAATAATCAACCTCAATCCCAAGACCTTTCCATTGGTGGCTGTATGCTCCGTCACTGCTGTGCCCCGGGGCACCTTTGGTAGCCTCAGAAAAAGTTTACAGCTTACGGTACAGCTACTACGACCGTGGTTTGCAGTATGCCCTACTTCTCCACTTAATATTGTCTTGCGATTCGAACTACATCATGGATGTAATCTCTTGCTCACATGACTACCACTCATGAAATTCGGGGCCTTTGAAATTCTGGACGAAATTTTTGTCACGCAGCCGTTGGGGACAGGGGTGAGAGGTGAAACCCTTTCTAGACATTTCCCCGTATTTTGTGAATCCCTTTACTCTCCCTCCGACCACTCACTTTATCCTCTAGCGACGCTCGATCACATGTGCGTAGACGTTCGCAAATGCCCAAAATACACAGTGATGCGTTAGGCTGTTTATTCTGGAAAAAATAAGTTTTTGTCATCCATCAAATTGACAGGCCGAAGTTTAATGTGGTCTCTCTTCAGTGCACGAAAACTGCTTGTCATCTCTGTTTGTTGTAAATTTGATATCTTACTTTTATTCATTATCGTTCGCCTCATGTCTCTTACCCGTCACCCTTGTGAGATATGCCCTGATTCGCGGTAATGATCATCCTATATGAACACAATGGAGAAAGACTTCATATGGATTACGCTAGAACTTTGCCATGAATGCCATATTGTGTGATGCCGAAGGGGCAGCTCATTTTTTTCTTTTTCTGTTTTAAACATGTACTTGAAGAGAATAATATTGGTGTGCAACAAGATAAGTTATGGAAAACACGTAAGAGGAGACGCGCAATCCAAATTACCTATAACAACGATAATTACGTTTGCTCCGCTACATTCTGATGCACCTACTCTGTTGATCGTTCACGAAGGTATGTGTGATACTTTGCACCCTATTGGCGTTTCTTTCTCGAGAAGACGTTTCTTTCGTTAACGTTTTATCAATAATTACATCTGTGACAGAATCAAAACAAACTTTGTAAATTTTACAATGGATTTTATTCAATTATATTCTATTTATTTATATAATTTATTCTATACTATTCAGTATTGAATAAAATCAATTGTAAAATTTACAAAGTTTGTTTTGATTCTGTCAAAATGATATTTTACAAAGTAACGCCTGAGTGTATCGAGTTCAATTACATCTGTAATTATTACATACCAGAAGATGGTGCCGTTGAATTTCAACGGGAAGGAGAAATAAATATAGCTGTTTCATGAAATTATAAGAGTTCTCCAAATATCAAATTCACAATGCACACACTTTGTTGGAGCCATCAACCACGCTTGGAGAGGTTGGGAAAAATGCTTCAATTAAAATTTCATTGCTATTATATTATATTGATTACTCAACGTGAGGCGTGCGTTACTCGGGAATAAGTTCCAATTCCAAGCCTACGCTGTGGTTTACATGTAAAAAAATATTCTATTGTCGAATTAGTGCAAACATTTACGATTTTGGAGTCAAAAACTCAAATTTTAGGAAATAAATGTGTTCTTTCAGTCATCACTAAAAATGCCAAGCTTATATACCATGAGTGCAAGTAATTTGTAAAGGAAAAGAAGAAAGATCTCCAGGAGATCCAATACTTTTCTTATGGAAGGAAAAGTTCATTAAAAAAGGGCCTATGTAGTGACTCTTGGGTCCCTTGGGGCTTTGTTATGTAGTCAATTAGTCCTTTTAGGCCTTAAGGAACACGTGTGCCAAATTACGTTCGAATCCGTCAAGGATGTGGGTGTCTATAACGTTCAAACTAATAGAATTTCAGTTTTATAGATATGTATAGTTGTTAACTCCTTACTGAGAGAAATAAAAGAACTCCGAGAGCTTCCTAAATAGAAATTTTGCTGTTTTATTTTGAAATTCAAATGAATTTCAAGTGGCTTCTCGTACAAATATTGATTTCGGTTTACGACTCTACATGCAGAGCACTCTTATTCTAGTAGGGTTAAATGGTCGGTAAGAAAACATAGGAAATACAGATTCCGAAGTTGAGTACACCTCTCCAATGCCTATTCAAAAACTTATCTCGACCATAGAATTGAATGGGGACAACGTAGCTGTAATCGAATGTCTCATTTTGCGAGAAGCGCTCGTTACTGTGCATTGTCCTCATATTGGAGGCCAGTACCTTACGGAATTTTAATGGAAATGAAAAATGTTTTGAATTACCACTCTTTTTATACTTGCCTTATTTATAAAATGAAGGATTGCATGGATTTCCATTTGGTGACCTTTCGAATATAAGATGGCCGAAAATAAATATCACATTCCTGGGAATCAATAAATCACTCCCATTTTACTGAAGAGCAAGTTCCATTTGTAAGGCAAGTTAATGCGTAATAGGTTGTGGGTTTTTTCTCTTGCTCCAAAACAGGAGAAGCAGCAAACGGGAGTTGCAGAGGAAATGTCACGTTAATCCGTGTCGTACGACGTATCGTTACTTCTATGCTCTGTTATTTTAAAATTTTAATGATGCAGTGACTTCATCACATATTATTTATTTCGTAAGCTGTCTTTTAATCCTATAATTAGTTTACTGCAGCCCTATCCCCAGTTAACTCCTCTACTTCCCTCTACTTGCTCTTTCCCAGATCATTCGTTGCATTCATTTATCCTTTGGTCTTCCTCTTCTGACTTTCCGATTTATTTCCCCTCTCCTTCGTCATGTTCTCAGCGAATTCATTTTTTCTAAGGCTGTCTCCAATCCACCTCTTTTTTTTTTGCATATTTCCTTTTGCAAAGAGTCATTTCTTCCTCGGCTCTCTTGTATACCTCCTTATCCTCACTGTATCTGTCCATTTGATCTTTAGCATACACCTCCAACAATAACGCTTTTGATCCGTGGAGTGCCTTGGCCCTCACGAATATTTTGTTACTGCTCACCAAGGCCGTACCCAGGGTGGGTCAGGGGGGGTTCAACCCCCCTCCCCCCCCCCCCGCTAAATCTGGCAAAACATTTTTATGAGTATTTTTAAACACAGGATCTTTTTTAACTCCATTTAAATAATTAAAACAAATGCTAATAGCTCATCCTTAAAAACTCTCGTTTACCATACATCCATCAAAATTTATATTTGCATATAAAACATTTGTCTGTTGTTCGGGTGTCGTGTCAGTCCCACGCAGCAGCGTATTCTGCAAATAGCTGTTCCCGAGTAGTTGCTTCTACCGCCACGTGGAGCGCTGATACCATGCTACCATACTGCGTAGTTGACAGTTTTGAGTTGACTTGTCACTTCACTCTTGACGGAACAATGTGTAGTACTAAGAGTATTCATTCTTCTGTATCCTACATCATATTTTGATTTGTATCTGTACATTATGTTAACATCAGCAGTTTCATATAAATATAATTTAAGGTAAGATTATCAATCATATATTGGGAAATGCCCATTGTCCAGAGAGCTATCGTGTAGCTAGTGTTCGAGGTTAGGTTAGTTACTAACGTTTTATAAGCCGAGCGTGGTTAATTATGATTCAAAGTTTGCTTTGGTTTATTAGACTACTTTAGTTATATGAGTTTCAGTGTATCATAAAAGCTTTTATCGTTTTTCGTTCTTCATACGTAACCTTAGGAACGATTTATTTACGACGGCTGTCTCCGGCCTAGGCCTACTTATTTTGCTTTTGTAACTCAGTGTTAGGCCTATGACATAATAACTTGGAACTTGACTTTTATTATTACGACTTATTAGTTGAATTAATTAAAAATATTGGCCTAAGCTTACTCATTTTGCGTTTGTAAACACAGTGTTAGGCCAGTAACATATTGAGTTGGAACATAACCTTTATTATTACAACTTTTTTCCTTTTAAGTGGGGTGGAAGAATGAGCTATGGCGAAACGACAAGCTACCAGTAGTAAGGGTTCACTTTTTAAATTTTTCCCAAAAACGCAAAAATCAAGCACTAGCTCTGAGTCTAGTATTTCTGTTCCTTATACCCCAACAGAGGCAACAAATAAGGAAACTGAAACATTTGAGGTCGAGAACAATGAAGTATTTCACCCTAATAATATTGGGAAATTTCTCGGGTTGACTTAAGACGATGAATTGAAATTCAAAGTCTTGACTTCTCCTTGGGTTCCAGAGAACAATTTTAACTTTCCTATAAGCGGAAAAAGAAATCTTCGCTTTCAAAGTCAGTGGTTAACTCGATTTCCATGGTTGGCCTGTATAAAAAGTTGTGGAGCTCTTTGTAAATACTGTGAATCATTTTCTTAGGAATGTGAGGAAAAGGATGTAGCCAATCATTAGTCTCTAGTAAAGGAACCCGTCAACAAATGGAAAAATGCCTTGGAGACATTTGAAAATCTCGAATCTCACAGTTACCATAAGGATGCAATATTATTGGTAGTGATTTTGTAAAAACAAAAAAAATGATCAAAACCTGGATATAAAAAATGTCAGTTCAGCAAGAAAAAACAAGTGGAAGAAAATCGACTTAAGCTTGCTTCTATTGTTGATACTATAAAACTATGTGGTCGGCAGGAGACTAAGGGGCACAAATGACCATGGACCAATATTAGTCAATGATGAAGAACCTGTATTCAATGATGGATATTTCCGGGCTCTTTTGAAAATGCATCTTATCTCCAAAAAGAACAAATTAACTACAATCGTTTATAAAATCAAATTTTCCCGAATCTAAATGGAAAGTATTGACATCCATGTGTGAAACAAGATGGGTGGAAAACCACATTAGCCTTCTGAAGTTCAAAGAAATCTATAAGGCTATTGTTCAAACCTTAGAGAGCCTAAGCCAAAGCACTGAAAAAGAAACTTCTAAAGCATCTTCGTTTTTGAGGTCCATACTTGCAAGTGAGTTTGTGGTATGCCATGTGTTCTGTCAAGTGTATCTTCAGCCACAATAACAGTATGAAAGGTGCTTCAGTTCCCCCTCTGATCTAAAGTAAGCAGTTGATCACGTGAAAAACATTGTTGAAAACTTTGAGAACATTCGAAGTACAATCGATAAAGAATTTTCTAAAACTTTTACAACGGCCAAGGCCTTGCTGAATAATGTCGGAGAAGAAATATGTTCATCAAGATTGACATCTATCCAACTCCACAGAATTAATTACTCCGAAAAAGACCCAAAAAAGTTTTTAAAATATCTTTAAACATTCCACTTCTTGATGACTTAATAAGTCAGCTGAAATGCAGGTTCAGTGACCACAAAGATGTTCTTTGCACTATAAACTACTCAATCCCTTAACCATGCTCTGATAAGGCATTAGAAACAGATGCCTTAAAACTGTACGAAGATAAAGTAGACCTGGAATTACTTCAGTCAGAGTTCCAAATTTGGAAGATTTATTGGAAGTAAAAATCAGAGCAAGATAGACTCTCTTGCACCATTGAGGCCTTAGGTGAGTGCAACAAGGAAGTTTTCCCTAATATATTCATATTGCTGAACATAATGTCTGCCCTGCCCGTCATTACTGCCACACCTGAGAGAACATTTTCGACTCTAAGAAGATTAGAAACCTATTTGAAAAACTCGTGCGAGCAGGATAAGCTTACTGGACTAGTTCTTTTGTCATTTCACAGAGCCATTGATGTTGCGGCAGAAGAAGTGATTGCAATGTTTGCATTGAAGAAAGATAGAAGATTAGATCTTGTAATGTAAAGTTCATTTAAGTATCGCTGTTTTTTATTTTTAATGTAAACATATCCATACATCTGAGAAAACTTTGTAATTTATTCATTCACATTCCTTCACAGTTACATTTTAACAGTTAACTTTAAGAAAAACCATCCCCCCCGAAAGGTAAGTAGCAAACCCCCCAAAACATTTTCCTGGGTACGGCCATGCTGCTCACATACTCTCAAGTCGTCACTTCTTTGAACTCCGTAGCTTCCTCTTCATCATCTTCGCCTTTTTCGCTTGGGGTATTCTTTGATTGATTTATGTGATTTCTTTAGTCCCTTGTCATACTGTGATCGAGGTAGGTTAATAATTTAACTTCCTGTAACTTCTCAAATCTGAGATGCGCATTTTCTTTCGTCTTTTCTCTTTTGCATGCAAGAAATCTAAAATTCTTCTTCATGTAACGTTCCTGGAAGACTTCTCCAATGCGTGATTCTCCCATTTTTCCCATAATTTTTCTTGGAAAAAGTATGGCCTCCCTCGTTTCATTCCCCAAAAGGGATATGCGATACTCAATGATAATCTTGCTGTTAGTCTGTCTAGGCCTGAAATTCACGTATCCAAGTAGAAGAGATTACTTTTTCTTATGTATTCTGAGATTCCTCAAGAGAATAGGCCACACAACTTGAGTGTCATCGGAAAAGGCATCAATTTGGATTTGTTCAAATGCATTACAAAGTTGGGTTCTTATACAAGTTGGTCTTTTTTAGTAATGCTTAAACCTGAATAGTGCGGTAGGGCTAATGCTTGGCTAATCAAAAACTATTTTTCGTGAATTAGGTCGTCGTCATTTTATTTCCTCTAGGAATTCAAAATGTATTACTTTCTGTTGGAGATATTTTTCGTCTTCTTAAAGTAGTCCAATATTTTAGGCGTAGAATCATCCCTGACGCTCAATGAACAGTTTTCAATATGAAAGCTTGCTTGCGTGAAAGTCTTACTTACTTAGGTGGCCATTCAAACCGTAAGAGATTTTTGGCCTCGTCTTGTCTTCACCTCGGCCTGTCCTGCATGGTGTTTTCATCCGCTCCTATTTTCCTCATGTCCCTCAGCATCTGGTCGGTCCTCTACTCTTGAGTCTTCTACATTTTGCTTCTGCCACGATGTCTGCTTCCTTGTAGAGTTCTCTTAGCTCCTTGTTATTCCTAATTCGCTACTGTTCCTATTCTTTTATTGGTCCATATATTGTCCTTAGTATTTTATTTTCAAAGGTGATACATTTCTTTTCCGTCTTTTTACTGATTGCTCATATCTCTGAGCCATATAGTACTACTACTGGCCTTATAATTGTTTTGTAGACTGTTTTTTTAGTCTTTCTTGATAGAAATTTGTTCCTTAATATTTTTTGTAATGCCCAATAGCTTTTGTTTCCATTTAAAAGTCTTGTTTCTATTTCAGCTTCTTCATTGTTGTATTGGCCAATAGTGACACCAAGGTACTTAAAATCCTTACTTTTTTTTGAAATTTGTGCGTGTTAACTTCCATGTTGGCTATTCCTTCTGGGTTTTGTACTACTTTTAGATATTTGGTTTTTTCTTCATTTCCTTCTAGCCCCATTAGTCTTGCTTGAGATAGCAATTCCATAGCCAGGTTTTTGAAGCTATCCTCGTCTTATGCTAGCAAGGCGACGTCATCTGCGAATGCCAGTACATTGAATTTGGTGCCCACGAACATGCCTTCATTTAACTCTTTTGTCTTTCTCAGTGTTCCTTCTATTGCCAAATTAAACAGTAGGGGTGACAAACCATCTTCTTGCCGGACACCTGTATTTACTTTGAAAGTTTCTGAAAATTCGTTATTTATTTTTACCTTACATTTCGATTCACCTATGCACATTCCTGTCAGTCTAATTAGATTTTCAGGTATACCCTCTACTCTTAAGTCACGTTTCAAATTGTTATACGCCTGAGATAACATTTTAAACGGATTTTCTTAACATTTTGAGGCACCGTAAAGATTCTTACAAAAAGAAATTAGAGGAAAAGTAGATTGGTATAATTGTAAATTCGGCGATTTTAAAAAGTCAGTGGCTAAAACGTTTTAGTTCAGCGTTTAAATAAATCACAAAAATGGCAAAGAGCTGAGTTGTCTTTCATTATAATTAAGCAAAGAGTTATATTGTGGCGAGATATTATAGAAAGTATTTGTTTGTAAACTTTTGATACATTCATCTACAAGTAAGGCTATTCACATATACGTACATTTGAAGAAGGTAAATTTTAAAAAGTTTTGATGCACCTTAAAATTTAAATTAATAACATCATTTAACAAAACTTTAAGTGGATTAAGGTTTTTTCACAACTTCTGCGAACGACTATATATTTTCAATGTTTAACTGCCATGAAATGGCTTTTTATCCATTTTATTTGCTTTTCACGACTTATTTTTGTGAGAAACATATAAGCGACGTCAAAGAATAATGCAGCATCAGTTCCTCTCAAATCCTTGCCTCCACTATCTAAAGGACGAATTTTTTAAGCCCTTGATGCCTTCGCCAATGCAGGCAACCGCCCTTCTGCCCTGCGCAACCTCAGGAGATGGATCGAGGGTACAATGGTTCTGGGATGGTATCACATCCCTTTTTTTTCTCCTCGGTACACGACGTCGCTCATGATACCCGCTGAAAATCTCTTGGCCGTTCTCGTACCACGGTGGGTTGGAAAATGCCCATATTAGGACGATTTTCGGCTGGCTGCGGGTGAAAAAAGAAGAAAAGCATATCGGATCGCTCCTTCACGGGTCGTCAGAAGTAAGCACCTGCGAAGTGCGAAACGGATTCGATACACCTAAGTATCCCTATCAATGGCCCCATTCTACATCCCAAGATATCTTGGGTGGGACTTCCTTAAAGGGTGTTGAGGTCGAGAGGGATGATTCTTAGGCCGTCAACATGCCCTTTCCCTTCCGCTTTCCTCACTTGCGTTAAGGATGGAAAGGAGGCGATAACAGACCGTCAGTGTTACCATCGAAGGGTCGTGGAATGATCGCCATGGATGATTGAAAACCATTGGTGCTTCACAGTGGATATTTATAACTATATGGAATGTATGGAGATTAACACCGGTTATACTTGTGTGCTAATTCATCTAGGCATCCGGGATCAAGTCTGTCATCCATTGCGTCATCGCTATAGTTGACATATGTTGAAAGATATAGTGATGAAATTTTATTTTATAATAAACGAATGATTATGGCCTCATTTGATGATCACATTTGGACATCCACATCACACATACTATATTCACTGTATTTCAATCACTCAACGAGCAGTTTTACCCCACACAAAATATATTTATAGTGAAAAGGTAAGATGAGAATAGGATTGCTTTCACGCATAGCCCATCCCAAGATGGGATCGCAAATGAATAATCTTGTTCCTGCCTTCTCCAACGATAGAAATGTTTCCAAAATCGGCGGTCATATAATTGCTTTCATGCATACTCTGATTCCGTTCAAGAATTTGGGCACTTATTTCTCGAAATCGAACTCTCCTGTCATGTGTTTAAAATATTTTTCAGTTGAGTCAAAGTGATAGTATACTGAGAAGTAAGGAGGCTATGATAGGGATCCTAAGAGGATGTGTACATTTTAGCATTTTAAGCATGAACGTATTTGAACGCGATTCACGACAAAAACGGATTTAGTTGGAGGAACATTTGAAGAAGAATTCGGTCAGCGGGAGTGTAACATGTAAAGAGGAGAGATCTGAATATCACTGCTCGGACTAGAGAGTTAGGGAAAAGTTTAGACAAGACTTCCTTCCGCTTGGGGCTTAAATATGAATGGCTCTGAAACTTGGTCCCTTGAGGTACATGGATGAGCGCGGAATGGAGGTGCGGAGGCGAAGAGAAGAATGAAAAAAATGAGGTGGGGATGAAGGCAAACAAGGACGCGTTTGTAAGGCCACGGAAATTCGCGGAAACAGAGAAGGATGCTGGAGGAGATGTTGACTTCTGCTACAGAAGAAAGGATGCTGTATGGTGCATGTGAGTGGTGGAGAGAAGGTCATTTTTGGCGGTGTGAAAGTCACGAAAGGTTTTTAGGAGTTGACGTTGGCAGTTCAATGGGTGGATGTTAATACATAACGCAGAAGACTTACGGATTTGTAAGAGTGTAATATTTTCTGTGGAAATCCAAAACCACAGCTGAACACGATTGGCTATCAAGAGCAAATGCAGCAGGATTAGTGAAAAATCAATGTAGTCCTCTTTTCATGAAATCTCAATAATCTTTCCGAAAACGATTTTTACCAAGTTCTGGTTTTAGAAAGATATTAGGGTATATCGCAGATCAATTATAAGCTGGGAGAAAAAAACGTTTATCACTTTTTGGCTTTTTCTCGTGCAAGACATTTTCAAAAATCATTGACCGATCGAGTGGACGTACAAGGCTAAAGTTAAATCGCTTAGTTTTCACAAATCCTGTAGGATCTTACTTCAACCATCAAATTAAACTGTTTCTCCAGTGAATCACTCTCCACATCCATTGATAGCTGGGTGAAATGGTAAGATAGAGCAATATCTATATTTCTGAAAAGTGTAGAAATAGTCACATTCCATTGTAAAAGAGGATTCAGTAGAAATAGCAATTCGATTGGAGCTCTACCTCAAATGAAATCCGAATTTATAATCCGAAATTCCCTTTTATCTCACGAGTTCGATACACATAAAGATTTGTCATTTCATCTACTTTCCCATTTCATACCTATTGAAGAGGACATGGATGGAAATAAAGAACCCTTCCCCGAACGAACGAACATTGAGTAGGCGGAGCGCCGATAATAATTGCAGTTTAAATTTAAATTGAACGTGAAAAAATCACTATTTAAAAACTCTAAACGCGTTTAAACACACAATTAAAAAAACGAAACTAAGTTCAATTCATGCATTGGGAAAGATAATTTTTTTCTAAAATTTAAAAAATCCAAAGTTTTAAAATAATAACTCATCAAAGAAGATAAGAGTATTATCCTATTTGACAGAAAAGTTACGGTGGCCAAAATCACCCTGACGTGCTCTACTTGCAACAAACACACTGGCAAATATTTTCATGATTTTGTAAAGATATATTCATGGAAAAAAGTCTGGAGCGAGACTTTACACACTACATGATATCTAAAACTACTCGGCTCCACTGCTGAGAGGCAGCAGTCTCCGCAGAAAGCTCTGATGGTCCAGGCCAAGAAGATCGGTCCGCGATCAACTGCCACAATTTCGGGCGAGAGTGAAATTCACGGAATCAGACAAGAGTTCTGTGAACGGGAAACCATCACATAAGTCTCCCTAGAAGATGCTGTCTTGCATTAATATTGATGGCGTTCCTCCCGGTAAAATATTCCGGAGGTAAATTAGTCCTTCAATCGGATCTCAGGGAGGGGACTGCTGGGAGGGGAACATCTGTAAGAGCGGGCCATTGCATGCTCTAGGTTGTACTACACAATGCCCTGTTGCATTATATGCTCAGTATGGTATAGAGTCTTGAAGAGCATATAATCGATAATATTAATCAACTCTTCGGGAACTTCGTCTTTCCACTTTTGGCCGGCTTTGTTTTTTATTTGATCCCACTGTGCGGCGGCGGTTGCGGGTTTTTCCCAAAATTCTCGATCAGCTCTCTTCCGTCCGACCAAGAAACCTTTCGTCCCGCCCCATCTGTATCGACGTCCAGCCGTTCCGAGTCGGAAACGGTCCATTTATTCGCAAACCTCGGGAGGCCCCCTATTCTCCTCGCCGAGGGACCCCGACTTTGTCTCCGTCGTTAAGCCAAGTCGGGGAAAGATTCCGAGCATAACTGTGCCCCGCATTCTTCAACTCGCGGGCGGAGTGGCGTAAAGGAGGGAAGGAATGGAAAGGGTTTGGCTGCGCAATCCTGTTCCTTTCCTCACCGAAATCCTTCGAAGCATTTTTGGCTCTGAATTGATAAAAATATTTGAATTCATCAAGTGAATAGTTGGATGGACTTCATTCGAAAAAGTGAGAGAGGGATGTCATATCTCACTCGTTAGGCTAATTTCTGAGCACGCCACTAACATTTGTGACCCGGAACAGAAAGATTTTATCCGTGAGCTAAATCGAACGCGAAAGAAAGTCGCGCGTTTAGTTTAAAACTACAGCGTTTCAACGGAACGAGTGAAGGTACCTATTTGCAGGAGTTAGAGCCGTTGGAGATTTTAAGGGTACAAGGTTTAAGTTACTAGGAAAATCATATCTCATGAGTTTAAGATCAACACGATGGATATTATTGTATCCCGCCACCCTCTACATATGTAGGACGGGCGAAAACGACAATATGAGAGTAACTTTTTTTTAAAAGAAAGTTACTCTCATGTCGTAAAGTAAAGATATTTTCTTCAAAACAGATTGTTTCAAATATTCTTTCTTCCTCGCACCAATAATGACTACATCAAGAGCAGCTCAAGAAACCAATTCTACCAATACACATCTTACCAATTGCCGCTCACCTCACAACATTCTTTCTACCTCAATTCGTCTTTATTATGGCTGATGTCCTAACACCCCTTGCCACAAGCTCCGGCGGCGGCTTGCTGTGTGGTATGTTGAATTATAGAATGGGGATGACAACTCTCCCTCCCTGGAAACGAGAATACTTGGCTCATAAATGAGGACGTCAGTGGTTGCCTATCACTAAAATATCATGAATCATCTCTATGTAGCCTATTTTTTTTAACCTTTTGGTGCGCGGATTTCCAACTAATTGTAGATTTTGGTTTTTGGGTCCCCAGACTGCTAAAATTATATCTCATCACCCTATCCAAGACCGTAATGCTTCACAAACACAACACCAATCCACGAGGCGGAATTCGAAACCGCGACCTTAGGATTGCCAGGATGGTTCGTAGCCATCTTGAATTTTGTGGCCAGTGTAAATACCGCGGCTTTAAAATCTAACGTATGATAGGGATAAAATGTTATTGAAGCATGTTATTATATATTAGTAAACCTTGGAAGATAACTGCAGCAAAACAAAGAAGGTTGGAAGAAATGTAAATTTGGTTATAGATGAAAGATGAAGATCAAATAGACGGAGAGAATCGCCAACGATGAGTTGTAGAGCAAATAAGTTCAATAGAGATCTAAGAGAATTAGAAGAGACGAACTTATTGGACACATTCTGAGTCACACTAGTCTCTCGAAAACAAGAATGGAAGGAAAAATGAAAGTGAGAGTGTACAAAGTGAACCAAGGATGGAATACATAAAGTAAGTTGTGAGAGACGTTAAAATAATGACCTACGAAGGAATAAAACAATTAACTAATTAAAGAGTGTAGTGGAGAGCTGCGGAAAACCTATCTCCGAATAGATGACTGCTGCTGATTATGATATGAATAGAAAGGTTTCAAGTTTAAGAACTATAATTCCGGGCATAATTAAAATTCCTCCTGAATAGTTGGATGGAATTTCTTCTGTCGCTTTTCTCCCCTCTCTTTCACTCTGATTTAGGGTTAGCAACTCCTGAGGGGGTAATTCTCAGAGAAGTCCTTTCCAAGAATAGGAAATGACAGGATATTCTGGGGGATTTATTTGACATGATTGTATAATCACCGTTTAAAGTATATTCTCAAAATAAAGGGCAGTACAAATTCTACGATTTGATCAGTTTTGAAATAGGTCATCAAATGTGATCAAATTTCATCATTTACCATCATAAACCAGTAATATAAATCACGGAACTCGGACATATTATTTTTTACCTATCCTGTGATATTAGTAGCAAATAGCATGTGGAAAAAGTAATATATCGCAGCCAACGATTATCAAGGGAAGAAAATTTTATAATTTTTATATAAAACTGAAAGCGGGAGGATAACGACTCAATCCGGTAGGCGGGAGATTTTAAATATCATCGTCCGATTCCGGGAGTCTCCCGGGAGTCCGGGAGAGTTGGCAACACTATCTGCACCTCTTGCCGCACTCAAAACCCGCCCGGCCGCCCCTGACCGGTCCACCGCACCCGCAGAGCGGCAGCCAAGCGCCTCTCTGCGCTCCGACCGCAAAAGGCACCATCCTCTGACCCCCCAATTCCTCCCCACATGCCGCCCTTTCCCGCACCATTCATAAGACCGCGGTCCGGTTCCCACATACCCACACGGTTCAGTTCTTCTTTTCCTTTTCCTCCTCCTCCTCCTTCCTTACCCTCTGCTACACGCCCCTCCCCACCCTATACTTTTATCTCACCACGCTCTCCCACCCCTCTAGGCTCGCGGGTGGCGGTTCGTGCGTCCGTGTGTGCGTTCGAAAGAGGGAGAGCAGTTACAGTTCTAGCCTCTCCCGGTTCGGATCCTCGGGCGTCCGCATTCGGTCCGAGGTTTGTTCGCGTGCGTGGGGGAGACGAGAATAATAAAAAAAATCTGCATCTGCATCTACGAGGTACCGAGGAAGCCACATTCAGGGCGTGTGGCACTGGAGGTGATTCCACACCAGGCATTCAATACTCGTCCCAGTTCAAGGTCGAACCCCGCTCGCAGAGAGAGAGAGAAAGCAGTCAGTAGGACAATGCTAGGATAAACTATGAGCTGGGAGAGTGCTACGTTTTTAAACACCAAACAAGCTTGCATGCATCGCTCGGGTTAAGACACTGATGAGTAACTCCACTTCACACTGGCGACTACTTCTAACTTATGGGTACAATGATACTAATTCATGCTGGACACCAAATCATACGGGACTCTTTCTCATGTGGGGTAAGGTTTTAGTAACAGCAGTAAGAAATTATTAAACACAATTATCAAATAGAGCGAGACTCTAGTTTGTGTGAAGTAAGGTGTTAGTAATTATAGCAACACATAATTAAACACTATTGCCAAGTGTAGCCTACCAATCAGAGCAGTAGTTTCATAGACAATGTCTATCGTAACTATTATAGCCCCCAATTGTCCGCGGAAAAATTACATTGTAAATCTTCCCGTTCCTCTACCTATTTCCTTAAATCTTATACTTGTGATGATTTCTACCGCAAGTTCGCGGCAACAAAATATGCTGAACGCCCTCCAAGGAAGAGTCTGCGTATAATTTACGTAAAAGTTTCAATGTATATTTTGCCACCTGGTGTGGGAGAGATGAACAAGGGAAACTTGGGGGTCGGGTTAGTATGGTGTGACTAGAGCTTTGCTTTCCCATCTCGAGGACAGGGGTTCGAATCTAGGCGGTGGAGGAAGTTTTTCAGTTGAATACTGGTCCCTACCTGGGCTCTATGTGGAGAGCACATCAAGTGGTGTAGCACTCCGTCCATCGGATGGTGCGTTGCAATGTGGACCCCAAGGTACTTTTAGTTAAGATTGGGATAATGCAGACGTCGGGTTTATCGGAGATCGGATTAGTAAGGAGGTTAGCGAAATGGCTTCCTGTGCTCAGGTTCGAATCTCGGCAGTGTTGGAGTTTCTTTTTCATTGGTCTAACGTCCCTGCTTGGACTCTACGTGGAGAGTACTTCAAGTGTATTACGCCGTCCGTCGGAGAGGACGTTCAACTGGATCCCTCCCTCAATTTCCCACATGTAATCCCCTTCCTAATCTAGCCACCTATCATCACTGGCATAATTATTTTAAGGTGTCGGCCGACACCCCAAACAACCAAACATCATGGAGGCGTGCGCTCATGTTTTTTTTAAAGCTCTATCCTTTTATTTTTATTGTATTTTTAAAGAAGTCAGCCCGACAGAGAAGCTGCTCTCCATCCTTCCGGCGAAAACCAACTTCTCCGTTTCTTCTGCTCTATTTTTTTCACATCCTTCCATCTTCCCAACACCCCATCCCCACTCTTGCTCCGCATATAGTCTCCAATACCCTTCCCCCGTGCGCTAACCTCATTCTTTTTTCCTAAAGGGGCCACTCCTCCTCATTTTTCCTCTCGCTCGGAACTCCTCCCCCACCACCACCCATCGTCCCGTTTCTTGGAGAGGAGGTCGATTTTCTTCACGAAGAGGGCAGCGAAGGAGAGAAGGAGAGGGAGGAGGAGGTTGAAAGGTCTCCGGGGAATAGTGGCTCGCAAACCCTCTGTTACCCCTTTGCCGCCTTCACGACACCACCCTCACCCTCCTCCTTGGCTGGGCCGCCCTAACCTCTCTTCGCTCCCTATTCCTCCTCCTCCTTTCTTCCCAATTTCTTATCGTATATCATTTTCGTTTCTTATTTTTTCATTGCTTTCAGAAACAAAATGTTCGAGGTTTCACTCCTCATTCTGTCCTCCCCGTAAAATCCTCATTGATGGCGTAGTCATCCACTCGAATCTTTATCGGGTATTGTTTGTGCGAGTTGTAATTCTGTGAATACGCTATGTGTTCATACAGAAATGCTGGTAAGCCACACATGTTGTTGGTTTTTTCCCTGCGGTTTCTGTATGGTTTTACTACTTATTGATTTTATCTTGATGGGTATTGCCCTCAGATTGACCCTATAACTTCAATGTAAGTGTAAAATTCATGTCGACTGTCACTCAAGTTTTTCTAGGTGCTTTTCGCTGAGTAGAATCAATCCTTATTTTTCTGCTATACTTATTTAGGTCAAATTACATCATCATCGTATTTTGATAATTAGTGAATTGTATTTATACGAATTTGATTGGAATTATGTATTTTTATTCCTATTTTCACGCAGTTATTTTTAAATTCGTTTTATGAACATGTTGATTCGTTGATTTTGGACACAGTTTCAATTCAGGTTTCCTGAGAAGGCTTAAGGTGAAATTTACCGCGTGTGCATGAATGAACGTATGCATTTCGGGTTAAAGTAGCTCAATAATTCAACAATGTGTACTTCTATGTGCGGCTTGAACTTTTGGTATAATATTTCTTCTATCTATTTATAAAATATTGACTTTTCAGTCATTTTTAATACCATGAATTAATATTCAAACCTTAAAGTTAGTGAGAACGGGGTCACACAAAGAATGGCTTGAGTTATACAATGGAATCGTTCTTTTTTATTTTGTAATAATTTTAAATTGTATATTTGCTACTTAAGAAGCCGGCACAATCAACTTGTATATTCCTTTATTATAAGACCCGATGTTATAATATCTGGTTAAATATTTCCTCGGTGGGAAAACTGATGCTGATAATCCAATCAAAAACGCTCACTTCATGGGTTTGCTGTAATATGCAAAATGCTAACTCTTAATTAACATCAAGTTAACGTAAAGGTTAAATCTTCTTGTATTTAACGTTGACCAGGCAATATAAACCCGGGCCTAAATATTTTTTCATGGGCAGTTATGTATAAATGACCCTCTGACAATGAATGCGCCATCGATGGCTTCAAATATAACGTCCTAATACCCTGTATATGGTCTCCAGGAAAAGTTTGCTGCCTATACATGATCATCATAACCATGGACTTGCTTAGAGGAAATTACACATCGTTTAATTATGTAAATTTGCTTCATGAGATTGCCATTCTCAAAATATGTTGTTGCTCTAAATTATTAAGTGGCGCAAAATGAGGGATAGTTTCTACAAAATTTACGTAATACTGGCTCGGCCGAAAGTTATTAAGGAGTGAAAAAAATCAATTAGGGCACAAGTGATTGTTTTCTTTGAATTAATGATAGTAGTTGATAATGACAAAGTAAGTATTGTGTATCCTGAGAAGTAATTATGTAGAGGTTCATGATTTATACATGTTAACTTTAGCCAATCTCTGCCCTTAGCTGCAGTCATAATTAAATGTTAATTGCATTGTATTTTAGTACTTAATAGTTGGTTTAATGAAATAATGCCACATTTAAGGGATTACCTCCCAAATTCATGAATGTTGTATCCCAGCAGTGATAAATTTGGTACCAGCGATTTTTAAATTATCATGGAAATCATAATTATTTGCCTTTGTCGCTAATTAGATGAAGTTTTCGTTTGATAGGGTAATTTGAGATTTAAATGCAATAGCTGTTGCTAAATGCTGCGTTTAGCGTAATAGCGTGGTATAAATCTTTATCGAGGTTAACTATAATCAAGAGAATAGTTGTGTAAGTAACAAAGCGTGCTAAATTGTTAATCCCATCGTTATTGTATTTTTTGTAGTATTTATATGCCTAATATGTATATGATGGTTGCTATAATTTTCATTTTATTTAAATGACGACGCAGTTTTCATTATAGTTCGTCATGATTTTGTGCGTGTTCTAAATTAATTCTTATCTGAGGCCTAACTTAATTGCTTGCCATAATTTATTCCCCACAATTTAGGTTTGTAGGTATTTCTTGCATTCAATGTATCTAACTGGTATTCACTGCCCCTGTGTGCTAGACGCCAGATACTTGAGTCAAACTATTGGAGAATACATAAAAAATTCAATAAGGCAATGGCGACAGATATAATATTCGAGAATACAATGTAGAGAGACATAACGGAAATATAACATTCAAGAATGTATAAGATGGAGACAAAAACCTTTTCTAGAATCACGCTATTAGTTCATCTTTGCCTTCATCTTTTTGTCATTAACTCAATTATATTACTGCAAATTTTTCCTAAGTTTCTTTAATACTTAAAATACACTGATCATCAGTAGTGATCAATCATACGATTTATTTGCTGCAGATCTCCACCCTTCTGCCAGCTAACTGTTTTATTCTTTTGCAAGTCTTCATTTAAACGTTATTCATAATTTACCACATTCAATCTATTCTTGTCCATCCTAGCCTTTCTTCACATTCATTTCCCCTTCCATTACTGGGTTCAAGAGACTGCTGTGCCGAAAAATGCGCCCAATAGCTTAGTTTCTTCACATTAGAGTTTTCATCTAATGAGTATTATTTCTTGGTACCTTGGTGATTTTCTCCGTACAATTGATGTACACCATTCTACTAGAACACCAAATTTTGCTTCTAATCATATATGTTCTGCTACTGTTATCGTCAAAGCTTCATTGGTATATTATAAAAGACCCCATACATTTATTTTATTGATTTTTTCCTAATTTTCATATGCTAGCTGTATGTGGGTTCTTCTTCCGAAAGAACGGATTCTTTGCTTTGGCTTTTCCATCTTCTGCATCTTTTTTGCTTCTTCCATTACTAGTGATTCTACTTCCCAGGTAGTCAAATTCTTAAATTTTCCCCAGTTCTTGCTGCTCAAGCCTCATGGTGACTTTGTATTCTTGATTTCTTCCGCATCCATAATTTTGGTTTCTTCACATAAATTTTCAAGATTTTTCTTCATCGCTTTGTCTGCAAAATTCCACATTTTCGTCAAATAATCTTCTCTGATTGAATTGGCATGTCATTAGCAAAGCGTTGCGTAATGATTTTTCATTCGTATTCCTGTTTTTAATTTTGAACCACCCTCCGCTGGAAGGAGAGTTGTAAGTACTAGGTATGTGGGGTATATCAAGGAATGAATTTTTGTCTGTGGACGCAAAAGTTGCTGTTTACCGAAGCTTACTCCTCCCACACTTTATGGGTTGGTAGCGAGACTTGAATATCCCAGGATAGGCTTAAGAGACGGCTTAATGCAGTGTTTATGGGGCATCTGTGAAGTGTTTGTGGTAAAAGCAGAAGGGATAGGCTTAGAAATGAGTGGATGATGGAATAATGTGGAATATATACTCCGGTAACGGACATGAATGAATAGAGTGTACTTCGTCGGCTTAATTATGCCGAGAGAAGGGATGAGACTCGAATAACGTAGCAGATTTATGATAGATATGTGGGTAATCCGAGAAAGTCGTGGGTGAATGTGGTCGAAGATACTCTTAAGAGAAGAGATTAAAGGAGTCTTAAGAAAAGGAGGACGTGTATAAAGCAATGCATGAGTGTAAATGATGCAAAAGATGTATGCAATGATAGGGTACTTTGGAGGAGATTTTATCGAAGCAAAGTTAGGTTTACCGGCCTATCACGGAGAATTGAACTCTTTTGACCGAGTCTACCTCCGGAGGAAACTTCATGGTGGGTATACATGTTATTTTGAATCATAAGCTTTAATGGTGATAGTTAAATTTAAAATCATGCACTTTCATAAAAAGTACTCGTCTAATAATACCGCATATATATATATATATATTGTTGGCATTTTAGGGATGCGGCCAGCCTCCAGCCACATCTCTGCCTTGTATCCACTTGGCGGTCGATGTCACCGGGTCGCTCCCACCCACGCGCTACGCTCCCCTCTTCACACGGATGGATGATGCCTTGTGATCACATTATTTTTTTCCGCATCCAGCTCCGTAATCCTCGCTATCCCGCTCCGCGAAATCCACTCCAGTCTCTTCATCCGCTCACCTGTCACCTGACCGAGTGCGGGCGAGCCGTATCCCTCCGCTCTCGATTCAATTCTTCGAGAGAGGCAATTGGCGTAGGTGACTGCGATTTATGGGAACCACCGTATACCTGTTCACCTGCCGTCTGGCCTGTCCGCCTTCACTCCCCGGCTCAAGGGAGCTCTTTCCTGTTCTTTAAGTGAATTCTCGAGGTGCCAATCACTTGACACTAAAAATTAAGTCTGGAGTTCCAGGTGAAATTGGACGAATTTAAAATATCGGGCAATATTAAAATTCACGAAAATTTATTGATCTAATCAACGTACACATGTCACCCATCTAGTAATTGTTGCACTGAATTGAGATCCGGGGACTTATTCGGAAATAATATTTTATAATCACACTGAGTCCTCTGGCTAGTAGCCATTGGAACAATTAACATAACAAAAGATTGGCCTCGACGTGATGAATATCAAATCTGAAATTTGATTGTTTTTCGTTACATGTGAATACAATAAATTACTAGACCCGTAAGTTGTATATAATTGGCGTTGTTTTTAAATTATCTTTTCGATCTCCGATATCTTTTGATTAAAATCTTAACATATCTAGTTGTAGTGGAAATGTTTGGAAAATATTTCGTTTTCCGGCTCTTTCGTTAATGTTTAATACCAAGAAAGTTTATTTTAAAAAAACTATCCATGTTTTCTCACAATTTATTGAATGAAAGACTGGCTTCGTCGCCGCATTAGGTGACTTCACCTGATGATGTCGCCATTTGCCTTTGCCAAATTTATATGAAATCCAATAACACTTTTTATCCACTACTTGAGTGTGTGATTTTAATTCTAGCTGTGACCCAATTTTCTTGATCCTATATCCCTTGTTGATCGCTCAAAACCTTACATTCCCACTGTTGATTGTGCCCACCTACATTCATGTCTCATTGTGGCCGCAGATTTTCTACCGGTTGACCTCGCCTCAGGTTTTCGAGACATGATGTGCTCGCATTGCTCGAAACATTTACTCCTGGTTTTCATAATCTCTGATCAAACATTTTGTCATAGCGTTATTACCTATAGGGATATGCTCTCCCATCAATAACTATCTAACAGTCAGATGTACTACAAGAAACATGATTTCTCAGATAACATCACATAAATATAAACTCTTACATCTGGTAGGTAGCGTCAACCTAACATAAAATCTGTGATTAGAATCTTTTTTGACTTGTTTTTGAGGAACAAATTAAAATTTTTTTTTTAGCATTATAAAATTCTAGTGATACGATAAGTACGCCTCGCTTGTTTAGTTATTGTTCACTTATTTCATTTCAAACATTTTCATTTAGTTTTTTACACAAAATACTTTTATGTTTATAGTAACAGAATTTTTTTTTTTAATTTAAATTATTTTTATCTTTGAAGTTTACAACCCTTTTTAAAAAATGTGATCATCAATAAACCTAAATCCTTTTTTTTATGTGATCATCCTATAGTATATATATAAGATATAATTTTTGTGGAAAGGAAAATAACTATTTCACGATTTCGCAAACAGTTATTTTTGATGGATTCTAGTAATGAAAAACAAGGACCGAAAACTAGAAAAATGTAAGAAAACTGTGTGCTCACAATTAGGCTTCATGGTGGAATTTGACTACGTGATGAATAGTTAATACTTATAACAAAAAGTTGCAAACTGATTCACCTAATACATCAATATTGATTCAATGTACGTGTTAGTACCTATGGTTTCTAAGTTTCTGCGAGGATTCAAAATAATGGTGAAAACATATTAAGCAAAGTATGCAAATTGTTCAATGACATATTTATGGAGAAAATTATGCACAAATTAGAAAACTATCTGCAGAATGTGTTGTTTACATGAATTTCATTCACATTTTCCAGTGAGAGATGCTCTGAATAATGAGCAAGTCATTAAAGCAATTTAAAGTTTTTTTATTTCTCATTAGAAGTTTTCTGCTGCTCATGTTTACGGGAAAAAGGAATGCAAATCTATATTTTTATAAGCCTACTTGCACACTCAAAATTAACAGACTATTCTTTACTATCTAAACTACATTGCGAGTTTTTTTCTTCTAAAGTAATCCTCAGTTATCATTTACCATTCTTGTCATTAGTGCTATCTCATTAAAAGATTTTTTCCAGGAAATAATTGACATGTATCAAAAACAAGTACCTAATTCTCTTGTCACGCAATTAGCTGATGCAAAAGAAATCTATGAGAGGCTTAATTAGCAAAAAATATAAGAATGCTAGAGCCCTTACGAAATCTTCTTACGTCTACCTATGCGAGCTTCCTTGATATGACGGAGCTAGGCCTTCCGTGTAATTGGAAGAATAAGCTTCTATTGTGGAGCAGAGACCTTAATCTGACCACCTTATTTCGCCCTGGGCATCAACCCTGATTGAGAAAATGGACCTTTGCCGATAATATTAGAATAATAGTTTGTCTTTGTGAAAAATGTTATTGAGCTTTGTTATAAGTGAATAAATTATTGATTCACTCACAAATCGATAAGGTTCAACGACTAGTTTACAGAGCTACATAAATACATCATTTACGTATAAGTACTTACTGGCTCCTGGCTGTTTGAGGAATGAGGCAGTATGAATAAATGATTTTATCACAGTTAAAGTACACTCATGATACTTCCACAGATAAATGCCTAATTATTTGTAATAAGCCTTAGTACATGGCCCTCTTTCATTAGTTCCTTCAATATACCCCATTATTTAGGGCGTCTTTGGCTTCTTGAGACACACAGGTGGTCATAAATGGCGCTGGTTATGTGAAAATGGGTTGCTGACCAATCAACGACTATCATGGAAAAATATTGACGCAGTCATTTTGCACGCGCATCCAGCAGCATGGCAGAAATATTAAAAAAAAACACTGGTTTTTATTTTTCACATTATTCTGTGGAACAATAGGCCGAAGTTATATTCATTTAGGGGTTATGAATTTAAAAAAAATTAATAAAGTTCAATTTTCCACGAGCTCAAGGTGATGCACAAATTTGTGCAGGTTCGCCCGGAAATATTTCGATTGTGGCTGAATTTGGAAGTGGGAATTTCCCTAACTCTGCTGTCACGATTTCATGCGCGGTGTATTTCCTTACATGGCTCACCAAATGTTTTGAGATATTCTTCGTCTGTCTCATTTCTTGTGGAGGTGAACACACAGTTGTGTGTGGCAGAGCCGATTAAAATTCACACTTATTTATCCCAGTTGAAAAAATACCTCTCTCACTAATCACATGCATAGTCCATTGGATAGTGTTAGCTGGTCATTAGTACACTTAGAGCTTACAATATATATATGAGAATATAATGGTAAAAAGATTGAATTAATAGATTTTTGCCGTTCCTAATCCTTCAACTGCACCGCCGCGCCGATTCAGTATAACTAGCGTATTTTGTCCGCAAAAATAGCAATTATAATTTGAGCTAATAATTGGAAAACTACGGTCGGTGGCTTCGCTTTATTGCTATTTCTTTCTTGGAAAAATAAAAATTTATATCGGTTCGAATATCAGACAAAACAGGTGCAATAAACTTGACAAAAACATGAGATTTTTTCTTTTGTTTGCCCTATCCTTACGCGTGTGTGGCACACTATAAATGGCGCATGTGTATGAAGCACAAATTACGCTGGCTCCCCACCGATAGCAAATAAAGTGAACGCTTTAAAATTATCCGAATATTCCTATAATTGGTTTAGGGAGGAGAGTCTATATGCTAGTGAAACGTTAATACGCTGTGAGTTGTATCTCGTTAATTGTTAATGAAATCGCAATATTACTCTGCGACCGGATTGCTCAAAAAGATGATTTGCTTCTCATTTGAATATACGATCGTTGATGGAAAACGAATAATCATCCTACTGAAAAGGTTACTGATTTTGGAATCTGCATTAAAATAAGCTAAAATAAATACAAAATAAAAATGGTTATTTATGTTTTATTTAAACGCGAGTGGCAGGATGCCGTGTACATTTTGGGATCAAGTACTAACTTTTCTCATATTATGCGGAAACGACAATTTATTATTTTACCACGTAAAGTACCTCAAATAGTTTTTAGTAGTGAATGCGTAGTTGTTAAAGTAACCTAATCTATTCGACTTCGTTAATGTTATAATTGCTGATGGTCTGAATTATCGGTTGACGTGTTCTTTACTCTGTTACTGCCGATTAAAGTTTGGAAAAGCAAAATGCGGAAAGAGTTGATTGTGATCTTTAATTTTAGGATTTTGCAGCCATTTGAGGATACCTAAATGCCTCCCGAGTTACGCTACGTTTGGAGTACATTTGGCTCATCGCTTCTATAGAGTTGCAGGGAGCGTCTTCAACTTCACTTCCCTCCTTTCATATTAAGCCAAATATGTTCCACACGCAGTATAATTAGAAAGCCACATCAGCTATGTTTAATTATGCCCACTCGAGTACTCTTAGATTAAGGACATTTTTTCCGCACGCCGTATAAGTGAAAAATTAATTTTTTAATAATTTCTCACTCATTTTTGTTGATTCACGATACAAGCACCTTTAAATCGATCGCAACACAAGTTGTGGGCCGATCATGATGCGATTCCTGATCTTGCTCGAGTGAGCCAGTTGGCTTGTCGTAAAAGGTGGAAAAAAGCCCGCAAGGAGTTTCGGTTTCGTCGGAAGACACGGAAGATTCTCGAATTGCGGCGTCGAAATACACGGCCCGGGGAGCTTCATGCGTTCCCAAGGAGAGCGTCTTACTTCCAACAGAAACCAGCCGATACAAACCACGCGGAGAAACCTTCCCCCTTTTATTTCCTCTACCGTTTTCTTCCCACGCAGGAATTAGGTTGGGGGAAGCCGGGGGAGGGCCGTGCCAAGTGCATCACTCCCTTAATGTGGCGAGGAAAATGTCGGGTGGGGGGGAGGCGTTTGATTTTTTCATGAGGATGTGCCCTCTCAATCCTCGAAGCTCACCCGCCCTCCCGTTCAACCTCTCCTCCCCCGCGTTCTCCACCGCCCATCACGTGACCTTTTCCTCTGGAATGGCCTCTTGCCATCCCCCCTCTCCTCTCAACCCTCCCCGCGACCAACCAACCCTTTTGCCCGAACACCCTATACCTCCACCCTCACCCCCGGCCCTTGGGCCACGTCCACGAAATGTTTCCGATAAAAAATTTTATGACCTTCCCCGCGTTCCCTCCTCCCCTCCCAACTCCCTCAGTCCCCCTCCGCCAACGCACATCAACTCCCGCCCCGCGAACTCGCTTCTTTGGCGGAGGAGTCCTGTTGGATTGAGGAAGTAAACTCCAGAAGGGGCGGCGGGCTCTTTCTTCTTTAGCGCGATACCCGGGACCCCCCGCCACGCACACACAGACGGTCGGCGAGATGAAGTAACGAGCACATTCTCCTCCAGACTGGCAAATTTCGTTTTATTTTTTTCTCTTGGTTCCGCGTCTTTTTCTTTTACGATGCTTTGGTGTTTCCTTTTTTGCGTGCTGGGTGTCGTGCGTTGCAGGTGCGGCGTCTAAAAGGGCACGCTTGTCTGCGCAGGCAGGCTTAAGTTTTGGACGGTGGAGACGACCCCTGGCGCATACAGCCGCCGCCGCCGGAACGCCAGTAGTAGTATAAGTGGTCGTAGCTATGGTAGGGTATTAAAGGTTATGGGGGTATGGCCTACGTGATGTAATAATCATATTTTTTGCAATAAATTGTAATAGTTTCCAAAATTGTGTTGTTTATAACCGGATGGTGAATTTGTCAGGTCATTCCATTTTAAATCATCAAATATTTTTAAAAACTTGTCGCCAAACCATTTCAGATTTCAACAAAATTTGCCATATGGTATGTTTCCATGTTTTTGAGCCAAATTCGTTGACTAAATTTTCAGGGAAGCATTATCGTTTTGTCCCAAAGATATAGGAATTCATACTCCATGAGATCTCAGAATAAATACTAAACGCAATTTTGTACAATGCCCCAGGCTCATTTCATTTAATATAGAAGTAAAATAGGCATCAATTGCCTGTATAAAGAGTGTTATTGATAATACTTACTTTAAAATGGAATTTGTGTCAGATTATTTGCTTCTTAAACTGCTCTGAACGTAACTTCAAAATTTCACTTTTTGTAAATTTAGGCAATAATTAAAGATGGACCCCGAGTAACAGGCCATTTTTTCTAGGCTCAATACTCATACATATATTGTTCATGAATTAAAAATGAAGTATGGATTTTGACCGTCCGTCAGTGAGAAATATACTGTGACCCTGAGAAAATAAGAAACGGCTTTTCAGAGTTTAAAAAAGACATGGTTTTTAACTTGGAATGGAACCCATAAAACCCATGGAATGGAATGAAAAATGTAGGCGATACTACATTTATCCTCTAGGTCTTAAGAGTTTATGCTGAACATACAGGATAATACCTTGTTACTGATAAACTTGGTTCTATGATTCTCAGATTGCCATTTTTTCATCATTCTAATAATTTTATCGCTCAGCCTAAGACAGATACAACATCGATACTTGAGGCGGGATTCAAACCAACGAGTTTTTGTATTACTTGACGGGTACGTTACCAACTTGACTACTGTGGCCGGAGGGAAATTACTAATTAGGTATCGTATACCGTGGTATCGTGTCAAGTCCGGTCAGCTTTAATACTTCTTCAAACCAGGATAGGTATGAACATGGTATGGAGAAAAAGTTCGTATGGGGATTACTTGAGGCATCATTCTGGCTTGAAACAAGAAGAATTCATATAATAGTCAAATATTGATTTTTAATGAAAGTTTAAATCCAGAAGGGATAGTATATTGGCGTCTATTTGGAGGGAAATAAGTTTCTGTGCGACAGGAATGATATCATTTTAATCCTGCATTATATCTCTAGAACTGATATAAGCGACAAAATAAGAGATGCACTGCCGAACTGATAGCTACAAAAACTTCTTCTTACGTACTGTTTATGATTACAAAAAAAAACAGAACGAGACTCCCCGTTCATATACAGCTCATTTTGGTCCTTTCCCTCATCCTTTTCCCTCCCATTTCTATGGCTGGTGTCCTAACACCCCCTGCCATATACCCTGTGGCCACCGACATGGTGTTATGCAGGCGTAGATTTACATTCTTTATTGAGGAATGAAAGTACAATAATTTATTTCCTTACAAGTAATTCAACGGTATGTACTGTAGCGTGATTCTATTTTCATGCGTTGACACGCTGTGGTGTTTAAATAATAGCTCTAGTGATTTTTTTATCTCACTCTTTCCAAATACATATGTGCTATGCTTAGCTATCGTTGGATCAGGGTGTAGAACAAGGAATGAATCGCTATTAGATTCCCAAGTGGATATAGGATCTAATGCAGTTTAAAAAAAACCGTTGAAACAGCGCATTATAGGAACCGGATAGCATATAATAATATTCTTTAATTTTCTTCCGTCATTCCATGACTGAATTACTCTAAGACTCGTTGGACGTTTTGTGTGCACCAAGTTTATAGGTATGACTAATTAGGATATCGCGATGCACCCTCGTTGAATGAGACCCATGCAAAGTCCGCTCTATCTGCCATTCTCAGAAGTAATACAATGCCTAGTGCTGAAGAATAATAAGACGGAAAATTCGTTACTATTGGTTTCACCTGAACCACTTATCCTGCGGAGTTGAATAAGCAAACTGTAGAAAAGTCAAAGAAAGTCACTTGTTGAAATATTTTTACGGATTTGTGAAAAGCAAAAGAGAAAAAATATATGCTACAATTTCTTAATTATCGATGAGATAATGATGAAAATAAAAGGTCGTCACCAAAGTTTTAACTTTCCAAATTTTCTTTACTCTCCCTTAAATAGCTTGTTTCTTTTTTATCTCTCCATTCTAAATATTTAGGGAAAATATTATTTTTTATTCTTATTCTCCTTTGATGTTTCGATTAATATAAGTGTATTTTCTTTCATCCATTTATTTTGATTACGATGCATAGGAAACTATTAGTTGGTGAGGAACGAAGTTTTATAATTTACAGTTTTGAGTGAATGGATTGAATGCTTGCAATTTTCGCCCAAAATATTTCTTTCAATTATTTTTCTGCATGAATCTTCCATTGGAGAACTATATTTTTAATTGCACAGGCTCTGGTATGGGAAAGAATAATTAATGTCTCTTGTATGTTTCGATGTACAAATTATAATTTTCATTTGTTTATGAGTTTTGTTTAAAGGCTGGTCTCGAATTGCTGGTACTCGATGATAAACTTGATATGAATCTTAAGTTACACTAATCTGGCGAGTATGCACGAATTTGATTCTTTTGCCTATATCGAGTGTCCACCTCTTGTTAATACTTAACCTTTGAATACTAAATGAAAACATTTTATCACACTAATTTGCAGGGAAATATTTTCTTACATTATTTTGGAAAATGTGTTCATGATATGGTTCCGTTGGAAGAAATCTATTTCATTGTGAAAACAGGAATATTTCCTGACTAATAAGGTTTCTTCAGGGGAGCGTGGTGGCCTAGTAGAGCGCTTGGCTACTGACCGAAGGGTCCCGGGTTCAAATCCGGGTGAAGCCTTTGGACACCTCCGAACACAAAAAAAACCCCGGAGTGCGAGGTGGCCCATGGAAAGGAACTGGCCCCCTACCCTGAATGTGTGAAATTCACGCGCCTGTGGCTTAGGGTGAGCTCTACCGGGGTGAGCTCAATTATCCATACCAACCTTCGGGTTGAATCACTGAGTGAGTGAAGGTTTGTTCTTAAAGGATGATTTCTTTCACACAGGTAGGTGGGCGTCATTTTATGAATATAACTAGCGACAGCGACCAGCATCACTTATTTTTCCTCTATGGGATTATTCCTCTACAAAAACGTCAGGAATGTGTTGTTGACAAGGTACCTGATATTTTTATATCGTAGAAGGTAGGAGAAGAACCCAAGTGCGCCTCAAATAACTTCTATGTATTTAATAATCTACGCTTTATTTAACGGTTTCTCTTTTATGCCTCTATGTGCGTATTTTTAATAGCAATTATATCGGGCCTATTTATAAATAAAAGTAATTGATGACCCATTACCCGATCATAATTGACGAACTCCCGCAATTCAACGAGGAAAGAATGAAAGTCTTAATTACAGATCGGATCGTGGATGGTTGGTAAATTGGAGGATGCTAGATGATCCTTCGATTTATTTCTGTCTCCAATTGCAAAGGCAGAAGGTGATCAAAGACTAGAAATTTATTGCAATTACCTGGAAACGAGGAAAAGGGTTCAAAAGGAATTCCTGCAGAATTGCTTTATACCCCTCATTAAAACTGTCGCGGGTGGACTCGGAATACAGTTTTTAATTGGAAAATTGATTATCCCAAATTTAAAACAATGAATCATCCGGAATTGCTCACCTTTAGCTTTCACATGAGCCTCTAAATGAAGTACATCCTTCGCTAAAGGTATTGGTGCCATTGGAGAATGGAATGCACCATGCCTATCATGAGTAATTTTAAAATAAGTAATGACGAACGAATGAGGCGGTTGGCTGTAAAAAGGTTGAAGTGAAGAGCTGCAGCCAATAAATCACAGAACTGATAATTTTTTGTGGTAATGATAAGAGACTTACGCATTTAAATTATCTTTCATCAAGATTTCACAGGCTTGTAACTATTATTGGGTGATTCACTCTTTTTTTATCAATCCTTATGTTCTTGAACCTCTGTGAATGTAGACTCATGTTAACTGCAGGCCAGTCTCGGAAGATTTATTGTAGAGAAATGTTTTTTTCCATTATTTTAGTCACATTAATTTCACGGAAATTCGCTTCATTACTGGGTTGTTACAATGATTACATGACAGCCGCGCCAAGAAAAAACTATAGGGAAACCGCCTGTGATGATGGAAATAAAGCTTCCTGTTCCATCACCGAAGTTAAGCTTCGTTGAGCTTGACTCTATTTTTGAGGGGTGATCCTCTCATTCGTCCGAGAGCTGTTGCCGCTGTATGCAAGTGGTAAGTGCAAAATGGCCTTATCCATAGAATCTCGTTAGGCATGAGGAATACTACTTCTATGAAAAACCATTTGATATTATCTTCCACAAGCCGGTATCATTCAATTGATGCTGTTGAATATAGAATGTTGGATTTGAGACCAGAGAAAAATTAATGAGTAATCATAATTAAGACACATAGCAAAACCTGCAAAGCCAATTCGAGAGCATTATTATGAAGTTCTGATTCAAATTGTTTTATCTTTGGATAAAGCCGTTTTAAAAATGAGAAAAAATGCGCCCATGTGAATAGCATTTCAAGATTGGAAACATGCAGCGCATTCACTCTTGGTTAAACTCCACGTCATCTGTTATCGAGCGGCTGCCTCTCTCATTGCAAAGTCCGTCTTGACTTCTCCCTTCAACGTGCCCTTCGATCCAGCCGGCGCGCAGCCTGCAAGTAAATGTCGTCTGTCTCGCAGCGGAGAAGATTGCATCAAAATCCCTGAAAAAATAAGGATGCAAAAAAGGTCTTTCCTCGTAAATCCCGCTAGCGGGAGGGTTGAATTGCTGCGGGAAACGGCTGAGAAAATAAACAGGACCCGCTCTGTTAAAAAAATTCCTCTCTCACCTCCACATGCTGAGGTAATTGTTTGGATCGTTTAAAAATAATTTTTTTATTGACAAGCTTGTTTCAATTTCGGCCGGAATTTCTCGCGGAAAATTCCCTTTTCCGTAATAACAGAGCGCGACGATTTAGAAATATTTTCATTCCAAAACCACGTCGAGTCGGCCGAAACAAAAGGAAATAATAATGATGACGATGAAAAGCAATCCTCCACTCCCCCCGTAATCCGACATGCCGGTCATCCTTCGTCCTCCCCTCTGCCCGTTTACGTGCATACGCTGCCCTTCTTTCCCATCGTGGCATTTCATCGCATGGAATTAACCCTCCACACCCTCTCCTACCACCTTCCTCACACCCCTTTTCTGCATCGCTGCTGAAATTTTCACAATGCCGTTGTCTCTCATATTGCCTTTAACACGGCAGTCGTCGCTCATTTCAACAGAACGACCACACACGTTTTCGGGGACCAGGAGGCGGAGAGGAGCTCTCGTGTCGCTAACTGCCCCGTTGGGATTCCATCGCTAGAAACGGGGAACGAGAGGAGGGAGAGAGAGATATGGTGAAAAAAGGGTTATAGGGTGGGAGGAGCGGGAGAAGAACGGGAATGCTGGGAAGGCCGTGGATGTGAATGTAGGGTGAGGTGGAGAAAAGTTTTGACCATGTATCCCTTTCCCCAGCGTCTCCGTGCGTTTCTCTCCGCTGGTAATATTTTACCGGTTTTAATATTCACGTCGGTCTGAAAAGGGACCGAAAAAAATAACCATGTTGAATCTTCAGCCCTTTCATTAAATAATAATCCGAAGGAAATTATCTTTTTTTTCTTCCCTTTAGACTTCCTATCTAGCCATTATGCTTTTAAAAATACCAATATTTTTCTGAGCTCGCGATCCTCTCCAGCAATGGTGCTCGATTCATTTAGACAGAGTACGGTTACTTTTTCAGTTCCCATTTCCTTTCGTAATTGTAGCAATTCTCGTAACTAGAGTTTTCAAAAGATGTTTTGTGGGTATGGAAATTAAAAAAAATGCTCGTCGAAATTATGTTATTTAATCTCCGTAATTAAACTAGTTTTTCAATGCCGATCTGCAGCCTAAAGAGAATTTTGTTAAAGAGAATATTTGAGATTGGATAATGAAAAGTACCTTCAAACGTTAAAACCTGTCCGGAGTGCGATGAAGTTTCTGTTCTTCCTGGAAAATTAACGCGCTACTGCTAGTTTCATTTATTGCTGCAGTTTAATAGACGCCTTCTGTCTTATCTAGAAATGTTCTGGGAAGCAATTTTCAACATCAACTTCATGTGACGGTAGTTTAGTTTTCCGTTTATGCGTGACAAAAATTATAGTTCAGTATCAAGGGTAATTTTAAAAATTTCTGAGTCAACGAATTTTAATTTTTATGTTTATGCTGCACAAAATAATTAAACTACAGTGTTAGTTATATTGTAGCCATTATTTTTTTAACTATCCAATTTTGGATTGGAGCTCTTTAACGATCTTTGTTTTTATCAATTTGCGTTGCTAAGTAGCATCTCTCCTTGAATTTTATGGGATGTTCGATTGAATGGGACTTTCTCATAGTCGTCTCTCCCTATTCTGCGAGGTTTCTTTAACGATTCTCGACTTTACGAGGCTAAGGCAATGCATTCAGACGAAGGCACACACGGCAGGGATACTGAGAATTTACCATAGACGGTTAAGGCAAGAATTCCCCTGAGGATACCATTTGAATGGCGATGCGGGGGACATGGGACGAAAGGACATGAGTCGGCCGATATATGGAATGCGCAAGATACGAATAGATGTATGTGTCCGCTAGCTACGCCTCGGTGGCCCCTAAAGGATTTGTTGCATGGTTGCTTAGTGGAATACTATAGGTAGTATTCCCTAGAGGATGTGTGACGTTAAAAACCACCACGCTGTCCTTTCAGCTAGCTTAATTGCATTTTTTTCGAGAATCGATTGGGCCCTGCGGAAATTTATGTCGCCGTTTCGAAGTCGAGCCGGAATTGAGTTTGTCTAAGCGATCGAGCAGTCTAGATGAAAGGAAAAAAATAACGAAATTCAATGCCGCGTGCAACGGCATTCAACACAGTGACAATGGTGTTAAAGGGACCTGGCTTGACAGTCAATTTAACGATCCTGCCCTATTAGCTTATGAATTCACGTCGGAAAAAAAATATTCGGTTTCCCGTCCCGTGTTGTCCCGCGGGAGTGATAAATAAACAGATCGGGAGGCCGCTCTCCCTCCACGCCCAACTCTTCCCCTTTCCCGGCTTTGGTCGTTTTCTTTTGAAAATAAGCTCCGAATATTTGCTGGAGCCAGGCAACATTAAATAAATTATGTGATAGGAAGAATGCATTTTTACGTGACTGTGAAGGGGCTCAAAGCCTTGAGTAATAATTTTTACATTAGTTAAGGGAGGCAGGCAAGCTGCAAATGCTCCATCAAAACACTTCGGGTCATCATTTTCGTCTTCATCATCGTCAGAGTCTATCAATCATTCTGTTGCGTCGTAGAAGCTCTCCTAGATACCCTGTCTCCTGTCATCTTCTTAATTCCTTCCCAGTTCCTCATCTCAGACCAATAATATTCTTGGCTTCTTGTAATCCGAGGCCTTGGTCTTCCCCTGCTGTACTACTTTCAATCCTTTCTCTCACGGCCTTCAGTAATATATGATTCCTCTAAATACCGGTAGTGGTCCATCTAATCAAGCCTTTTTCCGTTGTGTTTTGTTTTGCACTTTTCTCTCGGCATTTCTATAGTTCGGCGTTGGGTTGGTTAGGAAGAATTTTCTTTCGTTTCACCTAATGCATCATTTCCATATGTATGTGTTTTGTGTTGCCTTCAGGTCTTAAAATAATCTAGGTTTTGATATTTCAGAGCTATTTTAGAGTAATCGTAAAAAATACTAATTGGTAGAGGGTTTAGTACATAGGCCATGCCATGGATTAATTCTTTAATGTATTTATTTCTAATGTGTGGCATGTATCATCTTAGTTTTCGTGTACAGAGTCCTATCGTCTTGGCCTTAAACTTTTGGAAATCCATAACGAGGTAATTTTGCTTACGCCAAAACTTTTCTCCGATTGATTCATTTCGGTGCTGATTAGTTTACGACGCATATAGGTGTTATCTTCAGTATTTTGCTATTTTCTGTACCTGGTGATAACTCCTACGCATTAAAAACTAGTGAATACAGAAATAAACCAATTGGTGGAAATACAGTGCTTTCATCATTTACTTTATTTTAGCTACAGAACGAATGACACTGGATTTTAATCTAGGTGAAGCCTCTTTGGACTTCCCCGATCAAATTCCGAACTGTTCTATTCCGCAGTAGTTTTCCGTCAACGAAATTGCAAGTGACTCAAGCTACTTAATTACTCTGAGAGCTTAAATTTGAAACGCCTCTCGGCTTAGTGCGTTTAGAGCTCTACCATCATATATGAAATTAAGCCAATCCTCTGATTGAGCTTATGTGAGTAATTTTTAGATCAATGGTAAACGATTTTACTTTATGGAAGTTCATCTTAATAAAAATTAAGAGAACAGTATTTTTCCAAATTTTTTTTATTTTTTATTTAATTTATCACTTCACCGGTTCCAACGTACTGATCACGTAATTTTTAAGAGCTGATTACAGGACGAGCAGTTAGCCTGATATATATGTATATATATATATATATATATATATATATATATATATATATATATATATATATATCAGGCTAACTGCTCGTCCTGTAATCAGCTCTTAAAAATTACGTGATCAGTACGCTGGAACCGGTGAAGTGATAAATTAAATAAAAAATAAAAAAAATTTGGAAAAATATATATAAGCTAGCAACAAGGCGTTTCCTCCAGCTGAAGAAGGGTCCATAGCCCGAAAGCTACCCCTAAGCAGTGGACACCGGTGTCGTCATTGATCATCTGCCTGTGAGTGTCCACTGATTTACTTTCCTATCCTTCCCCAACCTCAACGCCTTGTTGCTAGCTTATACATTTATATTTATTTCCTTTCCTTTTATATTTATATATATATATATATAATAGTTGAGAAAGGTAGGTGGGGGGTAATCATGACGAAAGAATTAAAGTGTGGTTGGGAGGGGTTTGGGAACTAACTTAAGAGGAAGGAAAAGGTCATGGTCTATTAAAACGGTTCTAGGAGGGGGAGGGAAACCGGTTGAGTGATCAATAAAAAAGTGTGGAAAAATACTAAGTTCTCTATATTTTTATTGGGTAGTTTTTATTTGCTTGTTTGAGTAAAAAAATATTTCCGTGAATGCGACCACAGAAATCAGTTTCCATTAAAGGAGAAATAATATTATGTTAGTGTTTTGAATTCGTAGTTAAATTGCTCTTATAATTTTGCAATTATTTGCACTCAAGTTATATAATGAAACGTCTTTCAGTCCACGGATAGGTTTCTATGGAGTATTTCTACTTCGCTCCGAAAGAGAAGGTTAACTGTTTCCTTTCGGTTGATGCGTAACCGCTGAGAAAAAGAGGTATTTGAATGCAATATATGGGCTTCTACCATAATGTAAATGCCATAAATTTATATCAGAAGAATTCTTGCCGTTTGGGGAAGCTCGCGAAAATCAAAGGAGCGGAAAAGTGAGAAATAAGAAAATGTAGAGCCAGAGAAAGGGAGAACGAAAAAAGAAGAGATTAATGTGTTGAACGCAGCGGGAAGGGCATTGAAACCGTGCGGGAGTGTAATTTAAGGATAATGAGATGGAAAGCCCACCAGAGGAATCTGAAGGTAGAGCCCCTGGGGGAAAATAAAGAATGCGAACATTGATTAGGTTTCCTCGAGGTCTCGTGGAGGTCCAACAGAATTTAAGTGATATTGGGAGAAATGAAAAAGTGTGAGTGGCATTCTTCAGATTGGTCGGTTATAAGTAATTGATGGTACAGATGGTGACCTTAGCAATTGAGACACTGATGGGCTTGGGTAAGAGACAGCTAGCTCATTATCGCCGGTGGTATTTCATCAATAGGCCACGAAAGAGCCAACGGAGATGCGGAGGTGCATGAGGATTTGATTATATCGGAGCAATTGTATGTAAGCCCCTCAGCTTAGGGATTGCAGTGATGAATTACACTGAAATTCCATACTTAAAGTGGGAGGAATACGCCCCAATCAGGGACGCAAAAGATTTTAACTATCCTTGTTCAATTTCTGGAGTAGGCCAGGGAATCTGAGAGAGTTGGTAACCGTACGTGATGACTGTTTGTTTTTAAGGGGGTGCGACGAGTGATGCAGCGCTGGAAAATCATAGATGAATTACACTGAAATGAAAGTTATGAGATAAATATTAGAATGACAAAACATTCCAATGATTTTTTCGGGAAAATGAAATGATTCGAACATTTAAGTAGGAAGGGGAAATAAGAGCAAGTTATTTTTGTGCAGCATTTTTTGAATAAAATGGATTGCTTGTAAGATACATTTTGAAGAGTATTAGTTTTAGAAACGAACTGCTTGCATAGAACGAGTGACATTTATTACGGTGAGCAATAGTGAGATATTGTTCTGGTGACAATGTTATTATACTTGTTCAGTAACAACGGCTTAGCCATGAGTGTGACATGGGGATCGAGAGGTGTGTTTTCTGCTTTATTCTATAATGATATGAGTCTTTATTTCTTCTCTGTCAGACGGTCCTTCGTTGGAGTGAAGGATTGTGGTGACTGTGGTGGAGGTATTTTATGTTCAATTAAATGTTTTATTACTGCAATCTCTTTCACTGCGGCGCCAGAAGCTGGACAACAATCCTAGTTGACACTCATCAGATTCTATCCTTTGACCATGAGGGTGACCAACTCATTAATCCTGGTATGGGGGATATGGTAAGGCCTGGTATGAGTTGTCCGCTGCCGGAGTAGTAAATTTCGGTAGATTAAATTTAAAATATCGTTACAACTACCACGTGGAATAAGTATTCCAAATTAATGAGCAGCATTAATGTATACATGATATTTGATTTTAAATGTCCACATCTTAGCAAAATGAGGTACATAATCACTAATCGACATTCGGTATATGCTTATCCTATGTATCATAATATAGGCCTAGCAATATTCACATATAATTTTATTATAGACATTTGGTAGAAGGAGAGTTTTTCTACAGCAAATGAAATTTTAAATGACATTTTTATGCGTATGGATCATGAAAATCATATGTTATAATCTATTAGCGAGCATGAAGTAGTTTTGGAAAAGTTGATTCCCATCAAACCATAATATAATTAAATTAAAATTAACATAAACTAAAGACTGATTCATGTGTTTAAAGGAGAGCATATTCAAATCAAGAAAGTTTGAGATACGTTCGCTTATTCTCTTATATAAATCGGAAAAAATAGAAGAAAGTGTTAAAAATCGTATCATGCGATATTAATGGAAGGGATATTTTTCTATTTATTATTTAGACTTAAAGTGGGAGGAATACGCCCCAATCAGGGACGCAAAAGATTTTAACTATCCTTGTTCAATTTCTGGAGTAGGCCAGGGAATCTGAGAGAGTTGGTAACCGTACGTGATGACTGTTTGTTTTTAAGGGGGTGCGACGAGTGATGCAGCGCTGGAAAATCAATAATTAGTTAATTAATTTGATGAATTACGTACATAATTACTGTGTGAAATACCTAATCCTTTTGGGTTTGTGTTCGAGGGATAGCTGTGCATCGGTTATTTCTGCTGGTTAAGGTTGCACAGCCAGTTTGATTCACTCAAATAAATCAGTAAAGCAAAAGATTGGATTGAAAACTGCAATTCCTCCATAAGCTGTTTAAGGTGGAATTTCAGTGTTTTTATTCGTCTATGCTGCTTAAGCATAATTCCACATAGTCAGGCCTGAAATTGTTTATAATTCGTTAGTAAAATTGATTCAGACCACAGGAATGACATTATAGGAATATCCGTTCCTCTGTACCCTGAGCATGCATCTGGCTAATTGTTGGTGCCTGAGTTGTTCATTTACATTGGCATAGTACTTGGCTGGCCACCTCAAGGGTGTGTTGCGGGGGCTGAATGTTTACTAAATCATGAATTTGATTACGTAATATAAAATTTTCAGGGGCTGTTAAATGTAACGGATTATGAAATAAACATCAATGAAAGAAATGTAAGAATGTCGAAAGCGAGGCGAGCATGCACGACGAACTGGTTAAATAGTTTTATAAAGCATTAAACCAACTACTGAACCTGCTTCATTCAGCCTTAAAGTCCTATAGCTTCATTCAGTCTTAAAGACCACTATTACGGTCTCTTATCGTTCGCGGGAAAATAATACATTTTTAGCCTGTCCTTTTGATAGCCTAACTACTCAAATATTGATTCCACGTGATGTTTTCTAGCAGCTTTCAATTTGTGAGAAGGGTAAATATAGCAAGTATAATTTTGGACTCATGGTCTAAAAAATGCATGAATCTGCAGGTCAAAATATAATATCCACGCGTTATAAGTAGCCAGTGATGCGAAGAAATAGGTGAGATAAAAGTTAGTACGAAGTACACTCAATGCTGACTCCTGTTAAGGTTGCGTTCTCTTTTCAGAAGGTGCAATCAGGCAGCGCATCAGTGGCTACGGTAAATGCTTGGATGGAATGAATCACGGAATGACGTTATTGCTTTTCGGGGAAAATAATTTCCGCACTGACTGTGTTTGTTTCCGATAACGAGGTTTCCGAGATACGTGCTAAAATCGACGGCATAATTACTGTCCAAATGAAAATTCGTTCTGGAATGTTGATCGCTGGGGATCGGGAAAGATTTTCCAGGAAAGCATATTACTGTAACCCGAATGTCATTAGACACTGAATGCTGGCTCTATATTATTTGTAATGTAGTTATTGAAGCCGTTTTGTGACATTAAGTGGTAAGTGACGGTTACTCTACGTTACTCCACAAAGAACAATCAATAACTACTCAATGCGGGCGAAGGTGATTGAAGATCTGGAATCACCATTACTTTACCTAACATTTGGCCTGCTTTTAAGTTCAAACTGCACTTTGATAAAATGGTTGAATGATGCAAACATAGAATTGTACAGCTGTATCCATTTTAATTCTATTCTGCGGAGTCATCCAAGTTATTAGGTGATGCAGCCATTTTAAATGAATATGTCACAGATGGCAGCATAGTCCAACTATTAGGAAGCTACAGTCCACCGCAGATGAATCCATTTCCTGAATCTCCTGAACCGCTGTGGATAGCATTTCAAAGAAATTGAAGAAAATAGAGGCCGCGAACATTGAAATAAAAATTTGACCATCATCTCCCTTCTAGCATCAGTCTCGTAGCTGAACGCGAATAATCTACCCCAACTGCTCGTGTGCTTATTGTGCGAAATATTGGCTTTTAAATAGAAAGGAAAATTATTTAAAGATAAAGTTTTAGAAGAAGATTACTAAGAATTTTTATTCATCTTCCAAGGATCCCTTCGTTTTCACGATTTTTTCTCATTGTGCTGTTAATATAAGCCTAAGCCTAAGTTAATCTAATTAATTTGGTGAATTTCAGTTTGAAAAAAGTTCAATAATTGATGCGATAAATAATGTAAACCTTTTATGCTTGGTTCATGCGGTCATTTATCACGTGCAATTTAAGGGATCATTGGAGCTACAGCTTTTGAGTGATAAGGAATATGAAACCTTAAGACATCTTTTTCCCTAATACATGGTCATTTTTTGTAACTACGAGGATCATTTCCTTAATTTTCACAATCTTCATTCGATTCAAATTTATGCGTGTCGACACATTTCTCATATGTTGCTGTGCGCTCTGACTAGCTGAAGTTCAGATCCACATACTCCGGGGTGGTAAAAAGGACGTGACTTAAAGATGGAATAATGGGTAGGGAACCCTATCGCTCCTGCTGTCCCTGAAAATGATCGTCTCGAAAAGGCCATCATTTGGGCTACAATTACCGCTATCTTACTATTTACTTATGTTTCTACTATTTGAGCTATAATTGCCGCTAACTTACGCGTGAAAATAAACGGCGTGATTTCGGCTTCGAGTTTTACGTCGATTGCCGTCTTGCTGGTAAGCTCTTCGGCTATCATACGAGTTGCCTGTCTGATACAACTAGATGCCCGTAGGCTCTACGCGAGCGTTGTATAGAGAAATACTGTTAATTGGAAGACAAATTATCTAATATCTGCTTAAAATCAATGGTATACCCAAGCTCTCTAGATGTTGCATCGATTTGAGATGATTTTTGGAGGTGATGTTTTGTTATCCAAGAAAAATTGGATGTACTGCTATGGGCTTCACTTCACAGAAGATTTGACAATTAATACCTATTCATAATAGAAATAAAATGCTTTATAATTTTCTGCAGTTCTGTTGTAACTGCTTTGTAAAAATGTAGGAAAGTACAAATTATTTTATTTCTATCTATTATGAAAATTAAAAATTGAATGTCTCACTTAGCCATTTTTTGTAGTGTAAATAACCATACTTATTCACATCATTGAATATTTACGTCACTTCTTACTGATTTACGCCATTGCTAAAATTTACTTCAATGAAGTCTCACACATGTTCTCGGAGGTTAAGTTGTGAACCCAAACCAGTCCCACAAAGAGTAAATCTGTCATGAAGGAGCTCACAAACTCAGTTATCGGTGCCAGGTTTCATACGTTAGGGTATCGCTTAACTCCCGCTAAGTCATGACATCTTTATTTTAACTGGATGGGATCTCTTACCTCACCTAGTGAACGGAAACAAACAACCATGTTCTGGATGGTGAAAATTCCGCCCCAGCGGGACTCGATTCCATAGGCGGAGGTGACTGAAAACAGGGGTCAATCGAATAAATGGGCTGGATGCTAAGGAAAGTATAAGTTTCGGAGAAGAGTGGCCCCGGTATTGATGTCATCGGAAAGCCGTCTAGAGTCCATAGTTTTACGTCCAGTACATCGGACATAGTACCTGCTGCACTGAAAGGTCATTCCACATAGCACCGAAGTAGAGATCGTTAGTCTATTGAAAAATCTCCGGCACTGCCGGTATTCGAACACGGGCCCTCGGAATGAGATGCTTGTACTTGGACCATCACACTAAATCGATTTCCATGAAATGTGCCCAAATAGGGTGCGTGGGGGAGGGCAAATCTGTTCTCACGGTTTCCTGTTGTTTTCTACAAAATTCTGCTTCACCGAAAAACACATTACCAGGATTACCGCGTGGGTTCTGCCCAAGAGGCGTCACCCGAATTCGTACCTTTACCAAAAGTATTACACATTGAGTACAACAGTGCTCTTGAATGATACTATAAGAAGAGTGAAACAAACTAATTCAGGCTCTATCCTACGGAATTTATTCATCAGTGAAGGTAAAAAATAATTATTTGAAATGTAAATCCCGATGGAAGGTAAATTATGGAACTTACCAAGCTTCGACACGTATTGTCGTCATAAAAAAATGCTGTGAATAAACCAAATTCTAACTTTTTAGCACAAAAATATAACTGTCAGCATCGCCAAGTAAAGTTTTAATTTAATTTATATGCTATTTTCAAACGTAAATAATCTAATACTTAAGTTACAGATGGTAAATGTACTAAATTTAGGCACACACCAAAGAAGGGCAAATTCCCCATGAAAAAATTCTTTGATTTGACCGAGATTCTAACTCGGATCTCCCAATCCGGGTTGGGTGAGGTGGGTTTGAACCTCTGCCAAATCAAATGATTTTCTAATGACGAATTTCACCCTTTTTGGTTTTTACATTTACGCCCTCGCACGTGACTGCGTACCACATCATTTGCGCAATGGCAATGATTGGAAAATTTTTGGTATGTAAAAATGCACTAATCTGAATCTTTTATGCATAATTGTTTGCAGATTTGCAACTTTGCGCTTCTTTTGACAGTGCCATCAACAGATGGCTTGCTACTATGCATTGTTCAATACATTTACTTTCATTTGATTTTAATAGTTATTATAATATTCCTTCCTACAGTACTCGTAAGAGGTGAATTACCAAGAGTAAATAGGTTTCTGTGGTTGAGCAACCCGATGAGGTAGTGCATTTCCATTTGAGTGCATTTCCTGAGAAGAAAATTTATCACCACCCTCGATAAGCGTTAATAAATATTATTCGAAAGTTAATGTTTTCTTTAGAGCTCAAAAACTTGCTCTTATCACCACTTATTGTTAGTCTTTTAATTCGAGTTCTCGTTGTATGTCGAATTATCCAACAAATAAATGGTAACTGTCGCAATTTGGGGAGACTTCTGCGAAAGAGCTGCGTCATTTGATACGCTACATTCAATGTAATGCACAATTCGTGGGGCGCAATGTGAATGAAACAAACTCAAAATTCTCTCCTTTGTTCCTGTCATGTCGATCTTGTGTAAATAATGTTTTAGCGCGCGCATGCGATGGAATCACTGTCACCCATTGATCAAAAGGGAGCAAGTCCTCTGATTTCACCAGTCCACAGTTCGTTAAGGGCTATCACATTTCATTTTCAAGTTATTATTTGGTTCCCCGATCCCTGGTGATGTCGCTTATTACTGGGCTCTTCTTTGTTCCTGAAATTTACAGGAAATGATAACTCTTGGTATAAAGGAGCCCCTCTCGATTATAATTGTATTATCGCACAATACAACGAATAAATTAATTTAGTTTTTAATCTTATTGTTTTCTTATTTTTGTTTTATACCAACTTTAAAAGTTGAGAGTTGAAATAAAGATACAGAATAATGACAAAAAATAATATTTATTCTCAATAAAATTCAAGTACTATACAAAAGATCAACCTGTAAATTGTAGTTTTTGAAGGCTTTATTCTATTTTTTCAAAGCGAAATTGGAAAGTTCTCACGAAAATCATGGGTTAATCACTTTTATAAAATGCTACGTCGTTGAAATTCCCTCGGTTATCTTTAATTATGCGGGTATTAATGTTTAGAAAAATTTTCAAAGCAGCGTATTCATGAGAAAAAATAGGCGAAAAGGAAAAGGGAGTAAGATAAGAGGAGTTGGAGTACTTTCGGTAGTAAAAAGTATTTCGGTACTTAAAAATTGCCCCAATAACTGTGGAAAACCCGCTGATTTTATTTTCTATGTTAAGAGCTATCGTTTTTTGCAACACTCGCTGAGCTTAGGTGCTTCTGCGAGAAATTTTTCTATCTTCTGACAAATCTTCACTGACTGACTTGTTTTACAAGTATGATTATTACATCTTGCTTATAGATTTGCTGTTCATTTTCACCATCAACGCCATTATAGACCGGCTTTTATTTTATTAATATACTTACTGGCGCAGGATCAGCCATGAGTATAGATTATTGGGGCGAAATCCATTTGATATAACGAAATATAAGGAAAATGATTATTAAATTACAACGCGCCATCTAACTATATCGTTCAAGGGAGAAGCGTAGATATTTTTATGGGTTACTCATTAAATTTTGAGTTCACGGGTCCCAATGGAATTGATTTGTGTTTGTTACTTTTTTGAACATAAACCAATTTGTTGTGCATAATTAATATTGGTGAAAAATTTTTTAATAATTTTACGTTTTTAACTCTGATGTACAGCCACTTTTTTGTCCCCGGTTCGCATGGAATCTCGCTGGATCTACTTGTCGTGGCGACTTAGTGTTCAATTATCCTTTTTTCAGGCAGGGGTTGTAATTTTCCGAATAAAAAGCTACTGCGGCCTCTAAAAAGCGAATGATTCTCAACTCTCTACTTTTAAAATATTCAGGCCATGTCAATTTTAATTAAAACGTGTAAACCACAATTTTGCATCTTTTTTTTAATTTATGGCAGTTAAGTTCTGAATTAACATACCAAATGCTATTCCGCATTATTTAATCTATACAATACACCTTCCGTTAATGAAGCCCTTGCTTACAGAGCTCTGAGCCCCCAACCTCATAAATAAGTCATTTGTATTGATCAACCAATGCACGTCGCACATTAATGGGAACCCGTTAAAATTATTTCCCGCAGTGGCTAGAGTGCCCGGCTGGGAAGCTCGTAAGGTAAAATGAAATTCTGCTTCACTTGGCCCCTAATTCATACATTTCTATTTTAATCGAAAGACATCCATTGAAGGCACATAAGAAAATAGCTCTGAGAGCTTGTTGATCTCGTTGTGTTTAGTTAATGGTGGCTGGAAGCTTTGCTGGCTCCCAGCCACTGCACTTACGGGAACATTTATCGGAGAAGCGGATGAGGACATAAATTTATAGCGTTACTTTTAAAGAGTAATAATTAGTTCCCTAAGGTAAAACGAATTGCTACGATATTCCTGCCGAAATTTTTCTGTGAGAAAGTTCGTAAAAATTAGCCAAAAATAAAAATTCACTTGGGACTTGGGGAGAGTTCCCTCGCGTATAGGTTCCCGAGCCTCTAGAGTTACCAACCTCTTAGGTTAAAACTATTAAGTACCCATTACGATTTCTGCATTTGCTATTGTAATTCAAAATTCTCTCCCATTGGTTTTTAGTTTATTTTAGAGCGAATCAGCTACTTCATTGTGATTTTTCTGTTTATAACATGAGTAGAAAAGGTGTAGAGATTTTGAGAGAGATTCGTGAACTATAACTCTTCATACATACATAAACAATTAAATATTTTAGTTTTGACCCAGAATATTAAAGAAATATATTAAAATTTCTCACTAAAATGTGCAGCAGTGCTTCGATGTACTTCGTCAGTACTTCGTTGCTTTGAACCGGATCGATGTCCAACTGACCGATTGTGATACTTCCGCTCGAAAAATACTCTGATGAATACGATATAATAATGGCAAAACAACTTTATTACTTATCAACGATAAAAAAGGGGGAAATGATCCACAACCGTTGCCCTTCCTAGGTTTTCGTAAGCAACGCGCAAATTATAATAAACTAGAACCTACCGCAATTATGAGAAGAACGTCCGTTCCGCTCGGTAAATAAAATATGCTCCTGAGGAAATAATCATAGGTACCTATGCAGGGCAAAACCGGAGGTATGCGATGGAAATGTTTCCCGTGTATTTAATCCTTTCTCTCTGTCTCTCGTTCCTCCTCGTCCCCATAGTGCTAGTCGGCGCATATCGGTTGCGGTTGCGGTGTCGGTCCATTACAAGTACACGCGAATCGTACTTCAGCGCTCCGGCTGCTACGGTGGTCACTCCACTACAACGCTTGCTAATCAAACGTAAACACTCCCCGTACTGGAGCGTGTCCCTCAATCCCATGTGGATATCCACCGCCTGCATTCCGCCATCTCGTCCCCACTCGCGTGCCTCTCGCGAGTCGCGCGGTAAAAAAAAATAATAAAAAAGAAACAAAAGACAAGTGAGGTGCACCTCTCATGAATATGGAGAGAGAGACAGAGAGAGAAAGGAGGAAGAAACTCCTTAACATTCTTTGCAAAGAACTTGAATTATTGTGTTCGCCGTGGCGACCGAATATCAGGCGCACTCGTTGACTCTTTCCCTCTCTTCTCTCTGGCGAGGTAATTTCAGTTTAAACACTCGTGTATCGGGGAAAAAGTGGTTTCTTTATTTCCTCCCCTAGCCTTCCTCTTTCGGAACGTCTATTTGTTGAGCTTTCCTGCTCTGCTCGCGGTGATCATCCGACTGAAATTTGCCTCGGACCGATATTTTTTTGCGCACTGAATTTATGATTATACCACGTGTAGATATGCCCATTTACGAAATAAAATAAGTGTTTATGCATAAATCATGCCAATTTGAGATGGACTTGAAGGGTTTGAAAACAATTACACTATATATGTTCGATCCTTTCTCTCTATTTCTGCCCTATTTTGAGTGTTTATTTTTTAGAAATTTCAATACTATTATGCATTAAATAATTACTGTCATGTAGAGATGCACTATAAGTAGTTGAAATTGCGCGTCAATGTTTTACTCAGTCTTCATAAATATTTTATTTTAAGCCCACAAAAATTACTGCGAATCTTTTAGCTTACTCTCTTTTTTAAGGATATTCGCGGAAACTGTAGTGAATGACAGTGGCGTACAAAGGTTTAGGGTTTAAACCCCCTAAAAATATGTTAACATATTCAGCTACTGTTTCCCGTAATTTTTTGTATTTTTGTAATTTGCATTAGCGTTTAAAAATTTTCTTATTGTGCTGAAAAATATAGTTGAATTGTCTTCACGAAAAGAGAATGTTAATTTAATTATTGCTTAAGTGAATAATTATCTAAATATCATATTATGATGATGCACATAAATATTAATGAAGCCCCCTCGCAGAAGTAAATCCTGCGTACGCCACTCGTGAATGAAACCCCAGATGTATTTAATACACCATAGCCCATGTTAATACCTCAAATATTTTATTGACATGACACCAAAATATTAACGAAATATTCCTACATATTATTTTGATGTATAAAATTTCATAGTAATAATTTTCTTGGCTAAAGTATTTGCGTAACTCCATATACATTTCAATTCGTCATGTATTTAATATTGAAGAATTTAAACATTTTCAGCCAAACGCATTGTAGCCAAAAGATAAGGTTTGGGTGTGTTCAACTTATTCTTCCATCCCAAGAATGTATTTGACTTTTCTGGGTTATCGCAGGCCATTTTGTAGAACGCCCGTTTAAGAAATGAAAATAGACATCCAGAGGACACCTTTCATGGCTTATATCTAAAATGGTCACAGTTTCAAGGGTGGGAACCTTTCCACAATTCAGTGTATTTCTCGACGGAATAAAGAGAGTTTAAATTACTACCTTAAAGTCTATTTTGGATATGGGGGAGGTAAAAAATGTTCTTTTTATTTTAGGCATCATTTTATGCGGTCATTCAGGAAGTGAGTTCAAAAAGTAGGTCTCACAATGATTTTGCGGGATTTTTCTCGATATTTCTATTGGTATGATATTGGATAGCTCGTTTGGGAAAAGCATGAATACGTTTGTTCCGCAGTTTACTTCCATAAGATTTTCACTATGGATTGTACAACATTACATTTTAGGCCTAGAATTATGATTTTTAGTATTATGACGATAAATATCTCAGACTCTGGGACGATTTGTATACCTTTTGGTATCTTCTGGCCGTGACTGGGCGTAATATTGTGCCAATTATTTTTTTCGCAGTTGATAATCTTTCAGTCTGTATTATAATTGAAAGGAAAACGACCGTAAAGTGACCGCTGTTCCACGGTGCACTAATATTTTGGCTGATATGTTATTAAGTTAAGTTCAAAATCAGTAATTCAGAATTTGTTTAAAACTTGATCAGTGTCTTCCGGGTGTAAAAAACTTGAATCGGAGGACCATGTGATATTGCTACGATCTGTAAACTATAAAACTATTCATGATTTTACAGCGTGATTCCGCCGTTGTTTTAAAGAGATTTTCTTGAGCGTTTTCAAGCACATCTCCCCTATCTCGCGATTCTGTCCCTTAGTGCTTAAAACAAAGACTTTGCAATTATTTTTTTCAAATCTCTAACCTTACAAGAGTGCGCAACAGTTATCGTCGTTAGACCAGTTCGTGAGAGAGAGAGGAAACTGGATTTTTCTTCCTTTCTCGCAAGTGCAAGTATCTGATAGAATACCGTCGGTTTAAAATTGCTCATGTAAAAACAGAATCGTGCCCTTTTCCCGTGAATGGAGTGTGCCGTTTGCTTGGAAATGTGGGCAAAACAATGCCATGAAGGACCGCACCTCTGTGAATTTTCAGAGTGAAGCATGTCATGGTGCAGGCTTGTGCGAAAACAAGGTCGGATGAATACCCAGCCTCGCCGGGAATCTTCTGGGAAGTATCTAGCATAACACCGCAAGGGTCACGTTTTTACAACTCCTTTGTGTTGATCAATCCACCAACTTTTGAGAGAACTCTGAATTTCTGAAAGAACTCTTTATGACGCACCACAGCTTTGCTCAGCTAGCGAGAGGGTTATATTGCAGTCGATTCAAGTGTTTCCGGTGGTTTTGCATCTCCTTTCGTGGCTTAGGGGGCAGGCTCCACCAATACTCCTTCGCCATCTCAAAAACTCTTCCCCTCACTTCTAAAAAAAAAAAACAAAATCTCTTAACCTCTCGCCAAATGAATATTTCCTTGATCTTTCTTAGAGATGCATCGTTATGGTCCGGCGTTAGGTATCTGATGAATTGTGGAGGTTGCAGGAGCTGTCTACTTAGAATGGGATTCTCGGAGATGTTTATTTTATTCGCAATATGAAAGAACAATAGAGAGACGAAGAATTCAGCGCAACCCTGCTGCGTCATTAACCTATTTAAAAATGAAGAAACCGAGTATTTTTTGGCTGACTTCCCATCCAATAGAGGGAATAATTAAGCTTCGCATTTTTTTTACGAGTGTTGACACGAATGCCACTGAAAAGTCCGTAGAATACTTTGCGCTAGCTTCTGATGTAGTACATCTGGCAATCTATCAATATGTGTAGCAGCCTAAACTACATATTGTCAATTATTTTAATTCAAGTTTAGAATCTATATCCTCGTGCTACCCCAAGCCGCTGCAAGGATGCGTGGGCACCAGTCGTAGAAAGGAAAAGGTGCAGGAAAAATGATAAGGGGGAAAGCGTCGAATGGTGAAGGGTGTTTTGGTAGAATTGTTGTCCCGATCTGCTCTTTTTATTAGTGGTGAATGGTGCGCAGGACGAAATAATGCACTGGTGAAGCATGACGTCACGAACACCTGGTTACCAATGTATTATTTTCCAATTAAATGCGAAGTCAATGTTTAATATGCAGAAAAATATTGTTTGGGAAGTAATTTGACGTCATGACTTAACCAGACAATTCTTTAACTGATATGTTACGTCTGTTTTATACAACAGTTACGTCGGCACTGAAATCAGTACTGAAATCAGCGCCGAAAACTCAGAATCAAATTCGGAAATTAAAACGTAGGCGATGCCTCGGAGCCTGTGTTTACACGATGCTAATTTCAGTGCGCAGTGGCGCTGTCCGGACATTTTGTGAACTACACAACCTAAATAAAATACACTATATTTTTGGCGCATGTACTTTATTGTTTAAAAAACATTCCAAACAAGCTTCAGTAATCCGTTTGAGGTAGTAGATATATGGAGAGGGCGCTCCCTATGGTGGCCAATTCTTGAAGCTGTAAAGGGGGATTGTACCTTAGCGCTTACGGGCTGACGTTCCAGCTTTGCAATTTTACGATGTTTTCCATCGATAGCTGAATTGAAATCAGTATGCATTTTCTTCTTGAAAATACGTTCTCCATATTCATATTTTTATTTATTTAAATTAGCTGTGCCCGGCATGCGTTGCAATACCTCTTCTTCTTTTTAATCAGGCACACATAGGTATACAAACCAGACATATTTGCATGTACAAGATAAATGGAAGTCAATGATATTTTGTGTATTAAATTAAAGTTGAAAACATTTAATCAAGTGCTTTGGGATACACAATACATTTGGTCTTTCCGCCCTCTGCAAACCGCCCGCCCTCGCCCTCGGCTGTCCCACTCGTGAGCATGAGACATATAAAACTAGGGAATGTGAGCTCTACGGCCTCTTAAAGTTACAAGGTATAAAATTCTCCAATGGCCGTAATAAATTGGCACCACTCGTCAAAAATACGCCACAATTGCTGTGTTGGTTTGCGGGAAAAAATAGGGGGAAAAAATCCACGCCAGTGACCAACCACAACCTCTCGACCAGAAAAACCCCTGTGGTGGTTTACGGGAATGTTACTTCCTCGCCAGGGACAACCACAGACACACACAATCAACCCGGATGGGGATACTTCGCTGGGCTTATGAGACCCTGCTAAGGATGCCTGGGTTACACACACACACACTCAACCCAAAGAGGGATTCTTTGCCGGGCTAATGAGACCCAACTAAGAATGCCTGGGTTATGAACACAAACACACTCACAAGCACTCAAGAACTCACTCACTCACACACTCAACGGGCCCAACTTCTGGGAGAATCTAGCTCAACAGAGCGTTGTCAAGAAACGGCACAAAAACAAGAAAAGACGAGGGTGTGCGTCGGATACGCGTATTTTGGTCACAAGGTGGCTCTCTTCAGCGAACTGAAGGGAGAAATCACTTTCAACGCAAGGTTGTAAGTGGATCGGAAGGAGGACAGCCTAGAATAAATAGGAAAATGAAGAAAAGGGAGAGAGGGGTGGGGAACCAATGACGTTGGGTTGTGGGAGAGGAAAGAAAGTTATTGGTGGGATTATTATCTATTTTTCCCGCAAACCAACTCAGCAATTTTGGCGTATTTTTGACGAGTGGTGCCAATTTATTACGGCCATTGGAGAATTTTATACCTTGTAAATGAGACATTTAATTGACCATGTGAAAAGCATGGATTTTCCGGATTCAATCCACGCACTTGAAGCTATTGACCTTGTGCCTTGTTAATGGTCACTAAGAAGGCAATGCGAACGGAGAACTGTAGTCGTTTGACTACAACTATCAAATAATTCACTGAACCTTTAAAAACTGTAGGCGCGAATAGCCATTCATGAAATCGCTATAAATGGATATTCACGCCTGGTTGCCAGGGAAATTTCTATTGTTGAAAAGGAAGAAAAATTGATGGATTTAGAGATAGAAATACAATAATAAGACAAAAACGAAGCGTAAAACAAAATTGAATGAAAGCATTGAAAATAATGCATTCTTTTATGCGTTCTATGATAAAAATTCCCATCCAATATCTTGAATGCAAGTAATTAAAAAAAAACAAATAAAGAAATACCTGCACCGAATTCAATGCTTTTCATGTGGAAATATAAAAATTAACAATAATGAGGTAAAAACAACCCCAAAAAATTTCATTTGACTATAAAACACGCGCGTATCGAATGCAACGTTGTTTCAAAATTTCAAAATAAACGTTGAAGAACTTTCGGGTATTAAAGACTTTGAACAATCGAACATTTACATTTTTATATGTAGAAGATTAATAATAATCCGTATTCCCAGCAAAAACCATTGTAAAATTGATTGGAATCCATAGCTTCAAGTAACTTACATATGTATCAAGATGTAATTGCTTTAAATTTTCAAAAGAAGGTGGATATTCTTGCTTTATATTAGCTCATGCGTCAACTCGTCCGTCCTATCCAAAAGCAAGCAAGGAAACAGCAGGGGGAAGCAATAGGATGGGTATTTCGATTGCCAGGTAACAGTTTGGTGACGTCATGCCCTCTCCAGCCACTTCAATGTTTAGCTGTTATTATTAGCCACTGTTATTTGGGAAATCGAAGAATATTTTGGTGGATTCCAACTCTACAACCGGAATTCTATCGAAACACTCAACTCGCCTGCTTGTCCGTAGTTTATCGTTGGATACAAGAATTGGATGGAAAGTAAGTAGTGTACTTATACCTATTTTCATTACTAATAATCAAATTCGATTCTGTCATCGGGCACAATAACATCATTTACACGGTACTATTTTAAGCATACTGAATTCTGTTGAATGCTCAGTACAGAAGTAAGCATCATGTAAAAGGATCTTTAGGCATCTAATTTCAGTAATTTTGTCACTTTTGCCCATCCTACAGATTCAGTAAGGAGGAAAAATATATCCGCGGTGTCGGCGTGAGACTCATTAGGCATGCTAGACTCATTAGTCTAGCATGCAACCTTCGAATCTATAGTGGCTCCAACTCGCAGTCCTTCAAATAGCTTTTTCATACTTCCTGTTTGCTCATGGATGTAGCTGCCCGTCTGTGTAATTTTTATGCTAGGTTCTGAATTTATACGCCACGAATGAACGCTTTGATAAATGGTTTTCTCTTTGTTTCACCTGAGATGGCATCTTAGACTGATTGGGTAAATATTTCCAAGCGTTGTTACGCAGGTGGATCTCAGAACAATTAGTCAGGAACCTAAGCTTGGAATTAATGTGCAAGCTCTGAGGGAGGCTAATGCCCCGAGCCTCGGATGATTATATTTTCAACTCTCTTGAGATATTCGCTCTTTTGAATAAACGAGAACTGTCAAAGAAAAATTTCACGGCGTCATTTTTTAAATTTCCGAGGCTTTTGAACCTTTCAGTGAGCAGAATGAAGATATCACGGTGGAGTTGCATTTTTATCATATTCAAGGAAAAATTCACTGCTGCAGTAAATGGAGGAACTCCATTAGCGAATGAAGATACTCAAAGGATATTTCAAACCTGACTCTATCAGGGCATTAGGAATAGGCGCGTAGTGGTACTTTGACTTATTTCCATTTGCTACTCATTAATAATTAGTCTCCTCTTCTTCATAATTCCAGATACGGAATCACTTTAGCAAATTCTCGTGAATGCATCCAAATTAGTAATTTTCTTACCATTTTTTATCGCTGAAAGTCCCTTAAATTTTATGGTTTTGGCTTTTGCAAAAATACATTGAGGCCTCATAAGGAAAATTCAGTCACTTGCATCACGAATAGTAGGTGAAAGAGTTTAAATATTCATTAATTCGTCTTCCACCATGTTGTTTTTGAAATAGCTTTCCCGTTAAGTATGCAATAGTTAAGTCCACAGGAAATAAAGGAGGGCTCTACTGAGCTAAGTGGACGCTAGGGATCATGAGTTTCATTGTGTCTGCGTTTAGGCACACAAGTGGACATTTGGCATCTTACTTTTGATGGGTACCTGGTTTTTTATTCAATTAAAAAATCATTACAAAAAAGGTTCAGGTGTAAATTTTAACTCATCAAATATTTTTTTATTGTGAATATTCATTTCCAAAAGTAAATCCCACTAATATTCGAAGCAAAAGAAATATAAACCGATATCACTGCGAAATATTTACAAATGACTCGGTAGTTCGCAGCAACGCGCACGAGTGCAACGATATTCACCGAAGCGATGAAATTTGTCATGAAAAAAATCATTTGACTAGACTAGATTAGAACCCCGATTTGCCAATTGGCTACTGGCTTATACAAATTCCCGGTAATAGGGAGATCCAGATTCGATTCCCGGTCAAGTCAAGTGACTTCTTTCATGGCGAATTTCACTCCTTTGGAAATAATAATTTTGCTTGAAATGAGACTAAAATGAGACAAATTGAGTGATAGACGCTGTCTCAGGAGAAATTAATTCAACCATTTGATTCAGTGTTCCCAACGCACTTAATTATTGTACCATTTAACTCATTACCGTTGGTAAAATATATTGAAGATACGGAAATGTATTTTATTTATTCCAGGATGTTTCCACTACATTAACTTTAGTATTTATTTCTAATCTTTAGGCTATCTTCATTCTCAAAAGATGCTAAAGAGATTTATTACGCTCTATACCTGAACTACGAGTATCGTTAAGTAGTGTGTTAAGGTAAGGAGAGCCTGTTAAAAATGCATGAAATTTGAAATGCCCTTCATGGCTTGCTGGTGCCTACTGATAATTATCACGTGACTTTTTTCGGTCCCTTAGGGGAGGCATTGAAAACTTTTGCATCCAAGGGAGCGCTGCCATTTTTCTACTCTTATCAAGGACGGTGATTCTCGACGAGGAGTTATATTTAGATTGGGGAACTCGTCTATTTAACCCCTGCGATTTCAATTAAGGAAATGCGTCGCGGTCTTGAAGGAGATGGCCTAGTTTTCCATTGACGGATTACTCAAGGTTACTTCCGCCTCGAAAACATAAAAGCCTGATACAATCCGACGTATGATTGCCACTTATTTTATATTTTCTGCCAGCCAGTCTCCTATCGGGAGCACGATTTTTGGAGTCGTGTGCAATTCCTTGAGCACGTGCACATTTTGGTCTATGCCATAGTTGTTAATAATTCACTATTATTTTTTTTCTATTTGTATATTTTATTAAAATGTCATTCATATTCAAAATATTAAAAAATATACAACTGTTGCTGTTACGTTGAGATTGACTTATGAAAAAATTCTCCTGGACCGGGAATCGAACCTTGGCTTGCCGGGACAATGTACTGGTCACCACGCTAACCAAGCTTCCTGATTCCAAAGGAATTTTTTGATGTTCAAAGCCAAAGGTCCGTGGTTCGTCCCCGGTTCAGGTGGAGTTTTGCATAAAGCAGTTTCTACATAATTTCGTCACCAATTTCGGCAAATATGAAATATATTCAACTATTGTGGTTACATAAGAGCTTCCTCTGAGAAAAAATTTCGAGATTTCAATGGAAAAAGGTGGAAATATTCAAAATCTCCCAATTTTTGGTGTATTTTACAGGATGAGAAATAGTTCTGCTTGTAAAAACGTAAAAAAAATTTTTTTTGACCCAGCCATAGTGAATATATCATGCTGATCTGTGGCGCAAATTAGTTAGGCATTGGTAGTTCGAATATTTACAGATCTGAGCTAAAATATTTCTTGGTCGATTGGAAAAGTGGTTGATTTATTAGTATGCTTTGCTTTGTCGGGTGAGGCGACTGTTTATTCATTCGCTTTGAAGACATACTCTGATTCAAAGTGACTGAAGGAATGATAATACTTCGGTCCTGACGACTTTAGCAGGATAAATGGAGAGATCGTCTTTCATGAGGCATACCTCGACGCGGAAGATTGCCTACAAACCAAGTTGGTTACTACCTCGAGGTACCAACACATTGTCATAAAAAAGGAAGGGTTGGATGAGAATGATTCATGGAATGAGAGTACGTTTTTCATCATGCACATATTAATGGGCATCTTACTTATGGGAATCAGTGAAGATAGTGCACACTTGTGAAACATGGAATAGATTAATATAAAATGAAAACTATCCTGCCTAGATCTTTTATAATGAGTCAGCTTTTTTCTTCCATGTCCTACACAAATATATTTAGTTTATTTATAATTTATAACTAAGGATGGTGTTTAATTAAGCATGGAAAAAAGTGAGGCATTCCATATGGTTAGTATACGTTTTCATTAGTTTAAGATAGAAGTGGTACTCTGGATGACAGTAAGAATCGTTATTTTATAGACCGATGTTTACGTATATGCTTGGACAAATTATTATTGCAGTTGTTATTAGTTTTGAGTTAGAATTAAGAGAAAATTGAGATCGGAAAATTGAGAAGTATCGTACTGTATGTGCCTACACCTGTTCAGCAGAAAAATGTCAACTATGGAGTCAACTGATTTCTCTCTTTGGATTTAAATTTGTAACTTTTTGACAGCTTTTTATATGGTTTAACTCCGATTACATTATATCAATATATGTAAATGTAACGATAGCATTTTAGATTGTGAGAGTTTAGAGTGTTTGGCGCTTGAATACTGTGAAATTGTCTTACAGGTTCGAAGAAAACAAATAAACTAAAGAGAACTCTCGAAGTCACTGCGCTGGAGCCTTACTATTTTTTTTATAGCTAAGTCTGTTTTCGAAGCCTTAGGGCTAAAACTTTTGAATAGAATAAACAGAGCGTGCCGCATTTTGCACGTGCTTTGCTTAGAAATATTTATCTTCGTCTTCTCATTTCCTACTGAAATGAATGCAAACAATCGCAAGCTTTTAGTCGCCATAACTCCGGAATATTCCTCAATCGCTCCAAAACCATCACCCGCCTGAAGTCGTGGATATGTTGCAGAATCTTTCACGAGTCTTTCATCTTCAAATATCTGGGGCAGAGGAAACGCATGTTTGCTTTAAAACATTTTCTCCGGCGTTGAGAGTAAATTTTAGGTTCCCGGTTCCGAGATAATGTGGAAAATAAACTTCTCTCCACCTGTGAGCATTTAAGGACTATAAATTTGTTTGCTTGGGCTCCGTCGCGGTAAGCTTAAAATTTTCAAGAGTCTTGGGAAAGGCATAAATAGAGATAGCGCTATCAAATGCAATTGACCTCATTCTATGAATTAAGTACACACACGGTGGTTGCTAGTTTAAGGAGCAATGGATTGTGTGTACCTCAGCTGAAACTCACGATTTTCCTCAAGAAGCTCGTCGCGCTAATAACCTATCTCGCGGTAACTTGTCAAAAGAAAGCCATTCATTATTCCACTTTCCAAAATAACTTTAAATTTACCATTAGAGATCTGAAGTCTTTTAAATATCGTACACGTGACTTTACTAACAATTTTAATGGAACATAACTTAAAGATAACTGTAAACTTTTTTATATTTGCTCATAATATTAGGTAAATTATTAAAACGCCATGACCCAAATGATTGCTAATAGGTTCAAGAAATGAAAATTTGTGCACTCTCTATTTCAGATGAAAAAATTGCGGATCATGCATCTTTCACTCGTTCTGACGTTAATACCTTTTTTGAGATGTTATAACTATATATTTATAAAATGAGATTTATCACGTAAATTACTTTACTGAAAATATTTTTAACCTTGTAAGAGAAAACTATGTAATTTAATTTTGCGTTACCAAAATTTGCATGTATTTGCTTAAATAATTGAATTAAAAAAATGCCTATAAAGGGGTCATACTAAAAAGTGACGAAAACAATCTTTACAATGCGATCTCTTATTCAGAAATCGACTTTCCTCTATTATTTCTATGACAATTATTCGTTCTGACGTTAATAACTTTTTTGAGATGTTATAACTATATATTTATAAAATGAGATTTATCACGTAAATTACTTTACTGAAAATATTTTTAACCTTGTAAGAGAAAACTATGTAATTTAATTTTGCGTTACCAAAATTTGCATGTATTTGCTTAAATAATTGAATTAAAAAAATGCCTATAAAGGGGTCATACTAAAAAGTGACGAAAACAATCTTTACAATGCGATCTCTTATTCAGAAATCGACTTTCCTCTATTATTTCTATGACAATTATTGCTGTTACCGGTAGTTTTAGCTCATTTGTGGTGACATCATGCATTGAGACATTAAATCATTTCTTGAGACGTTGAACGCTCATGAAGTAAAGCCACGTAGGTACTCTTTAAATGCTTTGTTTATCTTACTATCAGAACTTTAAGAGAGAGCAATGAGATAGTTTGTAGTGCTGTCCAGTCAATGTGGAGTTAGTCATCTATACCTTTCAGTTAAAAAGAATTGAGAGATTTTTTATTACAATGGAGAATCAATGACGAATTCATTTAATAAAAATGTTTACATTCCAAAATGTACGCTTTCTTCTGTGTGGAGCTACTAATAAGGAACTGTTAAAGAAACAGAAAATAAGAGCGAATCATATGAATGTTCCTAAATATAATATTTAATAAACGTTATAGAAACAGTTGGGGTCGAATTTGAGGAAATATTAAGTACAATGATAATTTCAGAATAAAACGAGAGAATAATAACACATTAACGTTACCGAAATGTATGGCATGAATACATTTAAAAACAGGAGAACGAAAAATATTGTGAAGGGAAATACGGGAACAAGTACATACATACATTGACAGATAGAAAGTGTGGAAAGGAAGAGGAGTAGCTTTTAGGAGAATATTATAAAGTCCAAGAGCGAGGCTTCTTGGACAATTGATATCTATCTATGCATACTACTAATTCACCTAAGTCTGTCAATCCGTCTGTTATTTACGTCTGTTTGAAGGACTTCCGAGTGACCTAGGAAGGTGAAATTTGCACGAATACAGGTCGTGGCCAAAAACTAATCGAAAAAATAGTAAAAACATATAAAGAAATTTAAAGGGTTTTTTACCCCAAATTTATTAACTTTTACTCAAATAAGAATAGCATAGGATTCGCAGCAGGAGTTTTATATTTTTCCTTTTTTAAATCTCGCTGTCAAAATGTGAGGTTGCAGTTTTCAATATTGAATTGCTAAAAAAATGAAATATTTAGTTCATGCATGAAATTTTCCTAAACCTACATTACAATAAAAAAAAATGCGTTTTTGACCCCACAATCGTCCATTTTTTTTTACTAATGCAACCATAGGAAACTTAATTTTATTACCAACCGCAGCATGGGCGTTAAATGGGAACTTATGTCTGGAGCCCTTATGGCTTTGGTTGAGTGATCAACATGTAAATAATGGTGAGATTATAGATGGATTATTTTTCACCCCAGCCTCGCCATTGGCGGTCAATGACTCCTACATGGTACATACATGCATTTTCACGTCACGAGTAAAGGGAACTTTTAACTATGCAACAATTTTCATTTTCTTTCCCGTTAAATTTCAGCATACACCCTCTCCTAGTAATGAAGAAAACTATTTAACACGAATTTTAGCTCTTGCCGAAGGTAGACAAAAGGCGGATTCAGATGCCCGTCTTTGGATCGAAAGCATATGGGAATTGTGAAGCGATTAAGTCGAAAAAGATATTAACTTTCAATAAGTTTTCCCCTCTACCCACGAGAAATGTGCACTTTCGAGTTTTCGCTTTCGCGCTGGGTCAAGTTGTGAGGAAGTCATCAAGGCCAAGGATATTATGGTTGGAAGGTTAGGAATACTGGCGCCGTCTCAATTATTTTTTTTTTACTGGCGAAAGAAGGTAATGAAGCTTAACATTCCCTGTGGTGCAGTGCAAAAGGCTCTCGAACCGTCGTTCTGTTTTCTTTTCTTTTTTTTGGCAGTGAGCTCCGTTTTTCCCCTAAGCCGGTCCTCCGCCGTAGTACGAACTCTCTTGGGTGGCATTCTGGGCAAAGTATTAAAAACTTCGCTTATAAACAGCTCGTGGACGAGTTGGGAGACCAATCCTTTACGTCATCCCTCTTTTTTTCCTTGAGGGCCTCCTATTATTGATCCCTCCGAAAAGCTTCCGCCGAACTCATTGCATGTGCATTGCGTAATTAAATCCATCGGGTCAACGCCAGACACGACTCGATCGAAAGATTTCTGCGGTATCATCGTGCTTTCACACCAGAAAGAGAAACGTAAATTAACGATATCGGTTTGAGTTGAAACGACTCGGCGGAAGAGTGCATGACGTCTTCAGAATCTCCATAATTGTTAGAGAAAACACAGAAGCAAATATTCACACTTTTATTTTAACAAACACCGACCATGGTTTCGAAACGCAGTGTCAATCTCAGCATTAAACTAGAGAATGACTGTTGGTGTCAAAACCATGGTCGGCTAAACTCAGTCTTAACTTGGTGAAAAGTCGTGATCACTGAATAGTAAAATAACTTTGCAGTTTTTACAGTATATTTATTTATTTTCGACCGGTGTCATAGCAAAGGAAACATCATCAAGTACATTTTTTCGCACTTGAATTAATACTGCATCAGATGATGCCTCATTTGTAAGGGAATCGGTTGGGAAAAAATAAATTTATTGTGAAAATAAGAAAGTTATTTTGCACATTTTGTCATCATGGTCGGTTTTCATTTAAATAAAATAGTGTGAAAATTTACTATTGTGTTTTCCCAAAAAATTATAGAAATTAAAAATGTTTATCAACTTAAGGCAACAACTCTATCCTTCGTCTCCCAAATATTGTATTCATAAGTTTTACTCTAACATTAGCCTCGATAATCGATAACACGCTTAGTAATGGAAGGGGGGAGCAAAGAAGACGATATGTTTGGGTGTTGGGGGTAGGTACAAGGTTTAGTACCCCCCAGTTAACCCGGCAGTAATATTGGGGTCATAGCTTTTCTAATTACAAGACCCGAGCGCCCATTAATATTAATTCCCCGGGGCACGTCGTAATTAACGGAGCAGAAGGGACGAGAATATTGTCGTGACAACGGGTTATGCGTGCACGGAGCCAGCGGACGGACTGAAGGGGCGTCGGGAGCGAATGAATATACACACATATACATATATATGTATTTTTTTTTTAAAGTTTATGAATAGGAGTGACGGCAAAAGTTGAGCATCGGTAGGAGGATGGGAAGAAGAAGGACAGAAAAAAATATGTAGACATGAATGAATAGCATGAAATAAATTATGCAAGCAAGACTCTGTACTTTGCAAAAACATTATATCCTCACGTTTAATACACACATATTTTTTCCTCCTTCCGTCTCCCATTTTTTTCACTACGCAACCACCTTTCCTGCCATATAGGTGTGTGCGTCTACAGTGTACGCAATTTTTTTCTTTTTTATCCCAAGGAAACAAATTAAGAGGGCCTCGCAAAAAATAGCACAACTCGCTCTCCCCGACGCATTAAAAAAGTAACACCCCGTTCCGTTATAAATTAACAGAGACACGAGCCGGACTGGGTGTGTATGTATGGGGTTGGTGTTGGAGAAAGAGAAGGGAGTGAAGAGGGGAGAGAAAAGGACTGGAATATAGTGAAAGGAAGGAAAAGAGCTGACGAAGGAGGAGAAGAGGAGAGTTGGGAGATGAGGAGTCGGGGGTTGGGAAGGAAGGAAGGAAGGGGAGAATTCAGGAGATGGGATAGGATGGGACGACGCATTTGGCGCGTTACGACGCGATTTTCTACGCCTTCTCCATCCCAGCCCAACCCCCCGAGGCATCCCTCCCTTGTAACGAAAGCGGCTCGCTACGGCGCAATCACGGCGTCTCGCAGCCGTAACGATCAGGCAGGATCGAGTCCCTTCGGTCGCTAAAACCCGCTCCTGTGAGATTCCGCTCTAGCTCAGATTTCATATACTAGCGTGCTGCGAAACAGGCGTAGAAACAGTCCTTCTCCACCTGGGACTGAAGCATCTCTTCTTCATTGATCGGAAGAAAATGTAGAGCTGAGACTGATGGGCAAAAGCCCGCCACGATGGAGACCCCGGTTCCCGCTCGATCACCGAAGTTAACCATTACTTGGCTCTGCACGAATCCGAAGGATTTATCTTCCAATTCTTCCGAGCGCTGTTGCCTCAATCCATAAGTGGCGGGCAATAAATTGCGATATGACATTAGCCGTAGAAGCACGTTAAAACTATAGTACCTTACTGTGTACTGAGCCTGGCACTCAGGATGTGCTACTTGGATTCTATCTTGGTACCCTAGGGTATAGTTTATGATGAGACCCCTAAGCTAGTATGATTAGGAAATGGAGACTAGTCTAACACTAGTAGTTACAGTACCTATCACCATAGATGACCGACAGCTGAAGTCATTTGTACCATTTAGCTGGGTACAAATATAAGGACCATCCTACGTGTATAGCGAACCTTGAAATATGCACTGCCACCTGATGAAGGTGCCCAGCATAGAAACCATGGCCTTGTGTCATAAATATTCTTGTGGAATAGCCGCGTTTCCTTTACCCTAATCGATAGGTGAATAGGTTGATATGGATAGGCCGCTGGAATTTTAGATGGGTAGAGCGATGTGGAGGGTTTTAATTAGATTACTCATAGCAGAAAGCTTAAAGGGGTCTATTGGCTTGACTTGCTTTTTGAAGGACAGGAGATATACTGAAAGTGGTCTCTTCGTGCTAGGGATGGGATGTGACGGGAATCACTCGTCATAGCTCCGATTGTGACATTTCCGACGCAGTCAAAGATCCAAAAACCTGTGAATTTGTCTCGGGTGTGATTTTGGATACAAGCTACACACGTTCCGAGATCGACCGCTGCGGAAAAGGCATGGCATCGACATGGCTCCGGAACGAGAAAAATTATGAGAGCGACATAGCTCCGGAGCAACATCACTTAGACGATACATACAAGATCGACACAAGTGTCATTAGAAGCATAAAACTCCGGAACGACGGGAGCGACAGAACTCCACCGGCACGAAGCGGTTTCCCCCGAATCTGTGATTTCGCGGATACTATCACGGTACCGAGCCGTAAGGAAAAGACTGTGATAAAATCTCTGGTCGTGAAATTGCACCCCATCCCTACTATGTGGTACTCAAGATAGGATCGAGTTTCCACTGCAAAATCTCCGTCGCTGCCAGGAATCCAACCCAAGCCCTCGAGTTGGAAAGCCCGTCCTCTTGAAATTAAAGTAACCCGCTTTTCCTTTAGCTCTATTACCTCGGTCGGCAGTCATTCGTGATCAGTGAAGTATAAAGCCTTGTGTGGATGTTAGAAATTGATGAATTAACTCTAGGACTTCTCTCTGTAAGAACTCGAGATAAGCTCAGTTTGCTATCATAGTTCCTATCTGAAGTGCATTTCTCTTCGATTTCTGGTTCTGTTTTGGGAGAGATTTATCGCTCTATTCCAGCGCATACTAGGGTGATGTTGCAACTTCAGCAAACTGTCTGTCGCGGATTCCGTGTGGTTGATATGTTTAAGAATTCATTTCTTACACCTTCTCCTAGTCCTCTCGTTTTTTTGCCTAATTTCTACCTTTAGCCATTTTTCATGTTGTGTTCTGTACAGCGTTCACAGGCTACAGTCAGTTGCCACTCAGGTAATACTGCAACTCAAAACTATCCCCATATCACTTTTCCACGAGTTAGTGGAAGCTGCTTGCTGTAATAACCAATATCAGTCGAGCTCCAAGGCCTCTTTGAAAATCGGCAGTAAATTCTGATTGGCCTGAGCCATTTAAAAAAATGACATAATTCAGTTACCCAAATCTTAATTGCTCAAAGCTTTGATTATTGCTGCGATAACTGCTAGTTGACATATATCTGGCTTTCTGGTTGAATGGGAGACAAATGCGGTAATTAATAGCTAAGAATAAGCACACAGCGTGATTTGTTCATCTGAATAAAAAAATATTCTTCTGCAGTAAAGAACTTTATGCATTAATTTCGTTTTAGGGAAGTTACTCCTAATTTAGCACTGAGAACCAGATTTATTATGGCTAAAAACGTGCGGAATATCAAGGTCCGTTCTTTCTCCGAACTAAACTCCAATCTACCAAATTTATTGGACGCAGCGTGTAAATTAATTGACAAAAAACGAGGGTCATATAATTGGCACTCTTGTTTGTAATAAATTTTTGTATCGTCATTCATTTGAGCTCATAAAATTTCTGTGACGGGGTCGTAATCCCCAATTTTGAGAAAAAAGGACACAAAAATGATGGCGATTATACGGTCTAATTCCAAATTTTCAATTAAATTAACGACAGCGTTTATTTATCTGGTATATTAACGATTATTTATAGGAAAATTCAGTGATAGCTCGTTATTCCTCATAAATTTTACAATTTCACAAGGTATTAAAAGAAAAATATATTATTTCCCTGCAGGTATGGTCATTAAACACCGTAAATCCATATAGAAACATTATTTTGCTTAATATCGCCCACAGGGACGTCACAGGAAGGAATAACTTCCTATTCTCATCATATTTATCTATCTCTCGATAATTTCCCGTGAAATTTGATGCGGACTATCCAGAGATTTATTTTTTTAAATTGTATGCTTTCGTTTTAGGCATTTTGGTGGGACAAAAGTTACTTTTGAATCTTAATCAATGAAGAAACTATTATGATTGCCATTTATTGAAAAATAGAGGTTGCTTACCACGTAAACGTTATTTTGCATAATTTTCTTATGTAGACAATAATTACAGTTACATATAGGATTTAAGAGAACTAACTAAAGTCAACGACGAAATAGAAAAAACAGAGAATCGCTATGAATTAAAAGGTGTTTGAGAGGCTATGGTGGAGGTTGGAGGGTAATAGAATTTGTAACAGATACTCTCAATTTGATAACAGATGATGATACCGACTTAAAACTGTCATGCTTCTTTGACTTTTGCAGTTATCAATCCGGAGAATCTTTCACTCTCTATTCTATTCTCGGGTTCCCTCTTACTAAGGGTTCTAAGGCTGGGAATTAGTGGAAGATGAAAGAATGTGGAATGGAAGCAGATTTATCATAGAGGAGTGATTGGGGTGCGAGGAAGGGGTACACCGAGATAGTCACGGGAGAATGTTGCAGAAGGTACACGTGAGAGAAGAAATATTAGGAGTCTTGAGAACTTGAAACAGTGTATGAGGATAACTGAAGCAAAAGAGACATCGGGTAGTAAAGAGGAAGTTATTAAAGCTGAGTTAGCGTTACACGCCTATCAAGGAGAATGGAAAATGTTTTTTAACTCCAAAGGGAACGGTGTGATGGTTATGTATGAGCCTCTTATTTTGATGCCTTCCACCATCTTATTGATAGTTTTCCTATCCATTCGTCCTTCTTGATTACGGCAGATTGTCACCGCAACATGAGACATGCCCAGTAAAATTTTCTTCTTTTTCGAACCAATTTCTTCATTCGTCTATTATTAGTGTGACTTCGGTTACGCGCTTGGTTTAATTTGTTTCCATCATTCTTCTGATACACCATATTTCCATTGCCTTCGCCATTCTCTTTCATGTTGCTTGTTATTGTTGCTCTTAAAACACTCCCATGTACTTGTTACTTCATTGAAATTAAGCTGTTTATTGACTATTCTCTCGGTAGGATACCCTCCATGTATCATTTTTGTACTCTTGTCGTATCTTGCTTTTTTCGCAGCTATTGATATCGATTCTATGATTTAAAAAACCTGCGCTGTTTACTTAGTTGGCAGTTAACAATCGGAGAGTGAGTTTTAATAGAGCTCTAAGGGGGTGAATTTTTTTCAATGAATTTAAGAGTCGTTTAGGTTCGTGGGTAAATAATCATCGACTTGCTGTGTAAAAAACTTATTTCTCTCTAATGCCTGTGAAGTGCAAAGTCACATCAAGCTATGCCCGAGGACCGTAAGTTTAAGCTCACCCGAAATACCTCCAAAATTAAACCAACTATGGGTAATTCACTCATAAAAAATCATCCTTTGTAACAAAACTGTCTACCATTTGCCTCGTGTCTTTCCTAACGACGGCCACTCCACCCTACTCTGCCCTGTTGGCCCGGGCCGAGGTAGCGACGCAAGTAGTACTTTCTCCCAATGCTTCGTCCCGGAACGCGGGGGAGGGATCAAGCACACATTCAATAGGTTCTCAGGGAAAACGTATTAATTTTACCGTATACGTGGACCCAACTGGGAGAAATATCAGAACTCGTGCGAGTGAACACAAAAAGTGCTTGCCATTGCAGACCCCAGATTCCATTTTGCAAAACACTTCATGGAGAAATCTCATCACTGGGACTTTCAAGTGAATATACTATGATTTCAAAATAGAGTCTAGATGCGTTGCAGCTGTGGGAAATAATCAAGAAGAAAAAGATGAAAACCAAGTAGTTAAACTACATTGAATTTGAATATTACTCCCCCATCCTAGATCCTACCTACCATTTGACCAGAACCCAAAGATGATGCAACAACCCCATTCCCCACCTTATCCCCGCATTCGTTCCTTTATTTCCTCCACTCCCATGACGAACTCCGGTTGGAGGGTGACAGCAGATGACCTGCATTACCCTACTTGCCTTAACCTACCATTGTCTTAACCTTAACCATTGTCTTAACCTACTTGCGTAATTATAAAAACTTATTTGCCTCTTCCATTATAAATAAGCACACATACGCACGATAAACCGGTATTTGGATACTGTACCTAATGATGGCGTTGTAATACACTGGAAAACGAGTTGTAATTGTAAAATTAAGTGGAAAGTACAACATCTGTTAATTTTCACTCTCATACCTGTACATGTATTCATCTGCAAAATTTCGTATCCCTTGCACTTTCCTTTAAGGTAATGTCATTTTCCTTGTGAAGAATCACCTTTTGTTTCAGACAATACAAACAGCTCTCAGCGCTAGGTGTGCATCAGTGAGGGCGTCGAAACCGGGGTGCCTGCGTACAGTTTCTCTATTTTTCTCTCCACTCGGACGTTACCATCTGATTTAATTTCTTCTTTATCTTTCTATATATATTTTTTTCATTCTCATACGCCTAAGAAACTAGGAGTAGATTGGAGAGATAGGAAACAGATTCGAAACATATTTTCGGTACAGAGGGCACAGGTAAGGGTGGCTTACGTAGAATTAGGGTTGACATTTATAGATCGAGGGGTATGACAAGGTTGGCCTTTGTCGTCTTTGCTTATAATGATGTTATGCTGAGAAAATGGTAAAATTAGGTGTGGAAAGAAAAGTAGGAGGACAGCTGATAAAGTCGGATAGTTTCCCAGATGACCTGAAGTTAGTTAGTCGGTAATAGAAGGGATGGCAGGTTTTATTTAGTAGATGAATTAGAACATTAGTGTGTGCAATATGGAACGAAGATGAAACAAAATAATTCAAAAGTAATGAGATTTTTCTAGGACCAAGAAAACGTGGCCGACCACAAAATTAGGAGGGTATGCAAGGGAAAAGGTAGAACACTGTAATTACCTGAGTAGTGCGCTGGAAGAAAATGGGCAAACAGTGTGGATTATATACTTTTGATTTATATTATTGGATTATATGGAGTTTTTATTTCTTTATTATGGAGTAAGTAGAAAAAATATTAGAAGGAGAATAGCTTTAGTGAAGGAGGTATTCACGATGATAGAGGATGAATGACAGGGTCCTGGTGTAAGAAGCTAAAGAAAGGAAAGGCGTAGAGACTAATACTGAGTGTATTTAAGATATATACCAAAAGGTGAGTGTGTGATTGAGTGTACCGTTTTACGGTGCTGAAACATTGACTGAGAAGAAAAGAGGATGAGAATAGGTTGCAGATGTTTGAGATATGGGTGTGGAGGATGATGTAGAAGAGCCGATGGACGGAAAGGAAAGCGAACGAGGAAGTCCTCGACATGGTGGGTGAAGTGAAGAAATTGCTGAAAATTACGAGAAAGCAAAGTAGGTGGCTGGAACAAATGATTGGGCGAGGAGATGGTGAAGTCCGTAATAAAGGGAATGGCGCTGGGTAAGAAGTGGGAGGGAAGAAAAAATAATGGTATTTTTCGGATGCGATGTACAGAGGCCTCTGCCGAGATGAAGAATAAAATAGTGTATGGAAATAGGGGGTATTAGGGGTTGGAAATCCCCCCCGTTATACATGGGGGGTATTACTTCCCCCTTTCAGACACCCCTTCAGGTGGTGGCCCCCCCTTCAGGCGCTTCTAGATACGCCTATGAAGCCAGGTGATAGGGTTTGATCTTGGCATGAGTTCATTTTTAGTGGGAATTGAGGATCATTCCAGCAAGTCTGATTGCGAAGTACTTAAAACAATGGTGGACATTTAAGGGGCGTGAATGTCTTCACATTTATTTTAGGATAGTGGGTATTTCATTTGAAGGAATATCATCTCATTCCTACTTAATTATTACCACCTTTGTGAATGTTTACTGCTATTTTTACTATCACTCCGTGATGATCCTTTTTACTCCAACTAGTCCTTTTTTGGGAATAATTCCTCTATCTTTTCCAAGATTTTAGAAATATTTATCACCGAGAATCTTTAGCTTGCAATATAAGTATTTTTTTAAAGTTTTAATATAAATCTATGTCCGGATCTTCTGGAACATTGAAAAATGTAGCTTGTTACATGGTTGGATCATTTGTTTGGCGTCTCCTCTGCTACATTGAAGTGGCATATATATTCGTCCATTTCTTAGGTCTTATTCATGACACTTTTACTATCCCTTAATAGGTTTAATCAATTTCTTAGGTCTAGATTTCTCTGACATAAAATTCCGATCTCGATACAGAGTCGAATATTTCATCTACGCCCTCAGCTTGTTCATCTAGAATCATGTTTTACAATTTGATGCATCCCTTCGTATTCCTTTCATCTCTCTTTTTTTTCCTTCAGTGAGAATTTTTCCCTTTTCATGATATAACCTTCAGTAAGATATTCGCGTAGTGGGATACTTCATCTTTATCCTGGGGAGATTTTTCCTTATCAAACGACTCTTTATTTTTCCTTAAATTCTGATCAATTAGATATCTGCAACTTATATTTCTCTGCTGATCCTTTGGTTTTTCTTTTTAATTTTCCATTTCATTTTATTCTATCTGATATTTTCTACATGATCCATAGTTTTTGAACTGCTTTTCCACTCCCCTCTTCCCATCTGGGAGATTTCAGCATCTATTCTGTTTTTATGTGTTGCAATTTGTATAAAAGTTGCTTATGGGATTTTCCTTCGACGCCTTTTTTTTGCAGTGTCATCTGGGATTCTTCTACAGTTCAACTTGTGCTCTAGTTTCGGGAGCTATCTTGCAATAAAATTGCGATCACTACAAGTAGTCGTTCTGGGATAGCTCTAGCAAAAATTCACTTGATTGATATATCTCCGTTCCACCTAATAAATATCGATTTGAATCTATTTCTCTCTCTGGCTATTCCCTCATATCTTCTATGACGACCGTTTCCCACTCCAAGTTCGCACTGGATACAAAATTCAAGCTGTTCATTTCCTTTTTTTAATCTCTCTTCCAGTTCATTATTTTCCCCATATCTCTACTGTTTCGCCCTCTCCGTCAACTGCATTCTATTGTCTTAGTTTTTTAAGTCCACATACCTGTTTCTTTATTTTTCCTTTCCATTGGCGCTCGTTATCAGTATCTCCCACTTCATCTTCTATTTCATTATAATCCGATGTCAGAACACGGACGTGGGTTATTAATTCTTTTACTTATTTATTTAATGAGTTAAACGTTTGCCCAACAAAATAATTGCAGGGCAAACAAATACTTGGACCCGTCAATACCTTTATGTATCCATTTCACAAATGTTCTCCAGTAATTTATCTTTTATTCAGGAAAAGATTAGACTTGGTAAAGTATTAGATGTTAATTACTCATTTACCAGCGCTTTGCAATTATATTTTTTCATCTGCAGGACTGTAACTTATTCAGATTACTTATAAGGAATTAATAATTTATATTTGGTACAATATTTCATAAAAAATATATGCTGAAGATATTTACCTCAGTGCATTTGTTTGCATAGAGGGTGTTTATTTCTGTTTGTGTACCTCCTCTTACATTCGATGTGGATTATCTAGTTGTCATTCATTGATTGTTAGTGCTTTTGTTTTCAGTAGTAACAAAGAATTTAAGTGACATCATAAACAAAATATTATTTTTGTAAATGAAAAGAAGTCGAAGTTTATGAATAAAAAGAGGTGGAGGAAACATAACTTCTAAAATTTTCTCTTGCTTGCAACCGAAAACTACTCCATTAATACCCCGGTGGCATTGCTAGCTTTTTACCATGATAATTCAATACCAGGGTATGGATTAGTCATGCGAACGCCCGGTTGGCACCGACCATGGTAACTTTTTCTACCCGTTTAAACCTACCTTATTTATCTATCTACAATAGCTTTTTTCTGATTCCTAGTGACAATGGCTAAGAGATTAATCGTTGTCATCTTCAAGTGACCAGTTGGTGATGAGAAACAAACTTAGTGCACGTTAAAGGTAATAAATACCACTATGATGACTAAAGAGAGGTGCCAATGCAGGTAGAAATCACTAATGGTTTGTGTAGTGGTAATAAACTAGTAAATTACACTTGCATACGTGTACGCACATCCAGAGAAATTTATCTCGTGAATCTTATTCTTAATGTTTCATTACAAAGTATACATATTTTTCCTCATCTATAATCTGTTTGGGGCATGTTTTTCAATTCGATGTTCAGATTTTCCCCAGATTCCAAGATATCTATCATTCTAGCTACCAGCAATGAATTTTTGTTTACAATGCCTTTATTTTGAGATCAGTTGAGTATCATCCCAAATATTGCTTCCGATCAACACAACATGAGAATCTGCACAAATGACTGCAATAATTTAGAAAAACACTCATAACTTATAATAAAGTTCATTCACTGTTCGTTTTTTTCACTTTTTACTTCTTAAAATTGTTATATATGTTAGGCAATTGTCAAATTTCAATTTCCTTTCAATTAAAGTGGGATCTTCTCCCAGAGAAATATACTATCATTCTTTTGACATTTGTATTTTACTCCCAAAAGTTCAGTTTGTGTCAATGAGTAGTCTCAGCATTCCAGAAGTTCCAATGCCACCAGTATCATCGAATCGATTTTGGATATACACATTGTTTATAAGCAATCAAGTCAATTTGTAGCGCTGAAATTTTCACAGGCCCCACGAGCAAAAAAAGCGGTATTCATCTTTTAATTTTTGTATGGCATGGCACATTTAGGCGATGAGGAACGCGATTGGGAATTATTCAATTTACATGCTCTCTATCGAGGATTTTTATATCGAATTTGTGGTGCTCTTCCAATTCTATTCTTTGCGTGAATATTTTGGAAAATGATTCCAAAGCGCTCGAAGATTGAAAGGCTATTTCTTTGAAGATAAAAAAAATCGTTATTTTTTCTATTAGTTATATGCATAATCGTTAGCTCTTGTACGAGTGAAAGTATTGAAAACATATGCATACCAATGGAAGTATGGGCGAGTTTATATTTTTAATTTCAAGTTGTTGATAACTAAGTATCAGGGAAGCATCCCGCATCCCATTCAGTTTTCTCCCATTGGGAACAAAATGGTTGAAATAATGAAAATGGACTAGAATTTTTAAATAATAACTGGAGAAATGTGGTTAAATAAAGAACGTTAGGGATTCGAGGATCTCCTGCTATGGGTGGATAGGTGCGAAAAACGCCACTATGCTCACAATGTCTCGTTAAATCTTCCTAAGTTACTTATATTCACTTTATTATATAACTATATAATTATGCAATTTTATTCCCTCGACATGAAATGTATTGTTTTTAATGTCCTTTCTACAACTGAGAGCAATCCTTTTGAAAAAGTCGCTCATTTGCACGTCTTATTAGTACAATTAACTCATATCATTATGCACCATAATGAGGGGTTATCAGCAAACGGGATAGAACAAAACATCTTCCTTTGTACCATATCTTTGAAAATTGGAACAAATTTTATTCTTCCAGATGAAAGCTGGAAGTAGCTCTTCAGGCTACTTTAACAGGAAACGAAAGGCTTTTTATAGTTGAGCAGCAAATAATTTGTCTCTTTTTTAAATTTCAAAGCATTTTGTTGCTAAGAACGTTGTTTCCTGAAATTTTCATTATTAGGGTCCTCGGAAGCAGAATCTGAGTATTAATTAAACCAAAAGATAGCCTTTTCAGAACCCTAAAGAATCTTTGAAATCAATATACATTAGGGATAATTAATTAGGTTCGCTATACCCGAATGAGAAATGAAAGCAGATGATGCTCGAGGCAGATGAAAAGAAAAGATCAATGAATACATCTAAATACGGCTTCGCTATGTCCAGCGAATAGCTCTTTTTGGATAGGGAACGAACGGGACCTGTAGACTTCTGAGATGTCGGTATTTCGGAGGAAAGAAAGAACACGTTATACTAAGAGGAAGATATTCAAAGAATTTATAATTTTGATTAATAAAGGGAGGAAGCTGGCGGAGGAAATTCATACCGGAGAGAAAAAGTGGATGGAGTAGAGACAGAGAAGTAATGGCGCGTTTTTCTGTGAATTTGAAAGTTGGAGAAGGGAAGAGGAAGGAAATAAGAAATTGAAATCAACACAACCTTAATAGTGGTCAAACTTTTTAAGGGATATGGAAGTCAATAGTACCCGGCCGCTATTTTATACGTTGTCTTGAAGAGTATTCAAAGTGCAGAGCATATAAAAAAAATCATAAGTACACTGCATATTTTCATGCCGACGAATTTTGCACTTATATTATCCCTTAAATTAATTTAGAGTTAAATTTAATTTGCACTAGTTTCAGAAGTTTTATATTAAGAGTGTCTGATTTTCTGTGCACAGACTGTATGACCCGTTATTAGATCTCATTTTTGAGCTTCCAGCTCTTATAACTTTTGAGCTTTATTTTTTCAGTTGGAAGTGTAAAGATTGGCAAACGGAATCGGATAAGTAGTGGTTGAGTGATCAAGTTAGGGGGATGAAGAAAATGGGGTACTCCGTCATCATTCGTAACAGGCAGCTCGAAAAGCTCTTTGATATAATCAGCATCATTGTACTACCGGGAGAATTCTTTATAAAAAATAAGTCAAAATAGACTTAATGTTTCTCAGTGTAACTTTGGTTATACTGCATTTTTAATAAGAAATGAGTAAAACTTTATACAGTCCAATATACACTTATACATTTCAAATTTTATTTTTCCTAGTTTAAAGGCCTTGAAAATGACTTCATAAGTAGATATGGCCGGTGAGTGATTTAAATTAAATTGTGGACTATGCAAAGTTTACTTAATTTCATATGAATATTGGAAAAATAATACTCATTGATAAAGTATATAGAATTATATTACTAAGTTTCGGGGTAGATTCTTTTCAAATATTAAACTAGTCCACCGCGTCTCATTGCAAACAGTTCATTCAACAGAATGTACTTGTGGCTGCAACAATACTTTTATCCATTTTTTTATCAAATTTGTAAGTTAGTGCTCTGGTGAAAACTTCTCGGGTGAAATTCCCGAGTGCGCTATTTGGCGAGGATGTCTCCATTTGATACCTAATATGCGTGTGAGCATGAGCGTAGTATCTGCGTACACATCGAGCACTTTATTATCTACGGGCTTTTTGCCATCAATTCGACGCCATTTGGCGACGGCGGGTTGGGTTATTGGGGCATGGGACTGGGGGATAATGTTAAGGAGAGCTGGGTTGATAGGAGGGACTTTCGTTCGTGGAGTGTGACGGCTGCTTTTTATTGACTAAAACTCAGCAGCGGCGGCGGTTCCGAAGAAGAATATAGCTATTAATATTAATGATTGGATAAGTGAGGGAGGGTTGGGAGGTAGAGACTGTATCATCCATTAAATCGTGCTTCCCATTCCTCTCCGACGATCCTTCTCATCTCGTTTTCCCCTCTCGGCCGTTCCCGCTGACTTCGGATCGATCTGCTCCCACTTCCCTCTCCGACCCCCTACTCTCTCTTTCTCAATCCCAAACCCCTAGTTCGCGGAAAGCTTCCCGTAATGAGCGAATTATAATCATCGCCAACCAGTCTCCCTCTCCGATGGTTTCTGCTCCCTCCCTCCTTGCGCCCCGCTTCGTCCCGGAGTCTCATGAAAGCCGACCGACCGTGAATTCGGTCGAGTTCGTTTGAAAAAGTTTCCTTCTCTCTCAGGGATTCCACCGCCGCCACTCGGAGCCGACGATTCCGAGGTGAAAAACTTCTCGACTCCCGTTGATTTATCGGATCTCTCTCAGCTGGTATTCTCTCTACATTTCTCCACCCTCACCTTCCCGCGACAATGTCTTTAAGTTTGGTTAATATTGAACATGGAATAAGAGCTTAACTTGAGAACATAATGTCCGGTTTGTAAAAATATTAACGGTAAATTAATTTCAGCGTGAAAATGGCGTGTTTCCCAGGCCATTACCGGTATGGAGGGGCTCATGTACAACTCAATGTGAAACTCGTGTTAAGTCACGAAAAGATTACCTTCGGATTTATTTGAATTTGAACTGGCGTGTAATCTTTTACAAGACCATTGTGCCTTTTTTTTAGCTCTCTCTGCCAGCCATTTGTTGAATTTTCGCGTGGATCATGCAGAGGAAAGAAAAATATTTCGTCGCCAATCTTAGTAGAGTAGCTGATTTAAAAAAAACAGGGTTGACACAGATGCTTATCTTTTGTTATCAATTCATCAACAACCAACAGATGTCGTTTAGTCCATGTTGATTATTTTCATGAACGTCCGTTTATAGTTTAGTTCAATTGGCGTTAAGTCTACCAACTCAATAAAAAGTTACTTTTTTCATAAAATGGTCTAAGCGTACCTTAAGCTCAGCTTCAGGCTCCGGAGTATCAAAACTTACCTATAAGAGTACTTCATTCTCTCATTAAGTTCACCAATGGGATTTGTTCTTATATTATTTGTTCTCTTCTTATTCTTATTTGTTCTAGCAGACCTGCTGCCTGCTTTGCAGGCAGTCTTTGTCTGGTGTGCTCTGGAGGTGAACTTGGTGTTTTTCCTTTTTTTGCAATACTCAAGTGGAAGCAGTGGGAAATGTGGCTAAATGAGTTTATATGTTTCCCAAAAAAAAAACATTGAGAATAGTTTTTGAAACATAAGTAAAAATTTTGGAGTAAAAAAGTCATAATATTCATTTTTCTGTGCAATGCTCACTGTAGTTGACTGAGGAGAGTACCATTTTTGAGATACAGTCACTCCGACGATTGGTTAGTCATAGCTAAAAAGATGAGGGCAAAAATTCCGCCTTCTATCACACAGAGTGCTATTGGTTAGTTTTTTGCATAAATTTGCTGTAGTAAAGTTTCCTTTTCTTTATCTTTTTCTAACAACATGCTCTATTAGTCTAAGGAGAGTACCATTTTTGAGATACACAGTCGTCTCTGGTTGATCATCGTGGGTAGGCATGGTTTCGAATCCACATTTAATGCACCAAACCTCATTTCTCTAGCTCAAAACATGAGAGAGAAATTTACAAAATGGATACAGAATGACTGACTGACAGACACGCTACAAATATATATAGAGAAATGAGGTTTGGTGCATTAAATGTGGATTCGAAACCATAAAACCATTATCTATATATATATATATATATATATATATATATATATATATATATATATATATATATATATATATATATATATATATAGATAATGGTTTTATGTTGTTGGGAAAGGCACCAATAGAAATAAAATAAAATTAATATTCTTATTCCTTCAATCGAATTTTGCATTCCGGTCGAATTTCCGAAATGTTTGCTAAACGTAACGATGCTTTTCAATATTGTAGCGTTTTTGAGTCATCGTCCCCCATAACGATCATACTGATTAAGTCGATATTCCATGTATATCCATTAACTCAATGATTCTCTACACTAAATAAGAAACGAGTGGTGTATTACAATGTATTAGTGTTGATTTTTTTCCTTCCCGTTGATATTCAACGGCCACCTTCTCTAATGATCATCAATGCCAGTTTTACGCTATAACACTTTCATCAAAAGATGTTTTTGAAAATTTCCTTTACTTAAAAACTCTTTAAGCTTGGAATCGTGCTAACTTTGGGCATTTTCACTTAGGCTCTTTCAAATGCTCGTCCCGTTTTCATTTTTTCGTATTTCATGTATTTTTCTCTTTGATGGGTACATATTTATCGTAGACTAGCTGAAGGTACCCGTTGAAATTCAACGGGTGTGAAAAACATTGAGCATATTTTATAAGAAAACCACAAAGCCTGAAGAACACTGTCAGCGTGATCATTGGAGGATTTCGTTTCCTATCTTGTATGTTGTGATCGTGGTAATTCGTTCGTTTTCCATTTCGTGCGCGGAGAGTTGAATGATTGTCTTACCTCTTTAATGCACGGGAAACCCAATAATGGGCCACGAAGACTCATTACTACTTAATAAATAGCACCTAGGTTAATAGATGGTCACATCATCCCACCGGTTCTCTTGAGCCGTTTTTTAAGTGATTAACAGCTTGATCGCTTCCTTTGTGTACATAAATATATTTCCATTCAATGACTTAATTTAGTTGCGCAATTCAACGTTGATATGTGCGTTGAGTATCTTAATCAGGATTGGAGAGTAGGGTACAATCCAGAGGTGGGCAACGTCGAAAGGAGAATTTCCAGCCGCTGCCATGTTTATTTGACCTATGAATCCTACATCACCCGGACTGCGCCTTCGGATAAAGGGCAGCCATAATCATTGGTTTTAGTTGTTAAATACAAAATCTATGGTGATTTTTAGTGCACTTGTCGATTTTCATACACGGATGTCGTTCATTGCGCAGAAGTTCCGTTCTTCTTTCGGGTGAGAAGCATGTAGTGACATCATTATAGTTTTCGCCATCTTAAAACAGAGTAAAGTTTCGTAACAGATGGATCTATATTTGAACCAGATTTAAAGGTTGCTACCCGTACGTAGGTTAGGTTAGGATGATATTTGTGCGGTTCTTAGCGTAATCCGAGAAACACCACTTGGATACACTCATGGGATCGCTGGTGGACATGTCTTTGAGAATCCAAGTCTAACCTTTGTCGATTTTCATGCAAGAACTCATTTTCTTCCAATGAAGACATACCTCATTCTTAAGAAGATTAATTCGAAAGGTTACTCTTTTTTCTGTTAGGGATGTTGATGGCTGTATTTTTAAGTCCAAGGAGGAGAATCACAGCGGCAAGTGAGAGACTCGAATAGGCAACTCGATGATTGAGTGAATGTAAGTTAACTGCATTTTAACACGTTTAAGTATATATAAATAACTCGTAAAGTTTATTTGGGAATTGGTCTAAAAACAATTTGCAATCGTAATTAGAGGCAGACGGTTCCACTACGTATAATACATGTGAGTATTGAACAATAATAAACGACGCCGTGATTGTTGTAGCAACAGAGGCATTATTAACATTATTAGTCGCTGCACGTAAATATTCTTCCACGTTTAATTCCTATATGTGTATCGTTTACTACATAAGTGTTCTCTCGTATGCAGTTCCCCTACTTTGAGAATAGACATTGAAGAGTATACTTGTTGTAAATATGCATTGAAATTATCAATTACCCCCCGAAGCAATCTATCATGGGGCCCTTGGGAATCTGGGCCCTTCTTATACAAATTTTCTATTTACGTGCTATCATGGGCCGGCAGGAAAAATTAAATGCCAGATGCATGAATATCCTTGAAATTCAAATCTCTGGTTGTCAAGGAAATATGCTATTGTTGATTTCAGAGAAAAATGTGAGATATTCAGCTGAAAACATGATATTCAGACAATTACGAAGCATAAAAGAAAATTGATTGAAAGAATTAGAAACTTTATTTTTTCAGCCATCCGTTAAAAAAAATTTCATCCCTCTATCTTGAGTGTAAGTAATTTTAAAAAGCAAAAAATGAAACCACTGCAACGAACCCAATGCTTATCATGGACCACCAGGGACCACCAGGGGGGGGCCTTTGGTGGCCCTGAGGGATTTTTAATATAGCCTATGTTCAACCCATATACATTTTATCTCTACATCCAAAATTTCAGCACAATCGGTTCTGGAGTTTTTCCGTGATTGAGCAATAGACAGACAGACAGACACCTTTCAATTTTTATATATTAGTATGATGATGTAGCTATTAATTAAATTATGTAGGCATTATGTAGATATTAATTAAATATTGTAGTTATTAATTAATTTGCCGAATTTCTTCGGCTTTCATTATAAAATCTTGAAACTTCAATTCATAATGTCGTAGGGACTACTATGATCTCTCGCCAACCATCTCAATTAAAAGTGACTCTATGTGAAATAGTTTGCCGAATGTTGAGGATATTGGGTCTAGCCACGGTATTACACTGTGGTATTACTTTTACGGAGTCACCCGCAAGTGTACAAGTATGAAATTCCTCAAAGGAAAAATAATTCCCCTTGACCGGGACACGAACCCGGATCTCTCGATATTGCCGAGTGCTTTAGCAGGTTAAGTTACCGAGACCCGACAGCTTAGTGCCGGTCTAGGCGAATGATTTTCCTTCTGAAGAATTTTGCAAAATAGTTCAGTTTGCTTCTGTATTTCACTTTATCTGCCTAGGTTGCTTCTTTTTAGTCATTATCAGAAAAATTATTATCCAGCATTAATACATAACTTCAAATCGTTTTAAGAATTTTAAAATTCCACTGAATAATGATATATCAAATCAGCATGTTTCGCTACATTGTAGAATCTTCAGCATCCTGTAGTTCCGAATGGAATTTGGTTGACGGTGGGATTCCAGTATAGGGTTCCACATTAACGAAATAACTTAAAAGATTGACGAAAGCAGTCCCCTACGTTATTTTCTCTTCGTTCGTTTTGTGCTCTATTTAACTCACTTGCTTAAGTTTTTTCGTCTAAAGTTACTTTCTCCAGTAATGTCCTCATGTTAAGTAATGCTCTCACGTGAACCGGCCTTTATTTTTATTTTATCTCTTTCTTTCAAAGCCTTCAATTTTAATCTTTCCCTTAGAAGGAGGAGCTTGGATGAGTGCACATGTGGTCCCACGGTTGCTATGCAGGGGGGCTCCTTTCACGGGGAAGATCATAAGAATTCCTTTCGGCGACTGTGTCCATTCCGATAATAACAGCGCGGTGTCACCAAATACGACAATCAGTGATGAATAAATCGTCTAACTGAACGTCTCGAGTTAATCGTCTGGTTACGCGTGTACGTTGAATGAATGGATTAGAGTAATGAACGAATTACGGTGCCTTAACTTACGGGAAAATTACCAAACACGTGTAGTTGCCCATGTGAGAACGTCTGTCTGCAGCTGACAAATTATGCTGACAAATCTTCTGAACGGATATTTAAATTTGTATAAGGTTTTCAAAGAAAGGAATAAAGGTTTCTATCTATTTTCTTTGTTTTGTTTGAAGTTATCAGATTTTTTTACAGCAGAAAGTTTCAGATTTTCATATTTTCATCTTTTGACGAGCATTGCCAGAATCGCTTCTTTTGGTTATATCCTCCAATTTCATTATTTAAGAAACTTCTTCTTTCAATAGTAGCTTTTATTCGTGTGAAACTGGGCTTTATATCTTCAATGAGTAGTAGTAAGTGATTTTCAACAAAGTGGCACTCAAGATATGGGCACTGTTTTAAAATTTGTGATATGAAACAACTGCGATTTTTAAATGACAGCTGTTCTCTAAATACGCAATTTTTAGGTTCTCAGGAGGTAAATTCAAAACTAAAATTAAAATTTTAATCTAGTAATTTAAATAAGATATAGATCTTTTATTTCTCCAACAAACAGCTACATCTATATGTTCTTTACAATATCTTGTATTTTAACGTCGATAGTAGATGTTTAAGTAGTTAAAAATTCTTAATCTTGAGAAATATTAAATATTTTCACGGGATACTGTTCATACAAATCAGAACTTCTATATATAAGTACATATCACAAAGTATCAAAATAATATTTGACAATTGCATTTAATATGAATCTTACAGTTCTGTTCTAGTCTAAACTGATGATCCGAATGTAATCCCGGAGATGCAATGTAATGATAAATATTTCCTAGGTGTCTACCATTTTAGAGATAAAGAAAATGAAGGGATGTCAAATGTTTTCTTTCTTCATCTCGCTGGCGGCTCTTGAGTTCTTAAGATTTTTCGCCGACGCTCACTCCATTTTAAGACCTTCCTTAAAATCCGGGACGTCACGTTCGGTGAGACAGTGAGGAAGCGATGCCTCGAGGGGGCGGTCCCTCAAAAGGGATTGCCCAAAGTTGTCAACGTCGCATAAATTAAAGAGGCGTTACATTATCATGTGCCAAGTGGCAAAATCTCCCGCCCGTCACCTCCCATACACCAAGTCCTGGATTCTTGGACACCATTGTCCTCCAAAGCCGCCTCCATTATGCAAAGTCATGTGCAAAGTCATTGCACGTTTAAAAACTGAATGCCATCACCATTTTAATATGAGGCTTGAATTATAAAGTCTAAATTTTCTGGATCATGAATATCATTTTTCACTCTTTCACCTGTCAAAGAGAAACGAATCAAAGATGTATTTAGTTCAACTTCTGAGCAGCGGTTTCGTAATTTGAGGCATAAAATCACGTTTTGAGTGTGATAATAAGTGGAAATTAGCGTATATCCCTAATCATTATCTATTTATGTTATTATGTATTAAGTTATTATGTTTGAAATAGTTTATATATTTTATGATGGTTTTTTATAATGAAAATAAATTTCTCGGTACTCTAGCAGCCTTTAGGGCAATCAATGATGCAAATTAAAACCAATTAATGTTTCTCCGTTCTGAAGATATAATTTGTGGGCTAAGTTGTGTCAAAAAATATGTTAGGATAAATTAGGAGGTAAATAAATTTGGTGTCATTAATAAATGAAGTTAAATGTGCACTTGCTATTGAGTAATCTTTAGTCATTCTTTCTATCTGAAAAGGGTCTCTGTAACAACAATCATTCGTGACTTAATTTATCAGAGCAATCTTTCCTCTCTTAAGCCTGTTTTGGTGACTCAACTCCCATTCATTCCCTCAGCTTGGTCAAACAAACGGAGGGTTGGCACGTACCTTAATTTCCATAATCCCACTCTCACCCGTAAGTTGTAAAATTGCATTCACTGAGTAAGCATTCGCCAAGGAAAGGGAATTAAAGATGTTATGATGGTAACCTCCAGACAGGAATGTAAAGAAAATATTACTTAAAATGATAATATGGAGCGTTGCGTAGTATGATCTTGAAACGTGATCACTGCTGAAAGAAGGTGAATTAAGACTAAAACTCTCTAAGGTTTTAAGATATGGATGTGTAAAGGAAATGAATGAGTATGCTCAATGATGAGGGAGATAAACAGGAAAGTGTTAGAAATAACAGAGGAATGGATGAATTTTCCAAAAAAGACGAGGACAAGTCAAGGGAGCAGAAGGTGTAGAGAGGAAGATGGGAAAGAGGCAGTAAAAGAAAAGGACGCAATCGATATTTATGTGTGGAACACTGATATTTCCCTGTAATAGGCTAAATAGAGGCGGAGACTCTCCTAAAACGTACTTGTAAATTCGTAGGCTACCATATCATACATGGATCCGCATTTTATTGCGATGATTATTTTCACTCATGCCTCACTCTACCTATCTCTACCACTCTTTCCAGTGCGCTTGACCTACGTCATGTAGTTGAAGTTCGTTTTTCCTCGTTCAACTGAGTATTTTTATGTACGCACAGTTTCTTTTGTGGATTAAAAACTTAACTGAACGCTAAAAGTGGCATAATACTGTTTTTAAAGCAATTTTAGATTTATGTTTGAATTCATCACCAACGGTCATGGTACGGTCAACGGTCATATTGGTACATTTACATATCGTACATATTGGTTTTCTGTAGCTTTTCGCTGCAGTCTCCTGTCCACTCTGCGGTATATTTCAAAGAAGAGTCTTCATTTTAACGTTCCTTTGGTTTTACTGGTGTATTTCATCCAGGATCTTCTTCGGCAATTCTTCCCGTTCATTTTTCCTTTAAGTAAGGCTTTCAAAACACTGTTCAGTTTCAGAATGTGCCCATTATGTTTGCCTCTCCTAATTTTTTGTTAAATCTATTTTATCTCCTACTCTCTATGACATATTCATTGTTGCTTCTTTCCAAAAAGTTTTTCTTTATCATTCTTCAAGAACGTAACATATAATGGTTCCAGCCTTATTTTTTGACATGATTGGAAAGGATTGTATTTTTATAAATTGTACTGATGAACTTATTGTGTGCTATGTTGCTATTGATAGCGTACCATCATTTAACTAGAACTACCGCATTTTTCCTTATTTTTAACAATGCAGTTGTTAGTTTCTTTTTTAATTGTATGTAACCATTTCGTTTATGTTCCAAGAGACTTTATATCTTAAAACAATAGAACCTTTGTCTTATCTTATCTCAAGATTTTTCTTATTTTTACTACGCTTGTCGCCGATTTACTTTTTTTACTTGATACCGTAAATCCCTTGAGTTATGCCGTAAATCCCTTAAATGAGTTGTACAAATAAGAAATATTTTTAGAAATGTACAATTTTTTTATTCCAGTTATGGATTCTAAGTACTTCCGCCTAGTTTATCATGATGTGGTATAAAGTTTCTACTTTGTTCTGCTGCAGTTATCGTTCAAGCCATGTTAAAATGTAATGTATTTTCATTGACGGTTTTACTACTGCATTTGTAAGACTTATCTTGAAAAGCGTCGACCGAGTGCACCGAGCTCGTGCATGCTTTGATGTGCCGTGGGCGTGGAGGAGGAAGCGATGGATTAAGGCCCCGCTCATCTCTTTGGGGAGGGGGGCCCTTACGCCCCCCCCCCCCCACTCACATCGGTTCGGCTGTCTCTGAGGTCGCTCGATCCTGACACCCGCAGCTGGACGGGAATGCTCGTGGACGACTAGATTTATCCGGACATGAGGGCCTGGGTACCTGCGGCCATCTCCAGGCGTCTACGGTGACGGTTTATTATTTCCCATAGGGCAACCGTGCCGCTAGCAGGTGCCTACGTCAAGACCGCCTCTAGAATAATCGAAAAAAGAAAACTTTGGAATTCCTCCACTGCACTGTGAACTCTTTCCAACAGAGAAAATAAACTTTTTCAAGAACTCTAAGGTCCTTTTAGGTCCATGGTCATTTTAAATATTGTCCTCTTCGAATCACTTCAGGCTCTATCCTTAATCATCTATTGGAAAATTGCAGTAATTTGGGTGTCATTTTGGTGTTTCCACAGTAGAGAGGGAATTGGAATTTAATTTGACACAGTTTGAACGCTTAACCTCATATCCCGATATAGAGAACATTTCTATCATTACTTAAGGAATGCTACTAACGATCGTTAATAGATGCCTATTTCCTAAAAATGCCCTAGTGACCTTATTCACGTGAAGCGAGAGAGCAGTTTAACTCCGTTCTACATTTATTTTATCTGTCGTTTTTCGTATTAGTTTGTCGAGTTTATAATGCTTTAAATTTGTTTTCCATGTACGTCTGCCAACCTCTCATTAATGAATCTTATCAAAGGGCTCATACAACTCTTTCGGCATTCCTTCTTTTCGCAAGTTTTTTCAGCCAGCTATATGGGCAAGTTTTTCATAAGCTTAATATTTACCTGTGTGTTTTTGCCTTGCTCTGTTCTAAACTCCACTGGTTATTCTATAACTCCAATCCATCTTCATATTTCATGTCACTAATCCGCGAGTAGGACTGTTCCAAATACATTTCCTTGATTAAGATTTATTTTTCGATACCGACCTTTATTTTGATGTAGCTGATAGATATGATAAATAGTATTAATTCTAGTTTGTACTGATTTTCTTCTTTATTACCTTCATAGCCAGATGTTTCCAGATGACACAAGTTCTCAGATGGTAAATTTTTCTATGACTTTATTTCTGTTAATTTTGAGCTCGCCATCAGTTTTTAATTTCCTCACATTTGTTCAGAAAATAACTTAAATACTATTAAAAATACTGATTCATTTTATCGATTAGGTAGCTGTATCTGTGATTGAATGGTTGATACCTTGGCCAGAAATTTAAGGATAAGGTCCCAATCCAAGGCCTATGAAGGACTGAGGTGATTTCTTAGGTGTACCCATGCAATGATTAATGCTTTTGACCACGCACTGGAGATAGATATGACTTTTCAAGCCTAGCCTTGGATTTACTATGGCATTTTAGAGGGCTTTTATAGACATATGCCAGTTATGGAAGCGCCCTTCATTATTTGTCCATTTAGTACCCATCTAGGTCAAAGGGCTATGGCCTTTTGCCTTCATCATAATCGTGTACACCAATTTGTTAGTGGATTGAATTGTGTAATGTGATTTCGGAGTTGATAGCGGGTAAAATTTACTCCCACATGTGCAATCTGGTGTCCATTAGGAGTAATAGGAGTAGAAGTGGATTGCTGATTGACCCCGCGAGCTTCGTAATTCGTACCTAAACGATATTTCGGGAGCCTCAAATCATGCAAATTAGATCAGAAGTACTCATGGGCAGATGACTCTGTAATTCGGAGGAGCCTGCAGTAGAGCTGAATTATTTCGTAGGAAAGCCTGATTACGGACAGTATTAAATATGAATCATTCGTATTTTTGGCATCTAGGTAAAATTGCTTTCGACGGGTACATTGTAAGCTATAAAAAAGAAAGCTTTGGCCTATTTATGTGAATATAAATATGGAATAAAATATAAAGGATGGGGCCTTGTCAAGTTTTAGCTATCAAACTTCATGGAATGGTCGTAGTTTTCGAAAAAGGTAGCCGTACCATTTCCGTTATGCATTGTTATTTTAATCCGTCGTCTACTCATTAGATGATTTTTTAAATGTCCACGTAAATTCTTGCAAAACGCTGTAATCCTTTCTGCTTATTTACCGATTGGCACATGCTGTTTCACTCTTCAAGTTGATATGGTTTTTCACCTCCATCCAAAATTCCTATTCTTTCACTTCCTTCTACATTTTTTTCTTGTTGTTTCGATTTGGTGAGGAATAGGATAACTGAGGATATTTTCGCCATTAGAGATGATGGTGGTTAGGCTGATATGGGTACGATTGATTGGGGATTGGAGAAAAGAGTGGTAGAAATGAGGTGTCGGTGTTAGTCGTAAGGCGTCTATATGTCCAAACTTTTAATTCGCATTATAAGGCTGGAGTTTGGTAATTAGCATCTAAGTAGGGTTCGGTATTCCATGGATAAACATACTTTTTCGGGAAAATGAACACGGATCCACATATTTGGGAACCAGTTCTCTAGCTACCATGCCACACGTAGTTCTGATCGCGCCGAAGGCGCGTAGATTTTATCGTTCCGGTGAGTGCGAGACTCACCCCTGGTTTGTGGAAGGTCGTGATTTTGTGTCTCCTTAAAATTCTGGAGATCTTGCCGGAGGGCCGTGTTGAGGCCTTGCCGTGCCTTTCCGAGGGCCGTGTCGGACCTCGAAACGTTGGAGACTATGGACCATCTCACCCGGCTGGAAACCCGAGAAGCCCTAATTCATGTATTTTCCTTTTTCAATTTCCTGTTTAATATTTTCAAGCTTCCCGGCCCTCATCATGGTCCTTACGTTCCATGTTCCTATTTTTACCACTGTTTTCCTCCTCATCTTTCTTCTTCTTCTCCCTCCTATCCCTTGTTTCCGCCGATTATGATACTGTGCAAGGATTTCGTGTGATGACGACCGCGGAGACCTTGCCTCCTCCGGTGCCGGGCACGACACCCGCCATAGTGGGCGGCGTCCCGTAGTTGCCAGGAATCAATTCTCTGTGGATGACTTTCATATTCTAGGAAGTGATAGTTGAGAGGTATTCCCACGCCACTCAACGGTATTTTTAACGTGGCACCATCACGGAACTAGGTTTCGTCTGGCTCCTACCCTTCGACCTATCTGGCATGGGTGGCCCTACCAGGAGCAATAGTACTTGCTCCTGCCAGTCCAGCTCTAGGGGTCATTTGAACGCACATGCCCTTCCACCACATCAAGGTCGTAGTTCAAGGAAGAGACCGGTGCCGATAACGGAGGTAATTCGGGAAGATATGTGGCATTAAAAAATTGTAGTATTATATAAAACATTACAATTGATGGGTATAACATGGCTCCAACTCGCTTAAATGCTAGGCAGTAAATTTTGTCCCGTATAAAAATGTTTACTCACTATCTTCCTCATGAACTGGATTGGTCAGTTTTGGTTGCGTTGTCCGTTCTTTCTCAATCCAGAGCTTTATTTTTAGAGAAGTGTGCAGCTTTTCTTTGTATTTTGAATATTACGCGCATCAAGTCTTTTCTGTGCAGGGTCCCAAGCGCTTGCGGTGTACTGAAGAAACAGAAACATGCGTAAGTCAAAAAAAATACAAGCTTCACGCGAAAAAAAACATAATTCATTAAAAATAAGATTGTTTTTGAAACTCCGAATAATAGCTACCATGTTAGCTCATTGCATTTATGAGAATGTACAGGTTATTTAATTCATTCAATTTTGGGTTTTCTGAGGAAAGCGCTCCACACTTTTATTTTTATTGACATACGCATGTATATACTGTGATTGCTCGTAGTACTGTGACTATTTACAAAAATTATTTCCTCCTTTTGAGTGTAATTTTTTTAAAAGGTGTTTTTATTGTTTTTAAAAACATAATATAATTTTCTACCTTTTAGTCTTCGTCTCAATAAATATTGTAGTTATTTATTCTAACCTCAAGTGAAATTAATAAAATTGAATTAAAACGCATGTCATTTTAAATTTTAAAGAAATTTCATAAATAGGGTCATTACTTGTTTCGATGTATTCATAATTTGCGAATGAAAATAATTACAAATATATAAAATGACGTCTTTAGTATCATAGTTAAATAATGATGATCGAAGGTATTATGTTGTTAAAAGTCATTTAAGTACGGGTTGCGAAAGTTAAATTCCCTTTAATGTAGCCTTTACAGCCTGCATAGCGTATTGCAAGGTTCGGTAACAATAAAAAACATCCCCTGGCAACGAAGGTGAAGAAAGCTTTAAATTTGCATAAATATTTCACACAAAGATCAAATTTTTCATTTATTCGATAGGTAGAGGAAAAATGACTGATAACATTGTAGATAATAAAATGTATTGCCTTCATTTTGGTCCAAGTACCAAACACCTAGCTTAATTATTTCATATTTAATGAGCAATAGAAACATTTTATATGTGGAAAAAATGTTTGCTTTTCCCATTTATTCCCATTAAAACACGATGCCCGTTCTGTGATCGATCCAAGGATAAAATATACAAAATATATTAACTGATTATTACATTTTCATCCGGAATACGTCTCTCGGCCAAATTTCAGAGCAATTTCTGGTCAGGAAGTGTGTTGAAATTTTGTTAAAAATGTTGTCCCTAACCCATAGACAGGTAGTTGAAGCTATTCAAAAAAGCGTTTAAAAATAGAACATTGATAAATACTAGACCATAATGTAATGATTTTTGCTTGTCACATTTTCTTCTTTACTTGCCGCCAGATGTTATCAACATCATTGCTTGGGGACTCGTGTGAATGCCAGTTTATTAAAGCCGCAATGTTAACAATTATTCAACCCGTAGTGCATAGTACAAACGACTTTCCCGTATCCCACTCATCCTGTCCTAATTACCAAACCATCCTTCAGGGTGGGAAATGGCCCCAGCCTTGCAAGTCTTTTCCCAACAATGGCCACCGACCCACCCACTTCTCCCCCTCCTCCAGGGTGCGGTCGCGCCCCCCAAGTCTTTTTCCCCGGACGCGCAGTAGTCCCGAGGCACATCAACAGCCCATTTCCAGCTTTCCGCTCAATCATGGGCGAGAAAATTGCCAAGGTTCGGCGAGCGCTTATGAGCTTGTCGACGGGAGAAGTTCCGTTTTTCTTCCCTAGGGTCCCCTCCCACTCATTCTCTCCCTCCCGGGACCGAGACGCCATCTAAACCCCCGGGTTTAGGCCTGCGCGATATAGCGATGCATTGACTGCGATATACGATTTACTCGAGATATTGTGTTGCGATATCTCTCATGTTCATGCGGCTTAACACGTAGAAATTGACTTCCATGGAGGTAGCGAGCGTAGCGATATCTCGAATGGTATCGCTACTTGCAGGCCATCGTTCTGCTTACACATTGCTTTCGGCTTTACGCATTCAAAAGAATTGCGGTCTTAAAAAGGCGTAACTATCCAGTATATAATCTCAAAATTATTATATCCTTTCGGTTTATTTTTAAGTGTTTGTGACCAATGAAATGCTGCAGCCCACATGTTCAAACCTCCACTTTTTTGTTATTTATAAAATAGCAGAAGATGCGCATTATATACCTATGCATGCGCAAGAACGACGGGCGATGTTCTGCTTTGAATTGAAATCATTGAAATCGTATTGAAACAGACCCTGCGGAAACTAAAATTGTATAATAATACTAAAATTATAAAGGATTTAAGGTTTTCCCGGCGAATTATATAAGTGATGGTTTTTATGGTTTCAATGGAGCATCTGTGGCTATATATAACCGCCAGCATCCTCGCTCGACTCATTATCCTGATGACGACGGCTGAGTCAATCATCGAAACGTTGATCCATTTTAATAATCTTACCCGCTGTGAAACCCGAGAAACCTTCACTTGAATAGTAAAACTAATGAACAATTGTAATACAGAATTTTTGTGCAATTTCCACAATACAGTTTAGCGTAACAATAGTTTATTACATTTGAATGTTATTTTTCTTTTAACGAATGTACGAATGGTCAAAATACAACTGTACGCACATTCTTATTTTATCCCATATACATAATAATCTACCCAACAGTTTGAAAAAAATATAATAAGCACTTTCAAATTCCAAATAAAGAACTACGTATGAAAAAATCCATATTACCCACCGTTAGAATACCTCAATAAGGGAAATAGCTAATTAGAATCATTCATATTTCTTACCGTATTCTCATGACTACTGTAAATAATAACGTGACATTAGTGTGCTGCTGGCTGGCAAAAAGAAGTCTATTTTTCTGCTGGCAAAAAGAAGTCTATTTTTCTTGCAAGTGGGAACCGCGGTCGATCGACCCCTACTACCAAAGAGGTCGATGCTTACAGATCGAAGTGTCACATGTGTGCGACAAGGTTACTTTCAAAGATGAAACTTCCACGAACATAGCCGCCTTATTGTATGTAAAGCATTCGATATGAGAACGGTTAGAAAAAAGCAATTGACAGAAGTGAAGAAAGTGCAATATGCGATTTTGGATTAAATATGAAGCAATAAGCGGTGTTAACCTGTATGACGTGAACGCAAAGCTTTTGCGGTGAAGCGAAACGTAAAATCCAGGGCTCCAACGTAAAATCCATACCTGCCAACATGCAATGGAATCCTTGAGTTGCCGTTAAATACCGGTCGCATATTACGTTTCCAATATATATTCTTGAGAATTATGATACGCTCGTATGACATGCCAAGTAGGTATAATGCATGATATAAATGCGAAGAAAGATTTCGTTCCGAGATATCCCACTGGGCAAGGCTCTTCATTTTCCGGCATTTTGATAAAATACTCCTTCATTTTCTTCAGAGAAAGGAGATAGCCCACCCTTGAAGACGATAAGAAATATTTCATCGAAACGTCGAGAGAATTGAAATACCTTACCCGGTGGAAAGCTCAAGAAAGGTTAATGCTGATAGAAATGCGATTTTATTATTATTATTTTTAAAGTAGTAAAAGTTTCTTGAATACATTTCAATCCTCGGACTTTGAAATTAATGATGGTCTGAACGCTAGGTGCTTTTGAGGAAGTCGACAAAAATCGGTGCTCACAAAATATACCTCTGAGTAAGCCTCCAAAAGAAAATCTAGCCATTTTATAAGTAGTAACTGGCTGATAAACGGTGGATCTAGATAGACATATGTAGGTGTTTACCTTACCTTATAATATTCAAAGCACAGCGGGACTAGTCGCGTCACTACCTTGAATGGATTCACTCATTGAGGAAATTCGCGTATGTTCGAAATTCCCACGAAAATACTCCTTTGCCTTGAATTTGATCTTACATCCCTGGTATTCGCGCCGAGTGCTTTCAAATTTTATTTTACTCAGCTATATTTTCTTCTTACTCAGAAGAGAAGGAAACCATGTGGCAAACTCTGAGGAAGAAAAGATCGAGATGGATTGGACTCACATTAAGATGCAATGATTGCGACTCAGAAGGAACACGATAGAAGGAAGAATTGAGGGGAAAGCCCCGGGAGGAAGACCCGGGGATAGTAAATACGTTTGCTAGATAAAACGGGACGTGAAACAGAAGAGCTATCGGAACATGACGTAGTAAGCATGGGAACGGGAAGAGTGGAGGGCTGCGGTCAATCAATCAATCAATATTTGGAATGAACGACAAATGAAGATGTGATATCATGCGATTTAATGCGACGTGCCAGTGATTCCAAACCTTTTCTGATTTGTGGTCACCCATTTCAAAAAAATGTAGCATTTAAATTCTTAAAAATGTTTGTTATTTATATTTTTGCTGCTATTTCAAACTTACACCATTATTGAGCTTATTTCGCTTACCCCTAAGCCACGTCAAACTAAACCCTTTAGGGCAGTGCTTCCCAAACGAGTTGCCACGACGCACTGGTGTCCCGTAAAAGGACTGAAGATGTGCCGAAAAATAATTTAGCCACAAAGTTTTGGAATGGTAACGCTTTTGGAGAAAAAGCGATGCATCTTTAGTTATTTTGCTTGCATTTTTTTGTGATTTCCACGCTTTGGGTCGCATTTAAAATGTGCATATTTTCTCGCAAACCTGTTTTTAGCTTCCATTACTTCCTCGCATTTTTCGTCTGCGACTAAATACTTCATTTCTATGCCCCTTTTTCGACTCATCAGTCACGGGGTTATTGCTTGAATGATCTGTTTTTCAAGAGAGTATAATTTTCTGTAATAGCTGAGCGCGAGTGGATGTTCAGTATTTCGTAAATGTGACTGAATGCGAAGACAATAAAAACATGTGTCTAGTTGCTTGTTTATGTATTATTATGCAAACATACTTTAATAAGAGATCTCCATTGAACGCCTAGCGTATAACAGAATAGATGAATCATGTTTATAGTAAAGCGTTCCCTCAGTGTGTGCTTTGAAAAAATATTAGGCGTGTAAAATGTGCCGTGACGTGAAAAGGGTTGGGAAGCATTCCCTTAGAGCACCCACATCACAGTTCGGCATCCGCTGCGATATGAAATGTATCTCGTCTCTCGAAATTTCTATATCGCGATGCGATACTGATATTCGAATATCTTACAGCCCTGTTCTACTCTGTCATACAGTGTCCTGATTCCGGAGATAGGGGTTTCCATTCGTTCCACTCCCCCAATCGCGCCTGTTCCCGCCTCCGACACCCTGCCCTTTTTCAACCGTGGTGCTCTGGACGCCACCATGCCCAGCGCCCAGTGCCCTTAGGGCTAAGGGCAAACGCTCCAACCCTTCTCGTCTCGTCCTCCCCTGCCCGGCTCCCATAGCGCCACACCCTTGCTGATTTGCCCCCGGGCTCCGAATCCTGGCCACATCGACTCACCCTCCCCCGTTCTCTTTACTCACAGCTCCCTCTTCCCCCCACTCTTCAATGGCGCCCAACCTCGCCCAGTTCGACCTTTTGTCTCTCCCGCTCCATCCACACGCAAACGATCCCTTTTCCCCCCAATTCTACCCTCACGTTCGCTCGGCAGGGATTTTTCTTCCCTACGCCGGTCACGTCTGCTCTTTTTTCCTCGGACCTCTTTATTACTTTCTCCATCTATATTTATACACGCCGTATGGAGAAAGTATTGTTTTCACGGTGTGGGAAAGAGAGAGAGAGAGAGAGAGAGAGAGAGAGAGAGAGAGAGAGTGGGTGGGTACCAAACGAGATTCGGTCAGAGATTAAGTTTTGGCGTTGGGTTATCGTAGGCGCTGATTAGTGTTTTCGGCAATCCACCGGTGAGGATCAGCTTAGCCTGCTCCTCGAGGGCCAGGAATCCGTGATGAGACTTTTATTCTAACACAAATTGCTCAGGCGCATACGCAGAACAATTATTCATGTTCCTATGAAACTCCACTAAGTACATGCATCAATGATATGCATGATGAAATCGTCGTTGGATAATATTTGTATGGGCATGCGGCGTTAGAAATAATTATATTTGGCCATACCTTTGGAGAGATGTCACATTAATCTTGCATACCGTAAAGTAATGGCTAGTTCAAGGAACAGAGGAAAAAGTGGCAATGAAGTTAATTCAAGAGGCATACACTGCTCAATTACATTCTACCAGGATGCGGAAAGATAACACAAGACTTTGCGTTCCTCAGTTCGATACTTATAGGCTAGATTATTTATATATGGTGGTCACTATACCTGCTAGTGCTTGCGAAACCATGGTCATAATTCTTTTCTTAATAATTGAGGAAACGGTTTAAGGCTCTATTTTGTGGAAGCTATCCCTCCCGTCTCTTCCCTTGCATTACAACCTTGTCGTGGTGGAAGGGCTTGCGTGCTCCGATAACCCCTAGAGTTGCACTGGCGGGAACAATGCTCCTGGTAGGCTCACCCATGCCAGATTGGTCGAAGGTTAGGAGACAGACGAATGGTAGTCCGCGCAGCGTCTGTACCTCAGTAAGGCGGCTGCAAAAGTTGTCTGACCCCAGTGGGGCGGCCTCTGAAGTGATGGTGTCACGTAAAAAACGCTATTGAATAAGGCCACGGAATACTATCTCAATTAAAACAAAAACCTTGAAATTAAGGACAGTTCTAAAATTATAATGAATCCTGGCAACTACGGGACTCGGCCGAGAGAGTCGGGTGTTGTGCCCGGCAGCGGTGGGAGCAAGGCCCTTGCGGTCGTCATCACAAAAAACCCTTGCTCAGAAAATGCAGCAACAGAGGAAAATAAGATAAAGAAGAGGAACGAAACAATCAGAATAGGCACGTTGAATGTTAGGACTATGCTGAGGGCGGGGAAGCTAGAGAATATAAAACAAGAAATGGAGAGGGTGGGTATAGACATCATGGGTCTGGGTGAAGTAAGATGGAAGGAGGACGGGGACCACTGGAGCAATGACTGTAGAGTAATTTACAGTGAAGGGAATGACAGTCAGCGTGGGGTTGCATTCGTAATGAATAGGAAACTTGGTAGAAAAGTAGTGTATGCAGAACAGGTGAGTGATAGGATAATAGTCGTGGAACTAAAGGCAGAACCAACGAATTTAGTTATAATCCAGGTTTATACGCCTACGTCTAATCATAAAGAGGAGGAGGTAGATGGGGTATATGATCAGCTAGAGGAAATAATTTTTAGGATACCTGGGAGTGAGCACTTGGTGGTAATTGGAACGTGGTGGTAGGTGAAGGAAGAGATGGGCGGGAGGTGGGCAATTACGAGCTAGGAAGGAGAAACGACCGCGGTGAGAAAGCTGTGGAGTTTTGCCGTAGAAATAACCTAGTAATTACAAATACATGGTTCAGACATCATCCTCGAGGTAGGTATACTTGGAAGAAGCCGGGAGACACAGATAGGTTCCAGACAGACTATACTAGATTCGTCACAGATACAGGAATAGTTATAAAACACACATAATTGTCCAGGAGCTGATGCAGACACAGACCAAAACTTATTAGTCATGAAATGTCGGGTAAAACTGAAAAAGATAAGAATGGGAAGGAGGGTACGAAAATGGATATGGAGGCATTAACTGGGGAAATGAAGAAGTATCGAGAGAAGGTGGATGAGATAATGGGTGAGGATCATGGAGTTAGATCAGTGGAAGATGAATGGGTAAGTTTGAAAAATGGAATTGTAGAAGCGGCGAAAGCAACGGTAGGCGTAGTGAGTGCAACTAAAATTAGAAAACCGTGGATCACGGAGGAGATGATAAAGGATGTGGAGGAGAGAAGGAAATGGAAGAGCGTAAACTCAGAGCTAGGTAAGAGAAAATACCGAGAATTAAATAACATGCTTCGAAGGGAAACAAAGAAAGCAAGAGAGGCATGGTGGAGAGAACAGATCGACTGGTTAGAGAAATACCAAAAAGAGGGAAGAGCAGATGCATTATATAGGAAGGTAAAGGAACATACGGGTAGTAATAAGGGAAGGGGAATTACAACGATAACAGACAAAACGGGAAAGGTGATCGTAGACTGAAAGAGGTCCAGGAGAGGTGGAAGGAGTATGTTGAAGTGCTGCATGGTAAAGAAATAAGGCCCAATAGGTTAGATATAGAAAGGGAAGACGATATCGACAGAGATGGCATCGGACCAGGTATCCTAGATAGCGAAATCGAAAGAGCTCTACGAGACATGAAAAGGAATAAGGCGGTGGGAATAGATGATATACCTGCAGAGTTTTTAAAGAGCATGGGGAAGAACGGAAGAGGAAAACTTTTTTCGATTATTCATAGGATTTATGAGGATCGAGTGTGGCCGGAAGACTTCGCGAAAACTGTACTGATTCCTATACCGAAGAAGAGTGAGGCAAAATCATGCGAAGACTATAGGACAATAAGCTTAATATCCCACGCGGCGAAATTAGTTCTGAGTATTATAAACAGAAGGCTAGAGAAGAAGGAAAATGAATACCTTAGTGACGACTATTTCGGGTTTAGGAGAGGGACGGGAACGCGAGACGCTATAACGGTGATGAGGACGCTAGTAGAAAGAAACCTAGAGTATGGGAAGGATGATTTTGCATGCTTCATAGATTTCGAGAAGGCGTTTGATCGGGTGGACTGGACGAAATTAATAGGAATGTTGAAGAAATTAGGGGTCGATTGGAGGGATAGGCGTCTGATTCGGATTCGGAATTTGTATATGAACCAGACGGTGCAGGTTAGGGTAGCCAATGGAGAATCGGGATGGGCTACGATAGGACGGGGAGTGCGGCAGGGGTACCCACTATAGACGCTGTTTTTTTAATAGTGTATTCAGAAGAAATGATAATGGAGGTATGGAGGGAGGAGGAGGTAGGAGGGGAGCTGATAAAATCAGTGAGATTTGCAGATGATCAAGCATTGGTCAGACAGTCTGCTAAGGGGTTACAGTCCATGGTGAATGCGTTAGAGGTGCAGTGCAATAAGTATGGGATGAAGATCAACCACAAGAAAACGATAGTAATGAGATTTTCTAGAAGCAATAAGTTGGGGCTGAATATAAGGGTGGGAGGGCAGAAGATAGAGCATGTCGAGCAGTTTACGTACCTGGGTAGTATTTTGGAGGAGAATGGGTTTAAGGACATCAGATGCAGAATTGCGCTCGCTAAAGAAACATTTTCGAAGAGAAGGGAATTGATGAGGGGGTGTCTGAGAAGAGACGTAAAGAAGAGGCTAGTGAAAACTTTAATATGGAGCGTGGCGCTATATGGATCGGAAACTTGGTCATTGCGAATGGATGATGTGCGTAGACTTGAGGCGTTTGAGATGTGGGTTTGTAGAAGGATGGAGAAGGTGAGCTGGATGGCGAGGAAGACGAATGAGGAGATATTGGATATGGTCGGTGAGGAGAGGATGCTTGTGGCAGAGGTTCGGAGAAGGCAAAAGAGATGGATGGAGGATGTTTTGAGAGGAGAGGGCATGTAAGAGAGTGATAGAGGGGAGGACACTGGGGAAGCGTGAAAGAGGAAGAGGATAGGAATTCTGGACGAAATAAGAGGAAGTAGAAGTTTAGAAGAATTGAAGAGGGATCTAATGGCGGGACATCCTTAGAAGGGAAAACGAGACAATGTGTATGAAATTGGGATGCAGTATGGGGACTGTCCAAGAACCTACCAATCAGCTGGTAGAATACTTGAATGAATGAATTCATCCCGGAGGAAGTGAAAAATAACTTGGCGAATTGCACCTTATGATTTTTATTCAAACGACTTGCGTTTCGACACTTAATGCCATCTTCAGGTTTGGAAGTGTCGAAGCCCAGATCATTTCAATAAATTTCATAAGGTTGAGTTCAAAAATTTATTTTTAATTTCCTCCTTCATTAAATGCTTATCTGAGGAACACAAGTGAATAAAACTTAATTTATCAATTAAACTCAATCGTAGAATGTAACGTGAATGATTTGCAACTTGTTGTTGAGCTCTTAGGTCTATGAAAAATATGACGGTTGGTGAGGAATATGCTATTACTAAGCTCGACCTTACAAGTATTTCTATAAGACTTATATCTCAACTTACGCTTTTAATCTTTTCGTTTCGTTGCAAATGATCTCAAGACCCTGTTAGAAGTTTTAAAATTTTCAACCTCTGCGATTTTCAGAAGTTCTTCTAGCAATTTTCGCGAGCGTTAAATGCTGAAGTGGACGCTGCCCCCTCAATTATGGTGAAGAAAATCCATTTTCTGGACCAACCGGCTGCAGCCGACAGAGGCTCTCATTTGGCTGGCTGGATAAGTGGGGATTGGGTTCCTTGGTCCCGTTCCAGTTCACTTTCCTTTTATATGCTCACAGCCCCCAGTTTTCAGGCTCTTACAGGCTTTCTTGTGAAAATAAATAAGAGAGGAGGATATTTTAAATTTTAGTTTAGTGCTTAGTCAGTGAGTTTCAAGCATGAATTTTTTCTAGACTTGAGTGGATTTTCTAGACTAATTTATATTATTTGCAAATTGACTTTGGGCATTAGTAAATTATGGAGTCAGGTTAAATCTAGGTACATTTTTACGTATCTTAAAGCATTTTTATATTCCTGCACTTGAGATGAAAGATAACGTGGTAGAATGGTTTAGGAATCGATTTGAATTTGATATTAAAATAATAGACTTTAATTAGTAGCTCGAAGCGTAACATCAGAGTAAAAAATTAACGTTTTTATCGTTTACAACAAATTTAGTTGAAAATTGTCCAATGAATCGTGTAGTTGGGTAGCCTACCGAGTGGAGGGTCCAGATACTACTTGGTGGTTTAAAATGTTGGTGTTGTACTAGAAGTTTCTCTAATTATACCTATCGATACCGGTAAACTATCACAAGAAAAAGAGCTGCCTTAATGGATTATTTTCGTATGCATTTGATAGAAGTAATATGTGAGTTTAGCACTTGACAGTTGAATTGACCTTGGAGCTTCTTGTGCGGTTTAATTTACCAGCCACGAACATGCGAGCGATTCAGCTTGAAATAGTTTTTTTATACTGGCACATTGAACTTTCACACCTTGTTAATGTTCTTATGCCTATTAAAATCTCCGTTAATATTTCCTGGTTGGTGATACTTTTCCCTGGATGATATTATTAACCTGTGGGTAGTGAATTGTATTCCTTATGCATAAATGTTGCGTTGGGTGGTTGGAAACGTAATGGATTTTTTCGGAGTTGAATTGCGGCTTCATGAGAGCTCCCAATCAGTCTTTGGAATACCTTTGAAGTCCATTTCGTTGTACTATTACGCTTTTCAGGCATATTCTTATTTTAAATAAGAATCATGAGATTTTGCTATCACTTTATATGGAAAAGGCAGGTTTTAAACGGTCTACACAGTCTAATGCACCTTTTTGAAACTTAGTAATGACTTCTGAGACGTTTAGAAACCTGTTTTCTCATTCTGCATGCAACGAGGGAATTTACTCATGTCCAGTCTCCAAGACAGACGCCCAATAGTTTATAGGTAGATACTCTCAGATACCGGCAAAAAATGGCTGAGTACCTACTTCTCACTTTTCTGTATTTTACGCATTAAATTGAGACCCACCCCCTTGCAAGTTGAAGTAACAGGGAAAATGCACCAGTTATAACTTCTCCACGTTATGTATCATCTAAAAAACACCGAGTGTTTCCCGCTACAGGAAACGAGTGTCAGCGATTCAGTTACCTCAGCGTGCAGGAATGTGTGCCACGGAGCAGGATGGAAAAAATAAGGCTGGGAAAGGCTTTTGTCTTACGTTGTCAGTGTCAGAAAAGTTTGGGGACGGAGAGAGAGGAAAAAAGGGGAGTCTTCGCCCACCCGTTGGCCCTGCGTCACCAATTCACCCTCCATATCTCCCGCCGTCAGCTCTATCCCTTCACCCGTCCGTCAGCCACCGCCCCCGCCTCACCTCCCCCCCTCGCTAAACCAACACCGTCCGTCTCTCCGTCCGCTCTCCTGCCTGTCTCTCCTCAAAGCCGCACTTCCCTTCCCAGTGAACCCAACATCCCCATCCACGCTCGTTCCCACCCCCTGCCCCCACTCCAAAAACTCTCTTAGCCCCCCACCACCGCGTCACCCAGTGAATCCTTTACCTTTCACTTTGTTTCCAAGGGAGATAGGCCTAGTTTTTCGCTCTCACAAAAAGTTTGCTCGAAGTAATCGAAATCTGCGTGCACTCGTTGGGCATCACTATTTGAAAATGGCGCCGGATTCTAAAATTGTGGTCTTGGGAATGCGATTTTAAAAACAATGTAGAAATACTGTTAAGATTTTTACTGCTTGTGAAAGCTTTAATTTCAAGCAATTTTTTTATTTTTGTAGTTAAACGAAATAGTTGTGCTGGCATTTAGGAGGCAGCAGTAAATTTCCTGGTCATTATTTTTATTCTTTTCGGAACTCATGATTTATGTTTTGACATATCCCATAACTTCATTTAGTTGCAATTAGCGTTGAAATTTGTTTTATGTGTTCTATGGAACCTTTACTTTTTTGCTGTCCTGTCTATTTTCAATGAAGAATTTGAGATACTAAGGAGTGCATGGCGGAGCATAATCAAATTTAATGCGCTTAAAATCGGTAGGCATATTTTATAGAGTTATAAGAGTATATTCCTGATATATTTATAACAGCTGCTTGCATTATACGAATATATGAACTACGAATGTGAACGATTATTAGTGAATCGAATACGATTGTAGCTCATGATTAATTCAATAGTATTCAACAACTTGCTGTGGCAGTTGAGAACAAGAATGCTTCCACCTGACGTGTATTGGATGAGGAAATTTGGAAGCGTTTCATCCAATCGTCAAATTACGCAGAAATTCCATTTCCTGATATTCTTCGTATTTTCTGTTAGATGAGAGATGATGATATTTCCCCGTGTCAAAATTGGAATAGTTCCTTTTTTTCCATCAATTTCCTCCTGCCTGGAAACCAATAAGCTACTCGTAAACATGGAAGCTGCGCACTCATCGTAAACCAGTGAACATATTAAATTATGACGTTACTTCAGTAGCCTCGCGTTCTCCCTCCTCCTTCAATATTTTTTCGGGAGCTCCGCCGCGGCAGAAACAAGCGCGGCCATTTTTGTTCATGATCGCAGATACGTCAGTTTCAACGGAGCGAAGCCGCCACTCCGGTGAACAGCTTGACGAATCCCTCTTCTCTCCCCCATCCCGCCTCCCACCCGCCACTTCTTCCCCACAGACATTTTTCTTTACTCGTTCCCTCCTCGGCGAATTCTCGAGCAGCCGTTCTCTCTCCCGTCATCCTAAATCCCGCATCCCTCAGATCTTTTGTCTTCTTCTCCTCAAAAGCAGTTTTTGGTCGTTTCGATACATAAATTTAAGATGGGACATCGATCGCATCATTGACTGCGAAGGATCATCACGAAAGCGAATAAATTTATGGCACAATGATAAGCTTAATATTAGCTAGCAATATTTTATGGTATTTAAGCATAAAAGCCTTCTGTAATCACTAATGCTAGGAGAAATGAATCGTAAGTATTACAGAGGAAGGCCAATGTCAGAATGACCATTGCAAAGTAAGAACATTAGCCAAATTATTGGGGATAGTAAAATTAAGGCATAATCATAAGTGTTCTACTAAATAAATAGTTGGTCCATCCTAATATTTTCTCTGGCCTTGGGAAGCTTTTTATGATACTTCCTTCATTAGCTAATACCAATATTAAAACCTTTTTTAACTCTTCTTATCTTTTTCTTTCTTCACACCGTCCCAAATTCCTATTATTCTCTTCCATCTCCCGTGCTCTCCTAACTTTCTCCATTCTCTCACCTTTTTCAGTGGGCTGTTATACGGGAAGCGAAACTTCGAGTGACTTGCATGTGAAGAACATAACGCAAATGTGAGGAATTTATACAAGAGATGTGGAATAAGCGGCCTAGTCTTCCTCCAGAGGTCCCTCCTGGAGTCCTTCTATACCTTTTCCCGCCCATCAACGCCTGATTCACGCTTCAGTGATATCTGATTCTCCGCTGGTGAGTGCCACCTAGTTTTGCTATGCCTATACCCTCCAATACGCCCTCTTTCCACTTTTGGTGTTTCCTTCAAAGTTTTCTATAAGCCTCCATTCCTCCCTCACAATGTCAAACAACTTCTAATGAAAAGTAAAAATTAACATTTCAATTTACAATAGTTTTTAGCTCTTCGAGATTTCGTGTCCAGATGATTTTGAAATTACTCAAGAATAACTTTAGTTGTTTCATATATTGTCCTCACCTTTGTATGAAAATCATAAACACTAGAGTGACTCCACTAACTTCTTTCTTTTCTTGGGGTATTCTAGAGTGACTGTCCCTCATCATTTTGACAATTTGATCCGAAGGATAAATTTAATCCAAAAGCCTTAGTAAGGTTACTTTACCCTGTACGGAGTATTGCGACTGTATGAACCTTGAGGGCAAGGTAGTTCACTACAGGCTCATAGCGCCAAAATTTAGGGGTGCTTAGAGCCCTATTTCCAGGTCCGAGCTTTTCTATAAATAATCTTAATTATCTTGAGAGCAATCATTATGATGCCATTCTTATCATTAAGTGAATTGACGAATCAAGTCTGAGAATCCCACGGCCTTTCTATCTTACGTTATGTATTCGGTTGTTATTTTCTTCGTGATAGCCTTGTCTTATTTTACCAAAATGGCTTCAGCAGCAGCCGTCTTTTGCACTGCGTTATCCACTCATTCATTATAACTAGCTTTTCATGATGAATGGATTCTAGCAAAGCTATGCAGAAAAATTATTGGAGAAAATTCTGGAATTGAAAAAATCTGAATGCCGAGTACGATTTCTTTAACAAAGAAGTAGAACAAAGTTGTTTCTGGGTTGGATAATGAAACTCGGTGGGGCTCAATATTTCACATGATTGGATGACTTGCTTAACGTCTATTCTTTGAGCAAGTCGCTGCAATAGATTCTGCATACTATTCATCTCTAAAAATATCAGGAAATATTGAGTGCCTCTGTGAAATTCTGAGAGAACCATATGATGTCACCATTAGAACTCAAAGCATGACATAATATGTCACTTGGTGAATTTTCAAAAGAGTAGCATATGTTAAAATAAATATTAGAGAAGAAACAAGGAACACTTGCGGCTTCTTTTGTGTCATTGATTTTACATTTGCAGTTACAATTGCTAGCTGCAAATTTTAGCAGATAATTTTATATACATAGTAACACAAGATTTAGTACATACTATGCATTGTGCTTGTAAATATTGAAATTATTTTCAAATAAATGAATGAAAGTGGAGGGAACAAGAAATAGGGAACAATGTTTTATTTTTATATGAAAACATGGGAAAATCTTTTATATGGAAATGCTAAAATAATAACAGTTTTCTGGAACAGAAACTTTTGACCGGAGCCGGAGCGGAGCTGGAGCCGCCCTTGAGTCTTGGCTCCAAGAATCTTGGCTCCAAAGCCCTAGTTAAAATACGGATTATGACAACTCCGCGCAGCTTCCGAGATTTTCTAAACAAGATAATTTTGGTTATTTGTTAATTTACCAGTTAATGAACTGCCTAGTCAAGTAAAAAGAGAAACAAATACTTATCAAGAATGTGAGAAACTATATTTTTGGGAGGTAGAAGATGGATAACCTGGTGCAAACAAAATCATTCTTAGATTAAGCACGTGATGATGACTTAATATTAGTCTTCAAATGGCTATACCAGGGCAAGATGGAAATCCTTTAAAGAAGAATATTATCATGATTTAGGATTAAAAATAGACTTCAGTCACTATGACGGAAAATTTGAAAATCGGTTGTCAATTATGAAAGGTTTTGAAAAACTATCGATTTCTGTCCTAAAAATCATTACTGCAATGAGTTCGTGAAACTTCGGTTGCTCAGCTCTCGGGTCGTGTTTAAATCTAAGTAACAGAGACGTGTGGTTGACCCTTAAACGCGTTACACGCACTTGTTATGCCCTAAATTGAATGAAACGTCTTTTCAAAAGATGATTTAAATATAAATAAGTAAGTAAATATTTTAGGCACTTCAGCAATGTCTTTAATAACGCATGTCAACATTTATACGTTACAGAGATATATATCATAACCATAAAAATGTTTGTATTAGAATAGATTTCATGGCAACTGATTCTTTGAAAGGGTATCTGGTCTAATTAGTGTATTGGTGTATACAATATGTATGGTTTATAAAGTTAGTCACTTGAAAAAAATTCTATTATCCGATCTATTTACTCGACACCATCAGAACAATATTTTTCCAGAAAAGTAATTTAAGTTATATTCTGCTAATAATATAGTTTGTTTTGCACTAATTGTAAGATGCAATATATTATCTTTTTATGTATGCTTTACAGTAATCGGAATGTTACTGACTTAGGATAAGGGTAGATTATCTCTATGAAAGGGGAATCAATGCGTTGGTCAGATGTGCCATTTGTGTGCTCTTGCCTGCATCATCTTTTACCACCGATTTTTCCTCATGCTATTCCATTGAGAACCGATTATATAAAACGATTCTCAAAGGCAATATCTAAATCGAATTCCTCGGGTCGATGTTTCTGTTGGATCACTCCCTGGGGAAAGGCTTGCGATACAGGTGTTGGGAATAGGAGTTTCAACGTGGCGGCTAGGTGAAATCGTCGGCGTGCGAATTGCTTAAATTACCACCGCTCGATTTAGATTAAATTAGCTACCGATCAGTGGAACTTTTATGCGAATGGGAGGGTAATACAGCACTGCATTACTTGGAGATTTTCAGCCCAAAAACTTTCACATTCATTGCCCTCGTTTGACATTTCATAGAAAATTCAGAGCAAATGAAGTGGTGGCAAGACCGGGGGAGTATTCTTTCATTGAAATTTATCAGTATACTGGCTGTTTCCATTAAGAGTGACTATATCGCTACTACATTTTCGAGCTACAGTCGTTTGTTTCACATAGAGCTGAGCTCTCATACCCTCAGTGACCCTGAGTGCGTAAATATGTAAAATATTGTACTTTGCGCTAATGGAGTACAAATCAATAGGCTTGCAATGTGATTTTCGGAAAATGCCTTTAGGCTTGAGAGGATAAAAAAATCAGATCATTCGACCGCTTTGTATTATACCAAAAGTCCTAATGCCCGTGAGAAGCCAAAAATAGTCAACACTGAGTATTGTTTTTTACAAACTGGCAGGTGTTCAATCTATGTGCAACTGCACGATGAGAAATGAAAAAGTGTGTTCCGGTTTGCGTCCCATTATCATCACTGGAAGCTCATCGGTCTGTCTGTCCCGAATGAATTAAGTGATAAACTTATAATTATTTTTATGGTATCCCTCGACGCCTGCTGATCTGGAGTTATGGAAATTGAGGAGGCTAAGGGTTTGTAGTGCTTCGGGATGCTCTCTTTTACTGGTTGAAGGAGCTTTGTGAGTGCAAAATATGGGTTTGGATAGCAAGATGTAGTCTCGTCTTGTGGTTCAAGTGCGAATAAGATGTATCCAGAGGTGGACAACTTAAGAAAACATTTTTGAAATAATGAGCCTCACCCTCTCCTCTAAATTTCTGTTTTTACAGTGCAGGTAGTGATGCTATCTGATCCTCAAATATAAAATTTTATACAAATTTCATTTGGCTTGATAATTCATTGAATGGGAACATTAGACGAATTATTTGACTTTCTTTGATAAAATATCCCTGTGAGTCCGCAACCCACATTGCGCCGATTTATGGAACAGTATTGTAAATTATAAAAGTGTCGAGTAAAAAATATTTTAGCGTTTAAGAGGTTTTAATTATTGCTTGTTATAGAAATTCTAGAATTATCCTTTGATCACGGATGGCTTCATACCTGGTAAAGGAATAAAATATATCAATTGTCTATTTTAGGGCACAGATTCTTTCATGTATTCTCTCCGCCTTGTAAAACTCCCTTTAGTATTGGATCCCTTATTTGTTGGACACCTTTGCCTTTCATTGGTGGTGTAATACAAGACAGCTTATGTTATAATTACATTTATTTCTATTAATTTAACCTAAGTTTAAAATTATTTTTGTAATTATTTGTTACTCCGTTAATATTGTTCTTTTTTCTTGGCCCAAACGCAGCACGGCTAAACAAAAACAGAGCTTGCCGAACTCCTAACACATAACACCGTTGTTTATCAAGCGGGAAAATATGCGTAAAGTTTAAATGGAATATATTGTTGCAAGTAAAACTTTTGTGTTGAGCTTCAGTTCTTCATATTGATCTTCAATTTTCAGAAGGTAAACAAATACAGTTACTCCCGCATCTAAATGTCCTTGTCTTCTTTTTGGTGAAATTATTGGCCCGTAAATAGAAGGAAAACTTTTATATCTTACTTCACATTCATATTGGTGATCTTAAGAATTCTAAGTAATTGGCGCAGTTACTTAAAATATCCCATTCTGACGATGAACTAACACCACCTACCTCCCATTCCTGCCGTGGAATCGCACAACAGTTGCTGTTACTCGCTCCTTGTAATCTTTCTGCTCTTAAGTTATCGAATTTTGGATTCCAAATGAATTCCAGCATCCCAAGAGTCCCATAATCAAATCGCGATAATCATAACAGATCAAGGAATGGTTATCATTCAGACCAACTCGAACTTTCTGTTTTCGCTCACTCCTAATTCAAATTTTACATCAACGACAACAGCAGGCTCGATATAATATGATATAGCAATATTTGAGAGAGATTAAGATATTATAAGGGGCGGGAGATCCCCAACGCCCATGCTTTTAAAAGCAGAAGTGAGCAAGCAGCAGCAAAAGCAGTCTTGTGAGGTAGTACATAACGAAAATGGGAGTTTCCGTTGGCAGTCATACAAGGTTTCTATTACTCAAAGCTGTATGGTTGGTAGTTAGGGGAAGCAGCTGACAAATGTAGTTATTTGCGCCATTGAGAAAAGATAGTGGGCATACGTTGAGGATTAGTTGGCAGTTTTCAACTCTTTTACTAGTTTATCGCCATATTATCGGGTGACTGAGCCCTTAGAAGCAAATATTTCCCAGCATCTTTATACCCACTTTTCCGTTCATAGAACTTTATGGAGCAAGAAAAAGCGGTGGCAAGGTTGTTAATGAGCTAGACAAGCCTTTTAACGTACATGTGTGTGAATCCCACCTCATGTTATATTTGTGTTATGCTTGTCATTCAAGGTAATATTTTCCGTTAAAGAATTTTAGAAATTTTTTAAATAAAATATTTACTAAATTATTCAATGTTTGAGCATGTAGAATTAAGATCAAGATCACAGAATATATAACCCAATCTAGCCAATTCTACTGATTATATCAGGAACTTAGGCATTAATTTAACGAAACTGAAAAATATAGGTATTCTAGGTGGCGTAGAGAAAATCAACTTAACGATAATTACTCGGGTCTCAAACAATTAATGAGTTTCTTTTGATTCCGCTAATCCCAGCATTTGGCTAAATTTTGTGACGGATGGGCCAAATCGGTCCTTCTCAACCATTAAAAATTTATTCGACAGCCAAAAATATATTTTTACGAATAAGGAAATTTTAAAAGTATTATTAGAACATGCTATAACGTTAATTATATATTTATTTTATGCCCTTATACGCATATGTGAATAAAACCATTAAAAATTTCAAACTATTATAGTCTTATTTTGATGCCCAGTTTTTACTTCAGAGCCAAACCTAGGTAACCAAAGGGGCGAATACCGGTCGTGAGCCGAAGTTGACCTATCCTGATAGGGAGGAGCATGGAATCAATGCATGAAAACACTGGTTAAGGAAGCATTCCCACCATTCTTCGTTTAGTCGCTCGCCTCCGTGAAGGGAAGATAACGCTCGCCTCCAGCCTCTACGTTTCCACCGAATCTAAAAGGACTTCTTTGTCGGTGAAAGTCCCGTTGAAGTCAAGGCGGAATCGCCGTTGGGAGGGAAGAGGATTCTGTTTCACGGGCGTCGACTCCCGGAAGGCTCTCCTAGAGACGGTCGCTGAGGAGGGGAGTTGTTGGTGGGTGGGGGGAAGGGGCGGAAGGGTTTGGAGGAAGCGAAGGGGCCGTGACTCTCTCTCGCCCTTCCCGCCACTTCCCGCGCACCCGCCGCCCTCCCGCCCCGGTCGGTCGGCGGGGCCGTTCTTTAATCTCTCCCCGGCGATCGATAGCTCTCCGTCCGCGTGCTGCCGCGATTATGCCACGGATGGATTCATCTCCGCCCCCTCTACCACCACCTCCGCCTCCTCCCGTCCCACAGCTCGCCCCTCCCTCCGCGACGACTCCACCCCCACCAGCCCCCGCCGCACAGAAGTCCCCCTCCCCCCGGGCGATGGCACGCACCGGATGATGGATTGTGACGCCCGGGTTCGGGAATTGAATTTTGGCGCTAATTTAGATGTCGTAGGCGTGTCCCCAAGAGTGGATATTCCCGGGTGGGGAGTCGGTTGTGCTGTTGTTGTGCTACCGGTAGGGGGATGGGTCCTCCTCCACGGGGGATAGAGATAGATGCGAGAGGGAGAGAGGTAAAAATATCGGCCGCGATTCTTTTCAGTCCTCTTGAATTAGGGATGAGGGAGGGAATCCCTTCGAGGGTTTGAGGAGAAAATGTCCCTAGGCCCATTCTTTTTCTTTCCGAAGGAGAGGAATTTACCAAGTTTGTCTGTCTCCCTCTCCCTTGCGGGGATTTCGGTGTTGCCTCGCTAATCGGGATGTCATCGCTCAAGTGAAAATATGAGAAGGAGGAGAGAATGCCGAGGGATGACGATTTCACATTGCAAATCTCGACGACGGTGATTCTTACTCGTGTCAAGCATCCCTTTTGATTAGCATTAGCATTCCTTCGGGAAATATCTGCGTTAGAGTGGGTGTAGTATCTTTCGTGCATGTATTTATGCGTTGCAGGAGATTAAATTATTCGCAGTGATTTAAACCATTTTAAAATACTGAAACTGACACATAATTTTTGTCATGTAGAAAGATAGAAAAAAAGTCTTGGGCGATATTTTAAGAATTATTAAGCGATATTCACATTTTTCTTTATAAATTAGACCTGCTCCCATAAGTGCTTCAAGTGTTAACAATAGGTTGGTGTAATGTGCAGAAGTTGAGAACTGATTTGATATTATTAAACCTCGGCGTTATAAACAGTCCGATAATTTGGATGAAAATTAGTACGAATTTATTAATTATTATACATTTAATTTCACGAAAAGCAAGGTGTAAAATCTCGAACTTACCTTTTTTGAATTGATGTTGTAACTTCTGCCGCAAATTACGGCGATGGAATACGAACAAATCGAAGACGAAATCCGTCCGGACCGGAAATAAAACCACGGCTCTCGGTTAAATATTATATCATAATAAATTCCGGGATTGGCTGCGTTTTGACTAACTAATAAATACACCTAGCTATAATTTGAAAGCCTTCAACAACCCTTAATGTTGTGGTTATTATTTTACAATTAGAACATTAGCCAAATAAAAAACGCAGCTTCTCTAGAGGACTTAAGTATTTCTTAAATGTCTATCAGATATCATATATTATTGACAGCATGGCAGTGTAAAGGGTAGAGCGTTAGGTTATCAGCCGCAGGTCCTAATTTAATTTCAAATCTGAATGAAGCCCACGGACGACGTGTGGCCAGAAGTAAGTTGTGTGATTTTCTGGGAAACCACGGGAGATGCAGGGAAAGGAACCCTTCCGTCATGGATGAATTTCACTCACAGTTTCGCTTAGCACTTGGCAAATTCAATTCTCATCAACCAAACCGACCTTCACGTTGAAGACTGTGGTTAACTATTTTGTGGTCTAAGTATTCACACCGTAAAATGACATCAATAATTCCCCATTCTTGTAATTATTCCCAGCATTTTAAAATTATGATGAATTTACTCAGCCTTTAATTACACCCAGTTAGGAAATATCGATCGCAATACTACCCAGAGGAAAGGATTCGGGAAAATTTTTCGGTAAGGTTTCGCCTTTGCTTCTAGATGTGGCGTCTCGAGCGCAGTAAATCAGCATTTCCTCTAAAAATTAATCGGGATGACCCCAAAATTGGTTTCTTTCCTCAAAAAATAACTAGCCTCAAGTGAACAATCCACCATTCTCATTTTTTTTCCAAAAGCTTATTTGAAAAATTATTTTTAACACCGTTTCAGGGCAATTTTATACCTCACTAGCGTCTGAAAAACATATTCTTTATGTAAAGGGAACATTAACCCTCAGAAACATTGATCGGTCATTAATTTGTCAATTTTTCAACGACCTAATAATTTTTTTGAGGCAGTTAGAAAATGATTCTTTAGACAAAAAAATAAAAATAAAAGATATTTTATTAGTTTAGACAAAATTGATTATTTAGATTAGTTTAGCTTATTGATGGCAGCTGCGAAGTTCAGGATAAGGATTAGATTCGAAGGTAAAGCATATTCATGGTACTGTATGGGACGCGTCTACAGGCTGCTGTTAAACATATTACGTTGCTAAACGATGGTTAAAATTTGACCATTATAGAGAAATACAACTATGAGGACGAGGGATACGGATATTTTGGCTCAAGGTATGCATGTTTCTAAAAATAAAAGCAAAGTCGCGAAAGATAAACCAACCATGTGATTCTCCCCGATACATCGCCTAATGAGCCAAAATATTTTCAGTCTTCCTCTCCGAGATAAATCGACTCGTCAGCATCACCTCACAAAAAAAAGAATTTTATCGCAAAATACGCTTGATAAAGCAAATCACTACGCTTGTCGGCTATCAATGGGGCCCCCTGGAAACCGTTTCATGACAGTATAAAAGAAGTGTAGAACCCGAAATACCGCTATAATCCATTTAGACGTTGCCAAAAGAAGACGACGGACCAGATTACCATCCCAGCGAAAAATCGTACATAATATCCAGGTCAAAGGAATCTGTGTAATATCTCCCCTATTCACCGGCTTTATCGAATACATTATTAATGAAAATAAAATATAAAATTCAACTTTGAGAGATGTGCCAAATATTGGAATCGTTGCGGGATAGTTGCGGTGTACTGACCTAGCGCCATAGAAAATAAAGATGTATTATTAGTTCTGGTTAGTTCAGCGTTATTCAACAAAATTATTAGAAAAACTTCATATAAAAGCATTATCACGTATAGATTGCTTAAATAGTATTTAGAGCTTGTCATTCATAGTTTACATTTTTCGCCTCAAAACATTTGATTAAGTCAGAAAATATCCTCTTTCTAATCCCTTTAAGCAGCTTGTTTTTTTATTCCTCCAATTCAGTAATTTTTTAGAATATATGTTTTATGCGATATTCATTTTATAATAGTTCCTTCCTACAGAACTGGAATTGCTTAAGTATTTGGTCAATTCGTCTCAAGCTTCTTTCTTTCAATGGGTATTCAAGTACGAAATGAGACTGAGATGACCAAATATCAGTCTTCTTCAAGTATTAAAACCTTTAATCCTCAATGATTACCATTATCCCGCTAACAGACATAATGGCCTACCTCATATAATTTGACCTTTCTGTTAACCCTCTTCCATTTGACATTAGATTATATTACGCTCTATTTCCTTACCAGTGAATACATATTGAGACTTAAAACGCTTGGTTAATATCTGAAACATTATTTCATGAAGCATACGAATTATGTTTATTCCAAGAATTACAGATCCGTACGAAATCCAGAAATATGAGTGGTTACTGCTTATGTATATCTGCTTATATATAATTTATATCCAAGCTACTTTCCGTTTTAGTGTTTACTAAGCTATGCTCCATGAAACAAGTTGTTTGGTTATTTAGGGAATTGATTGACTAATAAGTTTATTTGCACCATTAATGATAGGTGTGTATGTTTGTATAAAATTTGGGAATTTCATAGGGAATTAATGAAATGAAGAGAAATTCCAGAAGTCGACATTACCCTCCTATAAACGAAAGCGGCCAATTGGTCCGCAGTTAAACTTACCACCCGATGGACGGAGTACTACCTACTGCTGAATTATTCCGCACATGACACCCAAAAAGGAATCGGAATTCCACCACTGACAAGATGCGAACCCGAGATCTCAACATAAGATGCTAGTCCTGTAGCCATCATACCAAGCTGATCATACCATCTAAATAAATATTAGATAATTATGCAGTGCTACGACGTTTAAATATGTATGTGTTAAAGAATTCCGCGCAGTAAAGCCTGAAAATATTGGACAAAGTGGTAAGTCGGGAGCTTGGTATTGAAGAAAATATTCATGTCAGAATATGAAGAAGGGAGAGGTATGAAGCCAGCGAGGCAATTTCATAGCGCAAGAACCACTCTCGGGTGCACGTGTTGCGTTCATTCCCCGCGGAAACCTTTTAGCGGCTCGTTCCACCACGCCCTGCTAACCGACATCGCTCGTGCCCGTTTAGAATGGAGCGTGAAAAACATCGAAGAAGAAGCCCGATAAAAAAAGGTCACGGCACGGCGCGTTGCTCCCGTTGTATGCGCAGGCCTTTTTGTTATTCGATGACGACTTGACGGTGCGGAATGTTTGTTGAAAATCACATATGCACTGCAGTGTTTCTTCTACTGTGAGAAAAATACGGATTCAGGAAATACATGCATATGGAACCGCGCTGAGCTTGATTATGTTTTTACATTCGGTCGCTCGCTGTTTCTTGCTATTTTTTATGAATATTAAGTTACGCTGTCTCACTGTTAATTAGCCCTGTGTTTTGAAAGTTACAGTGTTAAGTTTATTTTACTCTTTCCGAATGCTGAGTGCGATTAATATAATGTATTTATCTAATAACTAGACCCTGAAATATATGCTTCAAATGAAACCTCTGTGGAGACTTTTATTGCAACATGTGTGTTTCACTGTGTTTCTATGATCTCTGTAATAGAATTCTAAAATTGTACTCCTAATTTTGCGTGCAAAAAAGGCTAAAGCTAGAAAACTTGACTCTAGACAAATTTGGTATATGAAGCAACAGAATTAGGCCATATGTGTATTATACTATGCCCTTTGGGAATGGCTCATTGTCATGCCTTAACATTTGACTCCCCCTCAAATTATAATTATTAAAAAAAGTGGCGCATGTTGTCTTTTACAGAATGCTTTGTAATTGCTTGCAAAGCTGTGAATTCTTCTATGTGTTCTCGGGATTAAAAAGTAAACTACTGCGCATTGAATGAAAAAGAAGTGATCTCACATGTTCCTCAAACTACTTAAGCCAAGCCTGCTTTTTCTCATATTAATGTGGCTCTCTTATATATAATACTCTGATATATAACGAAATTATGCCGTTGTAACTAGCTGCTATCTATCTGACGCATGGATACTCTCCCATGATAGTTCTGACTGGGAAATACTACAGCATCATTAGGCATATTTTCCCTATGGTAATACATAATGCATTGGCGATAAGTAAAGGTGACTGGAGCGGTAATCGCGGGTCTTTGAGTGCACATTAATAAATTTTCAAGTCGAAAAAAAATCTAGCTCATTTAATTTAAATATATCTGATTATGTGGTGTAACTAACCATGCATGTGGTGATGAAAATTATAAAATAATTATATTTTACAATTGTTGCATATTCAAAATTTATGTGAAAATTATATTCAAACATGTTTTTTTCGATTCTTTGCCTCGGAATGACACCTTGATATTTGCTATCGACCGTTTAATAGAATTAAATGTATTTTTTCGCGTTTAGAAGACAATCTGTACTTCTAAAATCGAATAATTACGAAATATATATCATGTGTGTAAAAATAACATTAAATTGCCAAAAAAAACAAATCGGTAAGATGCAATTGTTTACACTTTTTTCAATAGATATCGGAAATGAGAACAAGTAAATAAAATTTCACGCTGAATTTCATCGCACCAACCACCTAAAAAAATTAAATTTACGAGCCTTGACATAATTTTCAAGTTGCATTCTCTGTTGTGAATGGATTGTGCGTTGTTTAGTTCCCCTAGAAAATACCAAGCACGGACGTTGCGTTCGGTGAAAAAGCTGATTTTATTCTTTGCGCTCAGATCCCCGCGTTCAATTTTTAACGCATCCAAGCTCTGGTTTAAAGGGGGCAGACTGATAAGCCGCTCTCCGTCAGTCTCTTCGGCTGCAGACTCGATATATATACCCGAATGCCTCGCGACGTCGAAAATCGCATTATCGTCCCGCAATTTTTCACCGAGGAACCCGCGAGCTCTCGCTTACCTGCTCCTTCATTTTTTAGGGGCGTCGGCGGCGTCGGTTTTATGCTCGCGGTAGGCCCCCGAGGTGATAAGATCAATTTTAGGCCCAGCACCCGAATGCCGAGACAGCACGGCCAACCGTGTCGAAAGCCGGCGTCATTCGGGAAAGCGGGAACCGGTGTTTTCATCATCGACGGATTTCGCCAGTTCAGCAAAAATTATTATCTAACTACAGATTGTACTTTCCCATTATGCCCTATAAGAAATAGATACTACTTGGTTTCACATAACTTTGATAAAAATAAGACTGGAACACAGCAAAAATTAATATTCCCAAAAAATCGTTTTCAGATCGCTGTGGTTCTCATCACCACGGTTGGATGTCTGTGTATAAACAAAACCCTGCTTTCACCATCAGGTGCTAAAAATATGGAGAAATAGGAAAAATGTTTCTCTCTCTCTCATTCTCTCTCACTCTCCCTCCCCCTCTCTCCCTCCCCCCTCTCTCTCATTCTCTCTCACTCTCCCTCCCCCTCTCTCCCTCCCCCCTCTCTCGCCCCCCCCTCCCCTCTCCACGCTCCCCCTTATGGCGCTACAGCCCAAATCGAGAATTGGGCTCCTCATTTTTCTTCGTCCACTCCCCTTCGTCCTCTGCCAGTCTTCACCAATACCTCGCCCCAAGCAGTCTTCCCACCTAGGCCTTCGTTTCCCCTCTGGTCTCTTCCCTCCCATCTGCGCAGTGAAGAATTTCTTAGCTGCCTGCTCCTCCGGCATCCTCTGGACATGCCCTACCCGTCGGAGTCCCATTAGCTTAATTTGGGTACTATATATAGGTAGATATGCTAGAGATTTTGTATAGAATATATATTTCGTCGTTGCAATGAATTATCCAAGTTTGTTTACTTTTCACAGGCCTGCAGATACTCCGTAGTTCTTTCCCCTCATATACTTAAGTCCAGCAGCTCTGCAGATTTAGTTGTCACTGTCCATGTTTCACTGCCATATGACCGTAGTGCGGACGAGTGTTTTATATATTTTGTCGAATATTCATTTTTTCATCCATACATTGCCGAATATGCATTACGGATACATTATGCATAGATAAGATTTATACAGGTTTTCCTTTGTACATTTCTGGATTTCATAACTGACAGTAGGGAAAAGAATATGCGAATTTTTCGTTTTGTTATTTCTATGGTCTCATCATTTGCCGGGGGAGCGTGGTGGCCTAGTGGGTAGAGCGCTTGGCTACCGGGTACCGGGTTCAAATCCGGGTGAAGCCTTTGGACGCCCCTGGAGAAAAACAAATCCTCGAAGTGCGACGTAGCCTAGGGAAAGGAACTGGCCCCCCTACCCTGAATGTGTGAATTTCACACGCCTGTGGCTTAGTCCGGTGTGAGCTCTATTCTCAGCTATCAAAAACCAACCTTCGGGTTGAATCACTGAGTGAGATCATTTTCCGAGTAGACATTGGAGCTCAAATAGATAAAATTGTTAACATTTTTAAAATTTATAGTCACTTATGATGATGTTGTTTTGTACTGCATATTTTTTGTGCTTTATACTTTGCTTCATAAACTTAGTAATTATATCGTAAAGAAAAATTCCTAGACACCAAATAATAGACAATTTTCAACGGAGCAGTAGGTACTCGGTAATGGGGAGTGACGCGAAACCCAAAGTATTTTTTCCTTATGCGGCAAGGTTACCTTAACCCTTACTCTATCCCTTAACTTTGAATTTAGTCCTTTCTCGAAGGTATAGATTTCGTAGGAAATTTTATAATCGTGATAACCGAGTAGGCAGTCGTGCGCCTTCCTCGGAGACTACCGGGCAAGGAGGGACGTTTTTCCGCCAGGGCCCTGCAGTCCGCCAAAATATCCTGCCCATCCACCGCCTCCACAGCTCCATTGCGGAATTCATTTGCATTTGTGGCGAATTTTCATTCGCATTTTCGACAAGGTGTCCTCTCCCCTTAAGCGGTCGTCACTCGTTGACGAGGCATGAACTCGAAAATTCGGGGTAATGGGTACGATTCCCTGTCCAGGCAAATAATTTATTCAATGTGAATCTCGCTCATTCATCAACACATTTCTGCAATTTTTATTTGACGGCGCGCCAACTTAAGAGCGGCTGTAAAGCGGAAGCACGACATTTCGCTACCACTCCTTTGCCATTGGCGTTCCCCTTTTGCATTAATCCGTCTGGCATCCTGTAGCATTAGCCACGAGCGCGGAAATCAGGTAGCCGCTGTTATCCGGGGTTAACGTCTTACAAGGCCCGTGTATAGATCCGCCCGAGGTTTTACATCCAAATCTGTCTTCGGGACCGCGAAGTGATCCACGTTGCGTGGCCGCGAAGCCAGGAATCAACCGTTTCCGGCGGTTGGATTTTGCCGGATGGGTGAAGTGGCGCCCGGCACGCCGGCACTCTGCTGTAAATAACTAATAGGCGGTGATGGAGCGAGATGGAATTTTTAAACTCGCTCTTTGTACCCGTTATGCGGTTCACTTTGATTGATGTGGAATGGTTGGGAGTCAGGGATGTAGCTAGGTGGGGCATGATGAGACTTATTTTTCCACAAAATTTGGATTTTCAACATACACTTCCACTATATAAATTATAATGTCCCCGAAGAGTCAGGCGACGAATGATATTAGGCTTTCCCATCCAATGAAATGCAAAGAGTACCTACTCGATTTTACAGGGGATTGCTCCGTTCAGCACTGACATTTTCTTTGTGTTCATTGTGTTACAGGGCCGCCCCCAGGACTTCCGGGGCCCCGGGAAACTATGTCTGGTGGGGCCCCAGGCAACTATGATTTGTATGGCCCTGGGCAACTATGGTTTACGGGCCCTAAAAATATAGCTATTCAAGCCCTGAATTATAAAACCAATTCTTAGAGTAATTCATTATTATTTTTCATTTTATTTATTAATTTTAAATACGCTTCTTTTTGATAAAAGTAACAAAAATTTTAAATTAAAAAAATAATCCTATTTAGCACAAACATTTCCGTACCTACATACATAGACCGACGATTAAGGTACCAAAACACCTATATCACATATTTTGTTTTTGATTTTACGATACATTTTCTCAATATGCAAATGGGAATGCATCAAATCGATGCCGAAACAAGCACATCATCAATGCGACGATAATAATAACATAAAAGAATGGAATTGGCACAAAAATCTAATCAAAAACACAAGGTACTTGTATCCACATTCTACGGGTTCGTATACACATTATAAGTTTCTTGCTTAGTCTAGAGTAATTAAGAGGTTTATTATTTTATCCGTGGCGTAGGAATACTACCGTTGAAGTGCATTAACCTATGTTGTTGTGCTTGCCTCAAGATACTACATTCACCTTGCTTACCTAACGCATCCATAGTTTTTGCTCAATCGCTTGGTCTCTGCGCTATTTATATCAATCAATTATTTCTTCACCCATTTTAAGGAGAGCTATGTCGAGGGGGCCTTAGTAACAATCATCGCTTCACCATACAAGTAATTAGGCTACCTGTAAGTGATCAAAAGGGAAAGAGAAAACGGTGCTATTACCTACAGTTTTATTTTTTGGAAATTCAAATGGTCATCTGAGATGGATGGTATTTAATTTCAACATCATGTGTACCCAGTTGTTCCTATGAATACATGGGTGGTTGTTTCCATTTGTACTCCTACGTTACGTGACTCATATTCTGTCGTATATATCCCGTAGTGACATGAGTCCCGTAGTCCAATGACAAGATTGGGTGTGACAGAGAGGGAAATGACAGACAGACAGTCCTGGTGGTTACAGAGTGGTTGGTGAGGCCAAAAACCTCTTAGGGTTTGAGTGCAAATGGAAGTATATCCCGTAGTGAACATTGCACTCTTCAGTACACTTAAGTATCATTCACTATCTCATCTTTACACATTCTGCCAAAGGGTAGATCCTGTAGCGGCAGCCGCCAATGAGACATAGTATCTGCTTTGCCAATGAATGGGACCTACAAACGAGGTATAAACGATGAGACCTGTATGGTTTGAAACAAGTAACTGTTCATGAAACACCATAAAACCATACACTATACCATAAAACTTGCACACGATTTCAGAAAAATGGATATGTGCATTACAAACTTCGCTGAACCTTTTTTTATAATACGTTCTACATTTGCTATAGAAATTACTATACAGTAAGAAATGTTAAAATGAAAGTTATTGAGTAATCTTATGGAGAAAATTCCCAAACAATTTACTTGGAAATGCAATAAGAAACAATTTCAGTAATCATCTAAAATCACATACCTTTTTATTTTTTATTTAAAATTATATTGATAACAATTGAAGCGCTTTTTTTAATGCTGCTGTTTCCATTATTTTATGAAGCAAATTCCAACAATCAAAAAATTGTGCATTAGTAGATTTTAACAGACTGACGAAGGATATAGGCATGAAATGAACAGAATGGCATAAAATATGGAAAATTTACCCTAGAAAATTTATTTTTAATCTCAATGCAATAATTAACTTCGTCATCTAAGACCAGATTTTCACATAAAATTTCTCAATCGACAAATGTGCTAAACTAAATAACCTTTCTTGAGTTATTGTAGTTTTTAAATAATTTTTAATTAACTTCGCGCTACAGATGTAGTTGCACCTGGAATTATAAGTGAAATTCTAAGTGCAATATATGTTAGGATATGAATCATGAATTTTACATATCTAGTTAGACGTTGCAGTGGTGTTTTATAAGTAAAGTACCTCCATTGCAGAAAATATTTTAATTTCATCAAATAAACTATAACTACTTGAATCTCCGTATCTCCGTTACTTAATGAAATGTCTAGATCCATACAATGTTTTCTCAAATCATCCTCTTTCAAATCCTTCAATGCTGGTATGTGACTGAGACATACAAAGAGAGCATTGTTTTTGTCTATCTGCTTGAACCTTTCTTCTATCAAAACTATTCCTTGGTTAATTATTGGCAGAAAATATTCTCTGAAGTAACTGGTTTCTCATTTTTTAAAAGAAGTATTTCCCCGTCACATTCATGAAGGCCTTTCTGTTTTCTCATTCTTATTCTTTTGAACTCAGGTAAAATTTCACTCTCGTTGTATATTTTAAACTCTGTTGCTTTTGAATTTTGAAAACCATTATTCCTTAAATATTTTATACATATCCTAATCCTTTCAAAAGTGTTACTGCTAAAGTTGAGTTCCTATTTTTGCTTACATTCTAAATTCCATGTAGCAGTTCATACTAAATAACTGTAGGAAACACAAATTAAAAGTTGATAATATTTTCTACCAGTGACATTCAGTCACTCTTCATTAGGTTTTTGTTGTTTCATTTAATTTCATTAATGGATCTTTATATCTACCCAAGTTAAATCTCACTGCTTTAACAGCGTTTAGCCTACATTACCTTCGTGTGCCGAGAATGGTTTTTAAGTTAAATTTTATATAAGACACTGTCTCCGGCGTTACTTTGTGGAACTCCTTCATATTTTTTTTAAATAATAATAAACACTTGGTTGTTATTCCACACTTTATTGGAAACAAAACGACCCGGGTTTCAGCATGTCATGCCATCATCAGGTACAAACAGTTGGGTGGCTTACACTTATATAGGTATCCGTAGGTGGAGGGGGGGGGATTTGAAAACAGGGGAGGAGGGTGGGGAGCACTGTTAACGGACAAGGCTGTCTTTTGAGGAGGGTGGGGTGGGGGTGGCCTTGTGATTGCTTGCATAAGAAAACAACAAAGGAAGGAAGGGGGGGGGGGGATGAAGAAATAGATTCCCAAAAAGGTTTAAAAGCATGAGCAAATTAAGGTTGAGAGTTGTGGAGGGATGGTAGTGTGACGTAAAGCAAAGGTGACTGGGAGGGGAACATATGGTCATTACAAAGTTTAGTGGGGCAATTCACAATTTCAAACTGTTCTAAGAATTCCATTTTACGTCCCTTGTCAATACAATGTCAAATCCGAGGTTCAAAATTACACCAATGGTTTTCGTCACATAAATGTTTGGCTATTCCAGAGGATTCGTCATTATTTAAAAAACATCGTCTATGTTCTTTTATTCTAATGTTAAAATTTCTCCCAGTTTGTCCAATATATTTAATATTACAGTTATCACATTTCAACTGATAAACACCACTTTTTTGTAAATTGTCATACTTGTCCTTTGTATTAAAAAGCATTTTACCCACTGACACATGATTGTAAAATGACACTTTGGCATTATGGATTATATTACATAGCTTATATGAGACCTGAGGTATGAAAGGTAGCTTGCACCAGCGTGAAGGTTTGTCCATATCAACTTGAATTGAAGTTATAAAATTTAAAGCTTGTTTTTTGTTAGATCTTTCCCAATGTTTTTGACCCAAAACTGATTCAACTCTGGTGCAGAGTTCCCATGAGCATCATCCAACTCGGCTTTGATCTGCGGAACTTTACACTTCTTTTCATAAAATTGTTTAATCACAGCGCGAAATTCGCCCTTCTCCATTGCTTATAACAAATGATGACAATATCACTTCAAACGCTCAACAAACGTTCAACTAAAAATCACTTCTAACTGAAACTTGCTATTGGATAGTTTGAAGAATATTACTTTGTTGTTGCATTCTCCAAATTTTACTATGGCATCATCTCGCAGAAATTTAACTAACTTATTGAACTACTCTTGTACTTCAGCATCCAAATTATTTTCAAACATCTAATATATGGATGCGGTAGCGAATGTAAATGCCTCAAATGTCTTCTCCGAAATTTCATACCCAGAACTATCTGCAATACGAGAGTAAATTCATCTTTCGATTTGGAATCTTCAGTATCCTTCCATTCCATCCAAATGTCCTAATATTTCCCACCCTCGTCCACGCTTACCGAACAGCTTGACGATAATCAAACGCCTTGTCAAAGTTAATGGCCGTCGACGCTCACACGTTGCGGAGATGACTGCAATTGGTTTCACGGCTCGGTCGTGGCAGGCTCTCTCTCATCGTGGGCAGGGAAATGATTGGGCCGTCCTCGTTGGCTTCACGGGGTGACTCATACGAGGGGTACTCAGTGTAGACGGAGGGGGGGAGCGGAATAGACCAAGCGAGCGGTGGGAGAACGTCGATACTTGAGCCGCTCTCTACGCCGAGGGCAGAATCGAACCCGGAACAACCGCAGAGAAAGACGGAACGCCGTTTGGCGGGTGAGGGAGCGAAGGTGGGTCGAGCTTGCCGCCCCTCGTTTCCGCCGCCATTTGCCCCGGGCGGATGACGAGGAAACAAATAAACGCGACGGGTGGGGTGAAGTTGCCAATTTCGAGGAGGGCGGTGGTGTCGTAAAATTTACCGCCACCCCTCTCGACAGCGGCTTAAAACGCGGTGTAAGGGAGCGTGCATGATGCATGTGATACCCGTGTCACACGCTATGGAAGGTGAAAGGTGGTTTACAACCTTTCCCCTACCCATCCCTAAGCTGAGGGGATGGTGAAAGACGCGGTCGCGGCAAACCGCTGCGTCTGTGCCTTAAATAGTTCGCTTGCGGCTTAGTCTTTTTTTGCACTCAAGAAGGAATTACTCTTGTCATTATTTCTTTCGATCATTTTAGTTGTTTCTTCTATTTTGTTAAGTGTACATTACACCTGATAACTAGATAGGTTTAATGAAAAGTACTGTTTCCAACGTCAGTAAATTACCCGAACTAGATAAATGAAGGTCACAGACAAGAAATTTTACCTCCTGAGGAAAAGTCATGTAAAAAGGTTTTAAGACTTTCTCAACATAATTTCAGTTTTCTTGTGCTAGACATGATTTCCATTTCTCAGGTTAGGTTTGATAATATCTATTGAAACATATTCTCAGTATGATACCCGAAGTGGATACACCTTCTCATCGATCAATCATTCATTAAAGTAATCTACCGGTTATGGTTAGGTTTAATAGAAAGTCAGAAAAAATCCTCCATATTTTTACTCGTGCAGGGCCCTATCTACATCTAGTATTTTTTTCTTCATCACCGCGTACTTCCTACCCTTCTTCATCCCGTCCATAAAACCTATTTTATTCCTACCCCTTCCCCGTGTGCCCAACATTCTTCCCCTATCACGGCTTTGAGCAAATTATCGCCCCGCATTTTCATATTAATTGGTACAAAAATACAGTTGGCTCGTTGGTAGTAGTGTGCTAAATACTTTGTTTTGTTGGATTTGTGCGCTTTTTAGGAAAGACAGGAATACAAGTAGGAAAAAATCGGGATTTTGTCACTTGGGGAATTTAGGCAATCACTACTAGTAGCAGGGCATGAAACCACAGTCAGCCATCTGAGATCTTCACTATCAATGGGATCATTTAGTGAGGTAATCTATCATTTCCACTTCCAGCCACCTACCCTGCCTCCTCCTAATCTCATCTACTAGTTTCCTTTCCTCACCAACCATGTCAAGCGCTTCCTAATCTGTCTTCCTTTCGGTTCACCGCACCTTCTCCATCCTACTCCACACCCACATCTCGAACGCCTGCAGCCTAATCCTATCCTCCTTTCTCAAGGTCCACGTTTCTGCTCCATACAACGCCACACTCCATATCAAGCTCTTCAACAGCCTTTTCTATATACCCTTACCCTAGGTCCCAGTCATCAGTTCCCTTCTATTACCAAACGCTTCTCTCGCTAACGCTATTCTTCTCCTTATGTATTTGTTACAATGCCCAATATATTCTATCGTAATACCCAATTAATTAAAATACTCTGCTTACTCCAGTTTTTTCTCTCCCACTTTTATGACCAGCCTCGCCTTCTTTGTCCTAGAGAATCGCTTTATTTTTGTCTTCTTATGATTTATCTTCACTCCATATTTTTCGCACTGAAATCCTAAAACGCTTCTACTAAAGCTTGTAATCCCCTCGAAGAAAGATAAACCCACGTCTGAGCGTCCTTTAATCTAACCGACTTTATCAGATAGCCTTCTACTTTGATTTTCACAACTAGCTTTTTTCATGCCTCTCTTACCATTTCCTCAGCAAAAATGTTAAAAGGCAAAAGCGACAACGGGCACCCGTACCTTGTCCCACGATCTATAACTTTCAGTAACACAAAATATTCATTTAGCTACATGCAACTTACCACAAGCGTGGGGAAACTAAACTTTTCAGACATTTAGCTTCCAACTGAATTGAAATCCAATAAGCACAATGCTTCCCGACTTAAAGCACTCGATGAGATGAAACATGAATACCATCTTGTAGTGGGATTTTATCTCTGAACATAGGTGAAGAATTTCTAATGGAAATTGTCTTTGTACTTATCATGAAATAAATCCATCGCGTATCGCCATTTGTTGTTTGCATACGTGTCGAAAACTGACGCAATTGCGGGGCAATTTGAAAGTACGACATTCTCGAAATGCAAATATTTTCGTTGCTACCATGTTCGCTGAGTAATATTTGCCAGTAATTTCTTTAAATGAAAGCTTTTATCGGAATATTTTACCGTGCATTATCATGCAACTTATTTTGGGAGTCGAATATGGGAACAGGCAAGAGAAAATTAGGAAAAATGACGCCCTCGACAGCAAATCTCATTGATTTTATCACATTCGTTGTGATCGTGAAGCGTGGGTGATAACAGCAGCAGAACTGGAATCTACATACTACCCTGCGAGCTTCCGAAGAGGCGTGTGGTGGGGGGTGTTAGGATTTCAGCCATGAAAGGGGAGGGAATAGGGAAAAGGAGGGGAGAGATGACAGACGTGAATTGTATGTTAACGATGCTTCTTATTTTAGCGTCACGCCGTTCTTCTTATAATGGATAATTATTCGAACCAATGGCAATGCATTGTTATAGAAGAACGATGGATATCAAACGGACGGATATTTCCTAAGAAGGGTTCGGGGGAGAAGGAGGTTAATGTAAACAGTATGAAGAATTAGGGACAAACATGCTTGACTTATTCTGAAGCATAACAGCTTCCTGAACACGGTAAAGGAAGGGTATACGAAATGAATGAATGGCTGAAAATGACCAAAGATAGAATCCATCAGCCTTATTACGAGATAAGTTAAAATGAGGACTTATGAAGGAATGAAGCAGCTAGGTGAGGGGAGAATGAATTGGAGAGATTCTACTTACCAATACTCAGATTGATGACTGATGGTGATGAGTAATTTGTTGAAATTAAAATGTTCGTTAAGTAATCTTTCGTTCATAATCGTTAAAAGTTTTAATTGTTTTGCAGTCAAGTCAATTGGAACCACCACAGACTGGAAGCGCAAATATTTTCCTCTTCATCATAGTCGTAGTCAATTTTGCGGGATATTTATTTAAATTAAAAGTTTTTCCTAATAACAATATAGCATGTATCACCATTTCATATTTAATTTGGGTGGGATATTGAAGCGATCAAGAGTCAATGTTGATGTAAGGCGCACTCGAGTTGCAAATATTTTCGTCTTTATTTACGAGAAATCAGTTTAAATGAAAAAATTCATTCCATTAATTCAACCATGCATCCTCAAATACTTTTAGACGGTATCACATTTAGTATTTGCATCGCAATCGTGAGACAATATCGAAGGGAGATGTACTGGAAGCGCAAGTCTTTTCGCCGTCGCCGTGGCGGATATGCAGGTTCGATGTTCGACGTGATCGACCGTCCAATAAGGATCGGGGATTGGAGAATGGATAGGAGTTACCCGGGATGATGCCCTCGTCCTCTTTGCCTCTCCCGTCGCCGCGCCGCCCCGCTCGCCTTACCCTTACCCCTGCCCCAGTTACTCGTTCCAGGATGTCAGGGTTTAATTGATTGCCCTCGTGGAAAACACATCATGAACCTCCTGGATACACAACAACGTGGAATTCCTCTTTGGTACAGAAAGCCATTAGCCTCGCTGATCCATCGGAAAGCAAAGGAGGGAGGCGAACGTATTCAGAATTAGCTGATTGGTGAAAGGTGGACTTCTTCCTTCCGGGAACACAGCTTCCTTGAAATAACCTTTATGTCAGGTATTAGTGGTCTCTTGAACTCGCAAATACAATACCTCAAAGCTAAGAAGACCATTAGCTCTTGAGTATCGTGCTTTAAATTAAAATACTATTTAGGTCTGCATTTCCTACATGGTGTTTTCATCGGTGTTTCTAACAGAATGATAGAGCAGATGCAAAATTGAAAAGTTCTGCTTTCTTATCATTGTATAATGTTCCTAAAGCCTTAACCTAAAGGTATTCTCCTCTAATTTCCGATTTAAGGATTATTTTCTTCAATTCTCAGAAATCGACATTAATATTAACTTTTCATATTTTTATTATCTTATTTTGTTATGATTCCAGGGAAAATAAGTTATTAAAGTTTTAGAATTTCCTCCTTCTTTGAATTGTTGTGAGGGAGTAAATTTCCAAAAAACATTCAATTTTTCATATTTCCACTTTGATATTACATCCAACGCCTATGACCTCAGTTGCAGGTCGGTCGGTCGGTCTCCCCCCAAAAAAATATCAACTAATTTTATCCAACTTTGGTTTGGACAGTAGAATAAATGGTTGATGAGTACTTTTTTCGTAAAACTGTTAATGACAATATGTCCAGCAGTAATATGAATCGAGTTATGGAAGTCAAGAAGAATTCACAAAAAATTTTCCTTTGGTTTGCTATATCTTGGGGGAAAGAAAACATTTCACGCTTCCCTAGTTCTTCCGAGCGCTCGTCTTTTCCACGAATTTCTCGAAATCTTTGATAAAAAAGAGACCATGGAATCATTATTGAATATAAATAAATGTCCAGATGTTCAAACCTGGTCATAATTTTTCGTGGATACTCTCTGAAAGATACTCTGGGGACGGAGTTAAAATCCATTAATCGATGTTGAATTTACATCTGTTTGTGGAACTGAACTTTCGTTGCTTTTCAAATCTTTCATGCATGCTCTTAGTGAGAATAAAATCATGAAAAACTTATCGGAAGTTGTTGATTTATTTATTTATAAATCTTGGCGCATACAGGTTGATCAAAGGGTTTTGAAAAAAAACCTTATCAGCCTATAGTAAGTTTTCTAGCTGACTCTAAGCTGAATTGACATAATTAGTCTGATAGTATATATGTTTTGAAAGCCTCTTGCTGTATGGGAGATGGCCAATACTAAATTTAAATCAGAATAAGAAATCATATAGGACTCCCGCATCAAGATGATATGAAAGAGTATCGGCAATGACTATGTGGAAACATAAATATATATATCTTAAAGATAGAGAAAAACTGGAAAAATGTGTGGTTTAATAATATTTTGGAAATTGTGAATAGATTATCTTGTATTATCCCACATCTCAAGGCGAAATTATTTTCCTTTGATGTTACTAACTTATTTACGTCAGTTCCTGTAACTGAAGCATCTATTTTGAGTCTTGATAAAGTTAAGGGCAGGTTGTGATGCCTTTTTAATCAAAAATATTATAAGCATGTTGGAACCTTTGGAACTGTGCCTTAAGCAACATTGTTTGTTGCTTAGTGGGGAGTTTTACCTAACAAAGGGCTTGGCGATGGGTTATCCTATCTCACCAATTTTGGCTGTTATTTTCATGGATAACTGGAATCCTGAATCTTTGGCTCCAGACACCCACCCATGAAATATGTTTTTTAATGGTTTCGGAAGGTGAATGTATTTTGTTTAAGGACTGGTACTTTAAGACAATTAGGTGCTTTTGTAACCTTCTTGAATTCTTTACATAACTCAATTAATTTTACCTCTGAGTATGGCGGCGATTCTTTATTTTTTTCTAGATTAAACGTCCACTGTAAAAGGAGGATATCATAATTTTGCTGTGTTTAGAATACCTACATTTTCATATCCCATTATCCCTAAGGGTTATTTAAATTATCATGGACATAAACCAGCCTTTCTGAGATCCATGGTTTATAGACTAACAATAAGTAACATTCTGATGTCGGAGTTGATTTTAACAAAGAACTAACTACGATTATCAACATAGCCAACAGGCTCGAGCTTCGATACGTGTTCATTTTCTTTTTACAATCATTTGACAATTATTAATTTTTTTTAATTCCAAAGACAAACATAAAAAATTAGAAAAAGTGGTTTAAGTATATCAAATTTTGTGTGATCAATGTGGTGTGCAATACCTCTGACAGTCTGGTCGTAGTATTAATACAAGAGTTAATGAACATAGTTAAGTTAGTTATAAGGGCTCTTCTGTTTTGTTAATCACTTGTCCTCGTACGATCATTTTAGTAATTTTGAAGCCGTAGGCCTACATTGTATCGATAAATGAACTTCAATGAACGATTTGAAATATTTGCAATAATTCCTAACTCTTTAATGATGTTGTCGCCCAACTTCCATAATCCTATTTCCCCCTAAACCACTTACCAATTTTTCCATAAACCCTTCCCCCATCGCCCTCCTTCAGCCTTTCACTCACGTGATTCAGCCAATCTTTCCTTGTTTATCCAAACCCACTCCTCTTTTTCTCAACTCTCTACCCCACTCCCAATTTCCTGATATATAAGGCTGGGATATTAATAAAACTCTACCCTGATGACGGCATAACGTGCCGAAACCTTGGTCGGTGGCCATTAAAAGAGTGGAAATTTTACCAGTGTCTCCTTGTCTTCAAGATGAACTTCAAGAGGAGCGCTCCGTGCATAGGATGGTACTTTAAACAGTGGACCATCCTGCGTGTTCCGTCAAGAGCAGGGCCCAACGCCGATGCCGAGTTTCTTACCAGTCTTCCTAAATTTCTTCCCTAACCTAATGGTGCCCAGTTGTCGGTCCCCTCCACAATTGACCGACCAACCAAATGAACGATGAAGATAACGTCCGCAAAATTTTTAAACGAAAGGAGGTGATGAAGAAACGCAAAATAGGCAACGCATCCCTCACTTCATGCAGTAACAGAACCGCCGCAGACCTTCGTGATGTAGGAAGAAAAATAGGATCCAAGGGTAGATGAGTAAGATGTGGAAAGGCATAGTGGAGACGGCAGTTCCTTCCCGCTTTGGCGCCGGGAAGGGCGGAAAAGTTTTCCGGAAAAGTCATCGCCAAACTCCGGCAAGGGATGCGCAACTAGAATGAGAGGGGCGGAGACGGGTCCGTTTCCCCACTGATCTCCGTCCGCCACAAACAGCAAAATCAGCGACTTCGTTATCCGATATCAGAGTACTCGGAGGCGTCGGATTTCGGCGTAGTCTCACTAATAGCCGCAAAGCCCGTGTGTGGCGCGTCCGTCTCCCCATTCCTCCATCTATTCCCCCTCTCTCCTCCTCTTCCAAGCCTCCGGGATGCGTCAGGCTGGAGAGAGGGAGAGGTCTCTAGGCGTATCCGTGGACCTAGTTTCGTGTTTCGTAGTGAGCGGGGGGCAGCCCCAGAGAGTGCATGTATATATGTGAGTGTGTGCCTCTACACTCGACCCGCCGCATGCGGTACGCTCAGAGATATATTATTCATACATGTAGTAGAACTGTGGTGAGAGGAGTGAGGGCAGGGAGGGAGGGGGTGTTGCGGGGTCCACGGACCTCTGGAACCCGTCTAGCTCCTTCTTCCGCACCCTCTAGACGCATGTATCCCCTCACCTCGGGCTGCACGATATTCAAATTTCAGAATCGAATCGCGATATGGAGTTTGCATCGCAAAAAACTCAATGGGTTGCATAAAATGATGTCGCCATCTGTTTGGTATCGCATTGAATCTCATGCAGGGAGGATCAATTTGGTGTGAAATCACTTCAGGCGCCATTCTGTGACAAAATTTGTACTGCTGTTTAATTCTAACAAATATATGGGCCAACTATTTTACCTCGGTTATGACACAAGTTGTGGAAACTTTGATCGATTAGTCCTAAGTAGAGCGAAAACAGGAAAAAGTATTTAACCAAATTAATTATTCATAATGATTTGGTGTGTTGGCTATAGTGCCGGTATTCAAGTCCGTCGGCCAGGATTCGAATCCAAGCCATGACAAATAGTTTCCAGTAGAATTCTAAGTTGCTCTGTGGAGAACAAAAACAACGGCAAACAATCTCTGGAGAGCAGTAATAAACTTGACCGTTGCATATGACAGATTTCCCAAGTAATCTTTCCTTTACCAGATTACAAATTATGACATTACTCACCTATGATTACTCACCAATGATATCTATATAGGTATGTCTGTCTGTAACGCTTTTTGGGGCTCGAGTTGTCAGTCTCGCTTGTTTGAAGGACTTCCAGGTAACCTAGGAAGTTGAAATTTGGCAGGAATACTGGGCGTGATATGAAACCAACCGGAAACATTGTAAAAACCCCAAAACAAAAATGTAAGGGGTTGTTTTTACCCCGAAATTTTAGCCCTATAAGAAGAGCATTGCACTTGTAATGGGGTTTAATTGTTTTGCTTTTTTAAATTACTTGAATTCGAGACATAAGGTATAAACTTTCACTGCCCTATGGCTAAAAAAATGGAGATTTTAATAATTGGATTTAATTTTCCTATGCGCTTCACTTTTGTCTGAAATTGGTACTAAAGGCTCGAAAAATTGAAATATTTGTAACTTTTTTAACTGGGTATATCAATTTTCTAATTCCCTTGGCAACCGCAGCATAGGCTCTTAATGGTTACTTATGTCTGCAACCTCCATGACGTAGTTATGTGATCAATATGAGAACTGCAGTGAGATTTTAGTTAGGGTATGTTTCACCTCATCCTCTCCATGGGTGGTTGATGAATGGTATCCTTAATGGTTTTTGAAATTTTCACGTCACATCATGGGGATGCATTTTACCTTATAAACATATTTAAATTTTTCTTATTCTCGTTGAATTTCTATGGGTACCCTCTACTTGTTACATCATAATAAACCATATACTTTTATAATTACATCGAACATAGCATGAATTAGCATTACATTTCAGGTAGCATTTTATCACATTACACAGCATATCCAATGATATTGCTTTGCATCGCATATCGCGTAATGTCGAAATATGCCGCATCTTGCATGAAAGTCTATCGCATCGCAATGCGACCTCTGGCGTAACCCGGGCGATCAGTGTCGCAATGCGATGTCTTCGTACATCGTGGTCAATGCATCACCATATCGCACGGCCCTACCTCTAGCCCACCGAGCCATCCCAATCCTTTTCCTTGCTCCTCAAGCCTTCTCCCTTCCAATCTAAATGGATGGAGACCTTGGAAATCTCGCAAGTTTCGCATTAAATTCGAGTTGCATCCCCGGTCGCGGAAGTCGCCGCTTCGGCCTCCTCCACAGACCGACCCGACAGACCACTAGAGGCCGCTCTCTCAAGAACTGTTAACTGCTTTAATGGAGTGCTCTCGCACCCGGGGAGAGGACGGTGTCGTCGTCCCTCTGGGGGAGGGGCTGGAGGAGGAGTCTCTCCACCGGCGTCGGACTACGGCCATGGCTTCGTTAAATTTTGAGAACGGGAAGGGGTAGGTATATGGGGAGGTGGCCGGGCGTTGGGAAAACGAACGAGGTGTGTTATGTTTGTAACTCGGTGGCGTCCGTGCTTACGCCCTTAACCGCAAACAAAAATGAACAAAAAAAAATTGAATAAAAAACCGTCGTTAATACAGAGCAAGGGGACGTTGGTGCTCCTCCCGCGTCGGGGCGTGTTAACCGTGTATGCGAGACGGAGGGGATGAATATTCAGTGGCGAATACGTTTGAATTCAGAGCGCTCTGCGGTGTCCAAACGAATAGAAATTAGGGAAAGTGACCATTAATAACATTCTAACGCTCAAACTTTGTCGCCTTTTCCTTCCCAATTTTTCACGTGTGTCAACAAAAGAAGTTGTGAACTTTGATTGATTTGATTTGTATGCGTAATGATTTCAAGCTCGACCATGACTCGGAGTTTCATAACGAAGACTGAATAAAATAATCTCCGCATACCTGGGTAAAAAAACATATTTTCCAACACGGGTTTCAAATATTCATTCATTTTTTAGGCCAAAGGCAAAAATAAAATATTTTTTGACTTATTTTTTGTATATTCAGTAATTTTAAAGGCAATGTCAGGAAAAAGTTTTTTGAACACTACATTTTTTTATTTTCATTGGCGGGATTATCACATTTGAACGGCTGTGACTCCTTGTTTTCCTCCGGTGCCATGGTGATTCTATCAACCAGAAATTTTTTTTTAAGAATTTGATTATTATGAAGGATTTTAGCCTTTTCCGGCCTCTAAATTTCACCATAATTTGCAAGTTAATTACGTTGTTTCGGCTTTCATAATTTGTCACAATCCCTAGGATGCGAAACCAGTAGCTGTTTTCCTCTGAGAACAGCACACAGCATTGATAAACGGGCTGATTTTGACTTCCTACTGTAGCAGTTTGTTTTACGTCTCATGCATCATTTTTGCTGGAGCACGAGCGAGTGGCTTCCCTCAGAATGTTCTAAAACTTTAGGCCAAGGCCCATGCACATCAAGTGTTAGGTCAACAAGATTTCCTTATGGAGCATATGTGTGCCATAGGATAGATCTAGTCCGAGAACTGAAGGCTGCCACGCCTTCTAGAGTAGAATTGAGCTTGCATCCACATGAGACGAGAGAACGTTTGTAATTTAAACAAAGTTGTATTTCTACGTCATTTTTTAAAATGAAATGATCTTAATTCCTAATATTTTTATCTGGGTTTGTATTACCAAAGATTCTGCTTAGGCGATCTCATTAGCTAATAAAAAAGAAAGTTGCTCTTTGATGAATTTGATATAAAAATTAAGATGTGTTCAATTTATCAATTAAGCTCTGTCTGGAGGCAATCTTCTTCCTCCGGTCTTCCCTCGTTCAATTGACCTGAACCATCCATGTATTTGCGAAGTAATATCCGTTTCATTAAAAAATTTGTCTAGCACTTATCTGAATTAGAACATTTTAATATCGTTATGGTTAAGTTTCAAGCCCTCAATGCAAGTGCTATGTAATTTGTGAATTGGAATAATATATATGGACTTCGGAAGCTAATAGGAATGAGAATCCAAGGAAATTGAGAGACATAGGAAGATAGCTTAATCCACGAAACGAGGAATTATATCCGGCCTTTGAGACTACAGTAGCCGGGCAAAAACGCGGAAACTTTGGGGCTCTGAAAGTTAAGAGGAGTCTTGAGGGCAAGTGGCCACATAGCGAGTAATTAAGAGCTACCAATATATTACGTTTTCGTGTAGAAGATTAGGAAGATAGATTAAAGGTCATGCTTTGAGTAAGGGGGTTATCGTTCGGTCCATATCCTTGCTTTAATAATTACGCATTGGAAAAAATTACCAGGCGGAGAACTAATTATGGAAGAAAAATACTGGTTGAGGTTAAAATTTTCAAGTAAATTATTGGATATATTTAAAACTTTATCATGAATTTACTCCTTTTTAAAATCAAAATAAAAATGAGAATTTTCTTCCATGGGTGGTTATTAAATGATTTTCCTCACATATTAAAAAGTAACATGCCAGAAAAATGATCGCTTATGAGATGTTTTTTTAACTTTTTACTTGGAAAGATTCATTAAATTCAATTATGTTTTAACTGCACGATCACTCCAAAAAAGCAACATCCTTCATATGTAAATCGTTTATACAAGTGGAAAAGGTATTTTAAAATATTTGGTACGATCTTCATGAGTTCTTCTATAGTTATCTCCGTTCCGTTATTCATTATTTGTGGAATAGTCTTCGATTTGTTGGGGTTTAATCCCAACCCTGTCCTCCCTCGAATGCCTTATCTGCATTGGTATAAGGGGAGATATTAATTTTATGTCTAAATGGCAATGTCGAGAAAGGTTTGAAGGAGTTAAACGTAATACCGACACAAATTACGAGTGGATGCTCCAACGCATTCGAAGTCGTAACTAGAAATGAATTGCTTGCAACGATTACGAAGACTACAGCTTCGTTCCCTGCTTTTACCACTTGCAGGAGGCCTTAAGAGGATGCCGTGGGATGCGCTAGCTTCGAAACTAGAACCGCTCCGAATTAGCAATCCCATCTTTGAGAGTTGTTTAACCATCCAGGTGACCGTGAGGTAAATGGCCAGAAGCTCGCGAAGACTTGTTCCTCGAAACTTCGGAGACGGCAGGCGTCTGGAGGTGCGAGAAGAAAGGACGCGGGGAAGCGGTGTGCATAAGAGGGCAGGTGGAAGGGTGGGGGTGGGTGCCTTTAAGTAGAGGCGGAGGGTTCACAAGGAGGCGTGGGAAGACACGCGGAGATGGATATGAGAGAGGTCGGAGCGGTGGCGTTGTGTGCAGTTGCCAGAGCTGAGAAATTTCATTGGCCGTGTAAAAGATTCGCCAAGTTTCGGAACCTGAAGGGAAAATGGTGGTTCAGCCAGGCTCTTACGTACACCCGCTCCTTCTTTCTTCCTCATCCAAGATTAATCGTCCCATCTGGCTTTCCTGAAATGCGTGCCGCTCACTGTAAGATTTTTGCCGTCCTAATTTTCAGGAGACACATATAAGAATGACTAGACAGCGACGAAATTCCGAGTCACAGTCCCAAAGATTCACATTGGTGACATTTAATGGGGCTTATGGTGCTTGTCGCAACCCCGATGCTGTTGTTGCTTGGCTGCTGCGAAGCTTAAATTGACTATCTTCTTGATTTTTTAAACAATGTTGCCGACTGCTGAAGAAACGCCCATATGAATGAATGAAAGATTGATTTTTCTCATAAAGGTGGATTTGGATTTCATCGCATGCCCTTCATTCAAGAGAAACCATCACTTTTTACACCAATTGGAGAGATGTTTAAATTTGAATTTTTAGTTTCTTTCAAATTGCTCATTTGCCTAAAGTAAACTATTGCTATCACACTTAAGGCTCATTAGGTGTTTAATCTCTTATTAAATCGTGGAGTTCATGAATTTATGCAGTAAAGTGACTCAATTATATATTGCAATACAGCATTTTTTACCTCGTGCTCAACACAGTAGTTAATCAATCAATACATATTTTTAAGGTCTGGCAATATTTTACTTTTCCATCATAATCTCCGCGAAAATATATGAAAACAAAGTAACTATGCGCATCAAACACCCGAAAGATATCATTATAAAATGCTCTGTTGTTATGTCTGAGGTTGTGGGTTACAACTTCCCCTTTCCCATGAAAGCATCGCGTTCCCGGAGCAAACTTCCGTCGCTTGTAACTTGGCGAGTGGAAAAATCCTTCCCCATCCGTTTAAATGGCCACATTAAACCCTTGTGCTGGGTAGGACCGCCGTGCTGGTGGAAGGAGGGAAAAAACCATTCCCTGAAATATTTAAGCGGCGTGAAAACACACAAAAATCAACACCGATGATGTTCGGGCTGGATAAAGATTTCTCGATTCGGTGTGATCTTATCGGTTTCCCTTCCTCTCTTTCCTAGCCGCCCTTTCCGAATGGGCACCTCGGGCCAAATGGTGGAGAGAGAGAGAGAGAGGATTAATCACCGTTCCAAGTGAACTCGAAAATTCTGAGGAAGGCCGAAGAAAAATTTTCCTCCCTTTCTCGCAAGCTATCTCGCGGTAAGTTTGTGGTTTCAGGTTGGTGGCACTGGGTTGTGTGGAGTTCGCAGTGGGACCGGGATGCGCTAAAAAGGAACGAGAGTTGTGGAGTGGAGGAGTGGGGTGGACGCGTTTTAAGAGAAGGAGAAGAAGGGAGAGTTCGGGAAGCTTGGGAAGTCGCCGAGAGAAGGAAGGAAGAGAATTGGGAACGCTGCGGAAGGAGTTGGGATGTAATCCCGCAGGGTGCACTAGTGCTCCAGCTATTTTGCTGCATGGATACATTATTCAGGGGCGAATAATGGTCCCTATTAGCCCGGTAGGGAGAGAGAGAGGAAGGTGGATGGAGTGGGGGAAGTGGGGGCTATGCAGTAAGCAGTGTCTAACCAAACTAAATCGCATGAATTTGACGCTGGAAGGGAGGCAATATTGTTCACGGGGGGAGAACAAAATAAAAAAACACAAGAGCTGAAAAAGTTTTTACACCACGTAACGATCCAGGATTAAATTGCTTCATGTGAAATGACGATAGGCGGAATCATTTTTTAATCATACTTGAAACCTCGATGGTAAATTTTCCCATTCCTCCGAAAAAGTGCCGCAGTGGGACAAAGAGAACTGATTTAGTGAAGTGCGCTCAAACTAGGGGATAATTGGGATTCAGCGGGGCTGCGAGAAATTAGTTAACTATTGGTCGTTTTAAGTGGAGCAAATGGAGCAGAAATACGACAAAAAATGCTCGAATTTTTTAACGGCTTTAAACGTGCTCGGTGTCGGTACACTTTGGACAATGGCGGCGAGTTAGCAATAGAAAGAGGAACTTTAATGAGAGACATACACGGTTGCATACTGCTAAATTGCTGCACTACCGTTTAGCGTCATATTTCCCTTCACATTGTCAAAGATTTTTTTCCATTGAATTAAATAGTATCCTTTATATTGAATATTGTAGAATAATTACCGGTTCCAATTTCAAAATGGAATAAATATTTAGAAGTTGGACAAAACAAAAACTTTTCTTGTTGCTCAGTCGTCTAGTAGACAGTTGACTAACGTTTGATATGTCCCTCGAAAATAGTGGACGCGGTTTTTTTTGTGATTGCCACCATTCAATGGACTCCGTTATAACAAAACTTCAACAACAGGGATATAGGTACGTATCGGTGTCACTGTTATCAGATTTGTGCTGAAACTGTTCTTTATGTATCAATAAATATATATAAAAAATATTTTTTAATTAAGTTATTTTTCGGAATATCTGAGACAGATTTCTAGTTAAAGATACACGAAGCAAAATGCTGCACTTAGGGAATAATTTTTCCAACAGCTTTAATTTTTTCACTCTATCTCTGTTTTTCTGATATTTCTGAGAAAGGCGAAACAACTAGAGCGAAAATTTTACAGGAAACCACGAAGTGGCGAAACTTTATGTCTGAAAATGGGAAACATCGAAGAATATTTCACCGGTAGCAGGATTTCATTAAATGCTAAAGAGCATGAATTCCATTGTCTCTAAGGATGGTAACTAGATAACAGAAAGTTGCCCACTACTCTTACTTTTCTTTTTGTCTACCTTCTGGATTTTATTTTTGGTCACTAACTCTTGAGTTCCTATAACCTGTATCCTATTTTCTGTCCTTGGGCCATCTTTTTTTTGCTATTATTTTTCCAATTTTTCCATTGATACCTTTGTTTTTTTCCTATATGTTGAATTGATAGTTGACCCTTTGTTGGAATTCATTGCTGATTGCTGTCCATGTATTCTAAACAATTGTTTGTTATCCAAGGCCATTATTTAATACAAGCTAAGGTTAATGTCGTAACATCTATTTCATGCATTAATTAACCATGATATAATAAGTAATCAATAGGAATTTAGTTGAATTTAGCGTTTATTTTAATCTTCCATTTAAAAAAAAGTTCTTGCAAGATTTTCAGTTGAGTCGTTGGGTCTAAACTATTGAAAATATTCGATCCATACATAGCCGTATACACCACTAAGAGTTTGAATCCTTCACGCACATTTTGTAATAAATTTATCATTCTGGAAATTATAACTGCGTCTCGTGAAAGTAGATAATTCCCTGATTGCAATAAGGCCCATTGATCAAATGCATGCAGTCACCTTGTTCATTGCTGATGTTTACCCTTCAAGTCCCAAATTAATTACTTACTCTTGGTTAGACTCGCTTTTCCATATGATTATTTATAGTTAATATTAACTTTCTCCTGCTAGAAAAATGTATCTCAATTAATTTGTTTATAAATAATACATGTACCATTATTTTATACGACATTATCTATGGAAGTTGAATGAAAACAATTTTTTTAGCATATGCTGTGGAAATATTCCAAGAATTTGCCCTTATTTGCTTAAATAATGAATGGAATGAAATGGGCTGGCATGGAAATCCCGATTTTAACTATTGATACTAACTATCAACATTCAAGGGAAACCCCTTGCTAAAATGACAATAAACTGAAGTTTTATGGCCGTATATGACATTAATTCCTATCTTTCCATCAATTATTAGATAATAAATTGCCGTATATTTTTTAACTATCACTGTAATAAAAAAGGAAAAGGATTCTATAAGGGTAATATCAACGGTGAATTTGCTGAACAAAACGGAATTTGTCTACACTTCTCTGCTTGCGGGGGATTTTTGTATTTGGTGAATCATGAAAATATTTGGATATGTGGTCAATAGAATTTTTTTTTAACTGACGTAATTGGCAATTCTAATCCTTTTAAATGTGCCCGTTAAAAAATGACTGTTTAACCGATCGATATCGTACACACAATGCTTTCCCTTTAAACGATTACCAAGAGAATTAAAATTCGGGCGTCGACAATAAAAAAAATATGAAGGATCGTGTTCGCACCGTTGAGTTTCCGAAAATTGCTACCGAAGTGAGCTGGCTATTAATTATTCGAGATGACACTTTTTATGGGATAATTCGTGGAAAACCGTGGGGAGGGACAGCAGCCCTGACCGGAATCGGCCTGCGGGATGGTGAGGGGAAGAGGGTATACCAGTGTCGGGGAGAGGAGGGTAAGGCGGCCGGGTGGTGGATTCGGAAGGACATCGGAAAAAGACTGGAGGAGTAAGAGAGAGAGAGAGACTATCTTGTTTTCCTCTGGACGGTGGACAGAAAGTTACTGCGAATTTCATTTTCCGCAGCGCCACCGTTGCCAAACCTCGACGCGGGAGACAGGGGAGGCTGTCCGTTGGCTACGCCCCGCGGACCCTAGGCGCGGTCACATAGCGCAGGGATATGTGTGCGCGCACTTTCGAAACCCGACCCGATAAAGTTAAAAGAGAGGGAAAAAAATATCGCAAACAAAACGGGAAAAAGCACCGATCACACTCAAACAAACCCACGGGCTCGCGTATTTGAGAGCGTCAAGAGATGGAATTTTTGCTTCGCGATGAAGAAATTTTCGCTGAGTTCTTTTTTAAAATCTTGTTCTGCTTACTTTTTGCGGGGAAGTTTGCAATGGGATTGGGAAAAAAATCTAGGCCATCATCTCTGGCGAAGGGAGGAGGGATCCGTGGTGCGGGAGGGAAAAAATAATACCTATGCCCGAGTACATAGGGTCCATCTGGAACAATAGTTGTAAATATTTTTGCCCGGTCCTGCGTTCGCAGATTAAAACTCGCTCATTTTTCTCTCTCCCTCCTCTGGTCGTCTGCGTAACCTGTGTGGCCGAGCGCTATTCACGTTAGCATCTGATGGGTATTGTTCCGCTGGATAGCATCGGTCGTAAAACACCAGCCTAGTTACTCCGAAAACTATTATTCCCTTGCGGAATTTCGAATAAAACGACCTCTACCTCAACAAAGGTGCATATTATAGGGTGTGGAGATCTGGGGCAGTGAATTTTTTTTAAAGGCGGTTTATCGATTGCTGGAATGTGACTGGGTGAGGTAAGGTCGGACAGGGATATTACATTTTACGCTTTTCATTAAAAGCAGAAAATGATTTCACTGCCAAGTAGTTGCGAAATATTGACTCGAAAGAACACATATATACATGGTACATGATATTTGAGTAAGATACATGAACATTTGGAATAAATAACTTGAGGCAATGGGTGTCTTATGACCTTTCTTTCCACAATCTCTCTTTGCCTAAAGACGTTTTAACAATTGAATGCACAGTACCGGTTGATTATTCTTGGAATATTTATTCATATTAGCTCCTAGAGGACAATCAGTTGTTATCCTTGTTTGGAAACCTTTCCACATATTTGGGGGAAGTCTATTTTTTAAATGTCATTGTAGGGGAAAGTTTGACAGAGTGAGTACATATATAGTTTTCTGCGAGGGAGAGGAATATAATTGCATTTTCAAGGTCACCACTGAATAAATGTTAAGTAAGCTCTACCGTTATTCAATGCATCTTGCATTACTCCATAATGCCCACTTCATTAGTTGCGAGTTAAGGCTAGTAACTATCTAAGGTATTATGATGACTATCACTTAATTTTCTTAACCACGTACCCGTCTACTCTCATGCTTACGTCCAGCTCTTATCTTTTACTCCTTTAAACGCTTCTAATGACCTTTGCTTGGTTGTTTGGGGAGGCGACCGGCAACTGAGGTCACTTCTGCCATTAAGGACAGGCTGGCTGGCCGCTTAAGGGAAGGATTGCTTGGGTAATGGAGGAAGGGCAGAGAGACCCCGGTGCCTGAATTAGCTAACTCTTAGTGAGAGGCCCCAAGGGGCCAACAGCTCAACGGTTCATCCATTCGATGGAGTTTTACCCTTGGAGAACTCTCCACATGTCACCGGAACAGGGATCGGGATTCCACGAAAATAAAAACCCTTTACTGCTAAGATTTGAACCCAGACTCACATATAGAAAGCCAGTGCTCCCGCTAGCTCATCAACCTGATCCCCTCTAGGTTTATATTGTAAAATATTTACTCAATATTTTTCTAATGCCAAGTTTAAAAAAAACACTCCCTTATACATTTATACTTTATATCTAGCTATCTGGAGTAATTTTTTTCTGAATCTTATTTTCAAAATCATCCACTTCCTACCATGTCGGGGACAGGAAAGGTAGGAACCTAAAAGGGATTGCCCTTTACTATCCATCATCTTTGTTTCCTCACTTGAGCATTACATTTAGCTGCTCGGTTGCACAATATTTGATCTACACCATCGGAGGATGCTCACTTCAAGGATGTTTGAAAGGGGTTAAACATGCACTGTGTTACGTGCTAACAAAACATTTTTAGTATGATATCGACTACCCAACGTGTATTATTTTGTTGAGTACTTACGTACAAGTATATAGATATATTCAACGATGTTTAGTGAGGTATGGTGGAACATTATGGTGAAATTAAGTAAATAAAATTGGGTAATGCCCGCTGATAAATTTTATTGTACTACGCGTTTTGACGCTAAGGCGTTATCATCAGGAACAGTTAATTTTACTACGCGTTTCGAAGCTAAGGGGCCATCATCAGGTACAATGACCTGTACCTGATTATGACGCCTAGTAGTGTAGTGCAATAAATTTTATCAGTAGACATTACCAAGTTTTTACTTAATTTCAAGCACGCAGATATTAGACTTCGAAAAGTAATGAAGGCATGCGAGATGTGCTATTTTTATTGTGTTTTATGAGAAGTCGGATGGCCTGTACTCAGTCTGATACAACCTGAAATCCCTCCTCCCAGCGAGAATAAACCCTCAAATGCATAACAGGATTCGCAGATCTGTAAGTTGTGGTCATCACATTGATATAAGATGATAAATGAAAAGTGAAAAACTGTGTGTATGTCCACAGTATTTATTATAGTACTATAATAAATACTATGGACATACACAAAGTTTTTCACTTTTCATTTATCATTGCAATATGTTCCACAACATCTCGCCGAACACCGTTGAATACATTTGATATAAGATACTGATTTTGATATTTACCGAAGACTTTCTGAGCATTTACTTTTGAAATTACTAAATATTATTCTCTCACTAAAATATTAATTATACGATTCACTGTTTTCTATTTTGATTTTGTCGTCATTTGAGTTACCCTCAATGAAAGTAATGCTCCTAATCAATTTCCTGAAGTTATTGACTCAAGACCACGGTTTGCTCTTTTTCCTTTTTTACGCTTAGGGCTTCCTGTAAATGGCTCGGGAATTGAAATTTAGTCCTAAATTTCCTTCCATTTCTATCGCTTCATGAACTGCTTATCTGAAATTCTTCGCTAGACGTTGGTGTTGTAATCCTACTAATCCTACATTTTTGTTTTTATTTCAGGCGCGTATGCATAATTTGCCTCTATTTTTATAACCGATAATTTTTCCCACAGCTTTCCTTCCGAGAATACGCCCCCTGATATTCCTTCCCCAAAACTATATTTCCTCTCCCTTCCAGCATGTATCATTTCTCTAAATTACTTCTACCGCTGCTCTGTCATGCGCTCCTTCATATTATATTTGCATATTACTTTGAATGACGTGTCATTCTAAAATTCACGTATCGATAAGTGTTCTTTTCCTTTTTTATTTGATGGCTTACTGACGAATACTTCTAATGCTGGTTATTTTCCCCCTTTTCCTTCCAATTGTTGTGCTAGGTTTTTTGTTAAATCCGGTATTTATAATACAAGATGATGCCTGTAATAGTGACTTGGGGTGATCAAAATTTGCAGTTCCTTTAAAATGCATTCTGTACCACTCGTTCTACTCTGAAATAGTACTCTGGAGTTGGCCCCAGGATATACATGCGTAATCATAATTGGAATTCACTAGAGGAAATTCCTTCAATACTATATGTTATCAGCCTAGTCCTTGAAAGCCTTCCAATGTTAAAGCAATGGATATATGGATTTTTTTTAAATATTCATTAGTTTGTCTTAGCATTATTAAAATATCCTTGAATTTCCAAGAATAGCTTGGAATATTGTCTGCTTTAATTTACATTTAAGATCTGAACATAGATAAACAAAAAGGCTTATTTACAACGCCGTAGACAAAATATTGTTAATCTTATTGATTCACCTCCTTACGCTATATGTTTACCATTTGTGTAATACCACGTGAATTGTATTCTATATGGATGCCTAAAAATGCTTGGTGTCCTCATGTCAAGGGCGTTGTCTCCCCAACAGACGTTGCGAACTTCGACCTGAGTAGACGATGCAAGTTCTCACATTGTTTTCCTGCGTACGCTTTCGTCTCCATATGTATCCGTACAGCGTCAAATATAATGCACTTCCGGATGACTATCTCAGAATAGTGAAAAACTTGTTCCACGGTCTAAGGGACCTATTGTCCCGGACCAATGAAATCAGATTCAGTTTCCGCAGAAAAAATGTACTGCGCGCCCTCTCTCGCGTTCTTGCCTTACTCTCTCCTCCAAGGCCCCCGTCTCTCCGCCCACTACTCTCCCTCCCACCACCCCCTCCACCCCTCCCTCCCCCTTGGTAAATCCATTATCCTTGCGCTCTCCAGCCACCACTCCACGTGTGCACGCTTCTCTCTCGACTCTTCTCTCCCGCTCTCCAAACCTCCGCGCTCCCCCTCAGCAGCCTCACGACTCCTCGATTCTCCACTCCCTCGCACGCATTATCCTTTTCTCTCTCTCGTATTCTCTTATCTGCGTCTGCATGCCGCACCCTTCAAGTCGCCGCAAGGGCGTGTGGCAAGGGGTGTTAGGACACCAGCCATGAATTTAAAGAGGGAATAGAAGACAAGTTTAATGTGTCTTGAAGGGTTTTTATCTAGCTCTTTTTTGTTGTAGTCACTAATGGTGCTTGGGATTTAAAAAAAATAGGAGAGAATCGGAACGTTTGCAGATGTGAAGTCTAAATTCATGGATTTACTCCGATTCTGTCCTTTAATGCTCGTCATCCCCCAACGTTGGGTTAGGAGGAACAAAATCTATGACGGTGCCTGCGAAGTGCCTATTTCTCCTTACTTTATTTTATTACACAGTATTTTTTAGAATAAGTTAATTGTGAATTTGGAAAATTATTTGAATTACCTTTTAATTCATACGTGGTATTTATGTCGCAAACGACCCGCGTTTTCTTCTTCTTTCCTTCTTTTTCTTTCTTCTCCAGACGGTGTCTTCTTTTCTTCTAATTGCTTCCTTAACATTTTCACAATCGGTAGTTCCCTTCCGTCTATTTACTTATTTTGCCATTTCCTTAAGCTCTCTTATTTTTTTACGTGTGACCAACTGAAGAATCATTTCCTTATAAAAAAAATTATCTATTTCAATTTCATGCCATATGTTTAGTGTCCAAAGTTCGTATTTCTAACATAAGTTCGTTTACCCTGTGTGTGAAATTATCTTCCGATTCACAATCCTCGCATAGTCCGTTTATGTGTTTTCCTATTCCTTTCAGATAGTGATTACAGTTTCCATGGCCTGTGTGTATTTGTCCAATAGTACTTCTAAAATGGAATTTAGTACTTCTCTCGATGGTTGGGAATATCCTGAGTGGGTCTACCCTTTTCTGAGTTCCTCCAATCTTCGTTCCACGACTCTTTTGCAGTTTTCCGGTCGTGAGATGAAGGAATTTTTATGCGTATCAGAATACACATTTTTTTTACTGTGTTTCTCAAAATAATACCCTCCAGTCCTTCCATCAGCCGAGTTCTCTAACGCTCTTTTCACTCGAGGTTTTATTTTTAGCGAAGTGTGCGACTTAACTTTGCATATTGCGTGGTTCGCGTATTTACTCTTTCTGTAAGATGCCTCAAATACTTGCGCTAAGCATATATGTTGATCACGCTTTCTGTTGGCTCCTAGAGGTTTTTCACTAAGATTTGTACTTCCTTTTGTATTTTCTCGCTTGTTTTGGTTCCGAAGAACTTGTGATGCGCTCATGTTCTGGCCTAATTTAAGGAAGTGCCATCTCATCTTCTCATTTCCAGCCGAGACCCTTCCTACTACTCGCTTGATAAAATCTGTTCTCTTTAATACAAGCTTAGTTCTACTATCAATGCGAGGATCTCTCTCTCTCTCAACTCCACGGGCGCGAAACATCAGCAGTGCATCACGTAAACACGCACTCTCATACCCTCATGAGAAGAGAAGAGAAAGTCCCGGTTCAAGGGGTTATCGTGTGAAAAATATATGGTGCATGTATTTATGTATATTTTTTTCGCTTACGCTATTATCCTTCGCAGCTTCACGAATGGGGAAAGTGCTTCGCCGATTCGCCCGCGTGCGTACAAGGGGGTGTGAAGCAGGTGGGCCAAGTGGCTTCGCCTCCGGCGCGTGGCAATCCCCGCAAGTGGGGACCGTTTGGTGGAAATATGGGCGCGCGACCTATCGATCATGCTGCCTTTCAATCGGTAAATCACGAAGGCACGAGTGTCCATTCGCGGAAATGATAAATGCCGCCGACCACTCACGGCACTGTTCAGAGGACGACTCCGATGAATTTTCCTAGGATCGTCATGCTGGGATCGAGAACCAATTGAAATATACTTCAATGATTAGGCTTATTAATGTTGCCAATGATGCACTAATGTCGTGCATTTCCGGGATTTAAAATTGTTTCCGAAACTCTAAATTCTTTGCTTTCGAGAAAATTGTAGAAAAGATCTTCTCTTCTCTTTTTGTTGACTTGCAATCCTTTACAACTTCAAGAGCTTCCTTATATCTCTAGATAGTCTCAAAAATACTTGATGATTTCAGTTATCTGAGTGTTAATAAAATATATTTGACGGATGAGAATTTTTTCGTAAAATACTTAGAAACAGATTTATTGGTAGTGGCTTCCTCCCCTTTCGGAAAAGAGATGGTGTTAGTCGATCAGGATATAGCTTTTATATTTTATTTGGGCTTACGCCTGGTAAGGCACTTGAGTAAGGCACTGCTACCTTCTCAAACAATATTTTTTTGTTTTTCAGCCCAATATGGAACACCGTAAATATCATGGATCATAGAAAGAAGGAAAACCATTAGGACTCCAGCTTTTGACGGAGTAAATCCCGATAACTCGAGAACCATGAAACGACGAGTGATAACGGCCTTTTTTTACCATGACTCAGCTGAGCATGTTGAAAAACAGGTTGTTCAATGGTGCCGTAAGTACTCTCTTATTGAGTTTCAAATGGCTATAATACTTCGTCTTTTGGTTTAATGGAATGGTGTGTAGGTAGCCAGCCACTTGGAATATAGACTTTAGATGGACAATTCTTAAAAAAATGGGTGTATCCATCTCTCCAAACTATCGGAAATGCATTAAGAACAAGCTGGATTTTACGTAAATATCGTAATCGTATAGTATGATCAATAAGGAAAAGAGGCAAAGTCTTTTAAATGCAATAATAAAGACTACATATTTCAAGGATAATTACAGCACGTTGGCCTCGAAGGAAGCTTTGGTTTATAGTGTATAGCAACATTTTAGGTTAGACGGTGAGGTAATTTTTTAATACTGGGCGTTAAAGAATGTAAGATTTTAATTTTAGAATTTCTTTTCTTGATATTGAGAGAAGGAATATTAAAATTGCTTTTCAATTACCCAGAGCGATTGTCCTTATGAATTTACCATTATCAACCATAGTCAAATCTTCCAAACTTGATTGTGAGCTGTTGATAGTCATGTATCAAGTGAAAATACATTCCTGCCCCTTACGACACCTGCAGGCAAGGTCAAAGTTAATAAATGGAGAGACTCTGAGAGATGGAACTCGCCGGTACATGAATTAGTTTTTCCCTTTCGTAAATCAAGACCACTATACCAACAGAGCGAACCATTAATGTATAAAGACATATACCCCTTTTAATCTAACATTTTCTTGTTTCTATTTTCCTCTTTATCCCTTATTTACGACTGACTACGTAACTCTCCCTGCGTCATGTCCTCACAGTCATAACTGGTTTAAATTGGGTAGTCGGCATCCTAATAATAAACACATTTAAGACACTTACTCGGTTTCTACTTGATATTACCTATGTTAGCAACTTAGTAAAAGATTTATGGCTCAAACGACGTATTACTGTCTTAACGAGTCGTACATATGAATAGTACTTTGACGCTTAACTCGCCGACAGTCCGTAACCTCTTGCGCAGGTGACGTTGGTATATCTCAGAAAATAGGGGAATCAGCGATTGCTCAGAGGACCAAAGTGCCAAAATTGCTTGCCATATTTTCTGCTTTATTACGCAAACATTCCTTAATGGCATTTTGCGCTCCCAACCTACCCCCGTCACGCGTTGTCTTCGGCAAACTTCACGCTGGATATAGATAATTATCCAGACATACCTACATGTTATTCATTGCTCTGCCTAGATAACGGTGGATAAGAAACCATATTTTACTCTGCATTCAATGCTATTTTAGATGCCTCATTCCTAATAACCAGTCAAAGGCGAGCACCATTAAAAAAGAGTTTATATTTATATTATTTTACATCAATGGATTTTGGTAAAATACGCAGCAAATGTAATTATGCGTACTGCAATAACCTGTTCTCTGCCAAAAAACCCAAATAGGCTTCGCCGGACATTATTGGTTTGTCAAAATGTTTGCATCTGATATGATAACACATACATGTAATTTGACTTTCTCTGACAAACAAGTCTTAATGCCATGGTTCAATGGGAGTAAGTTATCAACGCCACTTAAATTTACCCGGCTCACGGTGATGGTATTTTTTTTCTGATTTCCGAGTTCCTCTTCTGTCCTGCAGGCTTATGTTAGATTCCCCTCGCGTAGATTTTGAGGTTCCCTCGATCTATGTTGTCTCTTCCGACCTTTGACTTTCAAACTCACACTTCTCGATGGAAATAGGACGGGGTTTGCTTGGATTCCGCTTCGGGTAGAGTCACATTGTGAAAGTTGTTGACTCTGTTGTTGGTCAGATGACATCGAGCTCCGAACTAGCTTTTACGGATCCTGCAACCTATGTTTGTGGGCCGAGTACGTCCACACTGTTATTCTTAATAAAAACGCATATGCTTCTCTGGCCTTTACCCTTTGTTTGTCGAGGTTTTGATCTCAGATGTCCGTTTTTGATGTTTTCGGCGGGGGGAGTCTGGTCCTTTCTCCTTGTATACACGTATGGTCCCACTTGGAACGGTAGAAATATTGCTATATGTGCTTACATAGATGCCTATCTCACCCTGTGATTCAAGTCTGTTTCGCACGAATCGGTGATTCAGACCAAAAGGAATGGTATAAGGATGGGAAAGGAAGAAGTGGGTAGGATGCATGCCGAACTGAAAAAATATCGAATGGGAATCGGTGGCTGTGGCTTTAAACCAACAGTTGAAGTCATCTTTTCTCGGTCTAAATCTACCATAACTGGTAGATAACCGCAATTATATCGGCATGATAGAAGTCCTGCATTCCCTGCTGCTAACGGAAGACACAATGTCTTTCGCTTTGTTATGTTTGGTTAACATTAAACTAAAGAAGACCTAGTCTTTCCGCTGATTTGATGTCAACTGAGAGTTTTGATTTTGTATATGTATCATCTGATATTTATTATTTGTCGTAAGAATTATCTCTTCTTTTAATTTATTGAGTGTTGGTCAATTAAAGTTCATTATTTCACTGCCAACGTTTCAGAAAATGTATTGCCATCCTCAGGGCTAATTGACAACCATGAAACAAAATGAGCAACATAAACAGGTAGAAACAGATAAAAATAACAATTGTTATGACAAATTTGGTAATAATTACGCTTCATTTTTGAAGTTATACTTCTTTGCGCCCGTTGGAGACTTTTGGGATGGGATGTTGGTCGGGAAACCGCGTCACGCTCTTTTTTGGGTGAGAAAAATCCACAATTGTACGTTTTTGTATGGTTTTTTGTACGTTCGATCTTTGAAAAAGAGCATCGATGGGTGAGTCGGTAGCGCACTCGACTTTTACCTAAGAGTCCCATGTTCGATTCCCGGTTGGGGCGATTTTTTTTAAACAAAACTTCTTTTCAAAGTTCGAACGTACAAAAAACCATACAAAAACGTACATATAGTATATAGGTGTATATAACAGATAATATATAGGTGTATATTATAAAAATTAAACCACTCATAACAATATATCGAAGAGAAATATATTGAATAATAGAGAAAAAATGTCTTTTATTTCATTTATATATCCTGTTTGCCTGTGTGTGTGAGCGGGTGTGTGCGACCGGCCATAGAAGTATAACTTCCACCGTCTGGTCCGACGCAGACCACGTTTTTTTAATTGTAAATTATCGGTGGTAGAAAGTAAGTAATAGAATTTAATTTAATGATGAGAACATTTTCAACCCGAAATTATAAAATTGGACCTTAGGGGACTACGGTTTAACGTCCGTTCCGACAGACGAAGTCATTCATTGGTGGTTCAATCCAAAGATTAGGTTGTTGCAGCCCTCCATCCTTCACTATCTAATGCTAGTGAACTCTCTATTTGTTCTTCTTATGTACTTTTCTTCTATTTTTGGTCAATGTATTCGATCTCTTGGCCTTCGTATCCAACCCATCTAGTTCTTCTTTTCTGTAAGGTGTTCCATATAGTTTGACAAACTCACAAAATAAATAGTTTACTTCAATTGTCTCTAAGAAGTAGCACAGCAAGGTTTAGATTACCTATCCACCCCCGGGACTCGAACGCGGGTCCTCTGAGTCTATGTAGCCAGTCCTCTATTCGCCGTGGAAATCTGACTTCAATTCCCTGCGTAGGGTCGTCTTCAGTTACCAATACTTCGGCGAAGTGCTCGGGGAAGGGTTTTTGAGTCCGGGCGATCCTCGCCCGTAGGTAAATGGTAAGCTAGGGCCTCGGGGGTTCACGATAGGAAACCCCCGAAGCTCGTAACCGATCGTGCATTTCGCCTCTTGGATCCTTCTTCCCCTCAATGCAATAAAACTACGGGGTTGGGGGAGGAGTCGAAGGGGTTATCAGCTCCCCCTCCCATCTCTCCATTATTTTTTACTCGTAACTGCCACTCGTAACTGGATTCGGCGTGAGGGAGGACCCCCGGACGAAAGGTTGGTTATCAATTCCTACCGGTTAAAGTCGTTTGTTTTTCTGTATCTTCTGTCCCCCGTATCCTTCGCATCGCCCCCCGCTTCGCTCTCTCCAGAGCGCCATCCCCTCAGAAATGGTCTCTCTCTCTGTCGCTGGGCTGTGTGATGTAGTACGATGCATTGACTGTGGTACGCGATGTATCGGAGATATCGCATTGGGATGTTTATGGCTCGGGCTATGCGATTCCGACAGCTTTGGTATGAAATGGGATGTAATGTGATGTGTGATGTCGTACGATGCAATACTGTGTAGGGGTAGAATTAGGTTTATAAGTTGCGTTTACGGCAAGAGTCATTCCTCACCTCGGTGAACCAATAGTATTAATGATATCATACATAAATTATAGTAAGAAAAAGATAATAATAAAATTTATGCTATATGTGAATGGTGTATATAACCTCGAGTTTCTTGCGACACTTACTTGCGAGATTATTATAAAAGCAATATCTTTGGCAAATTTTGACAATACCAGTATAAGGAACTTTTTGCGGTGTCACTCGTAAATGCATATGCGTGCGTAAATTCCTCAGAGGATCATTCGCCTTGACTGGGACTGGAACCCGGATCTCTCGATATCCGCCGAGTTCTTTAACCAATAAAGCTACCGTAGTATCCTTCTCTCCAGTATATTTTTGAGAACTTAGAGTGCTCAAAACAATCTGACTCATAATGATAAAGAATCAGTCCAAAGTGTGGGTGCATAGTGCGTCCAAGAGCCAAAACCTTAACATTTATCCAAACAAACTTAAAAAACAATAAGACGTTCGCTCTTTTTGATAAATTTTGAGGATACTGGGACTAGCCACAGTATTATCTTTACGGAGGCACCCGCAAAGTGCTCACAAGTGCGAAAATTCATGCTCAAAAAATCTACATTGGAAAATGACGTCTTGGTTGCTTACCTGGTTACACACTCGGCGCGATATCGATGGATCTGGGCTCGAGTCCCGGTCTTGGCGAATGATTTTTCTTCTTGGAATATTCGCAGTAATAGATTTTCTTAGGTGATTCAACTCGATACCCGATGCAATTTTATATATTCGATTCTGTTCAATATGCGATAATATGCTGTCATCATCATCTGTAGTCGTCGATCCGAAGATAGGGATAGTTGCAACTCTCCACTCCATTTGCTTCTCAGACAACGGCTTCGTTCATTCGTTGGATTCCACATGAGACGCCTTCATAATTTACATTGCGTATTCCATCCTTGATCATCCTTTGTACGTATTTTCGTTTTTCCGTCAATAAAAATTTTCAGGAGGTTTTTATGTCTCAAAATGGTTCTCTTAAGTTAACTCTCTTGTTACTTCTCAGAGCTCATCAAACAATCTCTCTGGAAAGCAACATGAAATGCAATTCGATATACTTTATAACAATGATAATGTCCTCCGTAAACTCATAAATAGAATTGAATAAGCAAATCAGATAGCTAAAATGAGCTTTAAGTTACCAGAAAGGAATTAGACTGTAGATGGGATCACCTACAGAAAAATATAGCAATACTGAATAATTTGACCAGTTTTATAATTGAAAGCATAATCAGCTTTTTTTAATTTAAATACTCAACTGCATTGACCACAATTTTGTAATTAGCAGGAAACGTTTTTTAAATTCATCCAGGATAAATTGCCACAATTTAACACTCTCTAAGAATGGTTTTATTTAGCGACTTATTTCATGGTTGATGGTACGAAATAAAGTGCCTTAAGCTCCATGTAGAGAATACACTGTTTAAACAGTGTAATTTTTTGCTACGTATGCGATGCAATTTGGAGCAATGGAATGATTGCGAAGTGATGAAATGCGAAGCATCTGATGCATTACGATATATCGAGTCTTTTGCGATGCAAAATTTGTAAGTATATCGCGATGCGATATTGAATTTTGGGCATCGTACTTCCCCAAACCTGCCGTTTCCTGGAACTATTGTCCAACCCGGCAAACGAGTCGGCACGCCCCCCCCCCCCTACAGCTCCCCCTCAGTTTACCCCTTTCGACATCCCAACTCGGCTGTGTGCGCTCTTCCCTCTTGTTTTCCATCTCTTCTCTTCCACGCCTTCTCTCTCTCCATGACTACCAATCTCCCCATCCCCTGTTGATTCGTTCGTAAGGAGGAAGGAGAGAAAAGGGTATAGAGATGGAGTTAAACCTCGCTCCCACTTGCGAGTGAGTAGTGGGGTAAGGGTCCCACACGAACCTGTGGACCGAAGGGTTTGTGTATAAGGGGAGGGAGGGACTTGTGGGGGATGAGAGGAGTCTGCGGCGGAAGGGGAAAAGTGGGGGGGGAGAGGAGATGGGTTAAGAGAGGAGAGGGTTAAAGGGAGGAGGGAATGGTAATATCATTTGTTACCCTCCCGGAAAGGGAACGTAGGAGAGAGAGAGAGAGTTAGAGAAAAGGGCTGGTAGGTGGAAGAGGAACTAGGAGTGGGGGATGAAAATGACTTGCGTGGCTGTACGGGCTACTTTAAACACTCCAAATATGTGTTACTTTATAAATAGACTAGGAGATACTGCTCGTTGAAATTCAACGGGAAAAATAAAAATTGTTCATTGACCCTTAGGGTCAAAATAAATCCTTTATTGTGGCGTGCTAAATGCATATACCGTTTTACAGATATTAATTAGGTAGAGAAGGTGAGATGAAGAACACCCAAAGTAAAATTTCTCTGTAATTCTTACATTGGCGGCTTAACCAAAGCCATAATAGTATATGGCATAATTCCCCATCTGCCCATGCTGGGGTTGCCGAGGAAATTCATTTTCCCATATTTGAACTCACGGACGACCAGGCGTTGGTTAGCCGGTCATCCAAGAGTTGCCGGGATTTGGTATATGCATTCGGAAATCAATAAGGGAAATAATGAATGAAGATAAACCATACGAAAACTAGGTTATGAGATTTTCTATGATAAAGAAAGCGAGGCCGGTCATTAGATTTAGAGGGCACAAACTGATGCATGCGGGCAATTTTAATTCCCTGGGTGGTACTTTGGAATAAAATGGGCAACTAGTGGCAAATACATTAGAAGAAGAGTATTGCTAGCGAAATAAATGCTCTGTAGTAGAAGGGAGCTGATTACGGGGACCTTGGGTAAGGATATTAAGAAAAGGCTGGCGAAGAGCTTGATATTGATTAATAGCGTTGTATGGTACAGAAATGTGGAGTCTAAGAAAATAAGACGTGAATATGACGCAGGCATTTGAGATCTTGGTGTGGAGAAGAGTGGAGGTGGTGTGGAGGACGGAAAGAAAAACAAACGAGGAAGTGTTTGGTATAGTGGGTGAGGAGAGGAAACCTCTGGATGAGATTAGGAAGAGGTAGAGTAGGTGATTGGAAGATGTAATGAGGGGCGAAGGGTTACTTTGGACGGGATGAAGAATGGTAGGAATTATGCTGAGATAAAGAGAGAAAATGCGTTTATAATTGTGGTCTGCGCCTGTAAAAATGTACAGGATATTTAAATTTATTTAAACCTACATAAACCAGTAGATTGCCCAAATAGTAATAATAATGCATGAAATAGTGGGAAACGTAGACGATTTTGGATCCAAAAACTCAACTCAAACTTTTTTGAGCAGAAAAGAAGCGTAGGTAAGAGAGAATTGAAAGGAAGAACGAAGGACTTCATTTTTTCAGCAATCCCAAAGAGAGGAATACTAAGTTTTACCTTGTGCGTTTGCAATTTAAAAAGAGAAAAGAAACCCCTGCGCCAATACAATCCTTTTCTTGTGGGAGTAAATGTTACAAATATGCGATAAAATATATTCTTTTTAGTTGTAACTCACGGTTTTTCCGGTCACTTTTGATCATAAACTATATTCTCATTATTTTTTATTTTCTTGTTTGCTCGTCCCTTAAACATGCATGACTGATAGATATCACTAAATTATTTTAGTCGATTTTTTTCTGATAATTCCTCTTCTTGTACTTTTGAAGAGTATCAGTATCATCGTTATTTAAAGAGTTTATTATTTCAAGTTTGTCATATTAAAAGAGAGAATTTTATGGCTTATACGTTTGCACGCTAAAGGTAAAAATCTTCAAACTTTTCCGATAAGATGTTCACTTTTTACAAGAGACATTTTTTCTGTTATCATAAGCAGTTCGCCGTATTTCTAGAACGGCGGCCGTCAACCGGTAAAATTCCCGACGTCACGACGTTATAAACTCAATATTTTCTGTAACTTTCCTTCTTTATACTCATGAGAAATATCATTCTCATCGCTTATTGGATTATAATTTAGAGATTGTCGTACGATAAGAGTGAATGATATTTCGTAAGGTGGAAAAGGTTAGTATTGGGATTGAGGGATAAAGAATCCTTTGGTAGCTCAATGGGACCTGATGATGTTTTATTACAACGAAACCTAGGTCGTGAGCAAAGCATTTTATGTGGCCCCACCACGCTATTCATTCTTATAACATCAAACAACTAATTTTACTCTATGGGCTATTTTTACCAAAAACCCCATAATTACATAGTTTTATAAATTTATTTCACTCTTAAGTTTCTCCTTTTTCTTCCGTCTTTCGTACTTAGGAGTAGTATCATTTTCGTAATCATTTCGGGAATAATGCGGTGTACTTACGAGTATTTATTCAATTAGTGAGAATTGAATGACTTGGGTTTTTTACTTCCTTATTCAGGTATCAGATGACGTTTGATGCAAGTAATGGACTGGTTATAAATTTTATTTATAATATATTACATTATGGTAAATAATTTAACATGATTAAGAATAAATATTTTTCATGTATCTTCATCGTAGTTTGATAAATGGAAGCTTTTTATTCTACCATTGTAGGTACAATATCAGATCAGTTGTCTCTTTCAACATTTCGTTTCAATCACTGAATCACCGTGAGCCCTTAAAGATCAATATTTTTCATAATACACTGATGATTAAAAACTATGCATTTAATTCACAGCTGGACTCATCACTTGAGAACTATAATTTATTGCAACACATTGCCCATAGGCTGTCGCTAACGGTTTATAGTCTGCAGAATCATAAACAGTAATGGGGGGAACAAAGAATGAAAAGAAACATTGTAAAATACCAAGGATACATTGCACTGGGTAAGTCATAGGCACGTAAGAAAAGCATGAGGGAATAAAGTGGTCAGCTGAAAGGAGAGAGGAATGAATAGATATAGAAAACGAGTACTTATTCGGATTAATGATAGCTGGTAATAAATGCGCGAAAAATATTAGATTTTAAATATTCATTCGATCAAAATAGCTATAGAATGCATTTGGTAATGCTTCGGCTATGTACTCTGAAACTAGCAATCATACGAATTGCTAGGGAGTACCCCGATCTGCATTTTTTTCTCGAGAAATCTAAAAAAAAAGGTGCCAGGTCGGTGAGAGATGGTACATTTGAAAGTTTTTCCACACGCATATCACATCCCTATGGTAAAGGATATGTCGTACTAATAATAATATAATAATAAAACGTCTTTATTGGGCGAGATTGGGACTAGAAAGTCCCATCTTCCATCTAATAGAGAGTAAAGAAAACGTCCAGGGGAAGGCGCATCACTATGTTCAAGGGAAATTTAAAAGGAAGGAAGGTGTAGGGGAAATGTTGGACGACCTGGAATGGAAAACACTTGAGAGTAAAACGGAGGCAAGCCTCTTGCATAGTAAACAATATAAAAGCCCTACAGCGAAAAAACAGCTTGCCGCGAAGTTTGGGAAAGGTTGGGAAGGGCGAATTTCTTTGGAAAAAACAATCTGTAAGAGAAAATTAAACTTAGACGACAAAGGACAGGCACAAATAAATGTGAATTCTTGATGTAAGGCAAAAAGAAGCGAAAAAACCTACCCGAAGAACTGTTCATTCTGTCCCAAAAAATGCCCAAATCTTAAAGAATAAATGTAAGATATATTTTTGAAGGAGACCTTTTTGCATTTTGTAAATGACCAGACCTGCATATTTTTGTTATTCGCCTTAACAGTTACTTTCTACCTGGTCGTTTTCCATCAGCAATGTACTTTAAATTAGTACGTAAATAAATATTGAATCAGCCTCCGGCACGTAAAATTCCCCTCTTATCTTCTAACAAAGAATCTAATAGCACAGGAAAGGGTTACAACGAGGTAGGAGTAGAATATGCAAGGTGAAAGGACGAAGGAAGATTAAAGGGGTGTGGAAAAGAAGGTGGGGCCCATGTGTGGGCGTGATGCTGGCTGGGGGGACGAAAGGGTGAAAAAGTACCCGTGTGTCTGTGTGGTGGTGGCGAGGGGAAGAGAAATCGGGGGTTGGCAACGGCAAAAGGGTGGGCATTGGTGAAAAATGGTGTGGAGTGGTCGAGAGGGAGGCTCGCGCAGCAAGGGAGATGGATTTTTCCGGGATACATCGGTGTTGGGGTGGGGGGGAGGGGGAGCTCAAGGTTTTTCCGAAGGAGAGTCTACAGAAGAGGGGAGGAGAGAACGCGGGCCCCATTTAATCGCTTTACTTAATTGGAATCGGTAGTAAAAATTTCAAATGCGATCGACTGAGTCTCAGTCCTCCACCCCATCCTTAATCCAGCCTTTCGCCACGCCTTTATTATCCTTTCCCAAACCCTCCCCTCCATTTCACATCCCCTCGGCCCTCTCACTCCCAGCAGTCGAACCGTAGCCGAGACCGCCCCAAGAAATGTGGTTTTAATAACCCCACTTCATCCTTTTCGCAGATGAATCCCCTCTCTGCCGGAAAAAGAATTATCTACCCTTTCAACCAGCCGTGGGGAAGGAAGGGAAGCGGATAGGATCCCCAGCTTGGCGAATAGTCCACATTGTCATAGGGTCGTGGAAAGGGATGAGGAGGCATTAGCATGAGTTATGTTGCGTGGCAATAAATGGCGTCATCTTGTGGAAAACATCACGGTGAATTGGTAATAAGTTTCGTCAAAGATTACAGCCCGTGCGGGCAGTAAAACTTACGCCTCTTCATTATGAGAATTTAGTTACTTCGATCCATATTCCTGCAACCTGTTCTCAAGGGATTCTTCGGAGGATACTCGGAATCATTTATGAGCTTGGTATTAAGAATGAGAACCTTATTACTATGGGCCGTCAGCCCGTCAGGATTAGGTCTTGGTGGATATTAAATCTATTTGTAACGCCGCGTTTCACTCGTTGAGCCTATAGCCTTAATCTACTTACATTCGTTCTGAAGTTGGAGATACTTTTTATCAACTTTCACTCTACCTTATAAACTTATCTTGAACCTCCTTTTTCAGTGGTTGCATTTGTATTGTCCTGAAAAAATAATATCGCTAGGATTCTGATGAATTAAACCAAAGGGATTAAAATAATTTAGCAATGGAAGGGTATGAATTTACTCTTTCGGTGCGGTTCTAATAGATCTCGATTTTATAAACAACATGCTTCGACTCGAATCATTATTGACCTCAGCCGTTCTTCATACAACCTCTTCATCCGATGTTTTGGCACATTCAGATTTATCTAGATTATATGGACAAATTTAAATTAACATAAACATCGAATCTGAAACTAAATATTTGGACTTATCCTAATATATAACGATTATATTGTAAAACCTCTGTTAATAACCTCCCCAAATTATATTTCTCTCGCTAAACTATTAGCACTCACCGATTCATATGCACTCGTAAAATAGTTAATCTTTCGGCATCTGCAAAACATCAACCTACTTTGTAGCGAAGTTACTGTTACCTTCCTCCCAATATTACCTTTCCCTCGCTAAAATACTAGCACTCGCCGATGCATAGCCACTCGTACAATTAATCATACTTCTAATTGCTATACTTGTTTGAAAACTTGTGTAATTAAATTTCATTCATGAGCATGCAATTCTTTAATATCAAGAGCGATAAGTTTGTAGGCTCAATCTGCAAACTCAAGCCATATGTCACACTCAACTATGCATATCAAAAAGAGCACCAAAGAATATGCGTCGACGGTATTAATCTGCATGATGAGTATTTTGTTTCAACCGCGGATGTAGGTGCTCGGAAGGTGGGAAGTATGCCGAGCTTCACGTTAGAAGTCAAATTGCTTAGATCTCAGGTGAATATAATTTTTCAAGTTTAAAAGCACACGTTCCCAGTCTTTACGGGTGCAAAGTAGCTTTGGTGTCGACATCAGCCTGCTTCCGATGAAAGGCAAACTTAGGCGACAGAGTAAGAACACCGCTTGATATCTGATGACGTGTTTGGATTATTCTTTCCACTTGTAAGCTTTGCCGCGCGAAATGATTTTGTATGAGACAGATCAAGTCATGAACAGTTCGAAAAAGGAATGAAAGACAGCAGAAATAATTACTCCCGACATCGTATTTACCATGTGGTTCCTACACTTAATTTCTGCGCATTCGTTTTAGAAGAACGAATGTCTGAAAACCATAACCCGGTATTACATATATGGTCAACGCTAATCGAAGATTACATAGCCTTCCCATTTACTTGATCTTAACCGAGGGCACAGGTTTAGTAGTGTACTCAGACTGTCGGTTAGTTGACATGAGTATTAACTTTGGTTTTCATACCGATAAAATATTTATTTAGAGACTGTTAAACCGTGCCTTAGTAAAACTATAGTAAGCTTGTCTCCTATTGGGTGATTTCAGTTCAACTTTTATTCCTTAGAATTCCACTCTAAAAGGTTTTACAATCACTAATATGATGTGAGATTAAAACGATAACCGAAGTATGTCTCTCTCTTTAAATGTTCGATGCCATTCCGCTATCCTATCGATTTGAATAAATCGGTCAACAAACGAATAAGTGGGAAACATTATTTTGAACATAATGCATGTCATTATATGACCAGATTATTTTTCCATTGAAGATTTCGAGTTCTTAATGGTGCATTCTAAACATCAGCGATCATCTGAAATTTGCTTTGAAACAATAGCTGTTTGAAAATGAAAAAAACTGTAGTTATATTTTTTTAATTTAGCGTGTTTTCATGAAAACTAGAATATTTTTTATGCTTTAATATTCTATTAACTGATATATTACTTTTGATTGTGTGGTTTTTTAGCTACCAAAAGCATCTTGGAGTACAAGACGTATTAGAGTAAAATGTGCCTATAAGAGCTAATACTTTGTAATAAGAGGAGGTAATCAACAGTCGTTCGCCTCTGCAGACACTTAATCTTAGTGAGGTAATTATTTCTTTTAATATTGCAACGCTCGAAATCCATGGTTCGTGTGTGGATTAGTATCACATTTGTGAATAGAGATTATTTATTACCGAAAATGCAAAAATAGTAGGTATTGTTTACAATGCTAAGAGATGCATGTCTCCAAAATCTTTAGCAAGCGGCGAGGTAGAGTTTATAGCACTCCATATTTATTTTCAACCTTAAAAACTCATAACTGAAGTTTAGTGTATAGTATGTTTCTGCTTCCTTTCTTAACTCCAACAAAAAGCCGACTTACCTCGGTGACAGTGGAAAAGTGAGAAAAGGTTGATTTTATCATCAAAACCGTTCATTTATTTTGCGTGGGACTCGTCCGTTTTCCAAGAACTCCCCTTCATACATTTTTATCTCTCCAGCTACCGTAGAAAATTTTCGGGTGGCAAAAAAATGTTCATTTATGGCTCTCTCCAGTTGGGGTAAGCGTTCAACCCTCTCGGACGTAGGACTTGCGCTAGATGTTTCTTTTCCAGAAAGTCTGACTTCCTGACCATTTTTCGTACGCCCAGAATATCATTTCAAAGTTTGGAAGTTGCGGGCTTTAACACTCTCCGGCGATAAACTACGAACTATCGGAAAATTTTAAGCCACGAAAAACCCGTATTTTTGCGAAAGTAACGTACCTCCATGCAGTTCTCGATCAGAACTAGAAAGCCCACGCCTGGACGTAAGATCAAAAAGCTAGTTTTCTGAACTCGTGTAGGAAAGAAGCCTTAATGAAGAAAAGCATGATCTCAAATACTGGCAATCATTTGCATTTAGGGCTATCCTACGATACTTTTTTCCTCACAGAATGAGGCAAGATTATCCTCTTCTCCGCTCTTCTTGTTGGTTCTGGCGTATGCCTCATTAATTTGTTTGCTCCACATTTTTTGGGTTAATAACACTGGCAAAGAACTTGAATCCATTGCCTCTTTCGTAATAAAAACCCTCCTGTCCCTACCCACTCCGTGCTGGGACAAATTTGAACGCTCGGCCAGACCCAGTTTACCCAAGGCAACGGGAGTCGGAAGTGGAGGTAAATTAGGCTGGTTTTGCATTTAATTAAATTTTCCGGCAATCATGCACGGTTTACATTTTGAATCCAGCCTTTGAGGGACTGCTCCACTGAGGTAGCGACGGCGACGGTTGGGTCATTGCGATTCATATCCACGCGAGGTTAATATAGCTGGCCAGTTTTTATCATCCCCATCCCTCCTTAAGTGGTTGGATCGTAAAATTAAAAATAAGTCGTTTTTTACATTTTTGTTTTGAGGGTAAAAAAAGTTGTTAGCCATGATTTAACGTAAGCAGAACTTTACTTTTCCGTAGTACTTTTTTCTTTTAAACGTATACATTATCCAGCTCAAGGCGCGGAACCACTGGATATTTTTATATCGTCATAATATGTCATTTTGGTGTAAATCTAACCGAAAGCCACTATTGCACGGTCTAAATGGCTTCATATGTCACGAGGTAAACATTTGGGCGATTTAAACTTAGGTTAAAATAGGATGTAAATATAATGCTAAATAGCAGCGAACGATAATGATGAAAGTATTTCGATTTGCTGATAGTATATCAGAGTAAATTACTTGTTGCCGAATTCCAGGTTTATAATGTATTGCATGCAGCAATGATCTATTACAATGAACTCCTTAGCGATCTACTTTCTCGGAGCGGTCTTGGACTTACGTTTTTATTATAATGTAGAAACGCTTCTATCGTTTTTTTCATTACATTTGATTTATGAAATTGATAAAATTTAATCAAGTTTAATAGTTTAAATTTGTCATGCTACGCAGTATTCAAGACCGGCTGGTTATTAAAAAAAATAAATATGCGGTCATTGAACTCCAGAGTAAGTACATTTTAAGAGTCTTCATTTTTTAAGGTTTGGAACTCACGCAAGACTCAGAGGGCGCAAGTGTGAATGGTCGGTGATGATTCAGATTTTCTTGACTGCATACATCAAAAGGAGGAAACTATATTTCCGAATTAATTTGCTAAGGCTCTTTCACACAGTGATAATGTGTAATCTTTTTCATGGGTTATTGCGCAAGAATTCACTGTGCAAAGCGATTGTTTCAAGCAAGAGGTTTGCAGATGTTTGTTTGAAGCAAGAGGTTTGTAGATGTATGTTTGAAGCGAGCTTGTATGTACTATGGCGCGGTTTCATAGATGAGGGCACGGAAAATAGCCTCTTTGTAATTCCATGCAAACGTGTATGCTATATCCTTGATTTTCTTTCTCTGAATGGCGAAAAAGGGACGGCCAAATACACTTTAACATGCCTATCATACTTTCTGTAATATCTTTGGTGGTAGAGTTGAGTTGTTCAAGTTGTAAACGACTTGAAAGTAGAGGCGAGTCTGTCAACTGGCCCCAATTTCTGCGATGAAGTTGCACTAATATTTGCACGCTCGCGTTCATAGCATACAGTGCCAGTGATGACATTAATTCTCACAGCATATCACGTCACTCTTCATTTTGCAATTTGGTGCTGCTTTGAGTTTCAAAGTATCAATCATCGTGTAAAGTGGCCTTTGAACGCCTACCATAGTTTTAGCATATAGTAACAATGGTAATAAAAAGTTTTGATCCGCTTAAACCAGGAAAAAGTTTAAATATTTACTACTTTCTTCTTTTTTAATGTGTATGTGAAGTATTTCCACCGCGTTACGCGTAAGCTCTACCCTATAAAAAGTTGTAATCTCGCTCAAGAAGTCGCGAGGCATCCAATTCATCCAATTGTCGAATGAGTCCCTTCCTCTCGTTTGCCGCGGGAGGTGCTGGAAAGAACCCTTGCAATCCGCCAAATTACAAGGTAGAGAGGTGAGAATAGGAAAGTGTGCCCATGCCAAAGGAATAGGTGGGGGTAGGGTGTGTTGAGGGGGGGGGGGCGAAGCTCGTTTATACCAGTTTGGGGGAACAGAGGGAGGAGGGGGAGTGGGAGACACGAATGCGGTATCTCACTCGCTCACTCGCTCAACGCACACCACTCCCGTCCTCCATGTCCCTTCTTAAAACTCCCCGCTCACGGTATCCACTTGGTCGTGTTCAGCCCCTCTCCTCACCTCCCCCCCACTCCACCAACAACCCCTCTTTGGGACCATTTCGTCTTTCTTCCCGTATCCCTCTCTCTCTCTCTCTTGCTCACTATACCTTTCTCCCTCTCCCTCTATCTCTCTCTGCCTTTCTTTCCTCCATCTCTAACAATCCTCTCCAAACTCTCTCCCTCTTCCTCCCCCTTCTTCTTACTCTCCTCTCACCTCCCCTACACACGCCCTCCCCCTTTATATAGTCCTCTCGTCTACTTTTGCGGCACGGCATAATGCGCTGCGAAAACATTCGCCCGGGAGATGGCGTGAAAATACGAGCGAACTTTCCTCCCCTTCCATCTTTTCGCCTCTCTCCCTCTCTCTCCCTCTTTAGTCTTCTCGGTTCCTTCCCCTGTTCCTCTCCTGCTTGCTCCGTGTTCCTTCTTCTTTCTCCCAGTCCCTCTGCGACTCAGGGTGGCCAACTCTCCTTAATTCACTCTGGAGACTCGGAATTGGGAGCATTTATTATTTTTTTAAAATAATTTGTACGCGGACTATGCTCTCTTAAATGTACAGGATGTGAAATCGATGAGAAAACAACTTTTTGTTCAATAAAAATATTTATTCTTCAAAGTTACGCGGGATTTGTGGCGTGGAAACATTACGTCATCGGGAACTTGGAGGATGATATCACAGAGCGGTATCGCTACTGGTAATCCGACGTTTTCACATGTGAAGATCAGCTGTTTTTTTTCGTGATTTAGCGAAAAATATTTCTTTTTAATTGTATGATAGGAGACAGTGAACAAGTTTTATTTGATTTTCTCCATAAAAACACATGTACATCAAAGAAAAGATGCCTTGCGGTGGTGACGACTAAACCCTCATATGCCGTTTTGGATCAAGACAGACATTCAAATTTTTATGCACTTTTGTAAGAAACTTGTTATATAACCTCGGTTGACATATGCACATATCTATTTTGAATTCGAGTTGATTATATTGGAGAAATTTGCTGCCGTGTACACTACGTAAATATAAGAAATTAATATTACGCAAATATAAATTTCTGTCAAAGAAATCATTCAATGTTCAATTATTCAAACTTAGATCTCTAGGCAGAATTTATTCAATCGTAATTAAGCTGTTTATCATCACTGTTCATCTATCATGAATACACATTACACGGTGAAATGAATTTCCCGGAATTTCCTACTCCTATAGGAGTAGAACATTCCGGGAGATTAATTAAAATAGACTAATGTAAAAGCGTAATTGTAGTATAAAAGTTGTAGTTGGCAATCCTACTTCGACCCCATTTCCACCCCTCCTTATTCTCGTCTCTTCACTCCCCTACCTCCCATTTGTACAGACACGAGGACCGGGTTGGTTTGGTGGCTAGAGTCTTCCCATCCCGTGGTCCCGGGGTTCGAATCTCATCGGTGGCGGAGTTTTTTCAGTAGAATTCCGGTTATTACTAGAGTGCCATTTGGATGGCACTTCAAATGTAGTAGACACAATGAACCCCTTGGCGCCTTTTGTCCACACATCGACGCTGGGCTTCTCTCATCCCTTACGTCATTACCCTAATAATACTTCTCTTACCCACCCGTTTGCCCTTAATGGAGTAATTGACCTCATCTGTCGGTCACCTCCCCTTACAACCAGGCATTAAATTTTAGCATTTAGTCACCGAGAACATTGTGTCAATACAAAAAAAAGAGTGAGCAATAATCCATTGTTCCCCAGCTTGTATATACAGGTTGGAAATGCAGTGTTTTCGTTTTTTCTTATTTCCATTGGCCTAATTAAGGGTATATTTTAGCAAAAAAAATAAGTGATCATTACAATTGATTTACATAATGTTGCGTACACGCAACGCTGGGAAAATTCAGATAAATGATAATATCCATAGTTTTTTTTCACTTATATTAGATCTTTTATTTTTTACTGTCACTTCTGATGAAATGTATGAAAACATTCTGTGTGAAGATAAAAATTGCACTTTACACACGTATACATTGTCTGAGATTTATCACACTCCACATCTTCTTCGTGAGTTTTCAGTATTCCTTTGGATGAAATACCCTATTCTGTCCTGACGAATGCACTGAGGTATGTCCTTTCTCTTTGGGCGTCCCGCATGTGCACAACGACTTTGATGCTCTATATCATTAGTCTTCGTATTAAAAACTACTTCTTGTTTTAGGAGAAATTCTTACGATTTCAGACCGGAAGTCTATAGAATGGAGGAAGACCATAGTTATAACTGAGGAATAATTTCGCCCGTTGCCAGGGTGTAAAATCGCCAGGCATTTACCATTGCACTATCGAGTCCATTTATGAATAGAGGCCACCACCATTTTTTACCCCTAATCTGGATTCGAAACAATACAATAGAATCATTGTGTAAATCTACCCCTCCCATTCCTTGATTGTCGTAATGAATGACATTTATTTGTGGAATCAGTTCGTCCTTTTTCAGTCTTCGGTTATACCTTTTCGCTCTTAGTACAGGTTCAATATTCCCAAAATTTGATGCGACAGTTCCGACGGAATTGTCATGCCATCGAACGAGGAAAATATGTTTTGACTTGTCGAACGAATAGTCAAAATCCCCCTTCGAATTCTTAGCTAACTCCCTGGAAGACATGAGTTGGCAGTTTTTTGTTCGATCTTCTCTTACTGTCCCCGTCGCATAATAGCCTTTGTCACTTAGGGTTTCTAATAAACTGTAACTGGTGAATAAATTATCAAAATACACTATGATTTTTTGGGGAATTACAAAAATTCAATAAATTTAGAACAACCCTTTCTCCTAGCCCTAAAGATTTATTACTTCCTGGTTCAGCCCCTCCATATGGAAAAAACTGATAGAGATATTCTTTTGATGATGCCAGGCACCACAGTTAAAAACCAAATCTAATCGGTTTCCCTCGGATAAACATTTTAGCCGAATGCCGCCCAAAATACGGAACCATTTGCTCATCAATGGACAACTTGTCCGAAAATATCTCAAATTGAATGAAACGTTCGTTCAGTCCATTGAAAAAAGGCTTGACTTTCTAAAATTTGCCATTTTTGTCTAGCTGAGAATTATCTGAGAGATGTAGATATTTTTTAATTTCATCAAATCTATTCCGAGTCGTACAACTTAGTGCGCGGTAACGTATGGTACTCCGACAGTATTAGGATCCCAATGAATGTTTTTAAATCATCCATACTCAATATTTAAAATATGATCATTGTTGTACTTAGCGTACTTATTCGAATAATTCAAAACTAATTCAAGCAATTCTTCACTGAGAAATAAGTTAAAGATCTCAATTGGTGAAAGACATTTATATTGAGCACAAAGTACTTCTATTGTTTTTCTCACTGAAATAGGGGGTTATAACTGAAGTAGCCTCTATTTTTTCCCATTTAGGTGAAACCGTATACTTCTTGCATCTTTTCTCCGGGTGGGCGCTTACACTGGATGAATTATTTTGAGACGTTACGGGGATATACTCTGACTTGCCTTGTAACGCGTTTGATTGTATCTCAAAAGTCCCTGAAATGTCCGAGTGCAGTAAAATACCGCCATCATTTATGACTGTCTCCCCATCACCAATCTTTTCCTCATCGGTAAGTTCACTAACTTTCTAAGGCAATATCACCGCATCGACTCATCCATCAAATCATCTATCTCTGAAATATGTACTAAAGAAGCAAGCCACATAGTAGTTCCAAAGTTTAGAATACATTGTACTCTAACTTGCTCGTTTTATAACATTCTACATTTACCTGCTAAATGCGCCTTCCAAAACATACTTCTATGGCGAAGAATTATAAAGTATAAATGCCTCACTTTTCCTCAGGATAAAATTGCCAGATAAGAAATTTCGCAATAAGTTGAGCACCAAATATTGATGTATTTTTCAACAAATTGCTAGAAACAGATCAATAAAAAGAAATTTCAGGGGACTGTTAAAATGATTTGCACCCTATTAAAGCTAAATTATAAGCATATCATCATCTACGCGCGTAAAGGAAGAGCAAGCACGGGAGCAACACCATGCAGCAACTAGAGGCACACACCACCATCTGATATAGCCTCGCTTCACCTGATATATTTCTCAACTTGAAATTCATGAAATGTTTCTCTCGTTTTTAAAAATGGAAACATCAAATGCTGAGCTCAATTTCTACAAGTAACACTTCCACTCCAACATCATTAGAACGACCCCGCCGGTTGTCCATGGGGGCGCAACAATTTGAAAATTTCTACTAATTTTATGTAGCCAAGTGTTGCACCTGAAAATTCGTACAGATATTCCTCATGGAATCCGTGATTCCATTAATTTGTAACCTCGGTTACTCACAAAATTCTTTTTATTTGCAAATGGCTGGTGTCCTAACACCCCCCGCCACACGCCTATTGAGGCGACTTGCGGGTAGTGTGTAGGTGTAGATGTAGATGAAAATTTCAATACCTAAAATGTAGCTTAAGTGCCTCACCAAGACTACATTGTCCATTTTTATAGGCTATGTTGACGAGCTACTACCTACTTGGAGAAAAGCTACGTGGTCTGCCTGAGAATTCCCATCGTAGCGTAAACGCAACATTATTTACAGCGATCAACATCCAATCAGTAATGATGGAATTTTTTTATCGAAGGTAATCACGCTGAATATTAAAACTTAGAATTAATAGGAAACGTTACCCAGAATAAGACACCTCAAGAATACTTAGTGTAATGTCATTTATAAAATATGGTAATGCAAGGTGATGAAATAGGCCAAGTTTGAATTTAAAAGATAAATATTTATTTTATTCTAATTTTGACGGGAAAAACAATTAAAACCGCTGATATTTTAAGTTGTCAATAAACTAAAAACAAACGTTTTCCTGAGATAATGGAAAGTGTTTAAAAATTATTTTAAATAATGTTGCGTCAACGCATCACTGGAGTTTAATGAGATAATGTTTACAAACAAAATTTGTAACTTGAATAAAACAGTGGTAAGAAATAGGGGGTGGAATAATTTTTAAGAATAAAAAAATGATAACTTAAAAAAACATTGACGGAAGAAAATATAATGAACACAAAAATTAATGGTGGCAGTGCAACAACCATACTATATTCTAAGGAGGGAAGCCCAATTATTTAACGAACCGAATCTGTTTTGCGTAGTAAATGAAAGGAATGATTTTTGGATTTTTAAATGCCAATCCAAACATCATGAGAAAGAACCAAAGACAACGGGCATAATCAACCGAACGCATTAGTGACGCATTAAGTTAAACGACAGTTTTATAGTGTCTAGTTAACGTTAGCCTAAGAGGACGTAGTTTTTCCATTAAACTGATGGTAACAGAGATTTTGGGTTTTACATATTTTATTAGACTTTCGGCTATTGTAAGTGAGCGTTATCGATAGGAGTATGTAGTAGAATAGGCTTTCATACCGAGAAAATATTTAAACTTGCCTTAGTGAAAAAATAGTAGCCTTCTCCTGGTGGGTGACTCCCGTTCAACTTATGCTGGTTGAAATTTCCTTTCAGGTTTGAAATTCATTTCTATGATGTGAGATTAAAATGATACCCGAGATATCTCCCTTTGGGCGCTCAATGACATATCGATTCGGGCAAATATGTAAAAAAAATGACTGAATGGAGGACATTGTTTTTTTAAAACATGAAGCATGTTATCGTATGAAATGTTTATTTTTCCATTGAAGGCACTGAGATCTTCATGATGTTTTCGAAACGTTCAAGTTGATGTTGAAATAAAAGTTGTGTAAAAAGAATAATCAGTTATGCTTGTTTACTCTGTGTTTTCATGAATAGTGGGTCATTTTTAATGTTTTTATCTCGGTCATTATTCCCTCAAAACTCCCTTGGGTCACAGACATTTGAAGATAAGGCGTGTCAGTCTTGTTAAGTACTCGCGGTCTCTGCTAGTTTTTTGATAAATTGTTGATAGCTCATTCCCCTCTTCTCCATCTCTTTATCTTTTCGCTCATCCATCCATGCATTTTTTGTCTGACTTCCCGTCCACATGCAGGGCATCACCTCTCTCCTGTACTCTGAAATACCATTGAGTTACATAAGGATACACGCCCTCTACGAGCGAAGTTGTCGTCACAGCAACTCCTGAACACGTGGCGTGGTACAAGGAAAGGCAGCCGTAACATCCTGGAAATCCTGTGTTTAATATTCATCTTTCTGGATGATATGTTTTAGATTCCCAGTTTTATAAAAATGCAATTGAGTCCTGTTGTCCAAGAAAGAGAAAGTGTATGAAAATCTTAGAATGCGACCCTCATTTATACGCGGTGAAACGAATAAAGCGCCTTGGTTCCTTTATACAGTTACCCATTAAATTCTGTACAGTAAAGAGAAGCTTTGTAACAGATACACCACCGCAATTTCGGAAACCCGAGAGTGATTTTTTGCAGTATACTCCATCAGGTAGACAGGTTCCTTGATGTACACGCCGAAAATCTGACCGTGTCTGACTGCAACAGCAATCGGCTTGCTCTTGCCCCAATAGTCTTGGCTCAGGCCCCTACAAGGAATACATTGCACGGATAGTGAGCGCGTCCTCTTACGTTGGGGCTCGAAGCCTATCGCAGAAGAAAAATGTGTATCCGTTTTCCTCTTCCTTCGTACCGATAGCACTTCTTTCTCTCCACACCTCTCTCTCTCCCGTCCTTCTGTCCTTCCCTGTCCCTTCCTCCTCCTCTGTCCGGCCTTTCTATCGACGGTCCCACCTTCCTCAGCAACCCTTCTCTCTCTCCCTCTCTCTCACCGTCTCCCGCAACTCAACTCTCTCTTTCCCTCCCGCTCCACTCCTCGCCAGCCCTTCCTCCGTCGTCCTTTCGGCGCCTTTCCCTTTTGCGTCATCCATCCTCTGCCCCACTGTCCTCTCTCGCCCTTTCTCAAGGGCTGATCGATGTACAAATTTCGACATCGCTTTGCGATTTAAATTTTGCGTCGCTAAAAAAGACGCGATGCATTGGATTTTATTTAATCTGCGTATCACATTGCGCAGAAAAGTGAATTGTATCGAACGTGCCGCATTGCATCGTATCGCATATCGAAATACATCGTTTAAACCCTTTCACTGCGTTAAATAATTACTGGCTTATCTCATAATATTTGTGAAGTATGCGCAGAAAGGCGTTCATATTTTTTTGGGCTATGTAATAACGATTTTCATTCTTTAACTGAAAATGCAAATAATTGAAAACTGCAAAAATAAATTGCAAATGTACTTTTATATCGTTGTTGAAAGGTAGTAAATTTACCACAATGCCTCTAGGGATATACTCGATCTCCGTAGTAGAGGGAAAATATTTTTTTAAAAGCATATGTGGCAAAGTAAAATAGTTTATTTTGGCAAAATTTCAGCATTAGAAATTTTTATTTACTTGGCAACCGCAGCATAGACTTTAAATGGGAACTTGTACTCTAAACTATGGCTCATGTTTAGTGATCAATATAACAGAATTACAGTGAGATTTTAGGAGGGGAATCTTCCACATTAACCTTGCCATGTACGGTTAATAACTGCTACATAGTATTATCATTTTGAATGTTTCATTGGGAGGATCCTTTTACAACCCTATGCAACAATTTTATTTTTTCACTCTTCTCGTTGAAATTCAACGATCATCATCTTCTAGTGTGATATATATTTTATAGCCCCGATGATCTATATCGTAGCTCGATACCTCCTGCACATCGATGCGTCGCAACATCGCAAAGCGCTACCGTTTCTCTCTCTGCGACCCGCCCTTCTCCCTTCCTCACGCTCCCCTCCATCTCCTTCTTTGTCCTACCACCTCTCCTTTCCTTTAAACCCAGCCCTTCTCTCAATGCTCCCGTGAACCCCTTCAGTCTTTCTCGCAACTTCTGAATAATGTTATTGTACTCGACCTTAGTTTAACCTTCGCCAGACCCTTCTTTTATTTCACTTGTTTTCCTCCCTCCCCTCCTTTCTCTCGTTCTTATTTTCTAATTGTTGATTTCCAATTATGCAGGATCGTTGGTCGTCGGGATCCGTAGGTAAGTGCGCCCGCACGGTTGGTAGTTGAAACGTCTGGGAGTGCGAGAGGGTCTTCGGAGCCCACTTCAGGAACGGAGGCTCGTGAATGTCAATTAAGCGATTTCAGTCTCGGCAACTATTCCTGTTGGGCGCGATCGGTGGGGATAGGGAAGGTAGCTAGGCAGGACCAAGACCTTGCCAATTAGCTCCACCCCTCCCCTCCGTTTCCCTCCCCCCGTGTCCCCAGATGCGACCAAGGCACTCACCAGTCCTAGGAATGGCATCGCTTATTCGACATTTTTAAAGATGCTCTTTGGGAATTTCTTCAATACTAGTTTTCATAAATTTCAATACATTTCAAAACAATTTAAAATCAGACAAAAAAGAGATATTGTATCAGGAGATCTATTGCATTTCAGCTCAAATAAATATATTCTGAAAAACTATTTGAAAGAGAGTGAAAATCGATTCAAAAAGAGCGCATGAAGTTAATTAGGATCAAAGTGAGTGAATATCGGTTTGTAATCAGTTGCGAAGGAGAAAAAAAATTTTAAAAGAGTTTTAAAACAATTTAAAATCAGTTGCATAAGAGATTATTTACGTGATAAGATATATATTTTTAATTGCTATCATGAAGAGTCAAGCCTTTTCCCAGCGTTTTAAATTGATTATTATTATTGGTAAAAATATTTTAACCATTACTTAAGCCACTTACTGGGTGCTTTCCTCCCAAGCCTATACTGATCGTATCTCCTTATTTCTTTTAAAAATTACCATCTGTTTAACTTGCGTAATATATGTATTTAGCTAATGCTAATTTTATCAATGTTTTATCTAATTTTACACTGTATTGATAGGAATTTCACTATGCATTGTAAAATTTACCAAATGGAGCATAAAATATTATGTAGGTCATTGAAATATTTTTGTTATAAGTTGAGATCACGTTGCTCTGGGAGAACTAGAAATTTTGAAAATGTCTTGATTTTTAAATTACACCTTGTTAAGCAAATACGATGGGCCGTGTGCAAATTCGTTGGGCACTGACACCGTTCCATTAATATTAAATGAACTTTCTTGTATTTATTTTACATATCTAGGGCAGTAATGCCTTGGACAGTATGGCTTGTTAGAAACGGAACACCCTCAGAATGAAAAGCCTATTAGGTAATATGGAAAGTCAGGAGCGTAACCTAATTGCTGAGTTTTAATAAAAAAATATGTGTAGTGTAGTGAGTGCATCGGGGAGAATAGAACATTTTATCAAGTAAAAATTAAATAGGTAAAAAATATTTTTATTTTCATAAAATTTTATTTTCTGGATACATGTGCTACTGAAAGACACGAGGCTGCATTAAATGTGATATGAGCGGAAGGTTTTCTCCATCCTATTTTGTCAACAGGTGTAAAGAGTAAATACGCGAAAAGGAAATAGCCTTTTAAAACTCGTGTAAAGGTCATCTGACTTGGGTTTTGGTTTGTTTGCCAAACTGAACATCACGCGCTGTGCATATCTCATTTATGTTAACGCTGTTGTTTCCCTTTCCCACCCGTGACCGACGAAAACATTTTTTAAACTTTTTAAATCCTTTATATATTGTGCTCTGCACGTCTGCGGACGGGTTTGTGGGAGGTAACACTTGAAAGCAAGCCATTCAGAAGTTCCGTTTTCAGTGGAGCAGGAAACAGCTTTCACACATTCCAATTAAGCGCAAAGGAAGGAAATTCCTACCCACTTCCTTCCTCATAAGTCAACGTATTGACTCCTATTTCTACGGTTCGTGCAGTAAATATCGTTTTTTATTATTGTATTTCAATCCAAATCTCATACGCATACTACCTTGAATTCATTGTAATTTCAGCTCTCTATCACCTGTTTTAGATAAATATTCCGCTTTTGATTAATACATTTATGAAAAATGCATATATTTTTGTTATTATGGGCTTAATGTTATTTTTTTTCAACTGGTTTATTAATTATCTGAGATAAATTTATCGCTGCGGTTCGTATTTTAACATTAGATTCTCATTGAAGGCAGAATGTATAGAGTGAACAGACTATATTTTTTAAATAGAAAAGATAGTAAAATAAGAATAGAAATGCATAAGTATAAGCTAACAAAATTCATTTTTATTTCATCAGAGTAGCAAACCCAGGCAGCTTCTGTGACTTTTGTATTATTTATTTACACAAATTATAATGATAGTTATACAATCGCCAACTCTGGGATTCCTCGTTAATCCGCCTCACACATTTTGGTTGTCTATAATTCCAATTGTCAGCTTATTCAAAGTATTTGCCGAACTAGCACCTAACGACAAAGTTCCTCCTGAGTAAACGAAAAAATAACCTCACAAATATAATTAATACAAATCTTGTTCCAATGCGAAGGGTAAAAATTAAAAATATTTTGAATTAATAGCATTATTTGAATTAGGTGTTCTCGTTGATTTTCAAATTTACTTGGAAAATTTGATAACTCCATCTGGTTAGTTCCACACCTAAATGCACGTATTAAAGAGCTCCATTAGATATCTTTTAACCAATTACTTTTCTAAAAATACTCTATTTAGCCTTAGATTTATCCAAGTTGGTTAGTAGACGAGTAGTTTTCTTAAGCATTTTTATGCCCTTCGTCTTACCAGCTAGATACAGTCCTATGGAATTCAACTCGGGTGGCCTCTCAGGGAGAGTCAAGGAGAAATCCCACTTGCGCCATTCATTTGACTCCGCGTCATTATTTTTCTTGGCGAAATCGGCGAAGCGTAATCTCATGGCCGCAGGGGGGATGGATGCTGAGTGCAGAAATCGTGAATACCTCTCTCGCTCTCTCTCTCTGTAACAAATATTAAGATGAGAAATATTTTTCTCCCTACGCCCCTGAGGGACATCAATAATTCAGATTCTTACGCATATTTTTTGGGGATATGGATGAATAGCATTTAATTCCGTTGAAAGAGAGGGACTACCGAGGGCAACGAACCGATACGTGTGATTTGTTTCACTCCTTTTTCAGCCCTAAAGCGTTAGGAAAATACACCTTTTTCGTATTAGGAGTCCCGTTAAGTAACTAAATAAAGGTCTGATTTTTAGTTTACCGGTTTTATTCGGAATTTTTCTCTAAATATGCGCTCGTCTGCATCTACGTAGGTAGAGTATCCTGCAAGCCACCTCAAGGGTGCGTGGCTGGGAGTGAATTTTCACCAAAACATTCACTAGACCATATGCCATTAAGAACTACGGTTTATGTAAATATGTAATGTATATGTGTAAATTTATATTAGAACTCTGAAAGTACTTACTAAATGAATGGTGGACATGGTGATATGTAGACTAGATTGCATAATTATAAATAAGTTCAATGTATTAAACAATTATGTCTCTCACCATTCGCGGGAAATATTAATTGAAATCTGTCCATTCGACAGGGTGATTAACTAATTTATGCCTATGATCTAATTGGCCGTATTACGTCTGGGCTTGCAAAATACTTTTGATGCCGTTAAAAATAATTTATATAAAATATTTTGTTTTAATTTTAACCGATTGACTGATAATGGTTCTCACCTCAGTTGTCGTGTTCGGTTTGTTGCACAAAAAGATTCGCTTTTATAATGCCCGGTTCACATTAGCCATGAGATGACGTAGACTTTACGCTTGTGTGAGATTAACTGAGAGTTAAGGCTTTTTATAGTGCATTAGGCTTTCGGTTAGTTCACCTGAGCGTTATCGATTAGTGACCGCAAACTTGTGAGGTGCTAAATCGAGAAAACGCCAGACCAGATATTATAAAATAGGAATAAAAAACTTTTATCGTCCCGGCCTTTACCGTGTCTCCGATATTCGCCGGTTTCATGATGTCAGCTAACGGGGGTCATTTCCCACACGTATCTCTAAGGCGAAATATATCAACTTGCTGGGGAACATTCTGTCCTCAGCTGAATGTCGAACAGGCGATGATACGTCAAGAGGCGTGCTGTTTAATTACGCTCCCCTATTTCCTTGTTTTCATCAGCGCTTGTTACGTAAGCCTACCAGGAATTCTCCGAGAGAGAGGATACTCCAGTTGTACAAGTGCTTTTTTCGGAAGGACAACAAGCTGGTTTTTTTGTCATTTTTTACGCTCGTCGTTCAGTTGTCATTGGCAGAGTTGACTATTGTCCCTAAACTGGCGCTACATTTCTCTCGTGGGTCCCTCAGCTTCATGAGAATTCCTTTCCTAAGCATGATGGTTGAAATTTTTATGATTCCTCCAGCGGGAAGCATGACACTCTCTAGTATTTTTTATAACCTTTTCAGTCCTGGGACAGGTTAATGTAATTTGAAATTTCCTATGAATTATACGCTTGGAATAATTCCTCAAAGAAAAATAAAAAAAATTCGTGGGATTCATTTGGAAAGAAAATATTTTAATTTCCCTCTGTGGTATCTGTTTCTTTTTTTCCCGCAGCAAAGTATCAGTAATGAAGGTCAACATGCACTTCGATGCAGGAGAGCAGGTGATATATCTAGTTTGTTTTGGGTTACAGTCGCAAAAGATCTTCTTTACTACGTCCCCAGATAACCTTACTGCGTCTCAAATTCGCACTGCAGATTGGGAAACAGCAAAACTTGCTTTTCACAGTTTTCTGAAGCTAGAGAAATTAAAGTTTCAAATCCCTTGAAGGTCTGATTTTCTTTTTGCATTCTTAAAAAAAATGTTAGGAAAGGTAAAGAAGCATTCGAAAAATTCTAGAACAATTCTTCTGCGAACGTTTTGGGCTCATACGTAATTTGTGCTAAATATTATTACCGAAAGGAGTTATTATGCCACATGGTATCAGTGTGTACTTATTGACTATCCTGGTTGTGGTTTAAACTATTCATTTCAATAATCCAAAATCTTTACAAGTGCTTCCACCACGTGCTTTGTTTGCAATGTAAAAATGCATCGAGTCTCTCAGTGGTGTTCGATCCAAGTTAGTTTAAAATTTAATAATGACAAAGTTAATTTCGACTTTTGGAGGTTTAACAGGTTTCTTTCTAGAAGGTATTGTTTTATTAAAAGTAAATAAATGTTAAATATGGCCACAATTCATCCACGTATGTTGTAGGATCGTAGCCTACGAGCAGGTAATATCCAACAAAAATCGTGACTACAAATGCGCAATATGGTGCCCCAATGTTTTATAAAGCAGCCTTCCAGCTTTATTTCTCGAAAGCACTGTTTCAGTTGAAGTGTAGGTAAGGTATGGTATATATTTTACAATTAAATCCAGTTCAGTCCAATTTCATGTGTAGTTTCATTCAGTTATGGTGACAACGGACGTTAGATTGAACTATACATATGCTTTATTAAACATCTTTCCAGTTTTTCGTCGTGGAATTACTATTTTACTAGAAGTAAAGGTTCAACAGACGGCGGAAAGTTCAGTTGACAGTCGGACAACGGCCTGCTACAATAGGAACACCGTTTCCCGCTCAGTCACCAAAATTAAAGATCGTAGGACCGTTTAAATTCGGAGAAGTGATCCTCCAATTCGTCCAAGTGACGTGGTCTCTGTCTACAAAGAGTAACGTTGAGGAAACCTTTCAAGCTTGGAACGAAAGATAAACTCAAAAACCTTCGATTTCCATTAATTATTTCATCGTTGACGACCAGTGTTTCATTGTTCAGCAACACCATTCGCAACCCCCTGATATTGCTGCACAGCAAAACCATGGCCACTAAATAAATAAACTTTACTTATTTTCACAGATTTATTTATTGTACGACCGATATAGGACATAAGGCGTAGTGATATCGCCGATGCAACAAAATCGGTCGTATATTAAAATTAATCTGTGAAAATAAACGTAATTTATTTATCTTTTGACTATAAGTTTTCACGAAGTAGAGCCTGAAGTAACATAATTCATAAAAATCATGGTCGACAAGAATAATAATATAACCAGTGGAAATTGCAGTGTTTAACGCTCACATTTCGTTCCAAGCTCATGCGTAGCTTCAGCCGAACGTCGTGACCGTTGGGTTACAAAAATCTTTCCACGACGACGTTTTTCCATGCGCACGAATGCGATTGAATGACGTCACTAACGGGCGACACTTCGGAGAGGAGGATGTATGAGACGCGTAAGAAGCGGCGGACGGGTAGAGAGATCCCGTTCACATCCCGTGGCGAAGTGGAAAGATTTGTTTCCTCCATCTCTTTTTGTTCCACTCCAAGTCCCTAACGATCTTCGGGCGAAACAGTATTAACACGGACGCTTGCTTATTTCTTCCTTTTTTTATTCCTAACTCCCCCGCGGCAACAAAGGCATCGGCATTTTGAGCAGGATCCGCCGATAAAAAGATCGTTTTGCCCCGGAGAGAGAGAAAAAGATACCTGCAAAAGCAGGGGAGGAAAAAAGTTATGTCCCTTGCGAGATTCTTCCTCCTCACCCACCGTTGGTTTTTATTGCGCCTTCCCTCTCCCCATCCCTTCCAAGCCATCTCTCTCCCCGCCGGCAACGAGACTGAAATCTCTCTCCTGTCGCACGGCGGTCTCATGCCTTCCATCTTTCTCACTCTTTCTCCACTCTTCCTTCCCCCCCCTCCCCTACACCGAGACTCCTTACACACACCCTTCTCACACTACCCGTTCCCATACACAATCCCACCCTTATACCATTCCTGCTACCTCTCTTGACTAGCTCGATACATATCTGCCGATGTCGATGCTGCCGATGATTCATGATGTGGGCTGATGCGATTTCTGAGAAAATATTGGTCTCGGTGGACCTTACAAAAAAAGTAAACTTTATAGCTCCTCTTGGGAAACAGCAATATTACCATTACTAAAAATAATCAAAATTGTTATTCCACAAATACTACAAAAAAGATATCCTCATTGAAAATAATGGCATTTGTTGTTTCTCTAGAGAAACAAAATGTTCACTTTTACAGGAAAAAACTTTTGCTTGACATTGGTAGCATTAAATTCACATTAAAAGAAAAAAATTTGTTGCTTCAATTTGGTACCACAATAATATCCTTAAGGAAGAGGTCATACTTTGCTATTTTTCTATAGAAGAGAGTACGATATCCGTATTGAAAGTAATAAGCTTATTAGATTCCATAGTGAAAACACAAAAATTGTTTTCCAGTGAAAGAAATAAGAAGTAATATAAAAATGCTTATCATTGATTTTCAAAGTTAAACAACTTAGTCTGTTCTTTAAAATATGGAAATGAATAGTTTCCACTTAACCGGGTGAGATTCTATTCACTTAATTTACCGAAAAAACGACATTTAGAAGATTTAGGATGGATAAAAGGCTGGGTTCATCCATTTAAGCGTTCACGAAGCTTCAATGCTTTCACTCTAAAGTGGTTTACAACGCAAAACTTATGTCACAATTTAAGAACAGGAGGTTAGCTGGAAAACGTTACGATACACGCATAAAGAATATACATTGTAAACAATATGTTGGTACTTATTTTGCCGTGAAAAATAGGAATCAATGTTGACCATTTCGTTGTACTTGTCTTTCTTAGTTATCTTTCTTGATTCACATGAAATGGTATTTAAACATCGACAAAAATTGATTAATAATAATATTTTTCGATAAACTGAATCGCTTTTTTTATTTCATTTAACACTCCTCGATAGATGTCATATCTAATTGTTGGAGTAGACAATTCTGCAGATGAGGGCCACTTACAAACATTTTATTGTGAGATCGTGGAAAAGAATTTATTGTTCATGTACCGGGATGAAAAATTTCATGATGTTGAATGAAAGTTGAAATGTATGTCATTGATGTGTAGTTTTCATTTGAAAATATGAGCGAAGGTGGATTGATTATTTGGGGAGGCAACTGAGGTCATCTGCACAATTGAGGACAGGTTGGTGAGGGCAGGATTTCACGGGGAAAGGAGGAATGGCGGAGAAAAACCCAGCGCCGGCATTAGCCCACTCTTAACGAAAGGCGCCAAGTAGTCCACAGTTTAATGCCCCATCCAACACATGGAGAACTGATCATTGTATGCTCTACACATAGCACCGAAGAGAGTATCAAGATATCGACTGAAATATCGATTTCACTGCCGGGACTCAAACCCTGACCTAAGGAATGGATGAGCATCGAATCGCAAGTATCGTGATATCGTCAAATAAAATATCAACATCCGTTTGGGTCGGAAGAGAACATTTTTTTTTTAAGTGATATGAGGGAAATGCATTAGCCTTCCTTCAACGAAAGGCGCGGAAGGGATGGATGGAGCGGCATCGGATCACAAGCATGGTTAAATCGTCAAGTAAAATATCGATATCGGACTGAATCGGAAATAAAAATTGTACCGGGACATCCCTGTCCTCTTACACTTGCCCTCATCCCTATCTTCCTTTCTTTCAACTCCTCTTTCTCCTCCTCCCCCACCCTCCTGTCCGCCATCCCTCCCTCCCTCCGCCTCTCCCCATCCAACCACTCTCCCCTCCCCATCACTCTCCTCCCACTCTTGATCAATAAGCAGGCACAGACCTAGAAAGAGGCCAAGTCATGCTGTCATTGTGTGTACGTGTGCCTCCTCCCGTGAGTTTGTTCGAGTCTGTGTGTGTGGACTGTGTGGAGGGTTAGGTACTGAGGCATCGCAGTGAAAGAGAGAAGGAAGGGATGGAAAAAAATAAATGACGCTCATTGCGCGCTCACTGCTACCCCCTCTATCACCCTTTTTTGTTATTTAGAACTCCTTTGCCTCCCTATCTCTCTCTTTTTCACCTCCACCTCACGGCTCTTCACTTATTTTTTTTTAATGCTCTGTTTTTTCCCCACTCTCTCGCTATAAAATCGTCAGGTAACTAGGGTATGTAGATGTAGGAGTTTTATTCTTCTCTTCTCATTGAACAAAAGAAAAAAACTTCTAAACATCTGCATCTACACGCTACCCTGAGGGAGCCTCCGAAGGGGGCGTGTGGCAGACGGTGTTACGGATACCAGCCATGAAAAGGGGAAGGAACATGGAAAAGGATAATCCGTGGTCTCGGGCGTCACTTGGTGCAGCCCTTTCATACTTGAAATGGAACACTTAAACTTGGTGATTCCACCGATTTATTATAAATCACGAACCTAGTTTTGACGTTGGACGTCATCTGTCAATATATGTCATATTCATTATATATGTCTATGCGGGGTGTCACCTGAATATGACGTCCGTCGTCCGAACCCAGGTCGTGATTTAACCTTTTCTAGTTGTCTGGTTGATTTACAAACCAAATAAATTTTGTTTCAAGTCAAAAGCTATGTATCTATCTAGGTCACGCAAGCATCTAATTGAACAGTAAAAGTATTATCTTACTCTTTGAATAGTTTTCTATAGATTTATGAGCGATTCATTCCTTTAGCTGATCACTGCCTTTCCTAACACGCCATTCAAAATTAAAATATTTGAAGTTAAGGAAATATTTTCGCTCTATAAAGGGTTAAAATGCAACCCTGTGGAATCTCTAAGTTTGTGGATTGGAAGAGGGAAAGGTTGAAAGTGAACTGTTTGCTAATGGAGTGTCTCATTGTCTCTATAAGTTTTTGCTACATCCATTAATGGTGCCTGGAATGAAATAATTCGATGTACCTTGAGTACTTCAGAATCTGGTTGATGTGGTGGTTAGAGTACTGGATTCCTATCCCGATGGCCTGGGTTCGAGTTCCGATGGTGATGGTGGAGATTTTTTTAGCGGAATCTAGATCCCTATTTGTGTTCTATGTGGAATGCACTTCAATTGTAGTACTCCGTTTGCCGCATAGGACGTTGAATGTTTCTGCTCTCTTGGCGCCCGCTGTGGAGAGTGAGATTGAAGCATAGAGAAGGGTTCAAAACAGAGGTTTTATTTTTATGCTGGATTCTTTATATACGTAATTTTGAGGCACTTGTAATGATTTTATTTCATTCTTTTTATTCTCATTATCTTTATATTGTAATTATAAAGAATAAAACAAATAGAAGGTGCACGTGGAGAGCGATTTAACGGTTAAACTCCGTCCGTCGGATGGGACTTCAAATGTATGTGACCCCATAGCGCATTTTGTAAACAGCAGGCTTATGCCAACGACGAGTTTCTCTGCACACTTCCTCCTTTCCCATAAAATCCCTGACATACCAAACAATTTACGCATACCTTATGCCGAAAATGACTTCAGTTGTCTTCCACTCCTATCAAGTAATCAATGATTTAAAGTTAACTGAGTCGCTCGAACTTGAGAATTTATCGACATTGTGTGAGGAAGTTCAATGTGAAAAAATTATTGAACTTGACCGGGATTTAAACTCTATTTCAGTAGTTTCAGGCTCCACTCTGTGAAACTTCATGGTTGTTAATGTTTACTGGAAACTTTCCTTTAAAGGAACACCTGATGTCTGAGATACGAAAGTGGTCATTAAAAAAATCCTTTGAAACTTACGATTTTTATTTACCTTCATTTGAAACATACGTTTTTATTTATCTTACCTTATTCAAATTCGAATTTACAGAACGTCTTTGTAGTAAATGTTGCTTCTTTGGCACGTTGACAGCCCATTTTCAAAATCTTAAAAAATCATTTCACAGCTTAAAAAATCGTTAAAATAGGTCTTGGTTCACTTAATAATTCACCATTCACTGAACAATTAAGCCGTTGGCAACGGCATGCCACGAAAAAATCACTGGCTCCCGGTCAGTCACCGAAGTTAAGCATCGCTAGGCTCGGCTCGAATTCAGAGGGGTGGTCCTTCTACCTATCCGAGTGCTAACGCCCCTGTCTACAAATGGCAGACACTATGTGCAAAACCACCTTAGTTTTTGAAGCACGTTACATGTATCACCTCGATAGTATTAAACTACGTTTTCCTTCAAGTTTCATCATACAATGGGCAGACAAGAAATGGACTATAAGGTTGCTAAAAATGCATTAGATGAATAGAATGCAAAAGATTAGGCGTCATGTTAAGAGTTAAAGATAAAAGTTAAGGGATTTGAGAAACTCCTAATTAGGTTCTAAGTATTGCTATGGGAGATAATGTAAAAAATGGTTATAGCCAATCACGCTGATTATATGCTATGTTTTTCGGGGAAGGGTCATTGGCATTACTTATTGTTAGTTGACAGAAAAATTGCGTTATCAATAGCCTCTATGGACACATCGAACAGTCTTTCCGGGCGATGGAGGAACGTGGATGACTCAATAGATCTTCAACCGAGTTCAACCGTTAATATACTTATTTCTTGAGCATGGGAGTATGAGCTTAGATGGAGGATTTTGAGTGATGGGCTTGGAGAAGGATGGAGATGTTAAGTCAGATAAAAGGGAAAACAAACGACGAATGGTTATACAGGAAGGAGGAAAAAGATTTAAGTGGAATATATTTGGAAAACAATGGGGAAAAGAGATGAATGAGATAAAGAGATGTTGAAAGGTACTCTTTGTGAGGGAATATTCGTTTGCGGAAAAAAAGGAGAAGGCCACCGAAATATGCCTCTTCAAAAAGCAACAAGAAGTCATGACTTGCCAATAGAAAATAAGTGCTCGTTATGAAATCTGCTCTGCTTTCGGTGGTATTTATGAATAATATCTATATTCAAAAGTTACATAAAACTACTTTTTGTAGTTCTAGTTGTGCATAGACAAGAAAGACTTTATGTCAAATGATCGTCGGCATTTCTGATCGGAATTCGACCATTATGAGCCGCGATCATTCATCTGTCTGTGCCGAAGCTGAGGACGTATCCACTCTGCTCTCTTGTTGAAAATGCAATATCATGGCCACTAAATGGGAATTGAAATTCGGTAAATGTGTAGTAGACTATTACTTCAGTTGTCATTAATAACTCCGCAAAAATAGCTTCATGCTCACGATTGTTTCTCATTATTTTGCAAGGTTATGCTAATAGTTTGATAAAATTCAACCTAAAAAAGTTCTATACTTACTGCGCTAAAAATTTATAAATTCCTTAGGAGGGTCTCCTGCCTACTCGTATCTTGCTAAAACAAACTCTACGGCTAACAAACAAGTTGCCTGTTTGATTCAACTACTTGTCCATTTTGCTCTTCACGAGTGTTGTAAAAACCAATGCTTTGATGTGAAAACAGCACAGCGAGCATCCATTTAAAATGGGTGGTATACCTAGATGTCTTAATTCGATTATAAGTGAGGTTTGGAACAACTTTTTGTCATCCAAGAAACATTAGATGCCTCATCCATCCTTTTCGTTAGGTACGTGAACAAAATACTCTTTTCGTCGCTAATCCGCGATTAGTAATGGTTTTTGTCACCTTGATCTTTGGTATGGTTAATTCGTATTCTCTGGTGTATGAGAGTGAAAGTTGGACCAAACACTGCCCAGTAAGTAATAAAAATACTGCTGATTATGTACTTTATGATTATGAATTAAGTCATGGTGAATTTCTCAGCTATGTTGCAGTCAAAAGTAGGCCGTAGGAACGGCTGAATGGCCCCGAATAAAGGCAAAATTCATTTGTCACCTTAAGTGTATCTCGGTAACAACTGTACCAACTTTACCTCTTTACTTAGACCTTTCATTCTTTGCTCATACTATTGAAGAAGCAATTAAAAATAGACCCTCGAGGCGAAGAAGGAAATATCTAAGGAAGGCCCGTTCTTCATGGTGGAGAAAATACGGAAGAGAATGTCTGTAAAACAGTAAATGGAAAGGCTTCTTTGCTATTGGTTCTATGCTTTTAAGACTGAATATCAAAGGTGATAAAAGATGAGTTTCAGGAATTTCCTGGCCCTTATTACTTCTCTGGATTTCCTTCTGGTTGGTTTTCCTTATTGTTGCCCGTTGGAAAAACTTGCACGAATTTTTAGAAATGAATTTTTTTTACAAAAACGTCTTAACCATTCGTAAATGTAAAATAGAAACTGCAAACAGATGTTTAAAATAGGTAGAAATATCTTCAAAACCTTTGGAAAAACATGTATTCTCTTTCTACCACAATTACTTCTATTCTGATTCAAACAGAGCTAAGTAAAGTTATCCATGAAGCGCTTCGAAATATTGACTTACAAGTTGTTAGTGTATTTTAGGTAAAAGTAAATATTACATATTTGTTACTTGATTTGTTACTTTTGTAAGTTATTACCATTATGTAACTTTTGTAAGGCTAACAATTGTGTACATTCCTGGCCAAATCAACGCAGAACTGTGTGGCAATAAATGTGTATCATGTGCGCAAACCTTCCTCAAGCTAGCAAGGAAATGAACTTCAATAGTGGATACTAAGTGAGCCAGTCAAAAGTCGGTTTGTACTTGCCAAGGCGATTGACAACTGGCATTATTTGAGCCATTAATGACCGATGGGTAGGATGACAAGGGAAAGATTACTTGAGGAATGGAGGAAGGGTGGAGAGAAACCCGGAGTTGGCATTAATCTGCTTTTAACGAATGGCGCCAAGGGGACCACGGTTTAACCTCCCATCTGACGGAGAAGTTTTCAACTTGAAGTCATCTCCACATAATAATTCAATGTCGGATGTTTCAATAAGGGATCAGGATTCCATTGAAAATTCTCCGACCCTGCCGGGATTCGAACACGGGTCCTAATAGACGAGACGTCAACGCATAATCTAGCTACCACACCAACCCGAACCCCCTTGGCCAAAGGTGCTGCGTTAAGGTATGATGTGACTGTAAGAGGAAACTGGAGTGTAGGTACATTTAAACTTTCATATTAGTTTCCGATGCTGGGGTAGATGGAATGGGAAAAATGAAAAATTTTATACTCCAACTCGACTGGCAAAACTACAAGAGTAATGATTGCATTTCGAAATGGCGATTTTAGAGGTCAAATTACGTTCGATAGTAGAGTGACCAAGGATTGAAGGCATCCGTTTACTTAGTAAAGAACGATCTATCATGTTTTGAACAGAATCATCATCAATCACCTTTTTACTTTCATTATGTGCTTGATTTCAACGATTCGATTTTTGTGATCCGTCGGAAGATCCGTGAAAGATCTGAATGTAATTTTTAATGTTACACATATCACCGTGAAAGAGCCCAGTGTTTGGTCTCCTCGTTGCTTGATACCCGGGCTAACACCTAGTGAGCCCTTAAGGACAAGGAAAAACGTCAGGTGTGGCTATGCTTCGGTCACGGCCGCGGGTGCTCCACGAATACGTTTGCGTTACTGGGGAATATTTAGCGACCATCTATATCAGTGCTTTCCAAACTGGGTGTCGTAACACCCTAGGATACCGCGTTGTAGATTCAAGGTATAACTCTTGAATGTGTGCATAGGGACTTCATGATTATTAGGGTGTCACCATGATGAAAAGTTTGGAAAGCACTTGTCTAGATGCCTGGACCGTCGTTTGTTGAGCGTACCGCGTCGACTTTACGTCGTTCCCAAAACTTCTCATCCCCCATAAACGGTTATGGTGGTGGTGATTGAAGACTCATCAGACGCCAGTTCCAATAGTATGCGTTATCTTGCACTTCTTCATGGCTTTGCGTAGTCTGGGCCGACATTGGAAATTTTACTTGAAATACCATGGCATTTTGTTCAATTATCACCAACAATTATTCGACGGGAGCTGATCAAGGACGACTGAAACTGATTTTTTCAAGGATGTTTATTGCCCTACTTCAATATTTATGTGATATTTTCCAAAGTAATTCACTTCTACTTGAATGCACCTCTTTTAATGTTTCTGCCAGTCCTCAAACGCATGAGGTAGGCCATTAGTTGACAGGTTCTTCAGAATTGCCACATATTTCTTAAGCACTGCCTCGGAGTACCCAGATTGAATACCCCAGAGCTTTGCCTTTAATGACGGGAATAACTAAAAGTCTCAGGGAATGAAGCTGGTGCTATAAGGTGGATGTGGTACACATGTTACGTTGAAATAAGCGAAAGCCGGATTTTATCGCTGCGTGCTGCTCCTCTCGCATCACATCCAATGCTGGTATGCAAAATTCCAGATAGGTCTACAACAATGAGCATTACTTTCAATCGACCTGTACAACAAAGCTGCCACCTTTGGACATTATTTTACATATATAAAAAGCTACAAAAGTGACTGACTCACTCATTGATACAAATTCCTGGGCATTTCTGTAGTCATGCTCTGATATTATATTCAAATCAGAGAAAAAAATAACCAGCAATCTCATTACAAGGATGCATAGAAAATATATTTGGTGGAGGCCATGAATTGGTTAACAGCTCAATAGATAGAAAGGAGACTATTCCTCATTAACTATTTATTAGTTTTTATGATTTTCTTTGCATATGCGTTAGAAGTAGCTAAATGGCACATGAATTGAAACAGAAATATATCGAACACCAATTTACTACAACCGAAGCTTTTATATCGATCATGGACTCATTCATTCACGGCTGGAATCCTTGAGTATTATTATATGCTGATCTTCATTTAAAATTGTCTAACTATTAAATATTATTACTGTTTTTGCTCATAAGCATCAACATTCAATGTAGAAAGAAGAGCCCTGCAGCCCGCGGGCCGTTTTGCTACCCACGAAATCTTTATGCGGTCGGCGACAAAATATTACTGAGTTACACAAATATACAATGTACTATCATACGCTTTACGCCTTCCACTTGCAACCTGCTAGCACCCATTTACTATTTACTGGTAATATATAAAGCTACAAGACTGACTGACTCACTCATTGATACAAATTCCTGGGAATTTCTAATCGAGCTAGAACGTTGAAAATTTCAAAAGAGGGTTGGAATTTGGTGTCGAGTCAGGAAAAAATCGAAAATCCCTACATTTTTAATTCAATTCGAGCCCAGATAGGATTTTGTTTTTTCATGGGATTTAATGGGAAAAACGAATAATTTCCGTGTTGAGTAATTTTATTTCATTCATTAAAATATGAAATTATTGAGATACAAGTTTCATTTTCGACTGAAATGAGGCCAAAAAATCAAAGAATTTAATTCTTGCAACCAATTTTTCTCTGTCGATCGATAAACTGAATTATTTTAAGTTTAAACGGAAAATTAATGCAAATTTCGATTTTTTAAAATCTTCGTTGCTAGGCAATTTTTTCATTGCATCCGAGGCTTGCAGGACCTTATATGCTGGCTATTTAAAGGCTGCATTCAAGGTAATTTAACCTGCTTGGTACGTATTTCAATAGCTTTTAATGATATTATGCCTTCGACCTGCATTATTAATGGGACAGGTGCTATCAGTGAATCGCTTTTAAGCACTGGGTCTAATTTCTTCCACTTCTTCCTGGCCTCTTAAATTTTACATCTGAAACAATCCCTCCACCTTATCCTGGGTTTCCCTCTCTCTGTTTTTCCGTATTTCAATAGCTTTCAGCGGAGTTATGCTTTGACCTACACTATTTACAATGTTTTATGATGATACATATAAATTGTGGTCATTTAAAACCCTGTGTTCTTGCAAACTATGAGTGAAGAAAATGGTATTATGAATCACTTTACAAAAACATGTTCGTAAACGATACAGTAATTACACTCAAACATCTGTAAACCATAGTGATGTTCTGATATCATATTAAAATTAAAAAAAATAACCAGCTCTCTCATTACAAGGATGCTTAAAAAATAATTTGGTAGAGGCCATGAATTGATTAACACCCCAATAGATAGAAAGGAGACTATTCCTCAGTAGTGAATATTATGATATATTTTGGAATTTAACAGGTTGACGTCCAAATTGTTTAAAAAAATATAAAATATCCTCTTTACTATGGTATACAAAATGTGATAACAAATGAGGAGCCCTTTTCTCAAAACATAATTAAAATGTGAAAACCCATTTCATTTAGCCGGACTGATTCAAAAGCAAACTATTTGCTAGTTATTATAATTTTCTATGCATATGGGTTGCAGTAGCTAAATGGCACATGGATTGTGACAGAAATATTTCGAGCACAAATTTACAACATCCAAAGCATTTATATCGATAATGGACTCATTCATTCACGGTTAGGATCCTTAAGTTGTACTATTTTCTGATATTCATTTACAATCGTCTAACTATTAAAGATTATTACAGTTTTCATTCTAAAGCGTTACCATTCATTGTAAAATAGGGGACCCCCGGAGTCCGTGGGCCGTTTTGCTACCCACGATATGTTTTATGCGGCCCGAGAAAAAACATTTATTCGGCCCGCATAGCTTACAGCTGCTAATCATTTTAATTTAAAGACCAAGTCATTCAAGGTAAGAAGTTCTTGATCATTTTATTAACTTGGGTGTATCACGTAACCTTCAGATGTGCGATGAGGTTCACAAGCATGTTGCTCTCGCATTTCAGGTTTTACAGGGAAACATCATATCTAAAACTTACTTGCAATTTTCAATTACAATGCCATTTTCATCTTCAAGTATCCACTCAATCAAGCCTAGGTTTCGCCAATTCTTTTAGATTGCTTATTAATCGCTACTTTGAGAATTTTCGTGGACATTGTAAGCATATTTATTGCGCTCTTATGTTTTTTAAATGCATTATTATGTAAAAACAACCACGGGATTACTCCGAGTTCCGGACCAGAAAGGATTCAGTTTTTTTAAGTTTATAAAAGAGTAAAATTAAAATTTTCCATGCATAAAAAAGTTCTTTCTCGAATTTGTACATGAAAAATCCCTAGAACCATGAAACTTAGAGAACAATATGTCCAATAGACCATGGTTTAAAATTCTGTCACCGATTAAAAAAAAATGGTTCATTATTTCGCAATTTTAGTTTTGTTATAATGAGCAGTAAGACTTTATTGCTTTCGTTTTAAATGATTTACAATGTACTATAATACACTTTTCCCCTTTTGCTTGCAAACTGCAAGCACCCATTTACTAGTTTTATATAAAATCTCGCCCCTTTCAAATATTCAAATTACAGCCATGTATCTACCGAGGAAGCTACGGGAAAAATCAGTCTTTCAATGTTTTTCGATCAGCACCCGTACAAAGCTTGTTTTTGCTAAAATTGATCTGGGCAAGGTGTTTCGTTTTCCACGAAATCCACGCCCTAGCACACTGGAGTCATGATATGTTCTGCGCGGAAATGTTTCCTCGCGCCCTAAATATCCATCCGGCAGCATGTTTCCCCGCGTATGCATCAAGCACGTTCAATGCTAACTCACTCTCGTGTTCTCCTCGAAGTCATACCTCTGATCAAGAGAGTATCCATTTATTTCAATCGCTTAATTAGTCACGAAGTCATATTGTCTGAATGGATCAAGCTGCAAACGTTACATCACTGTTTCCGTCTTGGTACCCCATTGTCGGACATATTTTAAAAATGTATCCAAGTCAAGAGAAAGAAGGAGAAAAGGCCTTGAAAGATCCCATGTAGAATATAAGAGCCAGGGAGATTGGACATTTTTGAGAGAAAACAAATTTGCCAGTAACATGATCGAAAGGGAGGGAAAGTATAATAATGGAAAATCCCCTTGAGGAAGACCGAAGAGCAAATATGTAAGCTAAATAAAGAATTGTGATCCAAAAGAGCTATCGGGGATTAGAGGGAATTATCATTGCGTGGGAGAGATATAATGTTTGCTGTCGCTATTCCTCGAATTGTCGACCTATTGCGTAAATTGGTTACTTCGGTCACATCAATCGCTGACTGGCAAACCATAGTTGGAAGAGTTGAGGAGAAACGGTTTTGAGATATTTAAAGACATTCAGAATTTGATACAGCTTCATAAATAAAGCAATTCAGCAGAGAATGCGTCCCTTGGGGTTTTGCACTTTAAGCTCGATACAACCATTCTCCGTACGGTATTACATAAAGCACTGGTTACTCTGAAAAAGTGGACCAATTTAAGTAGTCGAAGTTCTATATGCAAAATGGCCTGTCTTTGAGCATTAGGATTACTTCCTTTTTGCTACGAAGATGAAAGAGTACTCACGGGAAGTTGAGGTTTGTGACCTTCACATTTATTACCCCATTTAATCACTACTTTCAAGCAGGAACGCAGATATCCCTTTCTTCTTCTATTCCCAAAGCAATTGATTGCGCTAGAGTCTAGACTGAATCGTTAGACGTTTATAAATCATAATATACTCTCTATTTTCCCTCGATATTTAATGTTTTATTTATTTTTCACTTGATTTTAATTTTCTGACGAAAAAGGAAAATAGGCACAAAGTACGGACAGCAGAGGAAGACAGATATTGGGCAACACTTGGAGGTTATTCTTTAGAGGAAGTATAACCTCACAGTATAAATCTGAATGTTATTATTCATAATTGAAATCAAAACACTTGTACTAATAACAAACAGTCTCTGAATATTTTTGTACTGATGATGCTGTAAGTCGGCAAAACGCGTTGTACACATAATTAACATTTATAGAAAAGTACTAGTGTTTTGATGTAAATTATGAAAACTAAGAACTTCTACGAAGTGAAGCTTAAGCTTAATACAATTAAGTGCACTCAATACTCGTATTGATTAATATTTGATATACATGAAATTGTGCCTTGAAAAAGAAAGATCAGTCGTATTTAGTTTGGTACGAGGAGGGGAAATATTATTTACGATGATTCAGACCAAATAGTTTCTTAAAATCTAGAAATATATTTTAAAGCCAATTGATTTTATCCTTTAATAGTTTCTTTCTCTCGGCTTTAGAAAAATTTGTGCGTAATTGATACTCGTATTTGGGAAGTATAATGCAGGACATCCAATTCGAATAGCGCAATAGCCTTATCTAAATCCACCGAGCCAGCCAGATGAAATTAGATCAACCATCTCGCATAATGCATTGGAAGAGGCATGCGATTTGTAATGATATGAAAGGAAATTTCGGTAATCAATGCTCGAATTTTTAATTTTTGAGTATTTTTGCTACGTTCATATCGTGATGAGTTGAGTTGCAGAGGTTTGCAGAGACGCCTAAAACAGTCGTGACTGTTATTACTGGGAATCGAAATTAATTTAATTCGGCTGTATAAAGTCTTCATTCGTCATGACCATGATCAATTTTCTCGTTGTGCTGGCATTTTTTACCTGAAAAAAATCATGTGATATGGACTACGGAATCAGGTGACGATGAACTCGCCAACCATTTTCCGCCGTTCACCTGAGAGTTTCTCCGTCACTACACCAAAAGGATCGATTTTCACCGCGGCATCATTGAATATGTGATTTCGAAAAGAAACATAAAATTATATTTTCCCTCCCCCACACTCGCAAGCATACACACGCTTCCTTCGCAAATACAAGAGAGAGAGAGGCGCTTCGTCGCATGCATTCAATGTTCATGAGCACTAAGTAGCATGATGTCACTGTGAGAGGATCATGGGTACTCGACGGAAGAGGTGGAATGGGACGGGGGAGGAGGAAGGGGAGCACGGCGGCGGTAGCAGCAAAATATATTCGTCCCTGGATTTTTTTCATTGTTTTTCGGTCGGATATATATGTGAGTAGTGGGTGCTGTATAGGCAGGGGAGTGTGTAGGTCTACCTACTATTTAAAAAAATATACATATACATCTGTGTGTGTGTTTTTGTGTTTTTTTCGTTCAGTTCGTTCCACCCGCGAGCCATCTCACTCCACATCTATCTCATTCTCTTTATCTCTTCTCTCCGAATTGCCCCTTATACCCCTTTTCCCAGCCTCCCTTTCAGCCCCCTTACCCCTACTATACCGACCTGCCTCCCTTTTTCCCTCCAGCCCCACAGTGCTCTTTTTCTCTCCTCCCCCCCTTACCCGGCAGCCAACGCCACAGCCTCGGCTGGATAAAAAAAATCTTTACTCCCAATTGTTTTCGTGCTCATCCCATAACTCTCTCCCCTTTTCCTCACCCTTCCATTCCTCTCTTTCTCCCTCTTCTCCAGTCCCTCCTCCCCTATCTGCGACTCCCTCCTTTCCAACGAACACACAAACATGTCCTCTCTCTCCCCGTCCCTCTCTCACCCATGTCTTCTTTCTCTCGACTTTCCTCAACCCGCATACGCATTACACTCTCCTTCCTGAACACATTTGCAGAAAAATACCCGCATAAACATGTACACCACGAGCATGTATACAAAAGGCCTGTAAGACATCTATCATTTATGGGGCCAGAACGTTACATTGTTGTGACGTCGGTCACATAAGGTTCGTGACTTTCGCAAGGTGGAGCCTCCTAACCTCGTACTTCACTCTGATAAAATCACCCTCTGAGAATAGCCATTGATGATCTATATGATCTATAATAATAATAACGATTTTCACCGCTGAGGGCGTATCTAGCCTATACACGATCTAAGCATATACCACCTCTAACACTCACCACACTCAAGGCCTCACTGCAGGTTAATTTTTCCCGGCATACTGCCCTCCTTTGCCGAGCTTTTATCCACGTTTCCTCTTTCTTCTTGTTATTCGCCGTCCCAAGTGGTAAGAGGGTATCGGGACGGTGCGGTGGCTCAATTGCAGGCTTCTCACACCTAGGGTTCGGTTTCGAATCTCGGGAGTGCCGAAGAATTTTCGGTAGTATCTCTATTCTCTTGTTGTGTGTATCTAGAGAGTGTATCTAGTTCATTACTCCATCCCAAGGATGGGAAATCAAACTGTGAACCCCATTGCACCTTTCGTTAAGAGTAGGCTAATGCCGAGGCTGATGAAATACGTAAAAATGAGGAACATTCAATAATTTTAAAAATTACTTGTATTTGAAGCAGATATTTATAAATGTACAACACATGAATTTATCGGAATAGAAATTTGTATCATGAAAATATTTCTCGTTAAATTATGCGCTCTTGGCGGCTTCAAAACACTACCTACGTCATCGGGTTTGCTGCTTCATTGTATCAAAACTAAGAAAGTGGGCTGAATGTCCTGCCAAAACTTTCTAGCTTAAGCCAATTGAAAGTACTCATGTGAAATTCAACACCATTGACTTTATCCGTTTAGCTATTATCAAATAATTTACGGAACTACATTATCTCCTGAATCACGTCCCCGCGAAAATCGTCGTCTGATCCATTTTCTAAGTCTCAACTTCAATGTTATGCATCAACCATGGCCTCAAGACTGAGACAACCAGGATATTTTTTTTTAAGTTTAACATTTATATAAGGAAAAATCGCGCTCCGAGGAGACTGAAAGATGGCTGAAAGACAACGCAGTCGAGCGCGCTGTTGCCTAGTCGGAGAATCGTCTGCTGCACGTACGAGGGATTCCTTCAAGCGCTACGGATAAAGATCTATTGCTGGTACGTCGTTTGGCGTGAGTCCAAAAAAAGGGCAACTGAAGAATACCAAAACTTTCGTCCTGTCCTACACAAAACAATTCAGCACCTTTCAAAAAACCATCCTCGCTGCCGATGTGCAAAATGATGACACGTTTTCCGGCACTATCTCGCCAGTAAAGAAAATTTTATCGTCTCGCAACCGCAGATGGCGTATTTTCCATAAGAACTCATGCCTCGCTCCTGCAACAGAAACATATTTCATTATTTCAGGTATTTTCTTCAGTTTCCTGATTCTAAATTGTACGTTCAAGATTATCCACCGTAGAGTTGAATAAGATAATTCCATGAAATCTTCCATGTAATTCAGCAGCTTCATCTACATCTTCTTCACAGTTGGGAAAATCTTTTTCATGAAAAAATCTACTGCATGTGACTCAAATAGGGAAATGATCTTCCCCAACCTTTCTGTGACCTTTCTTTTCTTTGACCTGAAGTTTTTTACCCCTCCGTGAAGGCGTTGCACTTTTACAATCTTCAGGAATATTTTCCCGATTCTTGGCTTCTATCTTCTTGACGGTGGAAAGGGTAATACTGTGGTAATACCCGAGGAACTCATAATCAGAGCGTTAAGTCGGGTAGCGTTCGTCAACGCTCTTATCGTCCTCTTGCCGAAAAAAAACTTATTGCACTTACAAGCATCCTCACATTCCGTCTCCGGAAAAATTGCTTGAGGAGCCACAGTGAAGAAGATTGGTTTCCTTGGAGGATCTAAGTTTGAAACTGACGAATGAATTAAAAAGTTTTTGTGTAGTAAAAATGACCATCGCTATGATATCCATTTTCAACCCTTCATTGACTCCCGACTGGTTAGATACCAGTAATAGGTTTTTACTATAACGAGCTGGGCCGGTGCTGTCAGGTAGTTTGAGCGAAATATATTTTTATATTCGATTATAAATATAAGTCGAATTTATTTATTTATTTCAACTACCCCGAAAACATCTCGCAATGGCCTCTTACATCGGGTGATGTTTCATTGCAACAGAAAGACGAACACAAACACCCATGTCCTGGATGGAGAAAAATCCACCCAGGCGGGACTGGAACCCGCGACCCTCGGATTGGCAGGCGAGGACGTTACCCCGTCGCCTCGCCCGGAAATATCTCGCTCCAACTACCTCATGCGCGTAGGGGCGTGATGGCCCAGCGCTTGGATCCCTCGCGCGTGTAGCGGACGATCCTCTGACTAGGCAACAGCGCGCTCGACTCCATTGTCTTGCAGTCTCCTCGGAGCGCGTTTTTTCTGATATAAATGTTAAAGGTTATAAAATATCCTGGTTGGCTTAGTCTTAGGCCATAGTTGATTCTTAATATTAAAGCTGAGACTTAGGAAAATGGTGCAAACGGTGATTTTCGTGGGGGCGCGATTAAGGAAATAATGTAGTTCCATAAATTGTTTAATAATAGCTAATCAGATGAAGTTGATGGTGTTTAATTTAATATGAGGACTTTCAATGGCTTAAGCTACATACAGACAGGAACTTGAGTCCACTTTCATAGTTCCATTAAAATGAAGCAGCAAGCACGCTATTTTCGTTTAGGAGCTCTAAAAATGGGCCGTTTTTCCGTTCTTAACGTATTAATGCCAAACGACATTAGCATTCAACAAAATGTGTTTGCTATCTCTCAGAACAAAAATAATAAGCTTTAATTTTATGTGCAATTGATAAAGTTAACTTTTTCGGTTTTTGAGACATTACGCTTCAAACTCGGGTGACACAATTTTGAAACGGATGGTAGATTAGAAGAGCGATAGGTGATACGTCAAGCCACCCATATGCCGCTTTGGATGACTTTATTTCCAATGTATATGCACTTTTGAAAGGCGATTTTCAATATATGCGGCTAATGCTTACTCACAAGGATTATGTATTTGTGTTCTTCAGGAAAATATTTGATGTGTACACTACTTAAAAATGAGAAATAACTTAAATGCATTTTCCCATTGCCATAGTTTAAAAAATCCAACTTGGACCAAGAATCAAACTGCGGACCTTTTTACCTTCCCGATCAATCAGGCTTCCCAATTATCATGGAAATTTATGAAAGATTTTTTATCCTCATGACAATTCCAACGCATTTCATCTCAGTATTTTGCAACAGAAGTTAAAAACCTAAAAGCCGAAACTAGGTTTCTCTACATCCATCGCTCTCTCCCAGCCTACTCATCTGCCCTAAATGGCGCGAATGGTTATAGCAGTCGATCGACTCCCCAAAAAACCCACGAATATACTCTACAGTCCGGTTTTATAATTTATTTAATATTCTCTCGGTATGAAAATCTATGTTAATATGTTCTCCCATCGATAACGCTCATGTCACCTCTCCAACCGCCCGATGTAAAATAGATAACTACCCTTAGAAATGGTCCCCGTGATATATTTCAGTGTATATCCCGCGTGAGAAGAATGCTGGTTACAAGCCGTCTTGCATGTGATGTCTCTTCCAAGTACGCCACTTATTTAACATACTTAAAGGTATATTTAGTATAATAGCTAATAACAGTATGAAAGTGTATTTAGATTGCTATTGCATGCCTATTGTGGGATCCCCACTGCCGCACACCCTTGAGGTGGTTTTCATTTTTTCAATAAAAAAATTTTATCTGCAAAACTTTAGTTCGCAGTTAACATAAAGTTTAAGAATAGGCTTCCTAATTTGGCGGTTAACGTGAACCATACATTAAACAACCGGGAAAAAATCGCACACACTTCTGTAGTCACACACAAACGCACATGTATTCCCAAGGTCTTTCGGCAGATTGTTTTCTCCCGGCGCTCACCTCCTTCTCCGCCCGAGCTTTGCTTCGCGTTCCATCCTTATCCTTTTATTCGCTGCCCGAATCGGAAAGAGTGAGTGGAGGATGGGGAAGAAGAGGGAATATAAAGGGAAGGGCTGGAAAGAAGAGAGGTCTTGTGAGCGGGATTGGTGGTGAAAGGTTCGGCGATGGGATAGGAGAGAAGAAGGAGGTGAAGAAAGTACCCCTACCCTTAGTGTTCGGTTCTTTCTCGCGCTTCCAATTATAAACTTCGCGATTTTCGTCACGGTGGAGGGACGCATAATATTTACCCCCTTCTCAATTTACCCCCTTTGATAACTAAGAACGTTTCTGTTCTCTTCTCTAAAATCTACTTTGTCCTGAATTCCTCCCGAACACGCTGCGGTAGAGATTATTCCTAAAGATTTATCTCCCATAGAAGTCCTCCGATTGCCATAATCTGACTCGGAGATGGAAGCGATATCGTCAATTAGTTATTCATCCGCAGTTATCACTAGCAAATGATATGTCTCGGGCTCAAGCAAGACAAAAGAGCTATCGTTTTATTATTCTGGAATCTATGTTACTTTTGCAAGAATTATGATTAATGCGAATATAAAATTAACTCATAAATCACATGGCTCTCTTTTATGCTAAGAAAAATTATATTTAGAAGGGAAATCAAGACATCCGGAAGTTACCGTAGTGTAGGGTACACACCTAAGATTTGGGTTGGAGCCGCTTTCCTATCCAATTTCTTCGATTCTCAGCTAATCTCTTTTATCCTTTGGTCATTTGCACCTTAGTAGATACTGGCAGTCGTGAAATTAGGGAAAGGGAGACCCAAAAGACGTGAAGATTTGGAGGGAAAATTCCTACGTCATCACTGGGCTACCTCAACGAGGGGTCCCAATATGTGCGTTTAATGTTCAATTCGATGAGTGCTACTCCGTGTATCCTGGATTCGGTAGGTATTTTGAAATTTCCTAAGGTGAGGACTTGAGGAAAGTGGAGAGAGTGGACTAGAGACTCAATATGTGGGTAGATGTAACTAACTATATCAAGATGGCTCTCAGGAGTAAAGCCATTACGAATCCGCAATCAGTATTATTTGGAGGGAAAGTTATTACTCTGTTGGCTCACGAAAAATGAAGCTATTTTTCGAAGAGTGGCAACGGTGTCACTATAATTCACCCTATGGTATGTACTCGTAAACCTAAAATAATGCGTGCTATTGTTTTTTTCGAGATTTTGTTTTTGGACAATGTACGGATAGTAGACATGTTGATTTTCATAAATTTTCTTGATATTTATAAAGAATGCCTCAAATCCTTGTGCCCAGACACCTCTCTACTTTATTCTAGAGAGGGACGGTGAACCCTTTACTCATGAAGGTGAAATATGAGTGGTTGTTGAAGCAGAATATTTTTAAAAGTGAGGGGTGTTTTTAGAGCTAATCGTGTGATATTTAGGTATACATGATAACCGCTTGATAGCTCTTCAGCAGAGATTACCTGCGTTAGAGGTCCGTTCATTTCCTCAATCCTCTTGTGTCACAACTCAACTCGAAAATCACTCACAGGGCGATGCATACCTCATTCGTAGAACCCTGTCCAGACTGAACGCATTGTTAATACTGAGCGGAGGAATGATACCTACCTGAAAATTGTCACCGTTTTTTCAAGCATTGAACCTGGACCGTTGAGAGAAGTACGCACGCGAAATGACACCTGTCACGGGAACCCGCCCTGTTTAATGCCCTACCTCACGTTCCTCGGCAAACTCATTTACCGCCGTGCGCACCGAGGAATGCCCCCCTTTCAACTTGCACTGCCCATCTGCTCTCTTCCATTTTCACTCCCTTTTCTTTTCCCATTGTCCTTGTCCTTCCCTCCGGGCCATCCTTTTCCTTCCTTCACGCCTGTCTTTTCTCTCCATTTTCCCTCCTTGTCTCCTTCTGTCCCCGCTTCTTCCTCCTTCTCCTCCAAATGCCCCGTTCACACTATGAGCGTACCGACCATCGCACGTGGCACTGTAAGAGCCAAATGCCGTGTGAGTGGGAGTTCGCACAATCGTAAGTAGTGTAGTGGACGGAAAATACGGTGGCAGTTGCGCAGCAGGCTTTTCATTGATAGAGTGTTCTGAGGCATACGAACTAGCTCCACACAGGGGATTAAGGTAGCCTTCGCGATTGACCACTGTGGTTCCCGAGGTCGCTAGCCTTCGTTGCCAGAATTAAAATACTAAATTTGTCATTCACGTCAGCATTCATTCTAGGTTTTTAAGGCTATGAATCCAATTGTTTAGATGGGATTCTCCTTTGAGTTGAGAGCACTATCAGCGTATTTTGATGCAGCTTCGTTTGGATCCTAAACTTCGTCGTAAAACGCGCTGCCGACACTTTCCCACCCTCTTAACTTAAATTCAATTATGCTGGCAGTGTTGCCTGTCATGTTCTGCCTTCTCCTTCCTCTCCTAAGCTATTCCCTACCACACGAGCCTTCCCCACCTTGACGTCACATTTCGCGCAGGCGACTGCCACCATGATTCGCTACCACTATACCATGGTAGTGAGTAATCCGAGCATAACCTCCATCTTTCCGTGTCCCTACTGTCCCCTATTTCTCATCCTCCTCCTTAAAACCCCCTCCCATCTTCCATCTCCTCTTTCACGTCTTACAAATTCGGTCTGTTCGTTTCGATGGGATGGATCTCTTCCCCGAAAAAAATATATCCACCCTCTCCTTCCCTTTCACATCCATTCCACAGTGCCTCCTCACTCCCGAAATCCCCTCTTCCAATCTTCTCCTCTCTCTTTCCTTCATCTCTCATTCTTCTGCTCTTCCTTTCTCTCGCCCCCCCCCCCCAATTCTCATCTCCTCTCCTGTCATGTGAGGCTGAGGGCGGAGGGTGAATCTGGTAAGGATGGAGAAAGCCGAGTGAGTTTCATGAGGGATTGGAGTGTGTTGGAACAGTGGCGAATTTTGGGGACAGTCGGGACCAGGTGATCTCCTGGGGCTGGGGATTCTTTCCCTCGGGCGTATTCAATACTTGTGGCGAAATGCGATAAGAAGCCCGAGGATGAAAGTCATGGGGGAAAATAAATCATTTGAAAAAGATCACAGTAGGTACTTACAAGTTGTGTTTTCGTCCATAAGATTTATTTAAGAACTGAGAACACTTGACTCAGATTGAATTCCTTAGTAGCTTAGTCTTATTCTTTATTGACTTAGGACCGATGTTGCTATGGTATATTAAATCACGTATTGAAGTATCATTGTGAAGTAATTTGATGTGTGTGCAGGTCATTTAGATGCTCGAACGCATGCGTTTTAATTATATTTTCCTCGTACAAATGAAAAAAATATTACTCGTTATACTTGAAAATGGCTGTTTCTCATGTTATAATCTTGTACATACCCAAAAGGTTAACAATTACATTTAAATCTCGTCAGAGGTGAGTAACTGGAGTTCGCAACATTACAAGCATAGAAAAAAGGCACTTTGACCTTAAATATTTTATAAGAATTCGGTTCTGTAGTTTTTCTTGCAATTTAAGGTATTAGAGATCTGAAGTTTGTCAATGAGTTGATATCATTGAATCAGAAAAAACTTCTAAAACGACATAAAATTTTATTCATGTAAAAGGATTTCCTCTCGTTGAATGTGTCGTCTTGAGAAACTGCCAAAAACAGAATTCCCTAAAAACTCTTATACATCACGCCCCTGTGAATGTAATTAGTATCCATACTAAGAAACAAAACATTTGTGCTGACAATGACGACAGTAATCCACGATGAATTGCATAAAGCATTCCCTAAATTATGCACAACTTATCCAAACGGAAGGTTGTATATTAATTTTACCGATGATGTCGTAAGTCGGCGAAAAGCTTAGAACAAAATAAGAGAAATATGTTGGAAAGTGCAAGTGTTTTTTATCTCAGCATGGGTTTATAAAAACTAATAAAGCAGTGAAAGTTATCCTGAAACAGTGCAATTGAAATCACATGCTCCAATCACCTGAGGATCTCGAATCTTCTAACACTTCACCTACGCTAAAGTGAAGTGGCAGGAAAGTGGAACGTATGGGATAAATGGTATCGTTAAGTCAATATTGAAACCTTTTTCAATCATGCCGCCATTTTAAAAAATCCGAAAATTTCCATTGAAAACAATAAAAGTTACACATGCTATAAAAATTCCTCATCCCCTAACGGGAGTCTGGGAAAAAATGCATTTATTGGGCGATAGCCTATTCTGTCTAAAAAGTTTTTTTTCGGTGGAAGAGACGGTCACGACCATTGCACATTTTCAATGGGGAGAATGATAAAATATGTACCAAGCAAATGAGTGGAGACAGCGCTGCGGGTAATCAATTGGCACGCGGAGGAAGACTTTTTGTTCCAACGGTGGAAATGAAGAGGAACTGCATAGTTGATAACAAAAAACTGAGTAGCTCATCACAATTTATTAGCGACCAATCAATATCAGCGACATCACTGCACCATTTTAGAGGTAAAGCCACGAAAACTTTTTTCACCTTTCTTTTCCAGGAATCGAGTCAGCAGTTAAAACAATAGACGGCCGCAGATTTGGGGATGCATTTTTTTTTACTAGGGCTGACGCGATATTGGAGTGCGTTGACAGCAATGCTTTATGTGTTGGATATTAATATCGTTCTCCGATATTTATCGTCCTGATTGAGCGATATAATGTTTTATTATTCGCATTGTGATAACAAAAATTCGGCAATGCTATATTCAGCAGAATACGATACAAATCGATACGCAGCTTCATTCAAAGTGAAAAGTGTAAAACATAGCGTTTTTTGCAATGCGCAATTTATATTGCAACGCGGCATTGAACTTTGAAATCACAGTTTGTCTAATTCTTTTACTTCCAAAATGACTCGGTGAATTCATTGAACTTGAGTGATTTTTAATAAATAAGGTAAAGCTATGCAAGATTTTCATTTCTCGCTATTTGTATAGTGCAAAAAAAGGCTTTAGTCAACAGAAGATGAAGGAGGAAGTTCCCATGGCATTATCGGCGAAATTTACACAGTGTTGGGGAGAGGGAGAGGTGTGAAAATTCAATGAAAATACCTGTCCCAAGAGAGTGTGGCAGGAGAAAGATTTCTTTCCCTGCGAAACCCAGAGATGTGAAGTGTGAGTCAAAGGTGACAAAATCCCACCAAGAAACTTTACGTTTCGAGTCGTTAATGGGTGGAATTTCCTGCTTGGAGTTACTTCTCATAGCATACAATAATTTTTGGGCCGTACAAAGTATTGTTTGCTTTAATAGTATTATTTTTATTATTTGAAATCTCACAAGTTTCAATTTGGCGACTTTTTTTCTGCACTTGGCTTGACCGCTGCAATGATAGGCTGCCACGTTGTTACTGGACATAGCTTTTATGTCTCGGGGAGAAAGTAATATTTCCCTGCTACTCTCAGAGATGTATAGTGTGCGTACGGTAATGCCTTCAATATTACCAATTATCGTACGCTTTGAGGAGGTATCTAATCCGTGCAACTGTATCCGCAATGAAAATAAAAATGCTTCTTTTCGACCTCAAGCCGTTTCCCCGCTTCTTTTCGACCTTTTTTGATATATTCGTTATATTTTCAATTGTTTACAACGACGTGCAGAAAAAATAAAAATTATACCTTTTGTTTACAATTTCACAATTATTTGGTCTATTTGTTACACTAGCATCTTAAAATCCTGCGAATTTTGGCCATTCATTTACGTACATACCTAGATTATACCGTTGCAACAATAGACGGAGTCGCAAGAAAATAATGCTATGGATTCTTCGGAATAGAGTTACTTATAATGAATTGGATGAAGGGTTACAATTTTTTTATTTTCCACAGTGAGATGGTCTGTATATTCCACTTGAAAGAACAGCTTAGTCAATCAAGTGTTAAAGAAGGATACTCTTGGCATTTCTGGCGAAATCTACTTGGGGAACCGGGTGCGTAGGGGATTAGAGGGTTGGAGTTTGTATAACATGTGATAAACCCTGTCCAGAAGAATTGGAGGAGAAGAAAGATATCTTCCCCACGACTCACAGAGATGTGCAGTTTGTGTGTAAGACAATGAAATCTCATCAATGATCTTTACGTTCTGAGACGTTATAATGTGAAACAATATGCATGAAATAATTAAAGTTAATTTGCCATGTCAACAATTATTTGTGGACGGCACTAATTATTTTGACTAAGCACTTAATTTTATTGGCTTGATTTTGCCTGATTTTTTCTATGCATCGCTTTAACTCCAGCAAGAATAGGGGGCTATTGATGCGAAGATGTGGTTTTCACGTTTATTAGGAGTGCATAATTTTTCATTTATAAAATTCTCATTAATCTTTGCCCGTTCTTTACCCTGCATTTCTCTGACAATTTCCAGCAATATGTAGGAACAAGTTTACCAATAAATGATTTCAGGTTGAAAATGACGAACTTAACCTATCGAAATAGAATGATTCCTCATCAATTTGCTGAATCCGTAGGTAATATTTCGCTGTTTTTAGATATTGCTTTATTCTGCTCGAAGTGAATGTGGCCACTATTTATTAAGATGAATACGAACTAATTTTTTTATTTCTTTCATTATCAATAATCATTTTGGATGTTCTTTTATGTGCATTGATTTATCCGTTTCGGCAAATTGGGGACAGAGTCGCTGGTAGTAATTTTTCGTGACGAAAGGATTGTAGTGAATTCTTCTGATCCGAGAAATTCCTACTCATATTGGGTGAAGCCGTAATAAAAGTTTCACCACCCTCTTCTGGTATAGCCTAAAAATAACGCTTTAGTCAATCGAATATAAAGGAGGAAACTACCTTGGCCTTCCTGAGGAACTCTAAACAGCAAACGAGGGAAATAGGGAGGAGGGGTAGTATGAAAAACTTTCGGAAATATCAATCCCGAGGTGGAGAAAGGACTCTTCCGCTGAGAATCCCAGAGACGTTTTGGAGTATGGAAGGCAACTGAATCTCACCGATTAGCTTTAGGTTTCTTGACGTTACTTATTGGAACTGCGCACTTAAGGGGTTAAAGATAGTAAAGTTTTGTGTAGCCCACGAACAATTGTTATGACACACTATATACTAAAAATATATTTTCTTCTTTTTGATACGCCACCAATTTTGGCCCTTACGTTCTGATCATCATTACAACGATAGGAGACTACAGAGTCCATAGACAGTTTTTGTGTCGGAAAGGGCGATATAAACTCGTCAAAATCGATTGATTTCCGTTCAATTGCGTTACTCCTGGAAAAATATTTCGTTACCTACTATGGAAAAAATTCCACCCGAATTAACACCTGAGGGGATCAGACCGTAATCTTTTGTGCTCTATATGAATTATTCTCAATTTATTTCAATCTGACATTTTTTGCCGCTCTTATATTGTTAGCGCTGTTGCGCTTAGTAGCGTTCATTATTTCTGCGTCGAAAGTGATGCTGTGAACTGGTCGAAATCGAGTGACTCCTGATATGAATTGGGTGAAGTCGTACAATTTTTTGTCCCCTTTTCATATAGCTAGAACTCTTTTAGCCAGTCGAATATCAAGAGGGAAGCTCCCTTGGCCTTCTTGGCGAAATCTTCGCATCTCAGGACGAAGAGGAATTGGGAGAGTGGTGCAGAAAATCTATTTTTTTTAACTCAGTCCCGAGGCGAAGGAGAAAAGTCCCTTTCCCTACGACTCACCGACGTTTGTAATGTGCGTTTGTAAGGCAACGGAATCTCACCCATTAAATCTACGTTAAAGGCATTACTTTGTGGTTCTGCGTAATTGAAGGAATTTATTGCACCTGGTATTTTACGCAAATTGTTGCTAATAATATGTTTAGTATTTTTATTTCACAGTTTATCGCCACTTGTTTAGTCGATTTTTTCTGTGAATCTCTTCGTTTGATCTTCAAACATTCATTTTTGGTCCGGTCATTCTATTTTTAATGTCTTATAATGTAAATTGTTGTCTGCACTTTTCTGTGATTCGATTTCACTGATGCAGCAACAGGCGACTACAGAATTGCAAATTGGGTCTTTTCGTCGACAACGAGGCAGTCCGTAATTGAACGACCTTTAATACATAGGTTAAAGCTGTTTAAATATTTCCTTGCTCATGATGGATACAGCTATAAATAACGCCGGAGTCAATCAAGTATATAGAGTGAAATGTATTATTTCTTATACGTGTCAAGTATATATAAAAAGGGGAAGCCCTCTTGGCCTTCCTGGCAAAATCTACGCCGCGCAGGACGGATAAGAATGGGAGAAGGGGTGTGAAAAACATTCGAAAAAACCCTGTCCCGAGCCAGAGGAGGAAGATCTCTTCCCCACGACTCCCGGAGATGTTGTAGTGTGTGTAAGGCAACGAAATCTCACCTCTCCTCTCTACCGCCCCCCGCCCCACTCTCATCCGTCCCTCCCCTCTCTCCTGTCTCTTCCTCCCGCGCTCCCGTTCCAGCGTTTCAAACAGGGTGTCTCTCCTCCTGTGCACTCCTCCCCCTTCTTTCACTCCCTCCCTCTCATCCACCCAACCCAAAGGAAGCCCACCCTCACACTCCCCCGAGGGTTTTTCCACGACCCACTCTTTCTCAATATCCAACTCTCCTTCCTCTTTCTCTCGTCTTTCCTTCGCCACCCCCATCCTATTTACCTCCGTGAACCCTTCCCCCTCCTGTCACCCCATCCCCGCATCCTCCCCCCCCAAACGCCTCCTCCCTGCTCCTGCGCACCTCTTCCACGCATTCCTCTCTTCTTCATCTCCCACTCCCTCTCCTCCCTCCTCTCTTTCGTCCAAAATCTTCCCCGTTCCACCCTCCCCTTTTGGCTGACAGCAGCCCTCAAACCCTCATCTTTCCCGAAACCACCCCTCCTTTCTCGCCCATCCCAGGCCCACCACCTCCTCCCTCCATCCCCTCGTCGAACCGCACCCCAAAACCCGCCCACCCAGCCCCTATAGTAGCTTGGATCCCTCGTACCCTGTTCAGCCCATACCTTTGTGCTGTGGAGTTCTCCCAGCCTTCCTCTTCCTTCCCTTCCTGGCTTTTGCCCACACCTTTTGCGATGCTCGGCTTTCATACTTTCTCTCTCTCACCCAAGCGGGCAGTTTTTCGATGTTGTCTCGGGTGTCGTGGCGGTGCGTTGACGCATCGATATCGCTTTGTTGAGCGCGTAAAAGGGTCGTGTTTATGCTGTCGCTGGCGACAAGTGCGTCATCAGTCGACCCTGTGCAACATCGTCGATCAGAGACGGCCACTGCACACGTGCACGTTGTAAGTTGTAGTTAAATGTAGCACTCTGATGTAGTTAAAGTGACATCAGGTGTCCCGCAAGGAAGCGTGATCGGCCCCCTTTTGTTCATTATATGCATAAATGATCTATGCTCTCGAATTAGCAGTAATATACGTTTATTTGCCGAAGACGCTGTCATCTATCGTGAAATTAGTGATCACTCTGACTTTGAAACTCTGTCATCGGATTTAAACAACGTTCATGTGTGGAGCCAAGAGTGGGGACTCGAACTTAATCTGTGCAAATGCACGGCGGTACATTTCTTGCGGAGGTCGTCCAACTATTCCCATATATATTCTGTGGATGGTGTTAACATAAAGGCGACAGATGAAGTGAAGTATCTAGGAGTTACGATAACTTCGGACCTATCGTGGGGAGCACATATAAGAAATATTTGTGGCAGAGCTCTGAAGAAGCTAGGATTCGTCATATTCGTATTGTGGGAAGATTTTCGGATGAAAAAGTAAAAGAGAGGTGCTATTTCGCACTCGTCCGGCCACAGCTTGAATATGCAGCGAGCATATGGGATCCGGTGCAGAAAGACTTAGTCCGGGAACTTAATAAAATACAAAGGAAAGCTGCGCGATTCGTCAAAAACTGCTACGGGCGTACATACAGCGTTACACAGATGTTAAACGAATTAGGCTGGGAGCCGCTAGAGACTCGGAAGCTGCGCGCTAGGCTTAGATTGCTTGAACAATTGAGAATAGATATCTTTCAGAGCGACACGGAGAACATCATATTAGAACCCCACTATATTTCCAGGTCCAACAGAAACAATAAGTTAAGAGAAATATTTTGCCGAACGGATAGGTATGGGAATTCGTTTTTCCCCCGAACAATAAGGGACTATAATAAATGCTAGGCGTAATTTCACTAGAGCGTTCCCTTTTTATATGTAAACGGCTGGTGTCCTAACACCCCCCGCCACACGCCTATTGAGGCGGCTTGCGGGGTAGTATGTAGATGTAGATGTAGAAGTTGAAGTGTCATCGCTGCATTACGTACCTATGCGACACCCTGCTACTCCAACCTTGGCGAGATCAAAATTAAAAAGCCACTGGCATCTATATATGGTAGTTGACAGACGTTGTGCGCCTTACTAGTTCATAATCATTGACGAGTACACGTCGAAGAATTCACCCACACCGATTTCCGTGATTTTCGTTCAGAGTTAAACATACCTGTGATAGAGAAAGATTGTTATTCTTTCAGATTCAGTTTTATTGGACAAAGATATTCTGGAAGACTAAGTGCTCACTCGTAAAACAAACCCTTCAGAGATACTTGGAGAGAATTATCTCAAGAATTACCTTGGAAGAGTGAAATGTCCATGGAAAAAGAACATTGGGCCGAAGTCCAGTTTTCCCTACTCTTTTATCATTCAATCTATTCGCTGCAGAGCAATGAGATGCTGCAGCTATTTTCTAGCAATTGCTTAGTTTCGAATGGTGTTCAAAATCATCCTGTAGGCTATCATTATGCATCAAGAATTTGGATTATAATCGGTCGATACTATGAGAGATAGTAAATTTCTTCTTACTAGTCGCATTTCCTTTACCAGGATTGTTTTATCTCTATTTGGCCACTTCATATAGTTACTGCATTGGAGTGAGATAATACATGTTTGTTCTCCCAATTATTTATTTGGAAAGATCGTCAAAAGTATCAAGTAATTTTTATACACATTACATATTTTTAATGTCAATTATCACAAATGCCGAAAAATATGTCGCAGCTTGAGAAATTTCCAGGAAATAATGATTAAGTTTATCTCAACGGAAAGCCTTTGCAGTTACCGGCGTTGACGTCGAGTGGAATGAACTTCATACTTTTCTAACCTTAAATTCCTGCTCGCATAAGTCACAATTCTTTGTCGTCAGTGGATGGTTTACGATATGCCGCGATACCGAAATTTCACTTAAACGGTGCGTACGTATAGCTATAACATTTCTATGAACTTAGCTCTAGATATTTCGGTAGGTACACGATATTGCGCGGGACAACGCTCGATATTCCATAGTTTAACGACGAAAGCTATCGTTTTACCCTATCAGTCGTTATCTACGGATATAACGTTCGAAGTCCCACCTACAGCTTCAGTCTCGCTGTAGCTCCCAATCCCAATTTTGCGTGTTGTGCCCACCGGTTAATTTTATCCGTACGTGGATAATTCGAGTGGTTCGTTATAATTGTTATGGTTCTCATTTGTGTGCAAAGAAAGGGAAGCTAGTTTTGGCATCGGTAGGGTCGATATTATCCTAAAATCAGGCATCGATGTATCTACGCATCTTCCCCTGCCAGCCCCTCCCCGACTCTATCTCCGCTCCCCGAACCCCGGCTCCATGCGCCCCATCCCCCATTCCCTCCTCCGCGCACCTCCTCCCACACCCTCCCCTCCGCGCAGCCATTCCTCCCCCCTCCCACCCTACACTTCCCCTCCTCTCGCATCCCGCCCGTTTCCCAAGCAACACTCGCAGTGTAGGGAAGGAGTCCGCACAGTCGAGAGGTACCAATCACCGAACTGCGCTACGTTCGAGGATCGCAGCCGAGGACAGAGAGAGAGGGACAAAAGGAAAACCCCCCCAGTTCCGCGTTGTGTTGACGTTGTGCGGCCGGCCCAATCGCTTCAGTCGACCTCCAACCGCCTTCGTGGACGCTTAAACTCGCTCACCGACCGACACTAACAAGAAGCAAGGTAAGTCCTGTCCGGAATTTTCGACCCGCTGCTATAGGATAGGCTTAATGTGTGCGAATTTAATTCCGTGCGTTGGTATTAATTTCCCCTCGGTCGGTCGGTACCGTTTTTGTCGCCACCTTCACGTTGTTCCGCGCTCCTAGGGTTTTTGCCTCTTTGCATTCATTAGCCGTAACTTTTCCGGCGAGTGGGAAGCCTTGTTTTTTCTACCCCTTCTCTGTTTGTTCCTCCTCGTTCCGTTTTTACCGTACTCGGTCACTTTCCTTCAATTTAAATTCTCGGGGAATTAGGCAGGCAGTACACAAGGCATTTTTGGCTCGGAGGAGTATCGAGCGAAAAAGTGGTTTTCCTGTTGACGTTGTGTATTCAAAGGAGAAACAGATACGAGACCAAAAAAATACGCTCATCACGAAAAACCTCAGTTCGTGCTGAAGGAATGATTGCTTTATCTCATCTCCTCTCTGCTGACGGAAGTATGAATTAAGGAATGGTATGTCTGCTTGTGCATTTTACGAGTCGGATTGGAATTTGAAATGTATGTTTTGGCTAGGCATGAGGATAACCCTCGCATTAATTTCTGTTGTTACTGGGAATTAGGTTGTCTTTTAATTCTGTTGAAAAGTTCTCTAGTAAGCCAATAGAAGTTTGATATTTTGAAGGGAGAACTTTCTACTTTTCAGGCATGTTCATGTTTGTTGGTAACCTCACAGATCTTGCCTGGGATTATCCGCATCGGTAGATCTGTATTCCCCGAACTCCCCCACTAAAGTTAAGGTATCGCAGTGCTTTGTGACTCTAGCCTGCGTGGAGCGTGATGTCAGGAGAAGGGAGCATACGAAGGTGTTGGGACAAAAGGGCCGACGGCCCCTCTAGAGTCCCCCGCGGTAGACCCTACCCGTTTTCTGCCCGCTCATACACGCTTGCTTGACCCACCCTGACCCCAGGATCTTCATTACGAGTACCACGATGTATTCACGGGTCTTCCACCAGGCCAGGTATTCAGCTGTTGCCGACATTTCGAGAGGTAAATCCTTAAAGCCCTGAGGACGATGGCTGAGCTACCTATCGAAACGTCAGCAAAACCTGAATGCTTCACATCGTTGAAGACCTTGGATGACTACACTCAATAAATACCCTGGAAAAAACACCATATTTTTCAGTCCAAACAAACCGGGAAAACATGGCTTAGTTGTAACTCCTGTCAGCGTTTTGGTCCTCGCTTATCGGCCAGGGAAGCGTGCGGGGTTCGACCTTGAACTGCAACGTATGTTGCATGCCTCGTGTGGAATCATACCGCGCCACACACCCTTTAGTTGGCCTACACGGTACTTCATACATGTAGATGAATCATGCTATCTCTTATAGTGAGACCGTGACGTACGTATTTTCCGCCTGTCGAGTAGTAGAGAGTTTAAGTACCCCGACACACGTTCTCCGCAATTCCGACGGGTTTTGTGCCCCGTGCACCAGTGGCTCATAAACCCTTCACGAGCCGAGTGGAGCCTCGATACGGCGGGGGATGAGAGCTGGAGCAGCTACATTGTAATCATCGCCTCAAACAGCGAAGAGGATGAAGAGTAGGCACGCTGTGCTATTCCTCTCTCGGCTCCAGGCGGGAGTCCCACGAGTACCTCCTCCGTATAAACGCGGGTTGTTTTTCCCCCCTGGCTGGAAAGCCGTGTGTTAAAAGGACCGGGAGCGTTGTGGGTGTTGGTCCATCCGAGAGAGAAGGGCTGTGGGTGGGAAGATGGGTAGGGCGGGGAGGAGTTTTCGGAGGGGAGGGAAACGAATGGTGGGGAAGGGGAGGAGAGGAGAAGGTTAGAGAGAGAGAGAGAGAGGAGTGGGGGAGGGAAGAGGGGTGGGAGAAGGTAGGGAGTTTGAGAGGAGGAGGAAGCAAGCGAGATCGATATCATGTGCTCGACAGTATTTCTAAACACTCGAATCTGATTTCCTGGATGAGATATACGAAAATGGCAACTAGACCCGTAAACAGAGCGACTGGTATAGTATTGAGCCCGGTATGGAGGACCTGTTCCTTGATTAAAACGGATAGCTGCTTTTCACCAAAAATTAAATTAAATTTCTCGGTACTTTACATAATTTTCAGGCCTGGTTGGTAGGTTAGTTTGGGAGGTGACCGACCGCTGAGGTGGGGTCATTTTCTGGCGAGGGAGGGGGACATAGATCGGCTAGGAAAAGAAGTAGTGGAGTAAGTGCAGAGAGAAACCCGGCGTCGGTATTATCCTCCTCTTAACGCAAAGTGCCAAGGAATCTACAGTTTAACTTCCCATCCCACGAACGGACTGTTTTACTTTGAAGTGGTCTCCTCATTATCAATCAAGTTAGGGATTGGGATTCTTCCGAAAAAAATGAAACATCCACCATTACCGGGGTCCGAATCTGGGCTCTCGGGATGGGAAGTCAGTACTCTGGCCACTATGTCAACCCGTAACCCAAAATTGCAAGTCAAATGATGATAAAAATTGATGGTAAATGAGCTCTTGAAAATTACACAAAGCACCGGTGTATTTCTTTCACTCATCGCTGTGTAAACAAAACGCAAAGCTCACGGCCGCGAAGGGATGTACTGGATTAAGGGAATGGGTGAAGGTGGGAAAAAAATTTGCGACATCCACGTCCGCGTCGTTTTGTTTTTTCTTCTTCTTCTTTCCCTCGTACACACCGCGCGCGCGGAGCGAGTGGAATGGCCGACGACGAGGCTGCTGCCGGGGCGTGCTGCTCGGCTGTTGATGTTGTTGTTTCCGCACTCGGGGATCTCTCTCACCTTCCGCTCGTGACCCGTTTCTCGGAGCGAAAATTCTTTTTCGCTTCCGCCGTGTATGCGACACACCAGCGGAGGTGTTTCTCTATGTTGTGTTTCGAGGGTCTGTGAGTTGTTTTCGGTGTGCGTGGGGGAGGGGTTGGGGCAATGCCGCGTCCCACGGCTCTGGAGAGATTGCATGGGACGAGGGGCTGGTTGTCGTAGGAGATGTGGAAGTGGTATGTCCCTTCGCGTGCCTCCGAGATGTTTTGGAAAACAAACTTACCGCTTCCTTATTTATTCACCTCCTCCGCCTCCATCTCCACCGCCTCCATCTCCTCCCATCTCCAGCTCGAGTCCGGGATGGTCCTTCCGCTTCTGTCGCCGCTTCCGTTGCGGGCGAAGGGGATCTAGGGGGGTAGGAGGCGTTTTAATTGGTGCACGATGACACTGGATGGAAACTGGACGTTTCCCAGGGATGAATTTTCCCTCATTTTCACTTGACACATGCGCCCATAGCACAGAGTCCCCTTTAGCCGTTAATTTTAATATAGTAATTGCTATTATTCAAGATTATACCCGGGGAGTAGTTTGATGGACCATTGCTCCTTTTCTGTAAACTTTTCTAAGGTAATAGAGAATAAGTGAGATCTTAGTGAGTTTTTCCACTTTTTCCATACATGTTCCATCTGTTCACTTCAGCATACTCCTTAACTCTCTTCATGAAATAAAAATTACCTATCCTCCTCCCTTCCTCCCCTCTTTCCCTGCATTTCCTATTCCTCTTTGACTTCCGCCCCTATCGCATCATGTAACAAGGGTGGCCCTGGCTGTAGAGAGAATCACATAGGGAAGGAGTTGGTGCACGATGACACTGGGTAATGTACTGCAGCCCGCTTACCTGCTCTTACACTTTGCTCTCGTGTGCATCCTCGTGAAGTCTTCAAGTACGATAGTTCGTTAATTCGTTCGCATGACATGAGAAGCGATATTGAGGATTTAGACACGATTAAGATGCCATCATTATAATAGATATTTGTAGAATGAATTGCAGATCCTTAGACAGTCCTTCCTACCGACTGTGGGTCCCTAACGTTTAATTTTCAAAAAATATCTCATTTTTCACCTTGCCTTCTTCGTTTATTTGATCTTGATCATTATTGTATTGCCCAACCTTTCCTATGCCGCAACTCTTCTCTCTTCTGCTGCTGATATTGTTCAAGCTTCACCGCCGTATAAATGCGCGCTTATTTTTTATAGGCGTTAAAGCATAGGTATTACTATTATAGCTGGGTGGTGATTTCTAGTGAAGTGTCTACATGAAGGTCGGCCAAACCGAGAGCTCATTTGCTTGACCCCGGTAATGTATTCAGCATTCAGTAGGGGACGACCACCCCCTCCCTCTCCACGCAGTCCGTTTGGATGCGTCCGTGCTCTCATAGACCCTTTTTCTCTTTCTGTCTTCTGCCTCCGGAACATGCATATATGACCGGAGGCACCACTCCTTTTCCTCCCCTCATCTCAAACCCTCCTCTCTCTATCTCCTCATCCTCCCGCAGGACCACCAACGTCCCTTCCTTTTGTTTCCATGATGGCGGTCAGGGGTAGCAGGTGGAGATTCCAGAGCAAGGATCGTTTCGAGGGATCGCCGGATTGGGGGGCCGCACTCAAGCTTGGTCGGTTTATTCAGTCGCAGAAAAAAAAAGAAACTCCCTTCTTGTATAGTGGAGGAGGAGGGGATAGTGTTGGCCGTGGTTCGGGAGAGAAGGAGAGTAGCAAGGAAAGGGTTTATCAGCTCGCAAACGAAATGGGTCGTATCTCTCCCTCTCTGTTTATCGCCGAACGAGGTTTCCTGCGTAATCCTAATGCTTCGTGAGTCCGTTCTTCCGATTTGCCTCACCACTCGGGTAGGCATGCGTGCGTTCAAGAGAGTATGTGTTTTGAGCGGTTGTCTCTATTGTGTGTGTGTGTGTGACGCATTTCCCCGGGTGCATTTGTTGTTTTTTTATTATTATTCCTCTGAGTTGGCAGCATCGCGCATCACTCAAAGACGTTGAATGCGGAGGATCCCGACTTTCCGTCGCCGATACCGGGCGTGGAATTTCGGGGATAGATTTCGCATTTCTTTAACGTTCCAAGCTGAGAGTATCTCTCCGCAAAAGCTTTATGCGAGTTCACATACTGGATTGGGGCTGTGATATGCTGAAGGAGAATCAATAATCCTCTTCTTCTTTCTTCCACTTGGTCTTTTTTTAGCCTGCTCTTCTGTCGTTCACGTGCTTTCCTCCCACCTTTTCCTTGGCTTCGCTACTCGTTTTTTTTCTGTCTGGAATATTATCTTTGCCTATATTTACTATTCTGTCATCATATATTCTTTCTATACGTCGCTTTCATTCTCTTTTTTGTTTGTGACCTATTGGTTCAGTTTTACTACCCTTTTGTATCTTCTCGCTCATTTTAGTACTCTTAGTGTTATCAATTTTATTTCTCTTCATACTTTCATTTCTGCAGTCTCCATCTGTTGTTTTGTACTTGATATTTGTGAATTCATTGTTTCTACTGGCTATGTTAATAATGGTCTTATCAGTGATTTATAAATTCTTACCTTTCTCTGCTGTCTTCAATATTTATTGTTCCTTATGCTATGCGTGAAACAGCCAGTTGTTGTTTTTTATCCAGCTATTCGTTGTTTTGTTTCCAAGCTAGGCATATTATCACGCTAGGCATTTTATTACTTGTCAGTGTTAGAACTAGTAATTGGAGGCACACTCTGGAAACCTTCTCGCCGTTCTCTTCCTGGGTAGGCGTGGTATAAATATCCCAATAGTCTGAAGGCTTTGGGAAATGCTGTTTTGTTGATTTCTTCTACTATAATCAATCCTTGAATCCAGCTTTCACTTCGGAAGTTAATGTAAAGAAGCCTAATGCGGTGGAAATAATGTACATGCATGCTAAAAAGGTAAACATTACCCTTTTAGCAATGTCTTTTGTTGACAGTGGAACAGCGCGCATTTCACCACGATGGAGAATAATCATGTGCACTTATTTATGCCTCCTGATATGATTAGCATTAAGTTTTGTCACGACGAGGCGAAACGCGCATCGTACCATTGTAAGCAATCAATTCTGTTAAAGAAATAAGGTATTTTTCTTTTAATATTGGTCTTTCGCTTTTGTTGCACCCATAAATTGCTTTATTCCTGCCCTCTTGTGTGTCTAGTAATAAAAAAAATAGTTTCATCTGAGAGTCTTAGAACGATTTCACACATATTTTATCTGGTACTTCGGCTCTATTTGAAGTCATTAAATACAATTTCTTGTAATTCTTCTGTGATTAGGTAGGTACTCATTTATTATTAAAAGACCGAACTAATGAAGCAACTGTCTTCTTTTCTTGCAAGCTACCTTATCATTCAGTCCAAATTCTATCGTGACCCACTAATTTCTCCAATCTCTCCCGTTTTTGCCACAGACACTTCAGAGGAACCTCATTAACTGCCACAATTAGCCGAAATCAATGCTTATGCTGGTACCCCTCATTTTGCTCTCATGCAATAGGGTGAATTATATTTTTATTCACTGGAATTTTGCTTTCTTGAACAGATGATGTTATAGAGCACATATCTGTTTTTCTCGAGAGAAAGTGTTAATTCATGAAATATGATAGCAGACGATGAGAGACTGTGCATTCGCTTTCATCTGTTAAATTATTTGAAATGACGTGGTGGGTATTTTATGTAACGCGGAGCACAAAGGCTGTATTCTCTGTCACGTGGAGCGATAAAAGTGTAGGTAATGACCTGCTAAAACGAACTTTGACCCGGCGAAGTTCAGCGTCGCTTTTAGGATGTTAATATGGCTCATTACGCATATGCTTCTTGAAATGGATGTTCAAAACTTCGTAGACGCTACAAAGTAGCCTGAAAGATGAGATTGGACGAGGAATGAGGATGGGGATTTGGAGTACTAATTCGTTTTAAAAACTTTCCATTTGAAGAGCAACCGTTTCGTTCCAAAGTCGCACTCCATATAAGAGGGAAATGCTTCTTGGTAATATAATATGCTGAATGGAAACGGACTGAGAGGCCTGACTCTGCTCGGAGTAGTGTTACTTATTTGATTACTTAAGCATTAAGTGCTTACGCAATACTCTTTCCTCGTCGATAATTTAACCTTCTCCATGCTTTAAGCTCTCGCAACTAATATCTGAAAGTCGTCGCATCAAAATATATTATGTGTATCAATTTTCTGTCTTGACAGCATGGATTTTACTGAAATTCATATTTACTTCATATGAACTTCATCCATCAGGGACATTTTCAACAGTCAGTATACAGAATTAAAATTTTTCTCGTGTTAAAAAGTGTACAGTAATATTACAGCATAATTTTTAGATCTGCGCTTAATTAAAGAAGTGAGATGACACGTACATACCACCTTAGACTTCGGAGAGGTTTCATACATTACTCCCATTATTTTTCTCCTATAAAAGGGCTTAAATAAACTTATATAAATATAATTGCTTGAAAATCGTGTTTTAATGCACGTCTTACATCTCAAATTACTGTTAAGCACGCATTGCATCAGGCATAATTAAGTATTTATTTATTAGAAATACCTTAGAGAGACTTTTACGTAATAATAGTTACGCATTTGTCAATGGGCTAAATCAGAATGTAATGATTTTAACGCGTATTGTAGCTGATGTAATTCATTGTTAGGAGTAACTATGTGTATTGTGGTATTGTAATATATATATCATTGCAAAAGACAGTAGTGATTTATCAACCGATATATCTGAAAGCCTCAGTGCTCTGGAAGATAGAAATAAAATTATGATGTACTCTCATTCAGATATCGCTTGACATACAGTATTTTGATGGATTTTTAGCGAAACTTAGATGATTCCTTAGATGTTCAATGGAGAATGTTCTGCCGCAGGGATCGTTTCTGAAGCATACAAGTCAGTTCATTACCCTTCAAGTCCGTGATCAAATGAGATTTAAGGCAGGTGTCTTCTTTGAGTGTCTTATATTTAACTTGTTAAAATAAAATTATGCATGAATAAATTTATATCGATGTTATTCTTGCTATGTTTCAAGATGTTTATTACAATGCCCTATTTTATTATGTGAAAGAATATAGTATCCAATCATTCCATCCAATACATACTTGGGTCTGTTTAATTCTTTTGTGAAACCTTAGGTCGTTCGGCGCTAATGTATTTCATCATCACGTAAGATTAGAAAGCTTATAGAGATCAATGGCTTAAGTAGTAGTTTAATCGTATTCTTATACTCTGAAGTCATTTTCCTATATTTTAATCGATTTGGAATGAACATTGTTTTAATTATTGTTGTATTCCTAGTGGCCTAACGAGCTCTAATCATTATTCTTCAAGTTTTAAACAATTCGCGATACGTCGATTGGCTCCCTCAATTCTCGACTGCCAGACCTCTTTCTTTCACTATCGTTTCAATTAGAAGTGGGAAAACCATTTTAATGATAAAAGTATTGTGTTTATCCACGAAAACCTTTATCTTAATCGACACCTGCTGCATATGCTTTTCCTCCGAGGGTAAAAAAATTTAGGATTTTATTGAATCTGTACTTCATTAGGACGGTAATAATTTAAAATTCCGAAATTTCCTACTTTTTTCACACGTGGAATGGCGAAATCTCACTTCCTTCACTCGAGAGACCCGCATTGGAGCAACCGGCTTTCCATTACTCGTTGGGAACCTCTGCTTTTGGCGATATATCCTCTCCTGCGCCAGAAATCTGCATGTCTGACCTTGGTACCCGATGAGAGTTGGTTTCAAAAATTCTGGAAAATTTCTCGGCTTAATTAAGCTCGTTATCCATACGCGAGCTGAGTCTTCCTTATTGGGCTTAGACGCTTCAGTTTTTATAATCCTCCCAAGTTTTAATTATTTTTCCCCATTTTATTTTTATTCTCGAACCAATTCTTGATTCCAAATGAGATGTTCTACATTTTAGAGATTTATAATTGTTGCAGGGTATCTCTGATTTTCATGATGGGCTATCGCTAGGGTTAAGAGTTTACAGCAGTTGTCCAAGCATCAATCGTGTTCATTATTTTGTTAATAACATGTTGTATTCTATTGCTACTGCCCAATAGCATTCTTTTGCTCACTTATAAATGGATTTTTTATTTTCCATCCATCAGGCATAATTTGCTTTGAAATTGTATCATTACTATTCAATCTCCATAATTATTCATTTTTTTGTATTGGAGCATTTTTTATCTGAAGTCACTCAGAGCTGTATGCTGATTATATTTATGCTCTTAGAACAATATTAGAAAGTAGTATTATCAATGCGCCACAGTAGTTTCTTATTTAATCCACCGATGGGCTTTCAAAAATAAATTAAGTCTTGATTGGTTGATAATCCTTCACTACTTCACTGTTCCATCAAAGATAGTTTCGATCTATGCGTTGGTTTTATTACGATGTTTTTGTGTTGCCTGTAAATTTCAACTGGACATTTCGGATGGGCAGAATGGACACCGTTGTCTTGTTTAAGGACACATCAGGGCACTTAGTAGCTATCCATATTTTAAGAATTTGGGCGGCTCGGACATTCAAATAATACTTGACGATTTGATTAATATTGCGAGAGCAGCGGGATCAGTTTGATGGCAAAACTCCACCTGTTTGCATATGGTTCACTACAGTTTGTGCTTTAGTGTACGGTGTGCTTTTGTGGGCCATTTCATCGTATACGGTTGTAAATATTTTCCATTGAGGGTCAAAGTACTATAGCTTATAGCTATTAAACTGAATTTAAATAAAACAATATTCATTGAGTTACCTTCCTTGGTTTTCTAGCATATGGATTGCATACCACACAGTTTACAGTTAAGGAAAAAATGGGAAGATAATTTCGAAGAACGTTTTTTTTAAACAATTTTCGAAGAATATTTATATCTTGACATGTTCAAGGATTGCATTGGATATGTCAATAGATTCTGCGGTTAATCGCCAAACGCTACAAGTAGTAAAAGCACTTTCACTAAGAAGCCTTAGTTAAGATTGTATTTCAGTTGGGGATGTTACTCGGTGAAAACTAATGTTACTGTAATATACATCTAAATTCACTTTTAGGCTGCTTTTAATGATATATGTTCCTTTTTCGTCTCAATGAATGGCTTTTAATTAAAACTTTGTTCATGAAACTGTGATAAATTAGCACTTTGTTTTCGGCAAAAGCGCTTTCCACATCTTGTAGTCGAAACCAAATCGGTTTATGTCGATCTTTAAATTCAACGTAAGACGGGATTACATCTATTACTTTCCTGGCGTGTAAGGATAAATTAGGTTGGGAATCCTGGATCTGAGTTTTATAAATGCTGTTACCGAAATTTTTCAGGAGGCGTGGGATGTTTTGATTTTCCGGAAAACCAAACAATTGCGAGAAATCGTTGGCCTGTAAATTTAATCTGTGAGATGATCTCCGGCAGAGAACTTAAACAATCCATGTGAAAGTAAATGCTATATTTTTTGCTCAAATTAGAGCGCAATGTTTGGGTTGGGATGCTTCGGAAAAGGATATATCCATTTTCAGCGGTAGCGCCACGTTTGGGAAGCACTGTCTTTAGAGGATTTATATTTCGAAAGTGGCGTTTCGAGAAATTCGTCCTGTTATTATGCCACTGTTAGGTACTCGTGACTGAGACTGATTATATTCAGTTCCTTGGTGCGGAATTTTTCACGTCCGTTACTTTCCCTCAGTGCTGTGTGCTGTGCTGGGCAAATCGTATTCTTTAACGGTTGATTTAGATGTAACGTAAGAACACACTTAAGAACATATCGAAACTCAAGCTCAGGCTGCAATCTTCCGAAACTTCAATCCAACCAATATGAATATTTTCTTGCATCCTTAATCTGAACAATGAGATGTTCTCATCTATAACATCCAATATCCGAGAATGGGTCTGTTGTTTTCAAATTAAGATCCATTTTGCTGTTGCAAATGTGATCGTTCGCGTACCTGCGACTCTGTCTTTTTTATTGGTTATATTTCATTTTCTCGTCGCTGGTGGCGTCTGTGCACCCGTCTCGGTAGCTGCTGTTTGCTCAACTTAAGTAATCACTCTTCTTCGTGGTTGGGCTGCTCGAAGGACTTACTTACTTAACTTCAGAGAAGAATTAGAACAGTATTTTGAATTAAGTAATGTTTTCAAGTCACATTGTGAACTCTCTATGTTACTCACATGCTCTTAAAATATGTTAAAAAATAATGATCATGTGTTCAGTGAGAATCAGCCATAAGTCTCGGTATATCACTCACTGCTATTGTGTCCGTGGTGGCATATGAGATTTCTGCGAATGCTATTTAAAATAAAATCGGTTCGGAGGCGAAGTAATACTGGTACTGATAAATTGTTTCCGCTTTTTGAGTGTTACTGCTTTTGATCCATACTGCGCCTACTTTACAGTCCTCTTTGAAGTCGCGCTTCATTTTTGCGGAAAAATTCGCGCGACCCAGCACAGCCTCGATCAGAACTTACAGGGAGGAAGCCACGCGAGAGAGAGAGAGGGAATTCTATGGGCCCAAATTAAATTACGCAAGCATCGTGCACGTCCTGTGACATGAGCGTTGGCACGTTAGTCGCAGGGTGTCATTCTCTGCTTCTTCGTAGCAATTCCTGCGAGTTTTACTTGGAAAAGTCACCGTTGTAAATTAATGGCTGAGATGTTTCGAGGAAGGAAATTTAAAGGCATTCATAGCCTATGGAACACAGAAATTACTGCTTCTGGAAATCCGGTCGAAATCTAGTTGACAACATACACAAAACAGGTGAGCAATTCGTCTCGCAAAATAATGGACAATATGAATGCGTCGTTTGGTCTATGGATTGTTATGGTAACTTTGATACCCAATGCTCGAATCGCGTGCAAAAAAATATTAGCTTGAAATGAATCATGTGGGTAAAAATGAAAGCTTTCTTTTACAGGATTTACTTTCACTAACCTTTCAAAGTAAATCCCTGGGTCGAAGGAATTCGGTGTGGGCCATTAATTTGCTTTAAAAACTTTGAAAAATGAAATATATACTATACTTAATGCTATTCGTTACGGTTTTAATCCTGGCTGTAGTGTAAGCTAAGCAAATAACGGTATCTCACTGGAAATTTAAACCCACCTCTTATGGGTATGGAAATATAAAAATTCACCTGGTGCTGTTATATTGACTACTTAATTCAATGTTTACGTGATAGCGATTAATATATGTTTAAGTTCATGGCGGTGATATAGCGATGGTGATGGAGTTACTGGAATCGCATTCCTTTAGCCTCAATAGTATTGGATAACCGTCATTAAGGGAATTATGCTGAAAAATAGGAGTGGGATCCATGTGTTTTTAACTTCATTTAATTCTGTTATTTTACTTTTACTTGCTGGGTTAAAGCAGTTTTGTGGAATTTAGAGGTAATTTTGAATATCATTGATGGTTTAATCTAAACTAAAATTTTAACCAAAAATATGTATTTGTTATAACAAACTAATACGTTGTCTTCAAGCATTCGCAAGTATCCAAGTTGAGTTATAGGTTAAGCATGGACTTATTCTACATCGAAGGAGTTGGTTTCCGACCATACTTGCATTCGCACTTTAAATATACGCAACATTATTTTTACATATTTATCTCACATATTTTTTTTATATGTTGTAATTATTAAGAGAAATCTTAACATTGAAGTTTGTAGTTTAGAAGAGAGCTCGGTATTCTCCGATCATCTGGCGAATATGAGTTAAAAGAGGGATTTTATCAGCAAAGATTACGAAAAGGAGGTAATTGTTGAAACATTTTAGCGAAGATATAAAATAAGATAAGTGAAACACTCCCCTAGTATGGAGCGTTATGTGGTTTTGAGTGGTATAATCTTGGTCGTCACAGAAGGAAAGTAATATATACTGAAGGCTATGTAGATGTGTTGGCGTAGAAAGAGTAAGTATGATGGAATGTAAAACAAATGAGAAAGTGTTACGTATGACTGAGTAGAAACAGGTGGGTGGCATAAATTTGAATGATGCCTCAAAAAAGGCTGAAGGACGCGTTGGGAGGCAACGGCATGCTGAAGGGGGTGAGGGAGAGAAGAATTTTGGGTGAAAAAAGGATAGGGAGTAGACTAGGATAAATTTTGGACGTTATGAAGGAAGCCATTCGCTGCAATTTGGAATGGAGTAAATACAGGGAAAATAGATGATTTTGCGCTGGAAACAATAGAATAAGACCCCTGCGGTCGCGGATTTAATTGACAGAAATGTGCCAGGACCTAACATTCATCAAGTAGGCTATCTATGATGACGACAATGGACAGAATTGGCACATGAATCATAAACTAATTCCGGAAACAGTATCTGCCATCGGGTTGGCTCGACAGGAGACTTGCCTTTGAGCACGTGAAGCAAATCTTCCCTTCCCGCGAGAGCACGTAGTCCATCTGTCGATCGAAGGGAATATCGTGATCAAAAATCACGCTTTGAAACGGATATCGACTCCCTCGCGGGGGGCCGTTGGCAAGACTACCCGTCGTTTGAGGGAAACGATTTGGGCAGCCCACGCGGCGAGACCTCTCCGCGATACGGAAGGGCGTTAACCGCGGGGAGGTGAGCAGAGATGGCCATTGCCCCGCCAATGAGATCGCTTCATGGCGACGGAGCTCCGCTGATAACGATCACGGCGAAATGCTTCTTAGCACGAGAACGACCGCTCTCCAATGCCCAGCCTAGAGCGACCGATCGATGGCATAAATATTCGTGAATTGAAATGTGATATTATTCTTGCTTAGCTTTTCACCTTATTTCATAATGTTTTCTCGCTCCTATTTTTGTCGAGAAACACTTTTCATCCTTCTTCCACGATGAGTTTTCATTTTAAGGAAAGGGGTAGCACTGCACTCATTAATATTTGTTTGGGCACACTCTTGAGGTAGGGTTGCTAACCATCCCGGATTCGCCGGGAGATTCCGTTTTTATTATAATAATAAATTAGATATTAAAGGTGGGATAATTTTTTAAATATCCCGCATTCCCAATTGAGGCGTTTTCTCCATGCTTGAAATTTTCTATGATAATTAATAAAATATTCTTCCCTTTATAGTCATTTACTCCTATTTAGGTATATTTTGTTCACATTTTAGTTAATATCACAAATTATGTAAATTTATCTTTAGAGTAAGTGAGCTAAATGATACGTGGGGTACATCATGGAAAGTAATACAATTTGAATGCAATGGAAATAGCTTTTGGTAGGGCTAGTACGATTGAGAACAAAATTTAATATTTATGCTGCTCATTTATGAAATATTCACATTTTAACGCTATTTACAATCATGCTTTCAATGTAATCTCCCGGATTTTTTTAAATTTTGGAACGGAATTGTCTTTTTATCAATTCTTCTTAAATCTCAGCCCTCTGTTGAGGTCGAAACTAAGAATAAAGGCAAACTACGATGAAGTTCAATATAGAGTGGTTTGGGAAATTGAGGAAAAATGATAAGAATACATTATACCTACTAATTAGGGACAAATAGAGTATCTACTTACAGTGATACATTTTATCTCTCAGCTACACAGTTCGGATTGAAGGAACACTTTTGTGGCGTCAGATCGTTTATGGGTGAAACCGGTAAGATCTTGTGTAAAGCAGGAAGTGCCTGAGTGAGAGGATGGGAATTCTAAATTATAATACACATTGACGAATAATGAGAAACCTCAAAGAGCTTTAATTCTTGTTTTTTTTGAGGATGCAACCGAAAACTGAGGAACGATATAAGAGAGTATGTTGGTAAGAATAGGATTTTATTTGGAAAGAGGGAAGACCGGAGAGAAACCCTGTGACGAAATTAACATACTCCGAACGAAAGGCGTCAAGGTGTCCATAGTTTAACGTCCCGTCTGACGGAATAAAATAGTTGAAGTTATCCCCACAAGATACCCAAGCAGGAATCGAGATCCTACCGAAAATACACCCCCTCGAACGGGATTAGAATCTGTGTCTTCGGGATAGGAAGCCAGTGACTACTCAACTACACCAACTAGCTCCCCAAGAGCTCAGTGATGTGTTGCGTGATGGGTAGAGATTAGAACTTGAAACGGGTACACTTTTGTCTCCTCGGTCGTTGCAGCGTTAATGAAGGTGAGCGTAGACCCGGGCGCGCCCGCCGAAAATGCCGACCTACGCCGGGGATGGAACGTAGCCGGCCGAGAAGCTATCTTCCCGAACGGCAGGCGATGCGGGTCCGGCCGTCGGTTGATTGGGATTGGGCTTTCCTGTTGAAGAAAAAAAATGATAGGGTGGGATTTCGGGATTCGTTTCGGAGGGGAAAGGAGAGTCGATGATGCTGTTTTCGGGTTGGAAGGGAAAGAGTGGGGCCTCCGAAGGCCGTCCGCAGCCTCCTCCCACTGCGCAGATCCTCGCACGGGCGTGATGGGCCCCACGATTTATGCCCCTCATTCCGAGGGGGCCTCCGCTCCCCGACCGGACTACTTTTAATGACTCCAGGTGGGAGGAGGAGGAATCCATTTTAATTGGCGACGGCCGCATTCGACCGCGCGCTCACCCCATTAAATCAACGGCTGGGATACGTGCGGGGCGGGAGGGGAGGAGGCACCGACGTGTTTGCTAAACGCTCCTAACGTTTGATAGCACTTATACTCCCGTGGCAATTTTATTTAATTTAGGCCGCAAGCCGTACGGGTCTCGTCCTTTTTAGTCGAGCTGAAACTGGTTAACGAGTGTGGGACTCGATGCCCATCCTTCCTTCCCCTACGGCTCAATTGAGAGTAGGCGGTGTTTTTGTCACTAGAAGAACGGCAAGCGTCGCGTTTACGCTGGTTGTGGCTTTAAGTCTCCAAATGCTCCCATTGGTTCCCTCTGGATCGAACGAAAATTATCGGAAATCAGGTTATCACATTGGGGTTGCTCATGTTTGTCAGACCTATTTGTATCGATGGTACAGGACAGATTTATGAGGGGAAAATTTTGGTGCCCATTAACGAGGGTGGATCTGTGAAAAGCGAAGAGCTGTCGCGCTCGCCTTAATTCTTCTTCTGTTTACTCTCAGCCAACGAAAAGATACCAGCAAAGCGAATACGGACTGCATGATAAGATAAGATAAATTAAGATAATGCTTTATTTGCTCTAGGAATAATTTCCCTTGCAGCATGAGTATGCAATAACAACTCAGACAGAACTTGTCAGAACAGGAAAACAATCACATTTAAAATAATCAATCTGTCAATCAATCATATGTTCGATTTTTAGGTTTTTTTTATTAATGGTAGTATGGAGTAATGTTCTCCTTATATGCTGTATCGCACACATAACGTACATTTTTGTATTTTCTGCAGTTTGGATGACTGAGATTTAGAAATATTTGACATCACCAAAAAACAATAATAAAAATGAGGGATCAATAAGGCATTGGCTAGTTTAAGTCTCAGTGTTCAGGCCATCAAGTTACGAAAACTTTTCAGCTGGTGCAATGTGTCCATCCCAGGTTAGTTTTGCTTACAATAATGCCTAATTCATTAATTTGATCTGTGTATTCTATTTCTACACTTAGACAGTGATTCCACGTTTACAGATTTTAGGACCTTAGTAATACCTGTTATAATGCTCTTTGTTTTCTCTGAATTGATACTGATTACATCTTCCATAGTTTTGTAGATGTCAGGAGTGCAAGCCGTAAATGAACGGTGTAACGATAGATAAAGTGAAGTTGAAGTATGTCCTTAAACTATTGAATGTAGATCCTTAGCGTAAAGTTTTTCGGATGATTCATTGATAGGTACTGTTTGCTAAAGAAGTTTCCAAAAATTGCACCAAATTTTATTTCAAACATCACGGTTTTAGTTTCCTTTGCTTTTCCCTGTAATACATTTCGTTTTCGTATTTTTATTCATGCTCTATTGAATTTTCATTGTCATCTCCTGCTTTAAAATGCTCTGGGTCATTAGTTTTTGCTGGCGATTACTCATCGATCTCATCTGTAGAGGCAGATTATCCACGAGCTTTACTAATTCTCGTTTTATCAGTTGAAATGTTTGGAATTATTGTGTCAAAGTGAATGATGAGTGAGTGCTATGATTTCTCTTATTATCTCGCTGACCACACCTTTCATTGTATCGGCTTATTTATTTTGAATACCGCTGATGGTTATTGAAAAATATGTCATCATTAGTAATATGTTCTTAAATGCCGTTTTAATTTTGCTCACGTTGGTAAGTTTGAAAAATATCTTTTTCCGATGGTTGAATGTCATGTTTTTGGAATTTCGAATCATATAATCGTCCAATTTTAATACAAATCATTCACTTTTAATCTATATAACACTACCGTATTACTTTACATCTATAAAAAAGCTGGATGTTTGTTATTGGTTTTTTATGCCCATCAACTTCAATGCAACCTTGCATTGCAAACTGCAATGGAATTCTTTTGGAGTATTCATTATATTTTAAGTAGGATGATTCCAACTAAGATGTATTTATCTCGAGTTACCGCAGGAAAACATTCAATCAGTAGTGAGATATAATTGTTTTATGTTCCCGTTTTCCTTGTTTCCTCGTTTTTGGTAAATGTAGTTTTCCTCTATTTCGGTAAATTTGGTAAACCTCTCGCTGGTGTTTTTCTTTTATCTGGGTATGGTTTTGAGATAACAGTCAGTGGTGTTGCGAAATAAATATTTCCGGAAAGGTTTCGCGACTAGAGAGGTGCTGCCTGATTGGAAATACAAATCTCTGTTTGAGTTCGACCTCGTCCCCTCGCTTCGCAGTTTTGTTCGACACAGTCATTACTCCCCAGACTGAGCAGATGCGGCCACGCTCCAACTTCTGGGAAAGGAATCTTTAGTCCTACACCAGCACCCATGTAAGAATAGGGTATAAATAACTATATCGTTCCAGGATAAATACCGGTAAACATACATTGGGCCTAATATGACCACATAAGGGCGGAATTCCACAGGGGAAGTTTTTCCCGGCAGGATGACTGCGTTTGACTCTATAAAGATCTGAGGCTAGTTTAAGTATCCTCAAAATTTGTTTTATATGGTCAAATACGTTCCAAAGGTTTGTACATGTGATTCCTAAGAAATTTAATGTTTTTAAGAGAGTAGAAGAGCAAGTGTTCGAATGAATTTAAGTAATATTATTTCGTGTAAAACTGTTTTTCCCGGCGTCGCACAGTGGGCTGAAATCGAAAAAAGCTGGCCAAAAGTCAAAAAGTGATTATTTCAAGCTAGGAAGCTGAAACTTTGCATATATATTTTCAAAAGACCTGTACATGCGATGACGCAAAGAATTTTCCTTAGTACTAAACTATTAACAATTTGCATGAGGTCAAAGTTGCACAAATTTTGCTAAAATGGTCTACACCCAATTTTCTCACGAAATCTTCAAAATCAAGCCCTTGCAAAGCCTTTATGGGTAAAGAATTAGAATAAAAAGTGATGCAGTTAGGTGAAACAATTTTTCATCTTTGTTTTAATGTAGTCTAAATTCTTTTTGTCATTATTTACCAAATATATTAAACAAAATGGCGGAACCTCATATTTGGTCATTTTTAAAATATATGTAGATAAATAGTTATTTGCATCGCCGAGCATCGCGAAGTACCTTGTATGGGGAAACCCTACAAAGCTTCCACAGTGCGAATCCTATGAGTTATGCTGCTTCCGTTTGCGACGCCGAATTTAACATCGGTTTTCCGATCGCGCGGTCGAGTCTAGTCCAACCCACCTGCAACCTTGGACTTGTAAGTCGTAAGGTGGCGCGGCAAGTGTGTGGAATGGATTGTAGCCACATCCACTCCGCTATGGAGATTTTAGAGATACAAAAATTGAAAAGAGCCTCCATGTATTATATTTTGGAGAAATCGCGGAAAAAATTATGTATTTTGTCACATGGGGTAAAGGTTTAGGAGGTAATGAAAGACTGCTTTCTTCGGGTGCACCGCGGGCGTTTCTCTTTTTAGCAAATTGACATCGCCTACTGACGAATACGTACACTTTTAACGGAGGCAGCATGCATTCCACACAGGATTATTGTATCTTCGAGGTCACCAGCCCACAGCTGGTATCACACGGCTGCAACCCCCCCGCCCCCTGCACTGCGGTTGGACGTACGGCGAAGGGTCGTTAATTGGCTCCGCGGAGCCCTTTTCTCGGTTATTTGCGAATATTTTTAGGAAAAAGTTTTCTAGTCTCCAAAGAAATTCACTAAATCATTCAGTTTCATTTTTTAGTGGTGTGAAGAAGTTGTTATTTGAAATGTCACTAGAGGAATTTGTACTTTGTATATTCTACACTTTTTTTATTTCCGGTCATGGTTTCGAAAATCTTGGTCGTTATCAAGGATATCGAGATAGTCAATGTACATTGAGAACGTTGATAATGACAATGATTGTTGGAACCATGGTCGGATGTAAAAAACGTGTGGAATATACAAAGTACAAATTCATTAAATGACGTGTACCCTTTCCATAAAGCTATGCTGGAAACCTTAGCTTTTATCCAGAGTCCAAGAATATTAATAATTATGACATATGGCAGGACACTGGAGACAAGAAGATTTAAACGGAAAACACCACGTGCTGAATAATATAAATTACTCGAGCTTGACTCTGAAACTGATGGAATTGTTCTTGTTCTGCATTACGCTGGGTGCTGGGGCCAAAATCAAGAATTTGGCAAAATAGTGTCGTTCAAATATTTGAAAGCTTCCTTTTTCCCATGCACAATCTTTTCAATAAATGACGATTGGTACATCCGATCTAGGACACATAAAAATATTTCCTTCTATTGCCTTCTAAATATCCTGTAATGATAAACGTACGTAAATGTCTAGTGGTCTGATGCTCCCTCGCTCTTGTGGATAGATAATGTCTTTATTGTACATGCATTACAAATTACTAGTTGCGGGATGTTTAGTAGATTAATATTACCCATTCCTAGCGAAGACACGCTTACGTCTGCGAGAAAAATATACCTCACTCACGATATTCTAAAAAAAACTTATATTTAATACACTAAATGGAGTTTTCGGAAATACGTTCATAAAACCGATGAAAAAGTTATATTCGTCAACCTTGTCAGTGATTTTTACTGCTGAAGGATATGGCAATAAATATTGATGGATATAAATGAATTACGTCTTAGGCGTGGCACGCACAAAAATAGAAAAACATAAAAAGAATGGAATTCACACTTTTTTGAATTTTTGGTAGCACAATCACCTTCGCCAGAAACAGAGAAGGAAAATGATGGATGTAAATAATCACAAATAAATAGAAATATAGCCCCACCATTCGTTGCGTAACATTTTACTAATATAATAATGAGGAATATAAGTGATTCTCTGTCTCCCTCCTGCCTTTAACGCTTGACATATAGTTATAAAACTGGAAATCGTTATACCCCTTGTAGAAAAGAAGTAACCAATATGTCTGCCACGGTAATATTTTATGCAATGGCATTTCCCGGAATTTAATTTGTTATCGGCTTACGATGGATCCACAGAAAGCAGAGAAAAAGGCCCTAAAAATCCCTAAGGCGTTATATTTTTTTTGGGACTCCAGAAAAATGGGATAAGCCTTCACCTCCGCGACCAATAACGTAGAATTGGATTATTGGGTTAGGATTTTCTTGTTCGTCGCTATGGAAGCCAATCAACTCTGATTTCATTCTAGTGTAATTCAATGAAGTCACATCTGAGTGGTGAACTTATCTCTGTCTTCTTTCGAGACATGTTAACCGTGAATCCGAGACTACTCCCGATGTTACATTGTTCGTGTGCTCTTTTTTATCCGTTGAATTGAATACCTTCTCGTGTCTTATTATTCGTTGAGGTTTCGGGAAAAACTGATCTGCTGGAGCAATCGCAGTCGATCTTGCATCGATTACTAATACCTTCTGTGAAATCAGTGAATCTTCAGTAAACTCTTACTGATAGAAAAGGTCAATTCTTCGATTCATGTTTTGGTCATTACACCGAAGTATTCATCGATATAAATTCTACGACTTAACCTAAATAGCAGAAAAAAATCTTGTGTCAAGGTACCTAGCTGCTACTAAACTGGAACAACAATCTCGATCTTGCTAGCGTTTCCATTTCCTTATTTGTATTTTTACGGGCTCTTCTGAGCCATATTAAAGCGTCGGTTGTTCCTTAACGTCGCCCAGGTTTCAGTTTTAGGATATTCTCGTAGTGTTGCGGCTGCACTTTGCGAAGTAAGTGCCCTGGCTGTTTCTAATTTTCCGGACCAAAAGTGCTCTCATATTAGATAGAGCATGCTTTCATGTCACACTCATGGTAAACTGACTACCTCAGTATGCTTCAGTGCCCTGTGAGAACATGGAGTGTGCATAACAAAAACCTCTTATTCACTGATATTTCTCAGAAACTTTTTATTTTAAATAAGTCCATATTCTACGTTAGTGTTTCAAAATAGACCATTTTTATCCATTCTCTTGGCTGGTATTTTGATGAGGAGACCGATATCTAAGGTTATTTTCACCAATGAGGAAGTGTGGAAAAAAACCTGACCTCGGCATTACCGTACTCTTAATGAAAAGAGCCAAACAATCCACTGTTTAACGTCCCATCTGACGGAGGACGTGCTGCTGTTGAGATCAGCTCCACATAGCACCAAAGTAGGTATAGGTGTTCAATTGAAAAATCTTCACTACTGCCGGGATTCAAACCCGAGCCCGCGGAATAGAAATAAAATATTCTAGTCAACACACCAGCCCAATCCCCTTGTTTTCGATAATGTTGTAGTAATAGCATAAGGCTGAAATGTTTTTTTTAGAGTTCCAAATCCAAGACCCTTGAGGATATTGAAAAATAATTTTGAAGGAATGTAATTCAGCTATAGAAGAAGAATGGGTACAAAGGGTACCATCGAACCTTTGAGAATAATTGGAGAAAGATATAGAGAAAGAGAAAAATAAATGCCTTTGTTGCGTGGATATGGAAAAGACATTTAGGCCGAATAAATTGAGGAAAGTTGTTCGAGGTATCAAGGAAAAAGAAAGAAGGGTAGAAGAATGATCAAAGAATCTTGTGTGAAACGTCAAGCAACTTCAGTACATAGTCAATAAATTTGTAGCAGACTGTATAGAGCTAGGTAAGTAGTGTGGCCAGGCTATTGCTCTCTCCAAATTTATTCAACATTTATGATTAAATAATCATATTTTGAGGAAGTAGAGATATGTATTGCTGAACAGAATATGAGAACTCGTCTCACCTCTCTTCCAAGTAATCAATGAATATAAAATGAGTAATTTTTTTGTAAACTCTATATTTTTAATACAGAGAAGTGGACATGTGCAATCGCAGAATCGTTGGCAAATTTTAAAATAATTACAAATATATTAAGAATATATATGCAAAATAAATATTCACACAATTGGCTTGGACATAAAAATTCAATTCTGAAATCGTCTAGGAAAATTACAACGCTAAGAAAACGAAGATGGACGTTTGAACGTCATGCATTTAAGGATAAATAGGTAGGACTCGTAAGAAAATCCCTGCTCGGGAATTTATTGAGAAATCGTAAATATTTGGATAATTAACACAGTAAAGATAGGGTTTTAATCATTTCAGTATGTCGATAGCTGATGCTGTTCATAGAACTGGTTCATAGAACCGATGCTGTTCACAGAACTTGGGATTCGAGTTTCCATTTACCTGCGGCTTTAGGCCGACTGTTTTGCGGGTTGCTACCAATCAAGGGGCTACAAAAGAGACCCGTAACAGACAATTGTTAGGCTCAATATTTGAGCTATCCTTCCATTTCTAATTGGCTGAAGCTTACTATTATCCTAATAATCTATGAATCACTAAGTATTTACCCGTACCTAACTTATAATACATTGATGAAAGAGTAATTCCCGTTCCGGAATCATGCAAAACATTTATTTAAAAAATCTTTGCAAAATCATATTGAAGCGGATGGCGTATTTTATACGAGATTAGTGACTTGACCGACTGCAGAATGAACACATATGTACCAAATAGAGTTACATCAATGATAGGGAATGATAGCTACTGTGAAATGTTCTTATAGTTCCACTAGATACCAATATGGCGGGTATGCAAGAAACCTCATGGATGCGTAATTACTTGATAAAAGAGTATGACTTATGATGAGATTATTGACTCAAACTATTTACACTGTGCGTATGTAGCTTTATTCATGAAATAAGCTTGCGCCAAATTGATCCAACAGTTATCGATTAAACCAGATTATAAGCAGTAACTATTTAGAGATAATCTTTGTTTGATGGTTTTTGCTGCGTTTAGTATATCCACTCTCAAACATTTAACAACCGACTGTTAGCCTTTTTCTTTATATTTCTTTTTTTGATTGTATCAACAATGATCAGCCGTTTAGACGAGAGAGAACACAATTATTACCGAATTCTTCAGTCTCCTGACGACGTTCTCAGTAAGAACGAAAAGATGAGTTTTATAACTAATTTTCTATACGCAGCAGAAAAGCCCGAAAATGTTGGTAGTGAAAATGTTAAGAGATAAGTTGTAAAAGTCATATTTATTAATTCTTCTCGGGCTCTGCACCATATTATTATTAAATTATTATTTATTATTATTATAAATATTATTCACCGGGAAAAACTTAAATCCTATATGAAAGTCATATTTCCTACAACTATAATTCAGTAATGAATTTCATGACTTTTTGGATACCATGGTTGTTATTTCTATTTGTTTCTGCAATAGGTCATGAATGTGTTGAATATTAATTACACGGTAACACTTTGCAGCCTAATGGAAAATTATTAAAATCAACTGAAGGAAATTTCACAGTTCGTGTCGCATGGGTTGTTAAACCTCAATGTCAAACACAAGGCAGGATTCGACCGTTCTGCATGTTTTACGAGACCAGGCAGCCTCTGAGTCCGATGGCGTCGCGTTTGAAGCCGGGGGTTCAACTTGTTCATTGCCCGATGCAACGGGGTTCACTTACCACTGTGCCATATCACCCTGTTTATGATCGAGCTACGCGCGCGGGGTTGATTGCGAGAGAGAAATTCGGCAGCTAGCAAATAGCTAAATTCAGATTCGAGCCATAATGTAGCAATCCCCACCAGTTTTTAATCATTTTGAGTTTTACTGCTTCTTTCATCACGAACTCTTGCGGTGAGGCTGGAGAGGGTTGAACGGGGAGGAAATAGGGGCTTGTTGGGGGGGGGGGAAGGGGGATTCGGGAAGAGAAGAGGTTGAAGAGAAAGGAAGGAAGGATGGGCCTTTTCAAGGTTTTTAAGGTGACGCCATCTATCGGGGCGCGAAGGAAATAGGTGGCTGAACCCACCCACGATGGCTTCTTCTCATCCACTACCCCCATTGTCGTTTTCCCCTAGAGTGCTCGCTCCTCTTCCCAACGCGCAGCCCTTACCGACACCGCAGTGCCACCACCCACCCACTATTACCAGCCACCCTCCCTCTCAGGCCCCTTTCAAAGCCCCCCTCCCGCTTTCCTCCTCCGCCACCACGGTTATAAGGTAGACAACGAGTGGCAAAGCATCGATTCTTGGTGTTGGTATCACGTTTCCAGTCCCGCGGGGGAAAAGGGCGGTCGCTCCCCGGAATGTCAAGCAAATGGTTCCGGCTCGCTCGTGAAACGGCCCGAAGGAAACGTGAACCCGCAACTTTACAGAGGTTATATCGCCTTGGTCTCGCCGATGTTCCACGAGCGTGCTTGTCCGGTATACGTTGCAAAAGTTCTGCGGCGTCACCTTTTCAAAGTGCAGTACTTAGAAAAAAGAAAACGTTTTAGCACAGGTGCTACTCAGGAACTCACCCGTTTTAGGATCCGTGCAAAGCGTATCATAGTGAAGTAGGGAAAGATCTTACCTTCAAGTGAAGGTAAGGGAGAGGGAAGCATTTATCGAAGTAGTAGTCAAAGTCTTTGGTTGTGGGTGTTTTGATTTCCAGCATTAAAGCGTTTTGTCTAAAACCAAAACCTTTTTGGATGCTCTATCATCTTGGGTGTATCATATCTCTAACTCCATTCTTAATCCTAAAACAATCACGACCTTAATGCCCGAACCGAGGATTTGAACCGCGGAACCTTGGATTTCCAGACCCGAGCGTTTATAACCTGACTACCGCATCTGGCAGTTTTAATAATAATTGCCACGAGTTTTCTTGTCGCTGTAATTGGAACCAATTACTATCCACAGTTTGGCGGTATTCCCGGAATCAGCTGTAAATAAATCCTTGCCTCGATCTTAAACCTTGTTCAGCATCGGACCCAATTCATTTGGCGTTATAGCTCATACAGTTATGCTCCAGTTGGGTATTTGTTATGGAAATTTAAATAATTACAATGCATCAGCATTATCACTGCCGTTTTTTAAAGTTCCTAATCCAATAGAACCCATTAGATACTAAAACAACTAGAACAAGGGTTAAACATTTCTTAGGCGTGGAAAAAAGTGTTGGTTCTTCCCTTATTCAGCGCGTTGAAGTTTAAAATTAACGCTTGTATTCTTTACCCTCGTCAGAGATATAATCGGATACATAAAATTAAGAATAAAATTATGTACATTTATGGTTGTTAATTTAGTGATAAAATTGCTCTAAGTTGAGTATAAAGAAGCGTTTTTAGAATTTTTAAAATTAATTATAACTTCCTAATTCATCGAACGTCAGTTAGGTTAAGATGAAAAACCCAAATTATTCCTTATGTCTAATAGTTCATATGAATGGAGTAGGAAATTGAATGATGATAGACATTGAATTAAGAATTAGAAGATAATGTTCTTAAAGCCGCCATTATTACGAAACTCACGCGTCGATATCTATTCATCGATATTCGAGGAGCTCTTTCAGACACCTCAGAATTGAGGTACCCTAATGGTCGAAATACGACGCCATACAGTTTCTCTTTTCCTTAGTAACTCCTTCTCTTTTGCATCGTTCCCTGAGGTGTGGTGTAATCTGAAGCTTACATATTTCAGAAGATTGCTTTGCTGTGAATGAAGAATACAAAGGATTCACATTGTTCTTATTTCTCGAGTACGGACGATCTATTTATAACGAGTCATGAGTATGCACGATCAATTCTCTGTTTTACATTTGCCTCTCAAATCTTAACGGTTTTCACTTCTCTCAGAAAGCTTTATAATGAGCTGAATATGCTAATCAATGATGCTTTTTTGCGCGAACTAATTAGCTTTTGCAAAATAGGTGATTTATCAAGTATTATAAGTATTTATAGTTATACTTCGAGTCAAGGAATTACGAGATATACGTTAGTGAAAAATACAGTCTAAATATATTTTCAAATTAGATGTTGTATAGGACGTCAATATAAATTTTGAAAAGAAAATTTCTTTGTCATACGAAGAAGCGAATACAAATCCAATTCGTGGTTCTGGGAATGTGGAACAAAAATTATTACTCGTTTGGTTCTGTAATAAAAATATTTTATGAATATAGAATAAATTCTGCCCACATTTTCAATTCATTTCGAAGTAAAACGCTTAGTACTTATTTTACGCAGGTTGCCTACCATTTAGTCCTCCATGTACAACATACCAGCCAAAATAGTCTCAAAAGTTGAGTTCGGACTCCGACCGAACCGAATCTTTTCAGACTAAAATAGTCAGAGAAGATTCTGTTGGACTGCGTTTAATGCAGCCTCGATTTTCCAATTGAATTCTGGCCTTTGGAACAGTGGACCCGAAGGGACTCGAGGGCTATCGGTGATGAATGCTTGTTTACCACGCTTACGAGTGAGATTATGAGCTGACGTACGTCAGGCAAGCAGTCTAAATATTTATCCTGATTTTGTAGTCATGACCGCGGTGACACTTAGTGGGACCCAAGCCAATGCTCGGGTTACGAGGAGACGGGAAACGGTCTCTCGCCGAGGAATTCGAAAGGCATCAAGGGCACCAACCACTCCTAATGGCCCCGCCTTCCTCCTTCACCTCTTAGGCACGCACACCATCGGAGTGGCGGTGAAATGGATCGCCTTCGACTGAAGAACGCTTCTCTTCTCGCTCGAACTGGAAGACGTGTTCTCTCGGAGATTGAAGTTAAAATAGAACTCACCCGTATTGGGAAACGAGTGCGTATTTTAGTGACGATAGTCAATGTGCCCGATCACACGTAGATCGCACAATTTAGCTGGCCTCGGTGGTAGCAGGTTAAAATCCTCGTCTGTTATTATTGATGCTGTTAGTTGGAGTCCCTCCTGGGTTGAACTTTCAAAACTCAGGGTAAGGCGTAAGGTGAACTGCGTAATCAGTAATATGGAAAGGGATGTATAGAGACCTATTTATTCAAAAATTAAGTCGCCTTTAGTTTTTAAAATAAATATTGCCATCGCGGAACATCTTATGTAGATATCACAAGGTAATTCAAGTATGTCGGACACGAATCGGCGCCTCAGACCGGGAGAGAAGGTATTAGGATGTGAGTGTGACAGGATTAGGAGAAAGGAGAAAATCCCGGCGGCGGTATTAGACTGCTATTAGCGAAAGATGGCAAGGAGACCTTCTAATTGTTCTTCGAGACTCCAGTTTTTACCATCCTCCTTAGCTAACACTTTTTCCGACCCAATTCTTGATTCCACATGAGATGCTCTACGTCCTGGAGGTTACTAATTGTTCAGGAAATCTCTGGTTTTGTAATTGAGCACTGCAAGAGTTAATGTTTACCGTAGCTAGCCATGTTCTTGTAGATGCGCACAATTTTTAGTATTGGGATGCGAGTAAAATTATTGGTGAGCTAGGGTAATTATGAGTATGTTTAGGAAGGAGGAGAAAATCCCGCCCCAAATGTTTAGCCTATTTTTTGCTAAACACGGAATGAAGACCACGATTTAGAATCTCGTCCGACAGACTGGGCTTTGAACTTGAGTACTATTCTTATTTCACCCAATTAACGTCCTTAAAAACCTTCTCATTAAAACCAAAGAATCGGATTGACTATGGAATATTTACCGCCACCTCCGGTATTTGAAACTTATGCCTGCGTAATAGCAGCAAGCATACTTTCCACCATTATAACTCAGTCTATAGCAAGTACAATATGAACACAATCCTACGCGAAGTAGTCCATGACAGGCTTACGTCTCCAGCGGTGAACACAACAGTTGACGATAGGATGGACTAACCTCCGCTCGGCGTCACACTTAAACCCTAGTTCAAATTATAGTGAGTCCAAATTCACCAATCAGGTGATTTATGCTTCCATCGAAAGGAAAAAAATATCTTATAATATTCCAGAGCTCATTGCGTACCGATTTAGCTGCCGAAAATAGTCTCTTATAGTTGCCGTAAAAGAAGGGAGCGAGGAAAAAATACTCAATATTTAAGGAAAACGCACAGCATACAGCACATAACGCAATTGCTAAAAAAGTATTTTAAAAAGATGGAAGCAGGCACGTATCTCGGTAAACAAAATCCGACCTCCAGATGTGGATTTAGTTGTTCTTTTCTATTCAGGTTGAAGTTCATTGCAGTGGTTGTAGCCTTTATTCAATTTTTAGTCGTCGAGAAATTAGGATACTTTCGATGGTTAGTGGAACGTGGTTAAATCCTGATGTCTCAAGGAATTCGGGCAAACGGCTTTAAAGGATCCCATGCAAGGAAACGCATCGATATTGGGATGCGCCCTACTTCTCGCCGAAAGATATTTCCCCACCCGTCTCCTTCTCTACTTACCTCCTCCTCCGCCCGTGCTATTCGATTTCCCGTCTCTCTTCTACGGCCTCTTTTCCTTTTCCTCATCAACTGCCTAACCCCCACTTTCTCCTTCCTCCCTTCCGAACCCTCCCTATCTTTCATCCCCCCCCTCTCTTCCACCCCACTCATCCTTTTCCTCGGTTCCGGAAGACCTTCCGGCAATGAGACGCATCTGATGAATTGGGTGCCACCGGATGATGTTTCCCCCTCCGCCCGCCTCCCTCCCTCTCTCTCTTTCGTGGCGCCACCTCCTTTGCGAGTCCCCTCGGGGTTTAGTAGGAGAGGGGGCCTTTCTCTCCCCCACCCCACGCCGCCGTCTTCTCGTCATTTCCTCTCACACCACCTCCTTTCCCCTTTAACCTTCCCCCCCACAACTCCTGGTGTCACCTCTTCTTTCCAGCTATTTCTCTCTCTCTCACTCCCTGCTCTTGATTTACGGAATCCTCCCTAGCTTTTTCCCTGCGTATACTTCGCGGAACTCTCCTCCCTCGGCTCCTCTATAAATCCGCTAAAGGAGATCGTCCAAGTCCATTAGATCTAGTCCCACGATTGCGAAAATTAATAGATTTCTCGGGGTCTCCCTCGTTTTCCCAAGGGAAGGGTTGTTATTTTTTCTTCCTCATTCCCGAACTCTCTTTCTCTCTGCCTCCTTCCATTCATCTACATCTATGTTGTAATCCACGACCCACCACAAGGGTGTGTAGCTGGCACTTTTAAGACAACAGCCATTTTTGTGATATATTATATGGTTATCTACCAATAAGGTTATGTAATAAATATTTGGTGTGTCTATGTTACTCCGCAATTACCTTCTTAAGGTTTCAGTACTTCCTCACACAATATTGGTTAAAAATTTGGCATAGTTCCTCCCTCCCTTAGTAGTATCCAAAATGTCTATCCTTCTTCCTCTTTCTCAATTTCCCAGAACTCTACCTTCCTAAACGACCATTAGTATCCCATCTGCCGTTATTACTTGCTCTATCCACCAACTTTTCCTCTACTTTCCTCAATATGCTTGTGATTGTAAAAAAAGAGCATTTGCGTGCATATTATCATGTTTTATCTTAATTTTCTGGTACTTTGTCCTGTTTCTGTCATGGCCTCGAATTGTTGGATGGAAAAATGAGCATCGTATTTTCCCGGCTATAATTCGACCCCGAATATTGTACGACCCCCAGTATTTCTTTTTTAAAAATTTGATCTATTTGCTATTTTCTCCTCAACATCCTTTCCCAGTTCATTGCCGCAATATGGCTTCGTATCATTCGTTTACATTGGAGTGATTGACGATATACTCGTTGAAACGTGTGTGGAGACGAGTAAAAATACAATTACTTGAATATATTGCGTTTGACTTTCAAAGATCTATCGGAGAAAAAATCGCACTATATTCGGGTCTTTAACCTGTTGTCTCTTATTAAACTTAGGATCTCTTCCTCCTTTTTTAGTGCATGTTAGGTCGAACCTGCCGTCGCGGGGTGGGAGCTAACAAACTCGCGAGATTGCGTCCGAAATAAACACCATTCGGCTCCCGTGTGCTTTCAGAGGAGTCGCTTACTTTTTTCGTGATTGGAAGGAATTCCATCCTAGTTCATCCGGTTACTCATGCGCACTATGTTTTCCATCATTATCATATGTACATTCTTTAAGCTATATTTTATTCTTTGATCATCTCTTTTAATGATGGTTTCCAAGTCCTTGCTGCACAATCGGAGTTCGGTCTTATTAATTAAATATAGCATATGCCTCCGGCTTTCTCGTTACATTCACCCTTTGGTGTCCCCGGCGTATTGTAGTTCCGTTTCATGGGGAATTCGCCGCGGATTATTTTTATTTTTCGTTTCCTCGCGGGCATGTTACTCGTCGGGGAAATAGTCCGTGAGCGTTATTCTGCTTTAGTGGTGGTTTGGGTGGATTCCTTTCGAGGAGGAAAGGATTGGCACTCGACAATGCATGCGCAACGCGCCGTCTCGAGGAATTGACATCTTAACCGATGGGGTTCGTTTCCTTAGGTTTCCGCGTGGGTGTTTCGGAATTTCGTCCTTCCATTCCCGTCTCCCAAGGGGAGCGCCAGGGGTAACGACCCCTATAGCGTGCTTTTATCGATATCCACGCCATGCGCACAGATAGCGGAAGATTGAAATCTCGGCGGGCCCAAGCTCTTTCCCTGGAGTACCCTTTCGCGAGATGCTAGAAGGAATGAGAGTCTTGTTGATGATGGTTATTCGTGGAATCCTTGTTTTGTTAGACTTCGATATTGTGTACGAGAATGGCAAGTAGCATTCAGATGTCAATTTATTCACGAGTGGCATGCAAACGCTTTTTCGACGGCATTTCACAAATGGTAGCGGAGGCCACGTTTCGTACTATGAGAAATGGCCGTTGTGCAGAAACTGACAGCATGATGATTCTCATATGTATCCTGTCAGGACAAGATGAAGACGTAACATTTGAGGGCGAGATTCTGAATGTGGAAAGTTGTGGGGTTAGCAGTCAAGAATGTGGTGAGGTTTTGAAAATATCATTTTACTCTTTTATCATGCAGTATTTCTCATAGCCTTACGGTGAGTTACGTCGTGCTAAGTCGTGGATGTGCAATGTCCCAGCACAATGCAGATGGCAATTTATTTCTTTTGACCTTTGAACTCGCATCCATTTCTTATTTAAAGATTTTTCGTTCTGGAAGTTTAGCATTTTAATGGGGACCCATGGATAAAACTCTTCAGTTGTTGCATAAAATGCTCGACTGAATTTCGAAAAGTTTTCTTGTTCTTGGGATGTATAAATTTAAACGAGACATTGATCGTTAGAAAGGTTAGGGTGAAGCATCCTTCGTTACAGGCTCCTATTAGATGCTCAAGATAGGATGGGTCTTGTTTTTCCTTGAATATATTGTGGGCTCAACGCCATGGCAATGTGCTTAGTGAGACTTTAGAAAAATTTAATAGACAAAACATAGCAAACTTCATTTTTCTACCGGAGACTCATCCGGAACTTATGAAGTGATTCCATGGTTTCGTCTCATTGAGAGCGCCATGCTGGTGCAGCTGTATATTCATCTCAAAATAGTGTTTTCTCTTTCCCTAATTGCCTTTAGCTCCACCTTGATTTAACCTAGGCTGCTTTACAGAACATGGTTTAAATTATGACGCTCTCTCTGCTTTGAGGTGTTTTTATTTGAGGTGTTTATTTATAATAAGAAAATAAATATTTTACTTCTGATACAAAAATAAAACCATTCTTGAGGAAACCTAGCCATTAATGTTGGTGCAATAAACACGCTTATAATCTCTAATAGACTAATAATGTGCCACCGTATGATATTTTGACATTTTCACGTTCCGGGGAGAGATTTTATTACACTTTGTACATACTTTAAGTTTTCACCATGGGGGTGGTATATTTATACCTTAAGTCAGCTTCACATGGGACATGTTTGTCCTGCGATGTTCCTTACGTTTAATCGGCCGTTGTAATAAATCTATCCATGCTGTGTTCCACTCAGCGTGAATGCATAAGGCGATTCTTACCTCTACTGCGCGCCGAGCAGGATCTTTTTAGCGTCATAAACTAAAAGCATAAACTTGGCTCATATTATAAGCTATCTATCTATCAGCTCCTGCATTTGAACTTTAGGCCAACTAGCGGTACTACAGTCAACTAGTGGTAGTGGCTACATTTCTAGTATTGTTATTCTCCATGCAGAAATACTTATATAGATATCAGTTGGAGATTTTGACATAATGGTCCATAGTTAATGTTCTTTGGTCACAGATTCTGATAAAAATATGCCATCTACATTCTTGAATTCCCAGACCAACTGACAAAAATGAAGACCCCTTATTGGACCTCGCATATTTGAACGTATAGAAAATTTGCACCCGCTTCATCTCGGAGAAACGTTAGGTTTCCTGACGATGATGCGCACAGTAGATCCCAAGGTAGTATGCTTCGCGTAAAACATGGAAAAGTCCCGTGGAAAAGCCCCGAGTGAAGTTCATGGTATCCCCATCTCGGCTTAAGGTATCACCACCAACTGCATAGAGCATGGTGAAATCTCTTCTGAAGCTGAGTGAAAAAATAGCCTCTTGTTGATTCAACTCACTTCCCGGTCATAATGTCCCAATTTATACATTTCTACCATGACGCTAAGAACTCTTTAAATGGAATATAATGGGGGACTTTGAGCGTCCAGATTCCCCCTCGACTCTTTCCACGGAGCACCTGTTAATCTTCTCAAATTAGCGCGAGGATGGCAAGAGAATGAGATGGACTCTTTTTCGCCCAAGACTCCCAAGCGTTCTGAATAAGCTCTAAAACCTCTCTATTACAACGGCTCTTTCTTTCTTTCTCTCTGTCTCCGTGTGTCTCTCTGCCTCCCTCACTCTCTCTCTATCCCTCTCTCTCCTTCCTCCGCTTGGATACTTCCTGCTCAAGGAATCGCATCGCATTGTCTCCGACCAAGGACGACCCGACGAATGGACGGGAGGAATCTCTCTCTTCCACATTTCTTTTTAGGCCTCCTCCCCAACTTTTTTCCGTGTCTCTTTTTTTATTCTCTCTTCCCTCCCGTAAGCCGAATTCGTGGGCGGAGGAGGGTAAAGTAGGAGGAGACGAGGGTGGAGTTGTTGGTGTGGAGACATGATGGTGAAACCATTCTCCCCGGTGAAACCTCCCTGTTTTCATGGTTCAAAATTCCTCCCTCCCACGAAAGAGAAGAGAAGCAAGACGAGTTTGTTGGGGAAAGACACGGGAAATAGTTTTTGTTTCATTCTCTCCAGTGGCGTAGCTACAATTTGAGCCGCCCTGGGCGGTCTGTCCATTGCCGACCTTCCTTTGAAAACACAAAATACTCATATTTATATAAATTTGAGATAAAGTTTAAACAAACATATCTATACATCTTTTATCTATAAGCTGAAATGAAAAATTAAAAAAATGATTTTTTCTTACTTTGCTACTGAAAAACCTTTTATGAGACACGTGTTAGCATTATCTATTTTGATCGTTAGTTAATGTTTGTTTCACTGATAATAGTTTGTTTTATTGGTTTTATCGTTGTTTATAGTTAATTGTGATTGTTAATTTTCGGTATAGTGTACTCCTCTAGCTGTGCAAAATTACTTGAAAAACGTTTTTATGCCAAAAATACCACCACGAAAAAAATGCCACCCGTGATTAGTCCTTTCCACCCCACCCCCCCTGCCCGCCCCCTGATTCTCTCTCTTAACTCCTCCTCCCCACCCCCCTCACCAGCCCAAGAACTCTGCGCGCTTTACATTTTACGATTGGGGAAGAGAAGGCACGAGTCCACCCTGAAAGAGTAAACATCTAACTAAGCGAGAAAATGGGAAGCTCAAGGAAGCGGTGTGCGTCTTCGTGCCGGGAATTTCGTTAAGAAGGTTGCCACGGGGCTTAGGCAGTCCCAGAAGTGCATTGTGGGCAGCCGGGAAGGTTTGAGAAGGAGGGGGAGTGTGTGGAAAGGGTAAAAAGGAAAAAAAGAACAAGAGAGAGGGAGCATTATCCTAGATCTGCTTTTGCGGTTGCTCGCCTATTTTCCTCATCGAGCGGGTAAATGGGCTTTGTAATTTCCGGAGCTGAGAGTGAAGAAGACGAAGCGGAGCGGAGTGGAGCAGGCAAGCACCTCTTGAGTCCGCGGGGAAATTCCTCTCTCAAGGTCCACCGTGCGAGTCGAGTGTAGAGCGCCGCTAGCATTACGTGCTCTTGAGTCGCCCGATTAAGATGCCTCACACAACTTCATAATTAGGTGAGTATTGAATATAAGTGCACGAGAAGTCTTTGCGTTTAAACCGGAGTTCATATATCTAGGGCACAGAAATGGAGTTTCCAACTTAAATGGTACAATAATAATATTTTTTCAACTTAATTGAATCTCTCGAGTATCATTTCAGGGAAGCGTGCTTGTAGCATCAGACCGGTCGTAGAAACATTTGATACAAATCTTTAGGCCTATCCTTTTTGAGAAATTAACTCTCTATTGCCTGATAGAAAAAATCTATACGAAGGAATTCCTGGTTCCCAAGGATTTTGGTAAATACTGTTTTGGGTGAAATATAAGTATGTTTAAATGATTCTCAGGGGTATTGGAGGGGACTGCTTTTAGAAATTGAATCAGGGAAATTGCTACATTCAGTTGACCATTTTTGAAAAGGTAAATTGTATTATCGAGAGCTGTGCTCGAAATCAGCCAACATTGCACGTTTTTAATTAATTTAGACTGTGTATTAAAACGGACGGAAAGCTCATTATGAGTCACAATATTAATTTCTACGGCAGGATTAAGGTGTGTGATGAAGAAATTTTAATCTTTTATTTACAAACTGAAGACTTGGACACGCATTTCCCATTATATAACCAAAAGACCTGATTCGTATAAATCGTCTGGGGGATTTTATTTTGAACCTCGTTCTCATTTCAATTGCGGGTAAGATTATTAGCTCTCACGCCCTCCAACATATACACGAAACTGCTTGTCGAAACGAAACTGCCTGTCACATGTTGCTTCCATTTTCTATCCCATATTCTGCCACTCGGTGAGGAGGAGGCGAAAGGAGAGTGCCTGTCGTGTATAATGATTCCCGAGGTGGGTTGGAGTAGGGTCCAATGTCGTTCTACGTCAGTTATTCTCAAACTTGAAAACCTTGGGAGCCTTTTTGATAGTAAAGATTTCCACATGGCCCTCCAAGCATATTGAATGCCCTAAGAACCTTTTTGCGATTTTACCCTAACACATATAAATATAATCCACTAAATGTATTATTTAAATCTAGTGATTATCTAGTAAATTAAGGAATATTATAAAAACTAGAGGAGAGTAAGTGAAAATATTTTAGCGTTTAACCTCGAATGACTGAGTGAAATGTGTTCCATTAAGATACAAGAGAAAGTCGTTTGATAATAACGTATAAAATTAATTACATATGTAGTTAATCATTATTCATTTCATGACGGTGTATAAATAATTAGTTTTTGAATTCAGTCTTTTTTATGGTTTGATGTTGGTTCTCGAGATTCGTAAAGTATGTACATGGAAATGTAGACGTGCCCAGATCGTAGGAAACTGGGACTTTGTCATGTTAATAACTATTGTAAACAAAAAATCTCAATGCTAATAATGGTTGATGCAACGAGGCTATCACGTAAAGATGTAAAATGGCAATCGATGAATTACACGAGGGATTACGTTCTGCATCTTTTCTTAGAAGATAGGAAAGTAAGATGCATTATTATACACAATATAGGTAAGCTGACTTGATATATTAAATAAAAATCTATTAAGGTAGATGGATGATCAAATAGTAAACCGTGATGAATGTTAAAATATGCGCAAGTAAACGTCATAGGGTAGAGTATGTATTTTCCTTTAGCAATAGACTGGCAATTATGTAATTTATCATATATCCTGTATTGTATGCATTCTAACGACTCTGTTTATTCCAAAAATGGACAATTTTTTGTGTGCTTGTATACCAGTACTATCGTCAAAAAGGATGGTATTGCATGAGGTTATTATGGTTATGAAAATGACATGCCTAAGCTCGTTGAGAGGGTAAATTTTAAAAATATATTTAATGAGTTTAAAGTCAATTAGATAAGTTTACCTACATGGATTCGAGAACATGGTGAATGGCTTATGAAAATATTTAGGTCTCGCCCGATGTGAATTTGAAGGATAATTCGTATTCAGTGCTGGGGTGAAAAATTATGAATTGAATCGCTTAATAACTGCCCGGAGGCGCCAGAGAGGATGATCGGAAAGGCGCTGCTCGTCGAACACGAGAAGGTGGGAAGCTGGCAAGCGAACCGGGAAAAATGGAAGTTTAAACCGTTGATTTATCAACTCGTTCGCCATGATAAATCAAAGGAGTATATGCTCCTCAATTATCATGGGTATAAGAGTCACAGCGAATATTTTTCACATGTTGTTTTTCCAAAAGTTTCGTTGCGTTATTCCACGTTAACGAGTACATACCATGAATGTAAATAATTTGCCCCCAATCGCAGGAAAACTCATTCGATTTGGTTGTAAGCTTTATTTTTCGTCATTGCTATTCCAGTAATTGCGGTGTTACCCAAGAATGTGGAAGATCAAATGGAGGGAGAGAATCACTAATAAAGACCAACGTAGAGTTGGAGAGAAAAGAAGCATAATGAAAACTCTGAGAAGAAAAAATAACTTACATTGCGAGACACAATAATAATTGAAAACAATATTGGAAGGCAAAATAAATGGGAAAAATTACAGAGGAATATCAAGAATGGAATAAATCGGACAAATTATGTAGATAATCTTGCATAAGATAAAATTATGTAGGAACGAAGTGGTTGGCTGGTGAGAGAGAGCAGTGGAGAGCTGCAGAAAACCAATCTCCTTATTAATGACTACTTGTAATGATTCCAGTGATACTTTTATATTTTAATCGGTGATAAGGTTTTCTCTGAAAATTTGCAAACTTCGCCACATGCGGAATATTCCCATGCAGCGCAATGCTCAAGAGGGCTCTATAATCCGCCAGAAATAGTTGAAATGAGCAAAAATGCTGAAATTCCGTTACTATATGTCGTTTTCAGTAACGTCCTCATCGATGTCTCAGCACTGATTTACAATAGCCTATGAGTAACATCCCTAGAATTCTAGCGGAGTGTATGGAGCAAATGGGCGGCCGGAAGATGCGGTGAGGAAAACACAAGGAGGCGGGAAACAGGCGTGCCAGCCTCGGGGAAAATAAAGTTTAAAAAATGTTGACCAGCCGATAGTTAGAAACGCGATCGCGATGATCCATCTGCCCGCACGAGTTCACGCTTCCTTTCATCCACCCCGAACGTATTCCTTTCCTTTTTGTTCCTCCCCCCCTCCTCACTTCGAAATTTGCCTTTCAAAGTGCTCCGCGCGGGATGGGAGACGTAGGGATGAAGAGATGGAGAGAAATTTCGAGCCGGTGCCGGGCATTTTTCGAGCGACCGCCGCCGCTGCCGGGGTATTCATCGCACATCGTTCGGGGGGATCCCTCGTCCCCGCCCACTCTCCCTCATCACTCTCCTGCGCATTAGCGCTCTCCTTTTTTCCTTTCCGCTGCAGCCCCTTGTCGGGCAGCCAAGGGGGTGGGAGAAAGACTTGGGATCCGCCCACTCCACGGCATATTACGTAGCCCCGAGGCACAAGGCGCCAACTTGCCCTGCCATCATGAGCTCGCGTATAAAAAGGAGGTGTCCGTATATAACCGGACACTCCGGTAGGTAGCCCCCCTTTCCTCTCCCCCTGCGTCATTATGCCTCTCCATCCTCCGACGGCAGAGCACCCCACACACTAACCCAAAATTCACCCAACCCCAGTCGTCAGACGTCATTTTTCTTCATTATAACTTTTTTGCGGCTAATGGCTTCTCTCGGCCCGGCTGCCCGTTTTCCCCACACACGCCATCGAGGATGGTTTTAAGCGCTCCACGGCCCTAAAAACGGAAAAGGAGTATTCCCACAGTCGATGACATACGATTCTCCGGGTGTCAAATTAATGCCGCAAGAATGTTTGACTCAAGGGTGTTTGAATACGGGTGAAAAATTATGGCTGGAGAGTTTTTTTTTGTTGGTGAGGGAGTGAGGAAGAAGAAGCTGTTTCTCGTTCGTGGAACATATTATTGCCTGCTGGACCGTTTTCCGGCTCTGCGGTTGAGGCGCGTTGGGAACGGAAAAGTGTTGCAAATTTTAAGACAGCGTTAATTATGGAAATGCGCGGGAAAGTTATGGCCACTTATATATTAATCCTCTGTGGTGCTTGAGTGCTCCATCTGAAAAAAAGAGCTGGATTTTTATTTTCCTCTCAGCTACTGGAGGACCTAAACACTTTTTATTAAACTGAATACATAAATCTCTACAGAACTCGAGTCCATTTGGAGATTTGTTTGGTAATGGTTCCGATGAATACTTTATGTATTAACTTCTGCAAACTTAAAAAAAAAACCTTCATTAGGAAAATATTTCCTCTTGTCATGTATCGGGGAAGAATAATGTGAAAATTATGAGTTCTCCGGCATGTAACTAGACATTAGGCCCAAGCGACAATCGTTAAATCATGTGAACATTAGGGATTGACTCAATGAGTTATTTTCAACGGGTATTGAATATAGGGTTGTACATTCATATACATTTGGTTAGAGATTTTTTAACATTTAGTTCCTTAATTCCTGTTTAAGATGATATAAGTCTTAAGAACAGGAGGACGTGTATGAAGCAAGGAAACTGAAAAATATACTAGAGTAACTGAAGCAAAAGACGTAAGATAGGGCAGTTTGGAGGAGATTTTTAAAACAGGCAATATTATTTGCAAGTCTATCATTGAGGATTAAACTTTTTGAGTGTGTATTCCCCAAAGAGAACGATATGATGGGTGTGTATTTATTCTATAAGATGACAGCGCTTTGTTATTGCATAAGACCTCGTTCTCAGCCGGGGAAAATATTGTAAAAATCAACAAAAAATTTAATAATCTATTTTCATTAATTCATATTATCCATTAATATTCAACTCTGAATCACGATCTGATAACAGTGTTGCATGGTAACTTGTGATCTGAAAGGATGTATTCTTATCCCCATCAATATTTTGAAAAAGAGTGTAAGTTATTGAGAGGACGTGATGGAGTTTAATTTGCTATTTTAATCTTACTTAAAATGTAAATACGTTGCGCTAGTAAATGACACGCTCTGCGAGAACGCCCGTGGAAACGAGGTAACGAAACTGAAGAAGGTCTATGCTAACTTGATTTTATCTGCTGGAACTAGAAGCGGTAAATGAAAGCCCGTATGAGGCTGCGCTGAAATATCAGCCGCCATAAAGGCATCGGATTTTTGTCTCGCTGCAGACTCCTTGATGACTGCTTAATATTTGATTGCCACCCTGGGTAGAGTCAAAGGACGTAAATGGAGCTGATCTCAGATCTCCGTTCTGTCGTCACTTGCTTCCGTCATGACGCTTGCATGGATTAGCCTTTAAAACGTTTTCATCTCGTCGTTGGCAGATACTACCATCAATTTATTTACATAATATAGCTGAGAAATGATGATTAGGGAGAATTGCAGACTTTAATTTAACGTGGTAGTTTTAATGACCAGCCACTAATGTAAGTAGTCGCTGTAAAATAAAGCTCAAAGTGACAAAAGACAAAATTTGTTACTTTTCATGATTTCGCCTAAGTTAGTTTTCTTTGTGTAGATAGATAACTGGTAAAAAATCAGTGGTCTCCATAATTTTGAATCTATTTTGATGTGTAGAGTCCGAGGGAAATAAAAGCATTAAAAAGTAATTTATATCCTCTTCGTCAGGAATCATCAATCCAAAGATTGGTTTGCTGCATTTCTACAATCCACTCTCATCGCCGCCAATTGCTTCACTCCCACATACTTATCTACTTTAACGTCCTTCATAATTTGCTTGATGTATTCTATTCTAGGTCTCCCGCTGTAACTTTTCCAATTCAATCCTCCTTCCATTATTGTTTTCAATCGGCTATTGTGTCTCACCAAGGATAATAGTAAGCTTTCAGCACATCGTCATTTTCTTTGGAAGGGGCGGAGTACTATTTGTAGCGAGGACAGTAATAACAGCTGCTCGATAATCATTAATAATAATTGGGAATATTTTACTCTATGGTGGAAACTGAAGCAAAACACATGTATATTTCCTGGAAGAAGCCCAGCAAGAAGCAAAAGCCTTTTAAACTACGCAAAGCCAAAACGACAAGACTGCGATTTCTTAACAAATGTGGCGGTCCCAGAAGATGAAAGACATAAAACTCCATTGCTGTCTCAGCTGTTTGCGGTTTAACTCTGTTACTTTAGCGGATGATTTAAGAGCATGCCTCCACTCCGTAAGCGTAGAGCTACATCCTTTCGGATCCGAACATGAGGATTTCTTTTCTCCTCCTCCCTCCCCACCGCACCAGTCAACGCATTATTCTCGTTTTTCGGGTGGGAAGGGGGACACTGCTGTGAAAATACGCGCAATTTAAACAGCACTTGTCTCTTTAGGGAGGGATTGGGTGGGGGTGGGGGGTAGAGGGTTGGAATGGGTGAAGGAAGGAAATTTCTTATGCGCGGCATAAAACAGCGCTCCTTCCTGCCTCGACGGGACTTCGAGTTTCCTCCGCAAAATGTTATAATGGCATACGGCAGTCGTTTGTATGTTGCCGCGTTTCTGCGTTCCCCTCCTCCCACCACCAACCCTCACCCTACTCTTGCATCCTTTTCAAGTCTCCCCGCCCCCTCATCTTCCTCCCTATAACCACCCCCTCTAAAAAAAACCCTCATTCCTTTCCCATGTCCCTTCCCCGCCCGTATCCCACTCTGTCCTTCCTCCCCCTAGCTTTGTTTCACCGCTCCCTCCCGATAAATCTTCCTCCTCCTTGCCAAGGCTCCTCTATCCTCTCCTCTCCTTCCTCTTCCTTCTCATGGTCGGCACCACACACTCTTTTGCTCCAGCCTCTCCCGACCATCGCTACCCCAATTTCTCTCTCTCCACCCCTCTCTTTCGCTTATATTTATTTCGCTACCTTTTCCTCTCGGGGCTACCTGTTTTTACCCCATGCGTCACGCACGGTTGGAGCCGAACAATTCCGCTGCGACGCTCCGCATTCAGGGGACGTTGTCGGCAAGGTTGTGGAATCGTGATTAATTCCACATCCTCTTTCCTTTAAAGGGTCCAGAATACATCTAAATATTACCCTGCAAGCCGCTAGGGTGGGTTTTTGTCTTCTCATTCATAAAAAGGGGGTGGGGAAGGAAAAAGGCGAGAGGAAGGATGTGGAAATGCAAAAAAGAAGTATCTCTTGATACATAAGTGTTTTATTTTGCTTGTGTTGTATTATGCTGTTTTGGTAGTGAGTGAGGGAATAAATAATCCATGTACATATCTACCTGCTCGAAATTCTCTCTTATTTTGCTCGGTTTAGTCTTACGTTTACCTTACGATGTGGGCTCCAGAATAGCACTTATCCTCCTGGTCAGCCTCAAATTCTTGCCATTTGAAAAAGTCGACAAACCCTAGGCCGACACTTAATCTTCGAGTCAATGTTGGCTTCTATTTCAGTTCCTCCAGTATAAATATGGCCTTTACTGTTCCCTATTAAGAATTTTAACAAAATCCCGACTATCATTTGTATTTCGTCTATTTCAAGGAGTAAATTGAAAAGTTGAAAAGTTTGAAATGATGAAAAGTTTGTCCTTTTGTACTTGTAAAAGATTGTGCCTGCAAAGTGTTTTATTATTATCTTTGTTCTTTTGGATTTTTTTCCTGAACAATACATATTTTTCTTACTTACTTACTTACTAAATGTTTCCGTGCTGGATCCTAAGTAATCACTCGCCTTTACTCAGTGTACTTAAGAAAATCCCTACTTAGTTTAAATTAACTTCTTTCCTTTACTTGTTCGCTCATGGAACTTCTTATAAGTTGATGAATGCATTCTAGCCTCCTTATTTTCAACGCTTTATAATGGTTTCGGAAAGGTCATAGGCATAATGACACTTTCGAAGTAAGGATATGCTCATCAAATAAGACGAATTTTCTTTACTTACATTGGCGTAATGTTGGACCATCATCAGGAGCTACTGGTCCGATTAATTATTTACTGTGATCTCCCCTTCGTTCTTTTCCTGGACAGCGTCTTAAATTATTTTTTAGGATGGACCTTCGTATCCCGCATCATCTTCCTGAATACTTAAGTCTTGTTCTTCCTCTGTAGTTCTTTTCAAGTTTACTTCCTGTTGCTGCTTCAATCATGCTCATGCTCCATAAAGCGTGCTAAGTGAATTATTCACGTCTCAGAACCGCCTTTCTCAGAAACTCACTCCTATAAGAACTTGGGAACTAAAGATGCTGGCTTAAATTTCTGATAAATTTCTTATTTTTCTCCATCAGGTGAAATGTAAAAGAGACTCTTTGAAATAGACTAAATTTTTTTAGTTATTTGCCATACTTTCAATGTTTAGATAAATTTGCTTCCAAAACTAGTAGATATTAAAATCCTTATCAATGGAAAGTTTCTAAAAATCTTATAATTTGTTGTTATGAGGCATGACCTTACAAAACTATGTGTATTATTAATGCAAAAAGCCTAATTGAATGAGAATTAGTTCATTTTAGTCTCATCAATAACTGTAGAGGAATAGGAAAAAGCTCTATTCCTCTACTAAATTAGTTTTTCTTTTCACATGATGCTACATTTTTCAACAGAGGATTTAATTTAACTTTAGGTGCATGATTTTAATACATGCCGAGTAAATTACTTGTGAATGGTATACGGACTGATTAATTTTGTCCGAATATTTCCCCAAAAAATGATGTATAAATTCCTTAGCACTTTTTCATATCCTTGCCAAATCTCGTTCACATTGGCCAAATTGGCGAAAAGGTTACGGAGAAGAGTTCAAAATATTATGTTGAAAGCTACGTTTGAGTTCTTTGTAGACATATTATATGCTCTAGGCTGCGATCCTAATAGCCCAATCAAAATTAATTCACCACGAATCTTTTACATCCAATCTGAAAATTACCTGCAGTTAAAAGATCTATCAGTAGTTTAAATTAAATTTTATGATTATTTACCACATATTATAATTAATACTTATTTTATTTTGAACTGCACATTTTTAATATTACAGGTTATCCAAGGTCCGAAATGACCATAAGCCGTCGACTCACCCTAAAAACCTTATTCTGACAGCTACTGGCCCGTCGGTATTGCTGAGTAAAGAGGCGTATATAATGATTTTCCCAAAGGTTCAAGTCTTTGTTCCTTTTTACATGGCGACCAGACTTTTGGGAATCGTCATCATACTCAATAGCATCCATAACTTTGCTTTGCCGTGTGGCCCAAAAATAACCTTTAAGATCAGCATTAGACGGCATTTAAGCATCATAAATTCAAACGACCTTGTCTTCTGTACCTCATTCTGCTCCATTTCCCCTCAGAAGGGTATGTAACCTCTTGAGGGCCTGAAGTTGTAGGGGTTGGACACTGGAAGGGCACCCCCTCGTCCCACCCTCATGACCCAGAACTTTCTCACTTACTCCCGCGGCTTTTGACACCACTTCATCTGCCTTACACTTCCGCCCACACCCAACCACTTGCTATTCTCCCAGAAATTCGGCCGTTTATGATGGTGCTCCATACACTCTAAGTTATGAAGGAACTCTCACGACCCCGCCTGGGCCAGCTCGGTTCATAGTGTGCCCTTCCAAAGTTGGTAGGGTGAATTCTATCTCATTTGTGAAGTTAACAAATAAATTATTCAGGCGTTGAGGGAATCATCTCAACCATCAGCCAAACTGCCTAGGGTACGCTGGACAATGTCTCATTTTTAAGCTGGCCTCATTTTAACGTCAGAGTGCTGTTATAATAAAAATGTACCTCGTTTTGAGTTTTTAGTAGATGTTATTAATTATTTTTCTTTTTTTCTTCTTTGACACAGGGCCTATTAAATCGAGCTATGCTCATGTTTTAATTTTCTTGCCTTTGTGTGCAAGGGTTAAGAGAGAAAACTCTATTGTTGAGCTCGTGAGTATAAGGGTATGAGAGGTCTTAAATACCGTTTTGGAGAAAGGTCAAAACGTAGGCCTGAAGGCGTAGTAAATTCTCCTTCTTTACTTCCCACTTTTCCACTTAAAATCTTTACGAGCCCTTGATTTTTCCCGCGGCGAATTAAGACGTTCGCTCAGACTTCACGGGTGCCGGGAAATATTACCGGCCACCTCCGCAAACCCCTTCAGACCAGGCTCACGCGACCGCACCATTTCAACATGATCTGCTGCGATATCCTTAAGGGGTGCACGTTGCAAGGGGTCCCAGAGAACGCCACCCTAAAACCCCTCTCCCCCTCACCCCAATTCTCTCTCTCGCCTCTTCAAACCACCCCTGGAGGCAAAGCGGAGCCCTCTCCTAAAATTACCACTTACCCGAAACTGCTTCCGCTCCAACCTACGCATTCGCTCCTAAAGAGAACCTTCCACCCTCTTCTTCGCATAGACCCTCTCTTTCGCGGCCCTCCCGACGGAGTTCCCCGTCCACCCGGACCGCCTCCGCGGGTGCGGGGGATGTTGTTGGGGGGAGAAGCCGGCGAGTGCGTGAAAGGAAGCCGGAGTGGATGGCGGCGGCCCTGAGGCGGCATTATGGCCCCTCGCGTTTCTGCGCCCTACTTCCAAATTCCCTAGTTCCATCTTCCTATCTCTCCTTTCCTTACTTTTTCGTTCTTATCCACTTTTGCCTCTCACAAAATTGGCTCAAAATCGTAGTTACCGACGCTTTTATTTACATATTTATGTAAAAACGGTCGCAGAATAGAGAAGGACGTATTAGAATCATTTCATATTGCAATCTGGTCGAAGAGTAACAATGTCATGCCTCGCTATGTTGTATTTCTCCAACAGAGGATCAACTGAATCTTCTTCTTCCTTGGGCGCAACAACCCTCCTTGGGTTTTGGCCTTCCCAACAGCCAACCATCTTCTTCTATCTTTTGCAACCTCCTTCCAGTAGGAAATATTCATTCTTTGTCGTAAACCCTCTATTACATCATCTCTCCATCTTTTCCTAGGTCTCCCTCTGGGCCTATATCCACGAGCTGTCCATTCATAAATATTCATTGTCAATTTTATCTCAGATATGCGTGTTATATGACCTAGCCATCGAATTCTTTGTGCTTTTATGAAGCGGTTTATGGTTACTTCCAATATAACCTCATTTAATTCCACATTTATCTTAATTCTCCATATACCTCCTTTCTCCTGTACTGGTCCAAAATTCTTGCAACTGAAACTACCTCACGAAATTCCTCAATTAATTTATTTTTACGACTGGGGCTACGATACTTAGGCCTAGCATTTTAATGTATGGTTAACTCTAGTCTTCACACAAACGCGTTGGTAACTGGTACTCATTGGCCATCATGTTAAATGTTGGACAGGCTATTATATGACCGGGCCCTACAGTGTCATTTAAAGGTCCTTCATGTATACATAAAGATCATGTCAAAATCCCTGTCGCAAAGTTAAAAAAAACTCTGCGGAATTTCAAGAAGCAGTTTTATTTCTTCCCTTTAAGTCAAATAATTTTCAATTGTAATTAATATCTCACTTCAAACTTGCATTATGTCAAAAACAGCGTTAGACCCTTTGTGCAAGACGAAAATATGGGCTTCATAAAAGCACAAAGAATTCGATGGTTAGGTCATATAACACGCATATCTGAGATAAAATTGACAATGAATATTTATGAATGGACAGCTCGTGGAAATAGGCCCAGAGGGAGACCTTGGAAAAGATGGAGAGATGATGTAATAGAGGGTTTACGACTAAGTGGAATCCGTCATCACGGAAAGAAAAACTACTTCGTTGATTTCTACTCGTCTTATTGGCCCTCGCAATATTGGCCTAAAATCGTAATTATCGATGCCGTTATTTATAAGGAGGTATGTATGAAAACGATCTTCATGTCAGGAAAGGCGTAATAAAATCATTTCAAATTGAAATTAAGTATTTTAGAATCATTAATGGCTTTTTTGTTTAGAATTTCTTTTTCATTGGAAGAGCTTAAACTAATTAGTAATATTAAACTCATTTTTTTACTACTAACGGATCACGACACTTATTGAGCCTTAGGATGATGAAACAAAGGACTGAGAGGTGATCGGAATCGGTGTGGTGAAATGAATATAGTGATTAAAATAGCAATTTCTCGATGAAAACTTGGTTCATATATCGTCTTTGTCCCACTCCGACATCGGTTTTATCCTGAATGAACCACTTCCGGATGGGAAGTGCGCTGCGATTAGGCTTTCCTCGATCGCTCACTCTCAAAGGCTATTCTGATAAAAATCGTATATTACCAACTTTAACAAAACAACACTCTCAATTTCATTAGTGACCAACCCGTAGGTTGATGGAATGTACATGGGTAAAACTTACCTCAAACTGGCGAGCCGGAAAGTGTTATACTTGCATTTTCAGGTAAGGTCGGCCGTTCCATTTTATGGACTACCCGCGGTCGTTTGCAATTTTATAGCCTAAAAATATTGTAATGTCTAGAATATGACGCTTTATCATCGGCGAGAGTGGCATCACCCAGGTGATTCTCAGATTCGCAGCCAAGCACTCACTTATCTTGGCCAAAGATTGGTTTGCTGCAGCTCTCCACTCCAGAATCTCATCAGCTAATAGTCTCATTAGTGAACAAGCCTTCGCTTAGACGCCCTTCATTATTTGCCTTATGTATTGTAACACGGGAATTCATCCCATTTACTTCACCCTCGACTGCTTTCAAGAGGCTGTTGTGTCTCCAAAGGTGTTCAATAAGTTCTTCTCAGATTGTTTTCTCTTCTTAGATTTTTCATCATACGTCTTTCCGCTACTACTCTTCGTAGGACTAATTCACGGGAAATCTTCTCTGCTCCGCAGCTATTTTAGTATAAGCTTCACTTCCATTTAGCGGCATGCTCCAAATGCGTTTTTTATCAAAGTACTTTTTTAATTACAGGCTTTATTTACTAGATGCTAGTTGACTCCTCTTCCGGTAAAATTCCTTCTTTTCTTCATATGCTATTCTTTCCACTATATCTTTCTTGCTTCATCTATCACTGGTAGTACTGCTTTCCAGATAGAAAAAGTCTTCAATTCTGAGGTGCGAAAATGCAAATAAGAAGAAGACGTTAAGATAATTACCTACAGTACGTATGTATATTGTACATACTTCTCTCGATCAGTAGCGGAAAGAAAACATTCCCTCAAAAGACTTCACTCCCCTAACATTGAGTTTTCCATTTTAGAAAGGGTTAGGGGATCGTTGCGTGAAAAAAGGGAGTGGGCGAGATAGAGGGGAGGGGGTTGGTGGGAAGGAAAACGAGGCCGACGTGCCTCGATTACTGCGCGCGCGTTCATCCCGTTATCCGCCAGGTGTCGCCATTGTCGCCGCTCTCTGGGAGGGCCGCGTGTGAAACCGCGAAAACGCGGAGCGCGTGGGGCGTGGTTTGGGCGAGGGGGGAGGGCGCACGCTTCCGGGCCCGTGCCTAAGCGATGAACGCGCCCGTGCGAGGCCATTTACGCTCGCCCCGAAAGGCTTGCGGATCCTCCACTTGATAAAGAGCACACGAGGTCCCCTTCCGGCATCTCCCGAAATGCGTGGAGCACGCACTGGAAGTACCCAGCTGCAGAGATGAATGGGACTCTCTCTTTTTCCGGCTCTAGTTTTCTCAAAAGAGTATGGTGAGGAGATATAAGGATTCAAGGTTTTGAGAAAGCAACTAGAAGGAGGCCATTTTTTTCTGTAGTCAGTTCATTCGAAAATGGTCCTTTTCAGGGAAAGCGTTCTTTTTACTAAAAGAAGTTATGACTTGAAGCAGAAGTTATTTTTATAATATTTATACGATGAAATAAGTTTCGTATGTCTTTGGACACCTTATATACCTCGCATGGATGTACATACTAGATCTACGGTGTTATTTTAAGTGGGTAAGTTTTAATTTAGATCAATAGGATAATGCATTTACGCTGCATTTGAAATGGGAAAATCGCTCAGGGGCGAAACGGCAAAAAACCGACATCCTGATGTTATACACAAATTTGTACTCTCAGTTTTTATATCAATATATGAGGAAATCCCTAAATCAACTTGCGTTTAATATCAACCAGACATAGGAGCGATCCTTAAGAGTATTTCTTTTCAAAATGTGTACCTCATCTTATCCAGTAAACTCTTCTGTGAAACGCGGTAAAACTATTTTAAACCAGAATTACTTTTAAAGGAAAACTATGCACTAATTTTTTCTCAGGTTACATCCTTACCAAGGTTTACTGAAAATTTTAATAGGAGCGTTTAGCAATGAAACTTACTTGGTAAAGATGTAGCACTCTGGGATAAATCGGCTCACATGCAGCCTATTTTTTCACACGTCGTCAATCCTTAGGCACACCTGCGACATATACTGGTGGGGAGACACTCCCGGGAAATAAACATGCTAAGGGATACCTATTTCTCACGATTTTACTCGTGAAATCTGCACGGATCTTTGGGTATTGAAAGGGTGGGATAGGATGGCGAGGGAAACTTCTCAAAAATTTTCTCTCGACTTCACCCCCGACAGGAGAAGGATTTTCGTTCCCCAAGAGCGGCAATAAATCCCCATCCCAGCCCGCTCTCCAGACTCCATTGAATCTTTTCCCGCTCTCGCCACCCGCGCCGTGGATGAATAGCGGATCGTTTCGCTTCCACATTGTGAAGCCACGGTTCGAGGGAGTGCGCGAACGCCAGCGGACGAACGGACATGCGAGTGAGTGAGAGAATTTCTCGATTCACTTCACCCGATGAAAAACAAGTTATGCATCGCGCCACCAGACGCACATTAGGGACACTTGTATTTTCAATGCCGTGGTACGTACGTCTTGGAAACCTCTCGAGGGGATGCGTTTCCTGGGCAGCATGTTTTACGTATCTTTCTTTTTCGGTCATGGTTGGAATTTTTTTCAGTTCTCCAGAAAATTGTGGTTGGCCGTATCACAGAAAAATATCGTTCTCAATGGGGTAGGATAGAACTAGAGCTGGTTGCATGAGTTCTTTCTTCCCGCACACCTTGCGCAACTACGAAAAAGCAGATGAAGACACTACGTCCACCAAAACACGCGTGATTAGTCAACTCTTTCCCTATCCCATCACTCTTTACATCTGGTGTCTTAATCAATCCTTAATCAAACCAAATCACCCCTTACCACAAATCCTTGAGGTGGCTACGTGGACATAGATGTAGAGCTTTGCTGAATACGTAAACTAATGAGCAAAATTTTATGGAGCTTGTGAGTGATCTGTTAAAGTGTTTTATTAGAGCTAGGTTCACTCAAGTTGTGTAGAAGGAAATGAATGTATGCTTATTCCGCGTGTTCGTATGGTAGTGAATGGGTCGATGAAAATGAATTTGATCCAAATATAAATTACATGAAAAATCACATCATTGTCAGTTCTGAATACTGTCATTGACCGAAGAATACAGCCTTTCAATCTTCCCTGATAGGGAGACTGCATTCCTCCCTGATAGGGAGGATTTGCGGGATATTTCCCGGATGTTTCTTTCTCTGCCTCAGAGCTCCCCTTTCTCACATCCCTCTCAATTTTCCTTGGTCTTACCCTATCAAACAACCTTTCTGTCATCTCACTCCCAATGCCACTCACGAATCCATTGTGTCTCATCGTTTGTTCAATCAGTATGTTTTTTTCTCTTCGTGCTCGGAAGCCCTCTTTATTTGTCTGTATACCACATCGTTTTTACCTATGTTCCTCCCCTTGATTTTCAGGAGAATTCGCTGGAAAATGCCTCGGAACCCTCCGATCCTCTTGGGTTCGTTTTTCCGTTTGTCCATTTTCTGATTCTTATAACGGCAAACTCAACCCTAAGGTTTCCACAGACTGCTTTCTTGTTAGCATTGACATTTTCTGCGAACTCTCCAGTTGACTCATGGTCTTGTATTTCGTCTCCTAAAAGGACCCCATCAACTGAAGTACTTGTAGCGCTCCGTATATTGTACCTGCGATCAAAGGCATGTTAGTATTAATAAAAAGCTGATAATATTGAAATTCGGTTGAAATTTAAACATGCTATTGTGAAGGGTTGAAAATATAAAGAAGGTTGGAAGACAGATGAATTATAGTGGAGAACAGGCAAAATCGACGTTTGATTTGGAAAATTATTGAAAGCACATGAAATTAGAAGTTGAAAGTGAACCTTCTGCCACGATTTAAACTATGATTGGTGCCCCAATCATAGTTTAAATCGTGGCTTATTTTTCCTGAAACTTTAACAAAAATATTATTATGAGGTAGCCATGTGAAGGACGTTTTGTCAAGAAGATAATAAGCTGCCATTCCCACAATAATGGCCGACAAAATGACAATTGAAGCGTCTTTCATCTTTTAGGTTCGGATGGCACCACAAAAATGCCATTTTTTGCTTTTTAAGCATATTTTAAGATACAAATGCTCTTTTTTATACACAAATGATAGCTTTTATGCATTATTATTGTTTCAATGTAATGGATTTCCATCGGTGAGGGTAGTTTTTTGAAGGATGGATCGTTGCTTCTCTCTTCTTGGCTCTTCGAGAGTCTCTTCCTTTCCGTTATCTCTTCTTTACTTTTCTATAGTTCATAATATGTCGAACTTCCATTTATTCAATGAAAAATATCTATTTTTCTTCTTACCCTTTCCTTTATCCCCAGCATTGCATTTTCCGAAACGGCCTTCATTATGCTATCGTGCCCACCACTTACTTAGCCTCTTCTTCCTTCACTCTAGAAACGTTCATTCTTCTTCACCATACCCATCACAGATTCGTTTTTCTATCACGGAGTTCGCTCATCACGAAAAACATTATGTAGTCCATGACACGTTTCCAACCCCCTTGCCTTTTCCAGTGACACAAACTACCCATGACGCCTACGACGTCACTTAGTCGACCACTTTATTTAAATTCCCATACACTCCGTCGTCTCAGGTCGTAGAGTGCGGTCGAAAAATATTCGTGGCTCATCCTCGTGAAGAATGTCATCAGCGCTTCACAATCCGCCCATCGCCGTTCAAAAATTCCTCGAGAGGCGAACTTCCGGGTAAAACATCGGCCCGTTGTGGGATAGCAAGTGAGAATAAAAAAGAATCTCGGTGCTTCCTTTCCCCCTGGGGGGTGGTGCGGGAGCGCATTTCTTGGGGAGCAGACGCCTCTGGTCCAATTTGGGCCGGGCAATCGCTGATCCCAAACCCCTACGCTGCGGCGACGTGGGGCCAAAGAAATCCATCTCCGTATCCTCTCACCCCCTGCCGCCGATGTATATATATCGCCCGCAAGCCTTCCTCCCTTCCTGTGTTTCCCATAGCAGAGGCTGGAGGAGGAGGTGGTTGTTGTCGCGGTGGTGTTGGTGGTGCGGGGTGGGGGATTGTTGGTCGTAACGGCGGGGCCGTGGATGCAAGGAGGCCTTGTGTACGTGTGTGTGTTGGGGGGGTGGAAGAGGAGACGAGAAGGAAAAAGAGAGGAGAGAGAGATATCGGGTGAAGGGAGTTCGGATGAGTTGTTTAGCTTTTCGGTGGGGAGATAAAAATGGGAGGAACCTCCTCCTTCAAGCAAAAAAAATTAAATAAAGGACCCCTTTTCGTCCTGAGCTCCTTCCAGCGACAGCCTCCTCCTTGCTCCGTCCTCATCTTTAAAGGGAGAGAGAGAGATAAGGGAGAAATTCACCAACACCATCACATCCACGGTTCTCTCTCTCCCTCCCATGCCGCTCTCCTGCTCCTCACAGGGCCTCCTTCCTCCTGTGCCGCTCCCCCTGTTACTGCTCGCGCCGTCTCCCCACTCTCCTTCCGCCTCTCCCTGGCCCTGCCGCCCCTTTCCAGTAAAGTGTGTATCGATTATCTGCAGCCGGAGGCGGACGTGCCCTCCACCACCACAACCAGCCTTCCAAATACCCACCTCTCCCTTCTCCCCCGCCCCGCCACTCGTCTTCCCGCCCCCAAGGCTCTCCCACACCGCCGGGCAACATCCTCTCTAACCACCGTAGGGGTGGGGCTGCGAGAAAGAATACCTACCTACGTGCGGGCTACGGTGTGTTATTTTTATTTTTCCCAGAGAGCGCGCGCTACTGGAAAAATAATACCCTTTCGTCAAGTTTTTTTCAAATATTTTTTGTGGGTCGTCGCGGTGGTAATATTGATGACTTTTAATCATTGGAATCATTGGCCGAGTTTTTTTTTTAGGTCGCTTGGATAGGGGGGAGAAGACCTCTCTATCCATCCGCGCGTGTTCTCAGTATCCTACTCCGAGTCCCCGCTTTTTTATTCTTTTGTTTCGTTTAATTTTTTTCTGGCGAGTTGATTTTTTTGTCATCTGCCAGATCCGCGTGAGCTTAATTCGCGGGGAGCTTTTCCGGGACTGAGAGCCGGGTCACATTCCGCTTTAACGCCCTTCCGGCTCGACGCTTCTCGGCTTTTTCGGGTCCGAAACACGGGCTGGAGGGCGGGGTCGGCCATTTGATCGCAATTTCAGGTCATTGGTGCAGGATGAGGATGCTTTTGATACAGATCCTCGTGGAAATTGGTCCGATGATGGCGGAAAGGGTTGGTTAGGATGCCGCTAGATTCATGTTACTAATCATTCGGAGTCAAATATTCATGGATAAAATTTTCATGATACATATCCAACTCGTAATTGGTCTATGATTCAATCTCCACCATGAATTTCTGATGTGAGGATGAATTTCAAATGGGTGTAGTAAAGGAATTGGTTTGGTTTCCCGGTCCATTACGTGTATGGAGGATTTGAGTTTATAGAAAATGTTTTTGGGGTGCTTATGGTTTAACTTCATAACTTATTGATGGGTTTACCCTTAACTAGCGCGGGCTTTAATCCTTACCAAATCCATTGCTAATTATAGTGCTTTGTTGTCGGGTGTGAGTTTGAAGTAGGTAATTCTATTCTTTGGGGAAATAGTATAAGTAAATATATGGCATGACTTTTTCAACTCCAGTTTTGAATTGTCAATGGTAGTTAAACTTTGGACTATTTTAATTTTGACTTAATACTTTATAAATTGCAATTTTTAATACACTCTCATTTTTATAGAACTTTTTAAGGGTAACTAATAGATTTGAAAAGAGTTCTTAATTCTGCTAAGGTAAATTTTATTATCATATTCATTAAATGGTAGCAAAAAAAGCTTTTAAGTGAAATATACTTGTAATTTATATTTGATTTACCTTCTCAGGTCTGTCTGAGTCATGTCATAAAAATCTCATAGTACTAAAGAGTGATAAAACATAAAACGAGTGATAACTTTAGGGCTTATAAATCTTCATAATTTAATGCTTACTATCATATGTAAAATATCTCAACGTTAATAAAATGGTTCCGTAAACAGAGAATCCAGCATCTTTTCAGAGGCATGTATATCTTCAGTCGTTTTCTACGCTGTTGAAGACAGAGAAGACACCTTCTTCTTCTCTAAGAAAAACCTTTCTTCCTTCAGAATGGGAAGCGAGAAAATACTGATGTGTATCAAAACAATTTTTTATACGTGAAGTTAACGGAGTAGGTTATTGTAGAGAAGAGCTTAGAACTAGGAGCGTGGCAAAACAATTGTGGAACGGATTAAAAGTTAGTCTACCGCTTTTTATGGTTTTAAACCATTCTCACGAAATCCAAGGGGTGAAATTACATGTCCTCTCGTATAGTTTTAAATGGCATTTTGAACTCTTGTGTTTTGGGAGTATCTTCACAGGTCATATAAAAAAAGTTAACAGGTCAATGTTTGAAGGTTAATTAATTGAAAAGATTGGTAATACTGTGGTTTTGGTCACGGAGACGTGTAAGTTATCATATTTCACTCAAAAATATTTCATGGTTGTAAACGTTAAATAAATAATCGCGGGAAAATACAAGGAAAATGAGATACGGAAGTCAGAGAGAAATCAATTTTCATTTCTATTTGTTTTTGTTTAGTGGCTGAATATACATTCAGCATTATCACAGAAACACTGTAAAATTCCTCAACCAGTTTATTTTACCGACGTAGGTTTCAGCAAAACATTGCCATTATCAAGGTAAATTTACAATCATCTGCGAGCATTATATATAGGTCCCCTCCTCCATCCCATATCTATATATAATGCTCGCAGATGATTGTTACTTTACTTTGATAATCGCAATGTTTTACTTAAATCTAGGTCGGCAAAATAAGCTGATTGTGGAAATTTGCAAAGTGTTCTTGTGATAATGCTGTCTTTCAAACATTTCCACAAATTATCGCCTGATACTTTAAAACCTGTAGGGAAATACCTTTTTCTCTAAATTTTTCTATAAATTTGTCGTCTGCTCGAAAAACTGTGAGTTTAGAAAAAGTGGCAAGAGGAATTTACGAAATAGCCACCTGACTCGCACCGTTAATAGCTAGTATTTATGGAATTTAAAAATTACATTTTTTACCTCTAGATAGTGTTCAATCTCATAAAAATTCTCTATCTCTCTCTCAGGAGTTAGATGGAAGAAGGGACTTATAAAATCTCAATTTCGACCCATTAAATACGTATATCAATCTATCTCTTCCTCTCTCTGTAGTTAACAATCAGCAGATTGGTTTGTACCAGGTCTTCATTGTTTCTGTCTTGGGCTTTTAATTCCTGCGTAGTTGGTGCAGTTGACGTCTTCCATTATTTGATTTGTGTACTGAAGCGTGCTTCTCCTCCGGTGTTTTTTTCCTTTTACCATTCCTTCCAAAATGGTGTTTAGAATTCCGTTGTCTCAGAATATAACTAACCAGTTCATCTCTGCGCCTTGTCAAGGCCTTCATCATATTCCGTCCTTCAACTAACCGGTGAAGTACTTATTCATTGGTTCTTCTATCAGTCCAACGTGTCTTTAGTAGTCTTTTGTAACACCACATCTCGAAGGTTTCTAATTTTCCTCTTTCCGCCACACCAGTCGTCCAATTTTCACTTCCGTAGAGTACTACACTCCATACGTATGTCTTTAGGAACTGTTTACTTATGTTTAAGCTGATATTGTTAGCACAGAGGAGTGTTTTCTTATTCTTGAAAGTTATCTTAGGCTATGCGATCCCCATTTTCGATGATCGTTGGCTTCGATGTTCTCTTTGCTGCTTCGTACATCAGGAATTAAACGGCTACCCATATACTAGAAATCCGTAATCTAGATATTCGTCATTTAACTTTACCTTCAATTGTTAATCCTCTCTACCACACACCATGGCTTAAGTTTTCTTATTGTTTAGCTGCAATTTAAAGTCACTTATAAGTACATCGTCTAATTTACATTATAAAGAACTAAGGCCCTGTTCACTTTCCGCTGCAACAGCGATATCATCAGCAAACCTGAGCATGTCTATTCCCTCACCGTGTATCTTTACTTCTACATTCACTACTTACCTTACCCAATGGGCGTTGTCAAAAGGAAAATTGTTGATGAACCGCCTTTATTATTATGATCAACGGTTACGTAAGATATTGGTATTTTGTAAACATGGCCAATTTGACTATTATTTCTCAGTTCTGTCATAAGTTTTCTTGTAAACAAATTTGAACGGTCTTAACGTGATTTTTAATGAATTAGGAAAACCTCTCCGTCGTCCCACCAACCTCAACTCTCAGCCTTGAAGTAATCTCAAAGCTAAGCCGCTGCACTAATTACAAAATCTTAATGCTGTTAACGAGGGCATTTCGTCGGATTAAATTTATTCGCAGATTTTGGTGGCTTAACTAATATTCCTCATATTACACATCCTAAAGAGACCTGTTCATTACGTACATACTGGAACTATACTCATCCTGACATGTCACTAAACTAACGGCGTACACTAAACTAATGACGGAAGTCATGAAATATAAACTTCATATCCGATTCAATATGCAAAATTGCTATAGATGCTTTTTATTTTGAGTGGTCAATGAGCTTACTCAAATACTACTCGCTTTGAAGATTCCAGCTGTTCCACACCCAGCAGCAGTCTATTATACCCTTTTATAGTTACCTCAGGTGACGTATAAGCGATAAAAATAATCCCTAGGGTGAGGAAGTGTAAGCCAGCCGTCAACCACCTCTGTGTTCATCGTTCATTTGGGTAGGTTTGTGGACTGGGTAGAATGGAAATCAAATAAGGACAATGGTTCTCGTGAAAACTTTACCGGGAGCACCATCCGTCTTATCTTTATCAAACCGTGTAGCCTTATCGAACCTTATCAGGTTGAACGATGTAAATATCGAAGGGGGTGTTGAAGAGAATGTTTAAGGGGCCTTAGGCGGGATTCGAACTCGCGATGTTCATACGCGAGGCCGCTGCGTAACCGATATATTTTCTGCACTGTGTAAAGTTATTTTTACTGTGACTGTAGCCATAAAATTTCCTTGTAAAGGCAGCAAAATGGGGTGTTTAAAAATACCAATACTACCAGAATAAAGCCGTTAAGTTGTGGTAGAAGTTGGAGAGCAGGGATATATATGTATATGTAAGAGCTTGAAAGGAATGGAGGAGGATATAGAAGAGGGTAGAGTACGTACATAAGAAGAGAATCGAATAGCTACAGGCATAGAGAGGCAATGTATACGTGAGGACGCATACGTACGCGGAAGATCAGCGCTGGGGTATTCGTGTTGAGGTGCTCCGAAGTTCCAAGGGCTCCCGGCTTTTCGAAAGGAGAGACGAGAACCCCTTGCTCAACCTCCAATCTTTCGCCAAAAGGAAGAAAAGAGGAGCATGCCATCGCACATCTCTTCGGGCATCCGTGGAGAGCGCTTGGCGGATAGGGGACTAGGAGGAGGAAGGTTGTTTCATCCCCTTGCTTTATTTTTTTTCTACCGCATTCTTCTTTTTTTCTCTTCTCCTGTATTTCCCGTCCAGACACGAGTGATGCGATTGGATCGATAATCTGGTGGACTGAAAGGCTTTTCGCTCCGAATTGACCGACTCCCGAACCGAGTCCTCTCAATATCGTGCCTCTCTCCCTCCCACTCCGTTCACCGCATCCATGAACTCCCTCTGTCCCTTCTTCACTCTCTCCGCTCCGAAATGACCCAGAAGTGGAGCTAATTCGCCAACTCTGGAGGGAAGTGGGAAAGAGAAAGAAAGGAGGAAGACACGGTGGGATTGGAATGTGGAGAGAGGGAGAGGGAGTTTATTTTGGTGGAGAGGGAAAGGCGGAGCCCAGGGAAACGATTGAGTGAATGAAATCGAGGAACTGCAAAACGAAGCGAGGATCTGCTCTTGCGGAACGTAAATCCGTGCACTTCAGTGCTCCCGCTCCCCGACCCTCTCTCGTCCCACCCACGGCGCAAGCCCCCGCCACCCCTTGCTCCCCCACTCACTTATCTTCGGTCGTGCTTATAAAGAGTGCGCTAGTTTACTCCGGGTCCTTGTCCAAGGTAATGGGGGTAGGATACCATGTTGAATTTTTGTGCCGGCACAAAACGAGGTTTCGCATGCAAAGGAAACTGTTTTCCCTGAGCTTTTAGCTGCATGCTTTGTACCTCGCAGACAAATAGTTTCACTATGGATTTGCTTCATCTGAGACTTAAATGCTCCATTAATGCTCCACCGGTATTCCCGTGATCCCTGAAAGCTTGAAGTTCCTCCTTCGCATGTAACGTTTTCCGATTTTTTGTATCAGTTTTCTATTTTTCCCCTGGTACCCTTTTCCCTAATGAGATGGTCATGCAAGCTTGTCTCAATATATAGTGCGATGCAAACCTTTCTATTTTCATTTGTGTTTTTTATCCACTGAGAAAATTGGTTTTCTCTGGCTGATATAAGTAATTGTTCAAATGGAGGACCTTGTATTTTTCATATCATAGCCATTTTGAAACAAATTATTAATTAAGATAGATCTTACCTTAATTAAAGTGCGTTAACTTTAAATGCAGGAATAAAAATGTGGGTGATGCCAGCATTTGTGATGAAAGTACCGTCAAAATCAAAGTTCACGTTTTATGTGAACGCTTACCGAAAATTTAGCTTTATACAAAATAAGGAAAGTTATCCAAGGGTGACTTCCTATATGAAGGGATTTTATTGGTACCTTGCGTTAAGCCATACTTAAGATATTATCTTGGTTCTTCTGAAAAGTAGAAATTGTTAACTGAATAAGAACATTTCTTCATTGTACATACTAAGAGAAAACTAAGGAAAGGAAAAATGGTCGATGTAGAAAATCTAAATTTATGGAACCCATAGTACACGCTGGAGAGCTCCAAAATATTATTGTGACGAGAATAATTTATTTTTAGAGAGCAGAAGTAGCTGTGAATATTATCTCTTGCTCTCTCAAGTGATGGTGAACATGAATATTTTCTTTCTCAGCATGCTAAATTTTCGAGGGAGAATATAATTCCACTTCAAAAAAAGGATGAGAGAGATTTGTTTCAACTGCTTTAGTGGTCGTGACGCAGAAGATCCCAGTGCCCTTGGATAAGAAATTGGACCGCACTCTAAAACACATGCCCAAAGGACGATAAAGAGATGAGAGGAAAAATTTCCACTTTATCACCTCACTTTCATTTGAAACATAGTTTTTGAAGTGCCTTTAAAAAAACAAGGAATGTGAGCGAGCCGAAGGAAACAAAAATTCACGCGAACAAGGCTCAGCGCTCTAAAAATAAATTCGAAAGTTTTTCCTGAATTTTCATTTTCGTTTCGCCAGGCTGACGTTTAGGTAGGCACTTGCTTGAGTGCGTACGTCTGTGTGTGGTGGTGCGTTTTTTTGTGCGTACGGGATGCGGAGGAAGTTGTTTCTTTTTTTTTTACTTTCAGGGAGTCAGTTATTGAGTCAGTCAGTCAGCTAACCACTTAAGGGGAAACGTGGCCACGAAGCGTGTGAAGGCTCTCCCACCCCATCGTTGCATAAATACGGCCGGTCGAAAAATTTGCGAAACATACTGTGGCGTTTATTCCCTCTCTCCTCCACTTCCCTCCCTCTTCTCTTCTCCATCTGAGCCCACTCTAGTATCCCACCCAAAAGGGGTAAAAAAAATTACCCTCCATCCCCTCAAGGCTTAAGGTTTCGTGGGTTACAAAAAGCGAACACGGTGGAAGAGGATGGGGGGACTCCACGCATCCACAATCTAATCAAGCGTCAGAGACTGGCGGTTAAACCATGGCCGTTTGTATTATTATTATTTTTTTAAACCTTCAACCTTTTTTTTGTTGGAGTGTGTGAGGGAAAATTGAGAAATATGGCGCGGAAAAAATGTGTCCGGGGAAATGAAAATAAAAAATAACAATAAAATGAAGGGAAGAAGAACGAAAATCCCCCGAGAGAAGTTTTTGAAACGTGCTCCTCATCCCTCCCTCTCCCTACTGTCCCCAGAAGTTTCTTTCATACCGAATGAAAAAAGAAAAGAAGAAGAAAAATTATATATATGAACACGGGTCGAGAGCATTTTGGGATGAAGGGCTCCATTTAATGAGACGGGGGAGACGATGCTGGTGCTGCCCTCTGTGAACGCGAGAGCGCGTTTTTCTCTCTCCCCTTCTTCACTCTTAATACTCTTCCTCCATCTCGGTGGACCCCTCTCCTCCCACCTCTCCCGTGCCCCGGCCACCTCGTGGCTCCCTCGCATTCATCCCTCTCTCCCCCCGCTAAACCTTCTCCCGTCCCACCGCGGGTATTTCCATGATATTTACTTTTATTCCGAGCGAAATGGAAATTAAGAGGAATCCACGGGCTGGAGTGGATGGGTTATTATTATCATTTAAATTTTATTTTTTTTAAGGGGCAAGAGGAATGGAATGGAAGAAGGAAGGGACGGTTGAAGTGGGAAAGAGAGAGATATACACTTATATATAGACAGAAAGAGATCTTGGCTGGCGCGGGGCAGAGGGGGTTAAGGCTTGGAGGGTGCAGATGAAGAGGGCACTTTTTTCATTTTTGCCCCGAAAAACTTCGATAAAGACTGCATTACCGTGGATGTCTCCCCCATCCCACGCCAACTCACCCCTCCTTCCTCAGATCGAGACTGTTTGAGAGACCGGGTGAGCGGAGAGAGGGTACCAAGAAATAAAAGAATGACGGAAAGAAGGGAAGATTAGAAGCTCTCTTGGAATTAGGGTGTGTCGGCTGAGCTGGTGGACTGCGAGAGAGAGGAGAAGGGTTGAAGTGCGGAGGGGATCCGGGCACTGAGGGAGGAGAAGTGGGCGTGATGAATTAAGGTGGCGGGAACGGGGAGGGGGTGGTGTGCGGGGTGGTGGACGGGGAAGTAAGAATTAAGCCGATCGGAGTGGAAATCGAATGAGGAAGTATTGAATACTTTCTTGAGAGTGGAGAGGAGAGGAAGAGAGGAACCTAATTAACGAGATAAGAAGAAGATGAATGAAACGGATGGAACGTATTCCGGGAATTCTCTGCTTTTCCTCCTTCCTGCCCTCCCCCTTCCAATCTCTCACGCTCACTTTCAAGAGGACAGCGTTGAAAGGACGATGCTAATGAAGACGTGAAGGAGGAGGTGGTGGGAGGTTGAAGGAGTCGGAGAAAAAGGGATATGATGATTAATGATCCGGGCTACATGCGTCCACACATGGGGAGATGTGAAAGGATGGGCTCTCCGGTCGCTGCGCTTCTAAGGTTTATAAGGCCATCATTAGTTTCCAGTCGTCGGCACCTGTCGACGTCGGAACGTTAAGTTGTAATGAACGGTGTCAGCCTAAAAATGAGTGAAATGGTATGTTGAAGAAAGCCATTAAAACTTATCGAGTCCTTTAAAGCCGGGGAAAAGAGGTGAACTTAATCACAGAAGCTATAAAAATGCGTGGTTTTTGGATATCCTGGTGCATTCAGGTGCAGTAGATAGCGTAGATAGAGAATCTCGAAAATTTTCAAGATTCGGAGGAAAGTTTTACATTTTGTGCCTCATCAATCGTTGACGAAGAAAATGTAATTTATTTAGGTCCTTTTGCTGTCGCAAACTGGAGGAAAAAATAGCCGAACTATGGTTGATGGCTTTGCTATCTGATGCGGCAATCTCAAATTTAGGCTAGCAAATCATTTCTTCATAATAAACTAATTCGTACATCCTGTGGGTAACGTCTTTGCCATTTCCAATGCCCTAAAGTCCTTGGGTACTAATTTTGACCTATTTCTACTGTCGGCCCATCTCTTAAAGATAGTTTACGAGTAGTGTTCACTTGAAGTGACACTCAATGAGTCGCACGTACATTATTTTGATTAACATTTGATCAAAGATTCGAATATGATACGGAAAACTCACACCTTCAGTGACAATTGGCACTGAAACGGCATTGCAAATACCGAACCTTATAGTTACCCGATCATTGAGATGATGTTTTCAAAAATAAAACTTCTATCATCCAACTAACGAAAGATACGATTCCGTACTTTTTACTCTCGCTCACCGGAACGACAAGAGGAAGGTCTAGTTGTAGCAAGACAAAAAATAACCGAACGATGATTTAGAAACGTAGTAATCACGCGCTGATATTACCTATGAATGTGGAACATTTTTAAGTGGGATACGATTGAACTTAAAAGTGGACGATTGTACATAATCTGAGGTTTCAGGCGTGATGGAGTGGAAACAGAACATAACTGCAATTAATGAAAAAAGAGCAATTTCCACAAGTATGAAATTTATTGCACAATTGTGCAATAAATGTCATGCTTGTGGAAATTATTCTTTTTTCATTATTTGCGGTTGTGGACGATTGTAGTTAACTGTTGACGCTTTTCCAGATTGGAATTGATGAACAGTTGTAGCTAACTGTTGACGCTTGCGGATGAATGTCTATATTTTTAAACTTTAAGGATTGTATTTATTAAATGTAGGTAACTTAAAGGTAGATCACCATTAAACCAATTTTATAATAGTTAGCAGTGATCAATATTTCTTCGCTTTCACGCCATCCATTAAATATCATTGCATCGGAATTATTTCTTGGTCTCTCCTTCAACTTTACCGTCTAATGGGATTCCATGTTCTTCCTTCTGCTCCCATCCTACTCACAAATTGTACAATAATTTCCTGATCAGCTATAAGTACCATCATAATGCCACTTTTGTACACATTACCATCGCTTCCTATCTTCGTTTATTTGATGTTCTTGCAGTAATGCAGCATTTATTCCATGGAATAGGTAATAGCTATGAAATGCATTTACTGTGGTCCTATAAAATCCTGAAATCCTGTTAATCTGGAGAAATTAATAAAAATTCTGAAGGAAGAAGACCCCGGGTAAGACCACGTCTAAGATGGTGGGACCAAAAGAGGACGGATATGCAGAATATCGGAACAACAGAAAGCGAGGCAGAAGATCGATCCAGGTGGAGGGGATTTATTGATGCGGCTAAATATCGCCTAAGATATAGATGGCCCTGGGAGTGAGTAATAAAAATATTCTTCCAAGGTAGAAACACCCACAATTAGAGTCGATATGTTAGACTGATACGAACCCAAGTGATCTATTAACTGCAATCTTTGTTACTGACTGCAACTGACAGAAATCGCCAGCAACTAAAATAACCCACGAAAAATGAAAAATGATACTTTCGTGTAAGCCCTGTATCGAGTGCGGTGGATTATAATAACTTAGGAAATGGTTTTTCTGGGACCAGAACATCTTGCTCACCTCGAGTAGCACCGATGAAAGTAGCACATAGGAAGTTCAGCCGATGTATTTCAGTTTAAATACTAAGATTTTTATCAGATCAATAGCTTGCCATAGTTTTGTGTGTTGGCTTGGAAACTCCTATGGTGAGTTCAATTCATTTAAAACCTATTGCTCTTTGATGATGTAGTACGTCAATCGCAGTATTAAAAAAGTTCATAAGCAGAAAAACTACCAAGGATTTAATATTTTTAATATTTTTCCCTGCGAATTTTACTTCAAACTTAATCCCACATTTTACCAAACCAAACTTAATTGACATTGTTTTATTTGGGGTGCGTTGTGTGAGTCTTTTAAATTTATATTTTATTGTCTTAATGGTTACACTCATTTGAAATCGGACTCAAGGGAAAACTTGAAATATGCTACTCATTTTCGAAAAAAATCACCCACTAATTTTATTTCTTTATGCAAACGAAGTACTTCCGAGAAAATCAGTGACGTAGATGTAAAGATATCCGGGATGGAAGTTACCGCCGTAGATAATTCCATTTGATGCGTTCAAGGTGAGAGTTTTCCGATTTTCCGAGACAATTTCCGCTTAATGGAGGGCATTCGATAGTGGAGAGTTGGAAAAATCTCTGGGGTGAGATTGATGCGGCTGTGGTGAGAGCGAGGCGATCGTGCACCATCCCTGTGCGCTGAAGAAAAAGAGGCAGAAAAAAGAGAGTAGGGAGTGCGTTTTTTTGTTCTGAGAAAACACTTCCTCCTCAGAACAAACACAAGAAAGTAATCATCCTCCTAATGGAAAAAATGAGAGAGAAATTCCGTCCAAAACATGAGAAAGAATATTTCATCTTGCCATTAAGCATATTACAATATTGTTTACATATTTATAATCCCACTTTATTTCCATACGCATCATTCAAACATCAAAAAGAGTTTGCCTTTTTTAATTTTTAAAAATACCTCTTAAGATGAATATTAGATACCTTGGCCTTGATATTTTCGGTCGTTGAATTTAAAAAAAACTGGAAGATAATTCTCCGAATGATCTCCCAAAATCCAACGTTAAAGACAGCAAACGATGGAGTTGTACACTCCAGTTTGGCTTTCGTTCTTCCAATTTCGCTCTTTCCAAAAATAAACATTACCAACGCTTCCAACCTGCGCGATTGAACTAGATCTGCGTTACTGAACTAACAAGCCATTTTAATTTATTTCTTCAGATAAATTTTTCAGAAACATTAAATATATGCTTAGACATAAATAACTAATAGTAATATGTATTGCTATGACCATAGTACGCTATATTTGCTGTAGACTCAAAATAGAAAACTCATTATGTAAATCTTACATATAGAATTTAGTGGAATCCATTTTTGTGGTGAGTTATCCCGATAATTTCAGAGCTTCCTCTTTTGTACGTGGCTGTTTTATTTAATAATATTTTAACTGATATGAGTTGGACGAGTGAGACCTATAATTTGATGATTTATCATCATGTGTCCCGTGGCTTTCCCTGGTGTAGTCTCAACCATCAATTCAACTTGAATTTGGAGTTATTCCTTGGATGTAAAATTTGGCTGCTATTAATCCCCAGTTACTCTTCCATAGGGAGCGTGGTGGCCTTGTAGGTAGAGCACTTGGCGATTGATCGGAGGGTCCCGGGTTCAAATCCGGGTGAAGCCTTTGGACGCCCCAACAAAAAAATCCTCTGAGTGCGAGGTGGCCCAGGGAAAGGAACTGGCCCCCTACCCTGAAGGTGTGAAATTCACACGCCTGTGGCTTAGTCCGGGGTGAGCTCTACCCTCAACTATCCAAACCAACCTTCGGGTTGAATCACTCAGTGAGTGACTCTTCCAGAATTTTCAATGCAGACTTCGTGTAAAGGGAATCGTAGGAAAACCTATGTCATATCTTTTTAGTCTCAAACACCGCTGCAATGTGAAGTTAGAGCTATCTCCCCGATGTCAACTTTTAACCTAATTCTACATATCCACCGCCATTCTTCCAGAATCTATAATGCATACTTCCCGTGCGGAGGGTAGCAGAAAACCAATGACGTTCATGGACAGTTACCTTCGGGCTCCGCTTGTGAATTGATGAAATATCTCTTCGCTCCGTGCGGTCGACACGAGGAGCCCTCTGCAATCGAAAGCTTGAGCTGCTTTGAGTTATGAGTCCGGTGCGATGCTCCGGCTGCTCTTGTTCGATGGCATTGTGGAAAGGTCACCCGCCTTTCGATCATCGTGGCGGGGCGCTGTACTCCCCGAATGGCGACATGTTCCCTCCTTCCCTATCTCCATCTCTTCCCCCCAAACCCCACCCCGTCATCATCCCTTTGCCCGCAATAAAAACCCGTCTCCCTCGCGGCTTTTTACCCCGCTTTTACGGAAATAAAGTAAAAAGAGGAATACCTATATCCGGGCGGGCTGTTCGAATTAATCAATCCTTCCCCTCCGCCCTCTCTCTCTCTCTCTCTTTCTCTCTCCCTCCCCCTCTCTCTCTCTCTACGCGGAAATCCTTCCTCTTCCTGGGGTCAGAGAGGGGGGATTGAGGGATTTCGCTACATCACGAACGCTGGTACAAAGCCCTCAGAGCGCTTTAAGCAGACTCATATAAGCTCGAGTTCTCCTTACTCGGATGAACCTGCCGTCTTTCAAGGTGGTCCTTTTATGCGAGCTCGAGGGTGTACACGAGAATATCCTTAATGGTAAAATAAGTGTTCTCAAAGCGATTCTCGGTGCATGGCCACATATAAAGCTCTTCGTCAACGAGAGCATCTAAACCTTGACCCTGCTCAAAGTATTTTAAAAGAATCCGGATTGAATTTGAAAGACCCTTTGATCACGGAGTTCTTATGGAGGCATGGTGCGAGTGCGACCAAGTGAAAGACCGGTCCATGAAGTAAGCGTTCGTCAGGCAAAAATCTCGCACGCTATCTCGAGAATCAGTGCTGGTCGCTGGCTCATGCTGGAAGTGGAGGCGATACAGGTGTTCATATTGGAAATATTAGGGTTATCTGAATATTTTTATGCAAAGAGAAAATAATTGGGGTAGTTTGTTTATCACAAAGTGAGAAAAAGATGGTATAATTCATAAAAGTTAAAAAAAATTGTCAGGTGTGAGCTAATGGCTGTCCTTCTCTATTAAAGTGGAAGATACTCAATGCATTGGTGGATGTTTTCGGCAAGATACAAGGCATCACAAGTCAGAGATAATTCTTGGTACATGGAAATTAAAGTTAAAAAATTAAATCTTTTCATTTTATGATGCTAATTATATCGTTAGATTATAAGAGCTGGTGTATTTATTCCTTCAGTGAGGAGGCATTACTGACAACGTAGTTGAGGAACTGACGGGAAAGATAAATTGATTGATATAAAATTATATTCATTAATGTTTGTTTGAATTTTACTCGTCATAAACTGATTTGATTTCTAAATTTACAAGGCCATACTCCGTATAATATCATCTAGTCAGGTATGCAAATGTTATTAGCCTATAATATCACGTACATATTGTGTGGTAGATGTCATAATTGATTTCTAGTACAGTGAGTGAGTAAACGTCTCCTACCAAACTTTGGGAATTACTCTTCGCAAAGGAGGCAGGGAAGTTATAAAATAGATGGGAAAAATGGCGACTACATAATAAATTATGATAGATATATATATTTATTGTCGAAAGGGTACATTCTATGAAGTATAAATAAATTAAAAGTAAACTCCGTTAAACTGTCTTTGCATGCTAACAATACCAACTAATTGATGCATAATTTGACATATAATTCAGCTAGAGTGCCAATATTGAGTTATTATTTTCCTTAAAATTCAACTCAGTACCATCTAGCATTGATATGTTATGTTACATTCAAGGGTTGAAATTTGCGCCCTTTGTATGGAGGAATTTCATGATTTCTCGATCGTCATAAATCATAAACGCTGTAAAAATGAATTCACATCTCATCCCTTTGATCTTTTGCATTCGGACCTTTCCGTATCCATTAAAAAAAATCCGAAAGTCATTCTGAATCTCGTTTGGAAGAGAATTTAAAGCTGTCCAATTAAGCATAAAATAATGCACCACTGATGAAATATTATGCTTTTGCTTTGCATGATAAAGGCACGGTTGCGTTATTCTCGGAACTCTATCATAAAGGCCACCTGTTAGGCTTCATCATTTTCCCGTACCGTTGATTACGTTTTTACTGGTAAAAACTAGGTTTCCGCTATTTCCTCTGATATCAGCTTCCTCGGAAATTTCTGCTGCATAGAAGCTGCTGTCTCTCTACTTACATTTGCCCTAATTTATTTTCTAATATTGCCAACTACGAGCTGTTGATACCATTCGAGCAATTATCCCGTGTTTATTCAGTTTGATGCCGGCGTAGGAATAATCTATTTCGCAAGGAGAACAAATTCCGTCGTTGGTGGAGTCTTTTAATAAATATTCATTTAAAAGACTTCTATTATCTTTGATCTAATAACCCTTCATATCTCTACTCTCTATTTTATTAAAAATAATGAAACATTTCGTTACTAAAGTAAGCTTCCTGAAAACCTATCACGTAAAGCTTTTTTATTTTAATCTAGTATTTTCATTGCTTCAGGAACATGTGGGCTAACATTTCATGCTTTAGTATTTTTGTGGTTTTAGTAGATGGGTGTATATAACACGCATACTGGAAAATATTGAAGCAGTTCACATCTATCATAATCATTTCATTTAGCATCTCCAAGCTTAATTAAATCATTTAACGTAATTTACGGTAGAAAATTAAGCTAGGGTTTCTTTTAAATGAAAATATTTCCACATTATAATCAAAGTAGTTTGGAGATCTGGTCTCTTATTTTTTTTTAATCTCAAGAAGCCATTTCCGACGTTTCGTGAAATTTATTTGGTTTCCTCAGCGCTAAAAATACGACAGTAAACAAAATCAGGATGTTATAAAATGCTTATTTATTTCCGTTTTAGTTCCACCGCCCCTGCAGTGTAATGTCTAGGTTCATCTAGAATTTAAGGCTTTCAACTTCTGCAACGGATTCAAATATAAATGGAACCCATGTTTTTATTTTATATAAACCTCTCTTTATCCTTCAATCTGCGGTACATTTCTTACACTCGTGTTTCAGATATATTTGTCCACAATGAGGGAGATTAGAGAACACCACCATGTGGCGCGGAAAGGAAACGTGCGTTGGCGTAAGAATTTTGTTAGTGCTTCCGTTTCGACGGCAAAGCACATTTTTTCGTACTGCTCAAAATGTGGTTCTGCTCAGAGGAACCGGCGTGAAGTCTGCTGGGCCATATCGGCATCTCTCGTCGATACCTTTACGATGCGGAATATTTATAGCTTCCCGCATTCACTTGCGTCGCAGCCATTTCCACTCTGCCATTCGTCTCGCCATACCGGCTGGCTGAAGGGACGACGCTTCCCGCAAAATAAAACGGCATCGCACCACGCCCCTACAGTCGGTCGGACCGCACCCGGCAGACGAAGGGGTTGGATGGGGAGAGAAAAATTGGATCCGCCGAATGAAGGGACTACGTCAGCGAGACTGGGTTATGTGCAAAACCTGTTAAGAGTGGGGAAAATTAATCAGTTGACCATCGATCACCTTAAACCTAGACGTTGACGGAATTCGTTCGAAAGTCCTTTAAAATCTAGGGTTTTGCTATCCTAGTTCCAATAAAAAATGCTAAATTTGGTTTTTTTCTTAATCCTTTTGGGCTAATATTATGTCTATTGTAGTGTACAATAGGGTACCAGATACTCTATTTTTTGATTCACGCGAACCTCATTCATCAAAGCTCATGAGCTCAACGAAATTAGTTTTCCCTACGGTACTTACTTCCCGATTTTACTGCACTTCTGGCAGTGCACAATTCACATTTGACCATCCCAACTTTCCTTTTTTTCATTCCTTGTAAAATATTCTTCCCTCTTTCTCGTGAGCTGCGGATTTTCACTGTCTTCTGACATGCACTTTGCATGACTTCTGCTGTTTCCTCTTTTCCTTAGAGAAACCACGTCCAAGGCCAGTTTGCTCATACTTATGATTACCCTTTCTTCCGCAATTGCGTTTACTTCTTCTTTTGGGTACTCTAATCACCGGCTTAAATCATTCATTCTCAGGTCTCAAAATCCTTCTCTTTATGCTCAAAATGTTTTCCTCGAGACTATTTTGGAATGAAACAAGGATCTCCTCACGCTGAACTCTACAGATCTCTTTAATTTTGGGCGCTTATATCAAGCCTCCGCGTTAATTAATATTTCCATTTAAACACTTCCTTCGCAAACATAATTATTCTCCCCAAGCGCTTGAGCTCCCTCCACTTTCATCCCGAACGCGGCTGAAGTATGTACATAAAAAGGCTGTTCTGCGTGCTTTGAGTTATATTTGAAACTTAATGAATTAACTCTTTCTTCTCTCTTCATTATTGTTCATGGCTTATGCTTTCAATCGTTTATTCAATACATTGGATTTTGTAGCTTATTTTAGCAATACTTCGTTTTCTTCTTTAATCCTGGTGCATCTTATGACACACAACTGGTAGTTGGGTAAAAATGAGAGTAAAGGTATCTGTGCATACGTCTTGTGTGCCATAAGTCGGAATGGTTATTGTTAGGCTCACCAAAGATCGTCGGGTCGTATCACTATTATATTGATATTATTGTTTGAAACTCATGCTATACTATGGTTGGTAAGAAAATCAGCTATCTAATCACAGAAAGAAAACTTATGAAATTGAAAAACTATTTACGCTAAGTGATTGTTTAAAAAGTGCATTTATCCTTGAGTCTTTATGCATTCCTTCAGTACCTTTCAGTGTGCTTCTTTGGCGAAAGATCGGGCTGTACTGATTAAGAGCGTAATAGCGTCTCATTTGCAATTGCATCGAGTCCTCTCCACCAAAAATTTTTATTCGGATCGGATGAAATTTCGCCGTGGAAAAAAACACTTGAGAAGTGAAATGGGATGGAGGGATACTCATAAATCCCAGACCGTGGCAACCCACCCTTTCTTTTTCCGTGGCCTCCCCTTGCATTTGCTCGCGTGCATGGGAAGTAGTGGAACCAACCCTCCCTCCAAACCCTCTTGCCTCTTGCTCATTCATCTCGGGGCGCACAGCGGAGAGGGTAATACGAGGAGAGGGGCGTCTTTTTTTTCCAACCCCCTCGGTTCTGCAATAAAACGGCAAGCGCGACGCCTTTCACGTCGGAGAGCATCCGGTGGAATGGATGGAAAAGAATTGAAAGGGGGTGGAAAGGAAATAATGAACGGGGACGAATGAAATGAAACGTTCTCGTTTGCGAAAAAAAGTGGGTTGGGTTGGGGTGAGAGAGGAAAAAAAAGCAAAGAATTAAATCGCTGCGGCGATTTCGTGAGACGATACGGTGCACCAGTCGAATGGGCAGAGGAGTGAGTGGTGGAATGAGAAATCCAGCTTTGTCTCCCCGCCCCCTTATCCAAATACCCTCACGCCCACCTAACTGCATCGATTTGAAAGATTTTCGAAATCGCAATGCATGTACGGCGATATTTATTGTGCCAGAGATGCAATTGCAAATTTGAATTGCAAAATTGATTTTACACGCTATGCTATTAATCGAATTAAGGCGGAAGTTGACATCTATGGAAGTGGTGAGTAAAGGGATATCCGTATTAGCTGCACTACTAGCAGGGAATTGTTCTGCGTAATCATTACTTCCAGTTTTTTTTTAATAAATGACGGCAGTAAACGATAAATGTGGAAATTTCGAAAAATCACATAATTTCGGCAATCAATATGTTTGTGTGTACAACGCAATGATCGAGTTTCACAAGCATTGGTCAACATTTTTAATTTGCGAAAATAACCTTGAATATATGTGTGCAGCTATAAAGCGTATAAAGATAAGAATTATATTTTTTATTATTATTCAACACAATAACAGCCACAAGTCTTACCTTGAAATAACCTCTCACAGTAAAACACATGTCTAGGAAATTAAATATATGTAACCATGCCCTCCTCCGACAGATTAGTTTTTTGTTTAAAATTTTTATTCACCACTCGCAGACATGTGATCAGGTTTCCGCTGGATGCGATATGATTTTATCGCTGAATCGAAATTCTCCCTGAGGCAAAGTAGAAGCCAGCCTATTTTACGTAGAAGTTAGAAATGTGGTCGAAAGTGTGCCGATTACTACCCCCACCTCAACTGTCATAAATGTCCGTGCTTACACATCGAAGCTCTAGTTGTAAGTGACTTTTAATGGTATTATGAATAATGATGAAATACGATGCAATGCGATGTGCAATAAATTGCTATGAAATTCGATGTGCGATGCGATGTTATGCTTAGTTTAAAGAGAAGCACAATTGAATGCGATTCAATGTGACGTGCAATTAATTGTTATGTAATTAGATGAGCGATTCAAGGCTCTGACACAATGAACTTTAACGTGTGACGCGATCCTTTGACGGGAATACGTGTAGATATGGCTAACGGGAAAGTACCGGGAACGGACACAGCCAACGTGTACCGGGAGAAGGTGTACGTGAGAGATGGGCAACTTTCATCTCTTCACGTTTCCCGTTAACGGAGAACCAATCAGGACCACAGAAGTCAGAAGATACAAATTGAGAAAATGGCGGACGTCCAGTCCATATTTAGCTTTTATTTGAAGCTTCCACTATATTTTGCCAGTTTCTACCGCCATCATCTATGACCAAACATCAGTGCCACGTTGCTCGGTGACTATAAATGCGCAAATACAAGATAAACGGTATTTTGGTTCACAGTTTACCTTAAAATATCCCGAGCGAGGTCGAATCATCTGCAAAACTTGAACACCATAAGGAAAAGTTATTTATTCCATCGCAAGAAGTGAAATATGTACTCAAAATGATCGTTATTCACAATTATTGCATGTCAAGACATCGTGTTGTGCAGTGATTACATTTGATTGATGACAAGCGAAGACCACGTACGTTGACCCGCCATTTTGAATTCTGTATATAAGTACCCAAAGGGATTTCGGTACTAAAATGTGTGAGTTGGTGTAGTCGGTAACGTGCTGCATTCCGGTGTACAAGGACGCTAGTTCGAGTAATTGGGGCGGCTATTTTTTTCTCTTTCATGTTGATGGGGTCAGTAGATATTATTCCACCGAATTATTTCACTTTGTACGAGGACTTCAACATAATTTTTTTTATTTCACTTGCCTCCGTGCCGTATAACCAGTTTGGATAACTGGACGGCAGATATAGCTTCACTTGAAAGGTGATGGATCTCTTATTTCATAGTCTGTCAATCCTGTATAAACTCTAATCTAACGCACAACAACACCAGCTGCTTCTTTTACCTACATTGTCATAATTCTGAAGATGTGAATGCAGCGAATAATTACATTCGGAATTAGAATTGCCAAGGTACGAATAGGAAACTGCCTTAAATAATCTTGGAATAAAAAAACTGCAAGGAAAAACGAAGTTAAGAATTAGTAAATAACAGACGGACCGTGCGGGACTTGGTTTAATCCTTCCAGTAACTTCAGTACTAATATATTTACAATATGAAAAAACAATATTATCGACAAAAATCAGCATTTACTCATTTATTGCTTTCTCTAGCAGGAAGCGGAGTGCAGCCTCTGGGGTGATGATCGTAATAAAAATAGCAAGACATAGGACATAACTAGGGCGTATTCAGGAAATACCACGGCACATTAGCGTAGCAATTGCATCTTCCTGCGTCACACAAAAATGACGCCTTTAAAAAAGGCTGATCAAGGTATGCAGTCCACCCTTGTACTTTCAAGGCTGAATATTTCATAGCGATTTGTCATTTTAGTAGGGAAACTTATGCTCTGCATTTTCACGTCTCAATGTGTAAACTAATGACGTGACACGATAAGTATAATGTTAAATAGTACTTAATAATACTAGTAATCTCGTGCGAAATTTTCGCATATTCAACCTTCTCACATCCTCAAAATGATTTATTCTTTATAGAGAGAGATCATTTATAAATTGCACGATTAAAAGCAACATACATTTCTCCTGTCGGCAATAAATCTTTCTTCTTCGTTGGTTTTCACAAAGTCTCCGTGGGGGTGTTCTTGTTTCGTTACGCTTTAGTCTAAAATATTTTTCTGTTAACTTAAATTATAAACAAACCATGTGTTTTAATGTAAACTGAGCATGTTATGTCAGGAGCCATGATTAGCCGGAGTACAAAATATAACACTTTGTCTTCCTCCATTTCAATGAAAGTAGATATTTGTTGTAAACTAATCAACTTAAGTTTTTTAAATTCAAATGCAATCTTCACCTATGTTTACATAAACTCATGCATGAATTCGCCGTTGTGCTTACGACAGTCAATTTTCCCGGGAGGTGCGCCGTAACGTCGATTGTGTCTGTAGGGTAAACGTTCCCGTCTCACGTAATCACGTTAACGGTTCCCGTCACACGTGAACGTTGATTGTGTCAGAGCCTTTATTGCAATGCAATGTTATGCGCAATTTAATGTGATTCAATGTGATGTGCGATGTAATTCTATATAATGTTATGCCCATTTTGTTGCGCAATGTAATGAGATGCATTGCGATGAAATGTTATGTGCTTTGCAATTCTACATGCGATGTGATTCAATGCAATGTTATGCCCAATTCAATGTTATGCACAATTCTATGCGATGCAATGCAACGATAAATTAGTTATTACGCAATTCGATGTGGGATGCAATTTTATTTAACACGATTTGAGATGCCATATACATCTCGTCTTTTGCGTTTCATATTGTCGTTTTCGGTGCAAAATTGATATCGGAATGCGAATTGGAACTTTTAATATATGAAGCAGCCCTACGGCTCACAGGCGTCACCCCTTTCCCACGGGTGTCTTTTCCGCTGATTTTCGCTTTCCCATTCTCCCCCCCCCCCCGTAAGAGTTCCGTGAGTGCGTTACAGATGCAGCAGCGTCGAGGTGACTCCAATGGAAATGTGAGTGGGTGGATGTGTCTGCTCGTTTAAGATTTGAGAGGAAGGCAGCGCTGGGTGGGGATTGGGGGAGGGGCGTATTTGGTTGTTTTGGGCGGGTGGGAGCAGGAGGAAGGGTGGGGTGTGGGGTTGGAGGCGGTGGCGGTCCTTTCATCTTCCTCCCCCTCAAAACCCATCTCCGTCCTTTTCTGTCTCTCTCTCTCTGCGTCTTTCTTCCTGCCTCCATCTCTTTTTCCCTTTACCATCTTTACTCTCTTCTCATTCGCTCATTCATGGATGTTCGGGCTACCTAAGGTTGTATTTTACGTAATTATTCGTCTCGAGTGCGTCTGAATTGCCGTTAAACTATCCTATCGTCTAAGGCAAAAAATGTTAAATTTGCGAATTTTCTCTCTTTTCATTAAACATGTGACCATGATTTTATCAATTAATTGTCATGGATAAATATTTTACTTATGGGAATATTTTCCGCGTCATTGACAGGTTTTTGAATGGAGGGGGCAGGAAATCACGGAGTTAATTTATCTACTATGAATCAGTTCAACATACTGTAGCCTGAAACAAATTCACTTCACCTCCATAGATACTGAAGTTTCAATGTAATATCATGAAGTATGTTTAGTTGTCGCTTTTTGAACACGATTCTCGCATCTATTTGCAGTTCGTACGCTTGTTGCGCGAGTGTATAATGCAAATGCTATATTGAGTCTCCATCAAACCGAAGATTGGTTTTTAGAAGCTCACTACATTCTCCTTTCCACTAGTCATTTTGTTTTTTCATAAGTCAACATTTTCACGTTTCTCATAATTTGATAGTGGTATTAATTCTTTATTATCCTCGGCAATTCCTCCCATTCAATTTCCCTTCCATCAATGCTGTTTTCTGAGTATGGTATGCATATTACGCTTTGCGTCATTTGATGGAATATAAATGTATCATCAATTATATGAGCCCCATAAAATATGCATGCATATATAAGATGGTAAGCTGGGAAATTCATTACGAAAAAATCCTAGGCCTCGACTGGGACTGGAACACAAATCTATCCATTGTTCTAATTTTCATTAAGTTAAATGATTTATGAATAATGGCAACACAGCTATGTTTCAATCCACAGAGCTTTTAAGGGTACTACTAGTTTCAACGCTACGGAGTCATTACCAGGTACCATGACTTCCACATGGTTACGCCTGAAAGGATTAAATTTAAATGACTTCTTTAGATGGTTGACATCCACAAATCAGTGTGGACGCACTTCTTGCAGCTTGTATCCCTACAAGTTATTGCGGGTACTTATTTGTGACGTTTCGCGAAGAATTAATGTTTTCAAATTCCTACATTGCTCCCTCCAACTGGGATGAGCCCCGAATCGGCCCATGGCACTCAACGGCGAAGATGCTTGAGGAGGGACGGCCAAAATCCGTCTCTCGTCTCTCACTCAACTCTCTCTCTCTCCACTAACGTCTTTCCCTTCCTGCCTCTCTTCTCATCTTGCCGGCCCTTTTCCCCGAAGTCCAAAATGGCCTGCCGCCTGCCCGGATATGGGTTGGGTCGAGGGGAGTGGGTGGTGGGGAGCAAGGAAGATGAAGAAAGCGGAGATGGTCCAGGGTTGGGAGGGGGGGTCAGGGGGTTGGGTTGCATGTCGTCGTCTTCTGGATGAAGCATTGCTGCCGCAAAGGAATCGATTGTCGGTGGTGTGGGTCGCGTGTGAGGGGTGGACCCACTCACCCCACGTGGACCTTGGGGTGGGGGTGGGGGCAGTTGAAGTAGTGTGAGTTGAGGGGGGTGGTAGAAAGTATTCGTGCTGGGGGCGGAGATCGGGGTTTTCAAAGTAGTGGTGGGTAAGGATGCAAGTTCATCGGCCTCTCCTCCGGGCGAAACCCCGCCCTCCCCGAACTCCACTCCGTGCTTCATCCTCCCACCATTGGTACGACTTTTGGGTCCCAATTTTTCTTTTTTCATTCGCTCTCGTGCCTTGTGCGTGCCTCTCCTGTGTTCATCGGTTGATGGTAGCCGCAGGTTATCGTCAGTAGCGCCTTCCTTATTTTACCCCATTGTCGGAGCGTTATTAAAACCGGTTCTCGCCGGGTATCCACCTCCACCGGCTCGCTTTTGCCTCTCGGTCCCTCTGTCAGCTGGATCCTCCATTGCGGGCAATTATGTCATTAATTCGCTCGTCTCCAATTATTAAATTCATCATTGTAGGCTTGTGCGTCTCTACATAAAGAAGAGAGTTTCGGGATGAATGTTAAATGTTTTGAAAGGGGATAGACCTGTAAGTACTATAGACCATTCAGCGAAAAAGAAATGTTGAAATGAATATGAATGTAGATACCACTATGGCCATGGCGTGATATTTTTGGAATGGAAAAGTAACAAATATCCAGCCAATGATTTTCCACGCCTCCACATTCTCCTTGACCTTCTTTCAATCTCACGTTGGTTGACTTATAAGCCGCACATAAAATTGTCTCAAACGATGAAAAATTCTCTTTATTTATAATGTTTCTGGATCGATTTTGTAAGGAAATAAAAGATCGATGGAAATTTAACTATATTCACAAGATTTATTGTAATACAACCGGTTTCATTGCATCGTCAATATATTCCGACTTTGACATCTGATGATATGGACTATCCGATGATACCCTTCGTAGTGCAATTAATCTCTCAAAACCTAGTTTTTTCCTTTGCCAATAAACTTTCTTTCGCTATTTACCAGCATGCATACAATTTCAATATTTTTTAAACTTGAGATAAGTCAATCTTAAAATCGAATAGCCTTATTGCCTGGGCGCAGACAACATACAAATGACTGATTGATTGGTGTCATGGATTGTTTAAAATGTAATGAACGCAAGAAAAATTCATGAATTAAAAGGTAAAATTAATTTTGATTCGTTTAACTATCCTCATTAAAGAAGACGAAAACTTTTGTGTGCCGATACTACAAGTTTTGATTAAAATTTTAGTGTAAATTTAAATAATAACCCTGAATTTCTGAAAATTATACCTGGTTTTTATTTAGTAAACATTCTCAGAAATTGCCGTCAATGAGTCGTTTGTTTTTCTTTGATAGTACCCTTTGCTAGTATTTTTCGCTAAGGATTCAAACATCTGTGTACTTCAATATCTGTTGTAAATTGGGCGCACGTTTACGTAAACTCTGTAACTTTGAATAGTCCTTGCCTAACTCCTAAAATATTTACTGTTCCTCCCGAAACAATCTGTGTATACGAACTGCAAACTTGCGCGTACGAGAGCCTGTGTTTATCCTCCACTCTACAGCTTATGCATAGGTCCGGGAAGAAGAGTGCACAAGCGGAGGTAGGATGTTGAAGGCACATTCATATGGAGAAGAACGTAAAAGGGTGGATAGAGAGAGTGAGAGATGGGAATGGAGGAAAGCGGCCGGGTTGGTGTGGAATCTCTTCTCGATTCACGTTATTTGCGCTTTTATCCCGCAGGGGGGGCATATTTTATTTTTTTATTACGGCTCGAATTTTTTCGTAATCGAAAAAGTTTACAGGACCTTGCTTCCCTTCCTCCCCTCGCCACCTCCCGTATGGATAGAGGGACCGAATCAAAGGTTGGCTTGGCTCTCGCCGGAATCCCTGTGTTTCCCTCCTCTCCACCGCAAGTTCCCTTGCCCGCGTCCATCACCGCTCGCCTCCGCATATGCATATTCGGGATGGGATTCTATCAGGATGGATTTCCTCTTCTATCTCGTATTCTCTCTTCATCTCGCCGGGGTCCTTCAACCATCCGTCCATCGCCGACTCGACGACGCTTCGTGCGTGGGAGCCGAGAACATGAGAAAGACGCATAGTTATTATTATTAGGTTAATCTACTGGCTAAGGTAGCTGTAAATGGAAATGAGTAAAATCCTCCAGATATTTTATATCGCTGACCTCTATCTACCTATGCAATTTCTTTCTTCAACTCAGCATACGTCACATGTCATTTTCACCGATTCACCTTTCGCGGTGCAAGTGTTACCACCGTGCTAAGAGAGTGAGGCTTCGGTGGGCATTATTTCTTCGCCCTCTTGTCAAAACGGCTTCCATCGATGACCTAGCCCAACGGATCCATCGTCAGAAGGAAAGAACTCCAGCGGGTTCGAATCCCTGATAACTGGGATCTTTTGATGTAAAGTATTGAATTTTAAGTACTGGATATGAAGAGAATCTTTCGAAGGTATTGGCTGTACTTATAATACGCCACGCATGATTTGAGCTTTAAATCCTGCAGAAATATTGAGCATATCTGCCAATAATAACATAATTTTAAGTCTGCCATCCATTTGGAAGTCAGACTTAAACTATAAAACTGGGAAATTCAGGGACATCCAATCAAGATTATTTCCTCTTCGATCGCGCAAATAATTCAAACGATCATGAATCAAGGACTCCGGAGATAATTCATGATCATTCCTTAGAAAATACATTTTTATATATAGTCTGGTGAAGAATATTTCCCTAGGTGTAGAAGACCAGGGAAAAGTTCTATTCCACAGTAAGAGAGAGGTTACTAAATGTAACTGGGAAAAGCTACATTTAGTTATACCTAGGAAACCTATGGATTTTACACTTTCTGAGGAAATTAGTGTTTATTTATCCTCTAAGTCTTATGATTTCGACTTCATCGTCATCACTTTCGAGTTGAAGGTTTTTATAATAAATTAGGGATGAATCATTGAATTGTAGATTTTGTGTTTCAAAATCGATGAGGGAAAATTCTCACGTAAAGCGAATTTCTGATTTTTAATAATGCGGTCTTGCAGGAAACATGATGAGCCAAGATTGGAGAAGGATGTGTGGAGTAATTGATTAAATGAACGGGATTGAAAGAGATGCATGCGGAGGAGTGACTTGAGTTGGTGAAGTGAGAAAGTGGATGTGGGGTTAATTCATGGAAGGTTGAAAGAGTGGATGGAGAATATAATGAGAAGAAGCGGAGTGCTGAAGGAGATTAGCGAAGAAACTTTCAGCGGATGAGGAGTGACGGAGGGAGTAGGCACTTAAGAAGGAATGAAAGGAGACGGAATTCATGAGGAGCTGAATAAGGCAAAGGCTCCGAAGGTCGACGCAAGGCTCCGTCGTGTCAGGCGGATGGTGTTCGTGTAAGGCACAATTGTTTTGGAAGCTCGCGCGGATGAGATTTCATTCGCCTTCAAGAAAATCCTCCTCTGCGCCAACTAAACTAACCGATGTAATTTTGAAGCTCTAGGATTTGGGGTACAGGGAAAAAGTACTCTATTTGATACCTACTTCCAAATGTGTTGTCTCTTAGTAAAATATAAAATATTAATATTGAAAAATATTTCGTAAAACTAACGAAATGAGTATCTGCCATATAATTTCCAGTCTGGCTTCCTGAATGCATCCTCCTGGTACTCGCGTCATTGCTATACTGATTGCAACGATTTAGCCATGGGTAAGTTTCTTCTTTTCATTTAGCTGAAATGCTCGTTAGGGATAATGAAATTTCAAGCCTCGATATCCTGGATCAGTCGGAGGATTTTGAGGATCTTGTCATCACCATCAGATGTCCAATCCGAAGATTGCTTCACTGTAGCCCTCCACTTCTTGCTATTGAATGCAAACTCTCTCCCGATTCTGATAGCGTTCCCTTCCCACATCTCCCAAATTCGCCTTATTCACCTGTCCCTATGTCTTCCTCGTGGGACCTTCAATTCTTGGCCGATTGGTTATTTAGGAATACGACCATTTAGGTTATTTTTCATTCAGTTTTCTGCGTGTGTGTTTGATTTACCAAAGCTGTTCCCGATTGAGTGTGTGAGTGTTTTAGGGGTCGATGGGGAGAGATTGATTCCTGGAAAGGGATTTATTTCTCCGTAAACCTGTGTGCTATGCGACTTAACAGTGATATCCGTTACGAAGTTCCCGAAAAACTCAGACTGCGTTCTGCTGATAGGTGGTGTGAGTGTGCTATGTGATTGTTCCTGCTGCGGAATCCTATTCCCGTTAACAGTCACAAAGGGATTTCTTGGTTATCATAACCCCAGAATCTTAAAATAGGCCGATAACAGATAATTTCAGTATCTTGCGTTTGCCCGTTTTCCTAATGTGTGGTGCTGAATCTTTACTCGGTCATTGGAGCGTTCTTTCCCTGCGTTTTGTCAACTTAAGTAATTTTCGCTATTAGGAATAGGAGGTAAAGTTGATTACGAAGGGATGCATGGGGATTGGAGGAAGGATGGGAGGAAATCCGGCGTAGGCATGTCTTCTCTTATCAAAAGACGCCAAGGGGTCCGCTGTTTAACGTCCAATCAGACGGACGGACTACTACACCTTGTAGTGTTCTTCACAAAGCACCCTAAGTAGGTATCGGGAATCTATCCCTCGTTAAGCAAGCCCTAGTCACCACACCAACTCGATCCCCACCTTCCATTTTAATTTCCCCTCTGTTATATTCTTTGCTATTTTTGTACCTCAGGATGTGGCCTCTCCAGCTGCAATTCCCTTCCTTTGGCCTTCCTATCGCGGTCTTCCCGTTTACATTATTCTCTTTTAAATTTCGTACGAATTAATTATCTTATAGTGACACAACATTATTTTAAAGGATTTGTCCAAATAAAATCCCACTAATGGCTGTCGAAGTTTGTGAATAATTCATTCATTTGTTTTTCTCGTTAAGGAAATGCGTCGCGAAATACTTCCTCTCTGCAACTTATGATAAACTTTGATTATAGTAAGACATACTGTCTATCTGGTATTCGGATCTGGATTTTAGTCCCGTGTAGCCCTATCCTCTTCTAGTCTTCTGTGTTACTTTTAATATGTAATTTTATCCCTGCACTTGTTCTTAATCTCATCCAGTATAACATTCGCAGGCTTCTATTGTTCTCCGTTTGCACTTTTCTAGAGTCCAATTTAACGATCTGTATAGAGCGAAGCTCCTCACATCTTACCATGGAAAATTCCCGTTGAGCGTTTACACCTCATTAAATCACGATACCTACAATTTCCCTTCAGCAGCTACTTCTTGAGACCCGCGATTTCAGTGGCAACCGATTAATTTTCGGCCCCAGCCTTCTGGTTGTGAGTGGTGGCCCCGGAATCATAACACGCATCCCGTGCCCATCCCTGTTCAGAAATCACCCGGAAGGAGGCGCGTCAATTAGTGGGAACTTCCTCCCTGCCGTTTTGAGATTCCAGAGGACAAAAGCTTTGGCGCGGTGGAATTTAAACGGGTAGCACGATTATTGGAATGCTGGGAAGGGAAATGGGTTGTTTCCCATGACGTGATTTCGGATTGATTAAAGCTCTTTCGGAGCTTTTGTTCAAACCGGCAATAACCCCCTTTTTTTAGTCTCTGCGTTGTTTCGAAAAGTTACCCTCATGGTATTCGTGCCAGAATAATGAAAGAGAGAATTTATGAAAAAGAAGAAATAATTCGTTCCCCATAAAAATATATCACCTTTAACTTCCGCTCGGTCCCATGACTACTCCCGCTGCAGCTCTGCAATGCTTGGGCGAATTTCAAACGGGATCGCGAAATTCATTTGGAGCTAGCGCTTCCTCTGATTGAGGTGAGATACGCCCCCTTTCGATTCTCTGCCACCCTCACCCACCCATCCACCACCCAGCAGTACAGAGTGAGTGACGGATTGATGTCGCTCTCAAACAAAAAGCACGCACGCAAAAGCGAAGGGCTTCCCGTCTGCGTAACAGGAAATAGGATCCATTAGCAAAGCTCGCGCCAAAATAGCAACCGAACGATATTATCTTCCGCGGTGTTTCCGAAGCCTCGCATCTTTTGTTTTATTTTTTCTGCCCGCGAAATGTAACAGGCGCCCCCACCCATATCTCCCCGCGCAAAACTCTTTCCCGCCTCGGAAATCGTTCGTTTTTAGATTCCAATATCCCATAGAGAGAGAGAGCTGTATTAACCTCGGAGGGAGTTTGCGGATGGTAAGAGGATATCAGGTACCTGTCCAAATACGAACACGTAGGCATCAATGCATCCCTGTATATGTATATGTGCGTGCGTATTGCAAGCGATCCGATTCGGAATGCGATGTTGGACCCGAGCGCTGGGAGGAAGAACTTAAGAAGGGATGGTTTGGAGGAAAAAAGGGATAAATATTTAACGATCCCTTTGTGGCTCGCTTTGACTGGATGTGGGCTGAAAAAATAGAACGATTTGGGACTCAAACTGTTGGATATTTCGCGTGGCTGTGAAAGAGGAAGTATTTCAGCTCTGGTTGCGCTCAATGGGGAGGGAATCTCTTGGGGGAGGAGAGGGAATAGAAGCCTCTCTATTTTTGTCATCATCATAGATTTTTAATACCCTCGAGTTTCCGCACCGGATGAACGATGGGATGAGAAAGGTGAAATTATGTCTGAATGAAGGGTGTCCAAAGGAACCATCATCAACAGCCATTAACTGTATGATTGAACTTACAGTTAGTGGATAGGCGAGGTAGTATTATGGAATTTTGACATGGTGCATTAAGAACATTATGTTGCTCAAGAATGATAAGTTGGAACTTATACATGACACTAGAAGAATAATTGGTAATATTGCACATAATAGTTATTAGTGCCTAACCATTTCGATGCTCTCAATTCATTCCAATGCTTATCAATTTCCTCTATTCAACCCTGAGAGCGTCGTAATCGGTTGGTACAAATACATGAATGATATGGAATATTAACCAGTGTTTTTATATACTACTCCAAAGACTGGTTTGCTGCAGCTGTCCAATCTATTATCTTTTCAACCGACCCTTAAAAAATCTTTCGATATCCTTTAATTGACATCCTTCTAAATTTGCTTCATGTATATCATCATTAGTCTTCCTCCGTGGGTCTTCCTATTCTTTGATCCTTCCATTTTAGCTTACTGGAGGCTCTTGTGCCTCAGCATGTGTCCAATACGTAACTGGCTGGTCGCTGGAGATAAAAAAATCTTATCTCATTGGGACGCCAAAGGACCCAGCACGAAAATATTTGAGCCGGGAAGAATGGAACTTGCTAAGAGTAGAAGCCGATGAATAAGTTTACTGTTATCTGAGCTGGAGTCGGGTTGACTACTCATCTCGTAAGAAAAAGTCTTCTTGGATGTGAACCATTGGAGTGAGTAGGATAACGCGGTTAAAAGGGGGGAGGACCGAGACCATTTTGCATACCGAGTGGCGTCGGGGGTCTTCGGCGTCTCGAATTCCGCCCACTCTTCCGTGATACGCATCTTGAAACAAATGAAGAGCTGACCTAATTCACTTGAATCGATTAATGTTCAAAAGAAACTTGCTCCAGTGACCATGTGATCCACGAGTTTGTTATGCTGTATTCATTTACTTTACAGAAAATCAATACCCGCTTGCTTGCCAAAGGAACCTCATTTATATTTGAGCAGGAAATAATAATTTTAATAACGCTTATTCTCATTTATATTTTTATAACTATTTATAGTTTAACGCTACGTTGCAACGTATAATTAAATCTTAAATTGGATTTTATGCTATCGCAAACATTGGTCGATCTTGGACCCAGAGTTGACAACATATTTATTTGAATAGGTTTGAATCCGTGAATGTAGAGCGAATTAATTTTTTATTCTGACTTTTCCAATTTTCTTGGCTATGTTAGGGGGTGAATGCCTTCATTAGAACTGGAAATTATATTACATATGCCTCTTTATTAATGATAGATACTGAAGTGGAGGAGTTAACGATTTGTTTTCATATAGTATTACGTGCCTAAGTATTGGAAACATGACGTGAAAGATCTCTGGTGCTGAATACATTTGTTTGACGAAGAGCGTTTTGGACGAATGAGCTGTAAATAGTAATGTTTAATGGCTTTCCCCCTGTCAAATGCTCTTTTTACGCGCAATTTAGATACCCAATTCTCTATGTATTCTTTATTCTCTGAAAAAGCCTCCATGAAATATTTAGTTATTTTGGCCGGTTCCACATATTGAGAAGTTGACTCCGGAATAGTCTTCTTTATTTTCTAATAATTCTGACGAGCGAAAATGTTAATAAATAATGAAGAACTTGGTGGAATCCCCCTCGCATTGGTGTTTAGTCGGCGTTTCACGTTTTATTTTTACTGTTTGGAAGTATTTGCGCAGTTTAAAACTAATTTTGAACTTCATGAACTGAAATATGGGAGGAAATTTTCTCATGAAATTCTTCGAGCGTGAGTTTGAGACGTGAATGCTTTAATGAAATGTTTTTCAGTAATGAAAAGAACAACTGAACGACCTACCTAAGTTTCCAGAAATGAAATTCGTCTTACTATTATCTAACTACTGGTGCTTGAAGTATGTGGAGTATTCATTGATTAAGTGCACTCGTTAAGGAAATAAACTGCGAAACATATCCTCCTGGTAGTTTATAATAAGCTTTGATTAAAGTGAGAAGACTTGCTCATGAAAACGGCCGTGATATATTAAAAAGTGGAAGGACTTCATTCTTTAAGATAATTTTAGCGAAGTAACAAACAAATTAAAGAGATATTTGCTACACCGCTACAATCAAGATTTTATGTTCCTAGTTATTAGATAACATCTATTTGGAGTGACAATTCTACAAAATATGCTCTGAATGTTACTATGTTACGGACATTTTAGGAACTTTGTTGTATGTTAATATATTAAACACACACATTCATATTATTGAGGTATAAATATAAATATTCAAAATAAAGAAGCATGCAACACCTATTTGCAGGTTTATACTGGGGAGCATATTAATATGAAATATTTGTAAAGCGATTTCACTAGCTACGCTGCCTGCCGAACAACGAATTCATTCATTGTTATCGGCGACTACGATTCTCAATTGATTGCGGAAATAATTATATTTTAAAATTGTCCGTTCGGCAGTTAAATCTGCTAAGTAATCAATTAATTAAATCATTTTGAGGTACAATCATGTTATATCGAAATCGACCGTAATGTGTCGTGGTTCACCATTTTTTTTTACGTCGCGTCGTCCTGAAATAAAATTGAATATGAAATTGTTAGAAAGATTCAGTCAAAATTTTAACCCAGGGTCAAATACATTTTCGCGGAAATCCCCAAATGTTTGGAGGGAGCGCGATGTGGATTACATACGTCGCTTTCGCTAGAAGTCAAGAGGGACAGCTGGGTGGAGAGAATTTTAATGGGACTTGTGTGCCTGTGGTAGAAGTAATACATTCTGAGAGGGATACAGACAGACAGGGAGCAAGCGGGCTGCAGCTGTCTTTTTTCCGGGTGAAAATTCGACCAAATGGTCCACTGTGACAGACGAGGAGGCATTAGTCATCGGTCGGTTCCTAGCCTCGGGTCGCTACCAGATTCAGCGTTGTCGGTCGGAAGGGAAGGGGGTCAGCGGGGGAGCAACGTCCTCCGCGGGGTCGCGGAAGGTCATCACCGCGCCAAATGAAACTTTTTGTCCGTCTTGTGAAGGACCCCTTCTCGATTTCAGAGAACCTTCCTTGAGGATTGAAAAAAAATGATGCAGAAGTATTCATCGCGTATGTGGTATCTGCAATGAAAACATAATTGAATAAGTGAAGTACTCTGGCGACTTAAGTCACAACTCGCTCTTATAACTACCCGGAAATTTTCTTAACGCCTTCTAAACTTAGCTTCCCTTTCTACATCTACATATACAAAATACCCTGAAAGCCACCTCAAGGGTGTATGGCAGGGGGTGAGTAGTCACCAACATGCATTACACTATACCCTAAAGTTAGTGTATGAAACTGTCGTAACAGTCTCCTCAAAACAATAACGGAAGCAAAAATGAACGGAAAGAATTACCGAGAAAGACAAAGGATGGAATAAATCTATCCTAAAATATTATTATGAATTAACATACACAAATACATATCCATAACGCCGTTCCCTTTCGCGATCAAAGAGTGCTTAGTTCTAGGCGTTGGGCCTGTAAAACTGACTGTTTTATTAATTTATTCCATACTGCCCAATCCTTTCATACCTCTTTCGCTTAATTTACTCTCATGCACGCCCTCTTCTTCCTTTCACTCAAAAAATTCCTTCTCTTAAGAGTATCTTCCACCATATTCACCCATGGCTTTCTCGGTCTACCCCTTCCTCTCATGCCATTCACTTCTTTATCAAAAGACTGCTTCTTTATTCGACTCTCATCCATTCATGATGAATAAATTGAGCTGTTAATTACAAAATGAATGCATTAGAAAAATGCGAAAAAAATAAACCAGTCGTCGACTGCTGCTGCTGATGATGCTTATGAGTCCGTGAAGGAAATTCGTTTTCATCAATGTATTTCAAGTCTGTTCCCCTCAAATTGGGTCTTCAACTTGGAAGGTAAGGTGTTAGGATAGGAGCGGAAAGTAAGCAAGAAGTGAGGAGAGATGCCCGTCGCCTGCACGAGCCTGCTCTTAACGAAAGATGGCAAAGGAATCATAGTTTAACGTCCCATCTGACGGATGGGGTACTGTACTCAAGTGCTCTCCTCGAAGTATCCTAGCTGGTGTCACATCACCATAGCTTGTGTTATTTTCCTAGCATACGTATGCCTAAGAAAGCCTGAGGAAGATTAATAATGGCTACATAAATTGAAGGTAACAGGCAATTAACTAGAATATGGGGCATTATTGGATGCTACAAATTCATGGGAACATACTTGCATACATAACATACATAAAGTGTGGAAATCCACTTAAAAAAGTAATTCGACTGGGATTCAAACCTGAGTTCCTCTATTACTAGTTTGATTGACCAGTAACACCATGAAGCCATCTTGGCTCAAGGAAAATTTCCTTTGGGGTATACTCGATTTGAAGCTTCCCAACTACAATAGACTGTCTTTTATTAATACCAAAACGTAACGGGTAAGTTATTCTTCCTTTGAAGGCTGTAACCAAAACTCTCTCTTCGAGTGACTTAAAATAAATTCCTTTTACTGCGATAGGCATTTTTTTTCTTAACCCCAAAGGCGAATAGTTTCTCGGGAGTTACACTTCTTGATGTTCGAGACCGAGTCCTAGACGTTTCACCGGAAATGATGTGCCAGAGGGGGTGGCTGGAAAGGGTAGTAGGGTGGGGGTGGCTGTGGAAGTCGGTGGTCCTCCTCCTTTGTTTGCTCATGTGTACCTGATTAACGTTTTATCAGAGAAGCTTTGTTCCGAGAGGGAGAGAAGAGATGTTGGGACGAAATTTCCGCTCGCCTCCCCATTTCGCTTTTCCCCTCCGCCCGGAGGCCTAACTATCCGAAACGGGCACCCCTGCGGTGTTTGGGGCGAAGTTGCGAGGAAAAAAGGACATTTTGGGGGGAAGAGAGAGAGAGATGTTTTCCTTTCAACTGAATGCCTATTCCTTCATCCAGCAGGGAGGAAGGGAACTTTAAGCGAGGGAGGAGGGAAGATAAGTGGTAGAGTGGAAGGAGGAGGTGACGGAAAAGTAGGGATGGGCAGTCGAATCAAAGGTATCGATTTGGCTGTATCCATAGATTTAAGAAGGGAGCAGATGGCGTCTTGACGCACAAAAGTGAAGCCGGTTTGGTGTAAACGAAAAATAATCCACCTAAAATTGCTATCGCGCGCAGTTTGTCCATAAATTTTATGAAAAATGTAGTGTTTTTTGGAAATCAATTCTATTTTGCAGTTTTATGGATAAACCACTACGGCACCGCAAATATTCCGCTACTTATGTCAATGTTTTCGTTGAATCAACTGCACAACTGATCAATGTGATACGATCGACTGCGAATTTTAATGGCTTCAAATTCTCCTGCGCCATCGTTCCGTATGGTTCCATTCATTCTCTTCTTAAATCTATGGCTGTATCAATGCATAAGAAAACTGTCGATTTGTTATTATTGTGAGTGCAATTTTGTCGGCTTCTTCCCGCGTAAGTATTTGTATCTTTGCTTATGTCAGTACAGCCAGCATTTCAGTTGGCTTCATTCGGCCCGACGTAACCTTTGAAGCGAGCATAGAACCTGAAGATGCCACCTGGAATGCCTGGGAAACCGTCATTTGCCAAAATGTACGAACGCAAGATCCCTTCAACTTTGCAACCATCTTTAAAACCACCGCGGAAGCCTTCGCGGCATGATATTTTTATCATGTTATCATAGCAAAATAATCGATATTGTAATTATCGAATCAAAGGCTTACCAGCGTTATAAGTGCTGTTTTAAAAGTGAAAACATCATTATCTTGAGAGAATCTTTGATAGAGGTTCCCCCTCATTAATTCTCTTCTCATTCACCAGCCATGGTCCTTGCTTGATGTCTCTAATTCTATTTCTTTAGTCATTGAATATACTATGAATCGGGTTGGTGTGTTGGATAGGGATTTGGCTTGCCATCCCGAATGACCCAAGTTAAAATACCGGCTATGGTGAAGATTTTTCCGTGGTATCCCAAAAGTCACGTTCTTTTTCTTCGCTATGCTATTCTTCGAACATTGTTTCTGCCTTCATCTATGAGAAGTGATCATGAAAATCCTTTCGGATCAACTCACAAAATGCTAAGTAAATTGTTTTTCGAGAATCTGATGTAGATTTGTTGGACTCGGAACTTTATTATCCGATTCATCGTAACCCGGATTCCTAAATCTAGTAAAAATTCCATCAGGACCTAGCTCCAATCCCTTGTCAAGCAAGTAGTGAATTTTTATTAATGAATACCAACGAATGACTGCTTTTCGTGTGTATCCAGGACGATCCGGAAAATATTTTTCACTCAAAATATTCATCTCACTAAAGCAGGTACCTGGTATAACTTTATTTTAAATGTAGTCAGTATTGAAAATGACGCTAACAAAGGAATGTTTGCAGTTTCAATGTATATTAATTTCAATTTTCACCTTGAATTTCTTACTGAATTCCAGGACGTAATAATATTTGTAAAATCAAAATCGATGATCATCCATTCTAAAGCTCATTATTAATACATTTTTCCGGATGAAAAAAGATTCTTCGGATAATTCGTATTTATCTTACGCATATTGTCGTGGAATAGGCGTACTAAAATTTACATAACCGTATGAAACGTTGTAATCCAATGAGCGCTGGTTATGAAGAGAATTTATGTAATATCTTTGCAAAAGTTAGGTAGCCTAAATTCTGGAAAAGCTTTGTAGGTATCCTGAATCCTGTTGATTGTTTTTTTGGCTCCATAATTATTTTGTTTCTCTCCTGGAAGTGATAAATGAACTTTTCGCACATATTTTACGCACATACTTGCTACCTTAATGGAAGTTTAAGTGTTCTCTTGGTACCTCAAGGAGTATCTTAAGGGCTGTTGCGTTACCCAGTATCACCGTATGTTTTCAGGAAAATTTCGCTGGAGCCCAGCAAGAAGGGGATCGGTTTAGTGTGGTAGCTATAGTACTGGCTTCCTATTCCGAGGGGCCTGGCTCCAATCCCGGCGTCGCGTTGGTGGAAAATATTTTGTTGAATCCCAGACATTGCTTCGGTTTCATGTGGAGATCTCTTTAAGTTACAGTACTCCGTCCGTCGGATTGGACCTTAAACCGTGGTCCCCTTGCCACCTTTCGTGAAGAGCCGACTAATACCGGCCCCGGGTTTTATCTCCACCCTTCCTCCATTCCCCAACAATCCTTCCCAACCTACCTTCTTGTCTTTAAGGTAGTTTGTGCGAGGTGCCACTTCGCATAATATTCAATAAATTTGATCTCAATACAAAGAAAAAATATCTCATCATTCTAATGATACCGCACTGCTTTTAGAGATACTTGCCAAAAAAATAAAAGCAATTTCCATGAGATGCGATGCGGTTGTGCGCTGTATAGACACATTATGAAAAGAATAAGGACGCTCTGACTCACAGATCACGTCAAAAATATAACGGACAGTATTTTTTACGTTTCCTCAGCTCTTTTTAACAATAACTCTAATTAAAAAAGTCTAAATAAAATTTCATAAATAAAAAATTAGTAAATTATTGAGAAGTTCTGTCGTATGAAGTAATGCTTTTGCGCCATTCTAATTACTATATTTACTTCATGAATTTTAGAAATTCCTAAAGTTTTGAATAACATTCGAATATGGTCTTTATTACGACTAGGGAAATGGCCCACCTCAAACTACCTTAATGGTGCAAATGACCTCAGTTTTCGTTCGTCTCCTCGAATGACCAACCAACTAATCCAACAAGAAGGTGAGAGTTTCATTCGGAAGGTGGAGGAAGGAACCATTGGAAGTAAGACGCGTGGGATTAGGGGAGGAAAATTCAGCAGGATATTTCGAAGGGGGTTTGAAGGGGCCAATCTCGTGTTCTCCATTTCTATAATTCCCTGGGATCCAAAAGGAGGATGATAAGGGACAGGCTGAGAGAGGTGGGGAAGTGTTGGGGGATCATCCAGGAAATAGGGAGGCCTGCCGTTGAGTGAGGTGGAGGAGGATGGAAAGAAGGAAGAACCCATAAAAATAAAGCCGTACAAGCGAGGATTAGGCGCCGGAAAATATTTGAGCCGCATGGCCATTTCCTCCTCCCATAGGGCCAACAGGGAGGGTGGGGTCCCTCTGACTCCCTTAAGGGACGGAAAGAATTCCTCTCTCTCTCTCTCTCTCTATCACCCCTCTCCACTTCTATCCGCTTCCATATTTCATCGTGCAAAAACACGATAAAAATCGTCCCGGAAAATCCCGTTGCCTCGTGGCCTTGGTGGGGGGGAGGTGGAGTGAAAGATTCGCGGGCGACGGAACGGCATTGAAGGGGGGAGAGGACAAGGGGATGGCGGAGAAGAGGGTCTGTTGAAGTTTTAGGGGGAAGTCAGCCAGGAAAAATATTTTTTTCTTCAGAGATGGAAACGAGGGTAGATATGGGAGGCCGGCCCCTGTGCAATACGTTTTATTTATCGGGAGAGGGTAAAAATGAAGGACTATGACGAACGGAAAAAATATATGGCGATGTCCGCGAGGGAGCATTTTATTTTTGTAACGGCTTTCCCAGTTCGTGTGACACCCGCTTGGCGTCCCGACGTGCGGGCTACTCTGTTATTACGTATATATATATATATATATATATATATATATATATATATATATATATATATATATATATATATTGTCTGTGTATATCCATACCTATATATATTATTTTTTTCATTTTCCAGCTCGACTGGATTCCGGGTTATTATTTTATTCGTTTGGAACTCAAAATTCTTTCGGGAAAAAAAACTCGCCAGCGGATGCTTGGCAGTTAATATCTGCAGGCTGGAAACTCGTTGAAAAGAGTTGAGAGGTAATCCGCGTTCATGCGTTTTGTGGATCGCGACTATTTTTTTTCAAAGCCCAGGTGTGGGCGGGTATGAGATACATTGCATATCGGCCAATGGAGACTTTTTTGAGCGAGTTCCTTTCACACCGCGTTCATAGAGCTTGGCGAATTCCGTAGCTACCGCTCGGCACATGTAGGAAATAATTACTTTATCAAATTAGATAGCAATCCTCGATTCTTCGAATTTTTATTTCCGTGCAACAAACATCGTGTTTCATTGAAAAGAGTAATTCTCAGGGGGTTACGAGATGAATGCACTTTTTAACGGGCACAAAGTAGATACAAAAATGAAGAATTGTGTCTAAAATAATTCAGTTCGATCGAATGCATAAATTAATTGGCATTAGCAATGAATAAATTAATTTTAATAAGTATATCACATCAATTTTACACTTTATTTGGGTGGGCCCAAGGGAATTGGATTCAAGAATGGAATGGGAAAGAAACACGGCTCATCGTTCGATTCAGTTCTCAGTCGTTGCAAGAAGGTAAAGAGCGTTGAAAAACTGCTGATTTTCGCCGAAATTTTTCTTCCTACACCATTTTCGTGGATTATTAATTTATTTTTAATCATTGCTGTATCACAATCAATAAATTTGAACGAATTACTGAGTTAGACTTTTCATAGGTTTTGCTCCTCGTCGATGCAATATTTCAGGTTAGCGTGCTTTGATATCTAAGACCGCTCACTGTCTATGCATTGCAGACATGGGCAACAGCACGCGGGACGATCTGATCAAGGTAAAATCTCGCGTCGTTGTCGCTCTAAATCATCCGAGCAAACGGGTTGAGACCAACAGCACTCAACTTCATTTGTCTTGATGCACTGCTCCTACAAGGAAGACTGATAATTACGTTACATCCTGCATATTTCTATTGCTATGGCATTATTTTAAAATTAAAAAGTATATTTCATTCTTTTTTTCAAGTGGTTTGACCCCGCGGCCGGCACATATTTGCAAATTTTTCATCCTCCGTGAGAGCAGATCCAACTCTAGCTTTGTTCGTCGACGGAGGCCAAAAACAGTTGTTTTCCTCGAAGAAAAAGGTGGCGGGATGTGGTAGCCATTTATTCCAGGTGAGGAGAGCGATTTATCGGGGTAATTAAAGAGCAGGCTTCCCCTCCCTAAAGACAGAGACAGAAGGACTTCCACTTCCCCGAGTTGGCGGAGAGTTTACACGTCTCCCTTCGTCTCCTTCCTCGGCGTTAAAAGTTTTTGAGGGACCACTGACTCCCCTCCTTCACCACTCGCTCAGGGGTCTTCCCATGGGGCAGGAAAATTTTGGTCTCCCCCACTCTCCTACTTACCCCTTGTCACGAGAACGAGTTGAATCCGACAACGCCGACCTCAACCGCATTTTAGCCGTCCCCTCCCTCCCCCCAACCCCCTCCCATTAGCGCTGCCTCCGGCCAAAACTGTTGGCGCGCCTCTACATTATGTAATGCGATGGGGCAGGTAGGCGGTTGGATATTCCGCACTAAACCCGGGAAGGAATTTTGTGGAAGAGGTGATTGCATCTCGACTGTGCGTTGCGGGCGCTCGAATTAGGTAAGTCCAATAGTCGGATGCGTTCCTTAGCCGTAGAACTCTCGAACCAGTTATTGAGTACCTAATGAGGTTGTTCACCAATTATATTAATTTGCATATTATATTAAAGCATATTATATTTGCATTATATTAATAATGAAATTAAGACTGCAAATTCAACTAAGGTGCCTAACTAACTACTTATGCGCTCTTCAAATCCAGTTACACTTTTCGTACGCCAGAAAAAATGTATCACACTTTAAAAAATTTCACATCTTAAAAAAAAGGGGTTGCCCTGCTTTGTGACGTAACGAGGTAGTGCCGAATATATGTGTTTTTTTATTATATTAACGAAGGAGCTGCTAAGACTGCACCCACCCGCAATAGAAAACTAATTTACCAAGACTCTTACTAGTAGGTAATAGTGTGACCAGATAACTAATAGGTAATGAATATGGTTTGTGGTTGCGGAGAGATTAACTCTAATTCTTATCCAAAATTATGTGCATTGTAAGTGTAAAGTAAACATTCTTTACTTTATGATAGTTACGAATTGCTAAAAACAAGGCTAAGGATTGAACGTTGCCGAGATTAGAGGAACGAAGGCAAACTAGTTAGACATGAATAGTAACTATAGTCGATGAGCGTATATGATATGTAGATTGTAGATGTCTCTATAATATTTAGTTACGCGGTACGGTGTATACCGCCTAGTAACGTCAAAATCAAAGCCTAAAACGGTGACGTGTCTTTTTTTTTAGCTCAGTGTATATGTCTTCAAAAGCGTTCAATAGCTTCCTCATCTTTTAAAGTTTTACCTGTTATAACTGTTAGTATTTTTTCCGAAATGAAATTTAGAATACATTAGAATAAAACCCTATTTATTAAAACTGCTGTATAGCAATTACAAAAATTGGACTCATTATGGTACGTACCTAACGTCCTCCTGAACACACTTACGGAATAAAAATTGAAGTGGGGCATTTACTGAGGTAGAGCAAAAATTGAGTAGGTACATGATTTAAATTGAGAATTATTTAAAAATAATATTAAGTAAAAACACCCTTTTTTGGAAAAAGGTTTTGTTTAATAAAATGCACTTAAAAGTAAAAAAAAAAATGTTTTCAGCTACCAACCGGTTCTGCGTGAAACTAAAAATCAAAACAAATAGCGTAGCTAATTAATTAGTGTCAGCGTTAACTGATTATTGAATTGCCTCCAAAAATGCGTCTATGGACAAAATTTCATAGTTCTACTTTTACTAGAAGGAGACTACAAGATTTCACCCAGACAAGTAGGTGAAACTCAATAAAACCTTTTAATAAGCACTTTAAGGAAGTAAGCTGCAAGCTATAATAGGAACTGTAGAAAACATATCTTCGAATTGATGGCGTCTGCTGATGATGATTGGAACAAAATGTTTTTACTTAGAAATTCCCTTGCAACACACACATTCAAAAGACTATGCTCCGGCGATTATTTCATCTCCATGTAAACAAATCCATCTTAAATCATCGTTTTAATTTGGTAATGAGTCGAACAAAACTAGTATGCTATTTTGTTAAGCATTGGCGATGCTGACCCACAGCATTCGTTAGTGCTAAACAGGCGTAATTTATTTTAACGCCAAGTTAAATTACTCCGAGATTCACTATTATGGTCTAAACTCGACATTTTATTCCCGCAACCAGATGAAGGTAAATTTCCCTGACAATTGATGGATTATATTTGGTTGAAAAATGCTTCCTCTGGAGAGTGTTTCTGTTATGGCATGGAAACGTACAGATGACGCATGAAATATTATTTCAATGCTTGCAATTTCGACTTGAATGAGATTTTCTCGATTAATTGCTTCCCATTGATTTTCACTTAGTCATCATTTATTTCATGATTTTCCACGGCGTTCTGGGAAAATAAAGTCATTACTCATTAAAAATACGAAATCTGTAACGAAAAAACTGTGGAGAACTGTGGAGAAATAGTCGTGAGATTAGAATTTATTGTATTTCATTCGCCATTTTATTTGGTTCACAATGCAATTATATTCCTGGGTAATTTGTGAAGTATTGTCCTTCGAGCATCGAAGTCATTTTCTGCTGCGTCAGTTTACTCCCGTGCATTTTTTCGCGTTCAATTTTAGTCTTGTCCTGAGAAAATATGCATATATAACAAGCTTTTGCCCTAGAATTAAAGGATCCGTTTGATCTAAAACTTGTTTACTGATAAATGAAAATATGTTTTTCTTCTCTTAAAAAAATCTATCTACCTAAAATAAAATAAACAAATTTAGTCCCGTGTAGTGAGTTCTCTCAATGGAAGCCCTCATTTCGCTATGTAAACGCAAACTAATAGTTCGAAAAGCGTTTAATCGGATATTGGGTTATAATTCATATCAGTGGTTTCATTTCGTCTTTATCGAAAATTTAACGTTCTATTTAATATCGCCCGAGCCTCAGCTCCAATTCAAAGTATTACCAGACGGGGCAAAGGGATTGGGAATAAAAAACGGGAATCCATTTATGTGATAAAAAAAATAAGAATATTCTCGATGTCCACCCGCATATTTCATGGGATAAAACATTAAGCCAGTCTGCGTACTTGATTTATTCCTCGTCCTGGCTCGAGCGTTTCATAATTTTATTTTATTTTTAAAAATATTTTCATTCTCGATTGCTAGCATCCGCGCTTCCGGGTCCAGAATATCGAGCACCATTTAAAATGTCGCAGTTAAAATACGAATTGGAAACGGTAATATATCATTCACGTAATCAATCCTTCTGTCCGGGAGCACGGGAAGAGTCTCTCTCTCTCTCTCCCTTTCCATCTTTATCTCTCCCACTTCCATATTCAACCTGCCCACCCACCCGCGCTCCTATCGCCACCCCTTCCTCCTCGTTTTGCTCTTTTTGTAGAGCGTCCAGCGGGGTGGGACGAATGCGGTAATGATTGCGGGGACGCGCCGGACAAAAGTATCGTGGTCCACCTCCTCCAAACACATTCGCGCAACCGGATTTGGTCGACGGATAATTGGCAACGAACCCTGATCACATCCATCCGCTAAACTCCATTGATTTATTTTGGGTGATAAGTAGCAACACGAGACATTATCATCCCCTCCCCCCGATTCCAGCGTGGTCCACCCTCTCTGCGATACAGATAAATTCGTGAACTTGCTGTACCCGCTTCGAGAATATTCCTTTTTATGTGCCTCTTCTTTTCGAGGAGTATCATTTAATGCATTTGCCAAGATTTTGTTACAAATCTATTGTATCCGGCTTATTTTCGCCTAAAACAGCGTGCGATGGGTTGAAAAAAAGTTTTGATATGGACCCAGATGGAGACATACCAAGAAAATTAATTCCTGAAATGAGCAGGACCTAGAGATTAACTTAGCTTCAAACGTTAGAATCTACCATTTGGAAGGTGGTGGGTTAAAATCTCGTGCAGGATGTGTATTCTTAGTTTTGGTTTCAGACGGCCATTGCTGGTGGCTCCTTTCTGCCAAAATAAAATAAAAATACTATAATTATTTTTATGAAAACAGCGTACAATGGGTTAAATCAAAAGAGAAGACATGTACTCTAATGTAGACGGTGTAATTAATACCCGGAAAGTTCACGACGTAAGGATTAGCTGTGCGTAACACGTTAAACACTGTCGCTCCGATGAATGTGAGTGTAATTTCGCAGTGGGTTGTGGATTTTTTATGCTTACGCAATGGATTTTCATCCGCTGAGAGTATTTATGTTGCGCTATGAGTTATCTATTCGTAGATGCACCGGGAAAAACGACCAGTTGCTCCTATTGCCGAGCAAGCTCTGCCTTCGGCGCTTTATTATGGTTAGGTATGCAATCAAGTTTTAGGCACACTGCTGTGTGAAATGCAATTAAATCAGTGTGCACCGCTCGCACAACGCCATAAAAATTGTTTAAAAATCGATTCCCGAGCCTGAGTTCCTACCTGGAACCCCCCTATTGGTTGGGGGGGGGGGGGGGGCTCAGTGACTTGGTGAATTAACCAAACACCCTGTATCAGTGTTAATATAATTTATAATCAACCTCTGTGCCAAAGGTAGCATTGTACAGGATATTGCAGAATTGCGTGGTAATTACGGAGCCAGGCCGAGTTTACATGTTTGATAACGCGCCTGCAGACACAAAGGTTGTCGGCTTCGATGCGCGTCTCGGGTATTAGTGTTGTGCAAAAGAGAGTATATAGGGATCTTGCAGCAAGCTAAATGAGGCTTTATTGAAATTCCTACATACCCAGGCCTCCAGAACTGTTCGGAAACGAACATCAGCCTGTGAGAATAAATATGACGAAAACATATTGAGCAGTGGCAAATATCACGGGGATTCCTAATAAATAGGAGTTCTGGTAATAAATGATTTAACTTGAACTAAGAATTATGTTATGCGATTGTATAGTGTTGGATTCCAAATCCGAACTGCTTTCCTCGTTTACCTACTCCCTATTTAAGAAGAATAGGAATGTTTAGTCAGTTTAAATGAAATGTTGGGTAGCTACTTTTTTGGTGCTGATTAATTGACCAAAAAAAGCATTCATATAAAGGACGAATTTCAAAGAATCCGTCATATATTACGCATTTTGATTCTATGCTTGTTGTTTTTGATGAGACTAAATCTCATAGCCTAATACTCTAAGCGCCTAATAACTCGGAAGAAGAAATAAAATCTTCTGCATAATTGGAAATTCATTGGTGCAATTCTACACCATTTTCCCATGAAGATCCGCTCAATGAATTTTTATCATTAATTACCTCTTTTTTCATTTGACAACGATTATTTCAATTAGGAACTGTAAAGATTCGGAGAAATTATTCATGAAAATTCCATCTAACTCAAGAGTTGTGATCATTTCATCTGAAAATTCTTCGTCAAATTAGTCAACAAGCTTTCACTATAATAGACCTCAAAGAGGCGGACTAGAGTATAGATGTCTACATCAGTTTTACACCCTCCAGTATTACTCAAATATTAGCCCTTATTCTTTTAGAATATCATGATCTCTTAACATCGGAATCCCCAGCGTAGTCTACCCTCGAAAGGTGTTACACGAATTCCCCGAGCTATTGCGGCTCCCTATGGCAGAAAAGGGTGACATTTCACTCGTCAGTTCTCTTCCCTAGTCTCTGGTTGCATTGCTTTATTTCATTAAAATCTTCTTCTTTTCCCTGTCCAAGCCATAGAAATAAAATAGTGTTGAGGCTGGTATGGTGGAGCTGTTCATCAATCACGAAGAGAGAAATTGCAGTTTTCCACTTAAGTACTTAACTTCCTTTTAAGTGAAAACTGAATATTTCCCCTCATAACACAAACCGTCCTTTTTATTTCTAATTATTCTGATTATCTTATAGAGTTACCGCGATGCCCTAGTACGGTACTTAATGATTTCTAGACTGACGACTGGGGTACTTTTTCCCTATTGCTCTCTCTCTCTCATTTCAACGCTTTCCACCTGGTTTCACGCCCATTTCACTCTGTTCGATTCAGAAACGACGGCGACTTGCCTAACTTTTGCGATGATTCATGAAATATGGAGAATTAAATAACATAAATACGCCAATAGAAATGTAGACAAAATGAATCCATATATCCACTGTTAAATAAATGATGTTTCTTTTTATACTTTTATCCAAAGAGATGGAAGTACCTATTTATAAAATCGATTAGGTATTTTCAATGTATATTTCAAAAGCTAAATTGATGAAGGTTATTTCATTTTTTTATAATTTAAATTCTTGGAGATAAAAAAGATGCATAAGTTTTTAGGGACCGCGTGAAAGAAGTCATTTACAGTTCTTAATTGGAAATTTGGCCCATTCATAATGCCCGACGGTATTTCATTCTTTTGAATAGCGTTATTATTGCAACATATTTCATGTGACTCGACGAGGGGTGCGATGCCTTGTGGCGCATATTATCCGTTAAAAGTCTTTGAAATGTTGACCTCTCATGCTGTGTCGCGGCCAAATTAACTTTTCTATATTTTTGCGACAAGTCGTAAATATATTTTGAGTTTATTTTTCCTGGAGGTGAAGGCTACATAATAAATGACACTCCCGTAAAAGATATAAACTGTGAGTTGTGTCATTTTGAAATTATTTTAATTTAAATATTTACTCAAAGCCCAGTACCATCAGCCAGTACCATAAAAGCCTCTTTCAACGTAAGCAGTGAAAAATGTCATGCCCTTAAAAATGTTATGATCAATGCAGATACAAAGATGTACTTGATAATAATTAAGTGTATGACATGCTCCGAGGTAGTACTGGTGTGCTGAAGGTAATAATATTTCTCAGAGCAATAACTCAGTGCAGAGTACTAAGTGACGTTCAGCAGAGAAGAACGGTTTAGGGCAATGTTTTAAAAATGCCTTCACTACTTTTTGTGAACATTATTTGAATTATTCTCTTCATTAAGGTGGTTACCAATCCATAATGTTTTATTTTAAAACGTTGTATATTTTAAATTATTGCATATGTTATTTGGAAGCTATTGAAGTTTTAGTTTGGAGATTAGTTTTTGCATTGGATCTATAATTTTTCGCACAACATGTGTGTCACAAAAAAGTCAATGGTATAACATTTTGCCTATTTTGACATGCATCAAACCATTGAAAACGACTCTGGACTATGAAGTTTAATGACCAAAACTCTCTCCTTACAAGGAGTAAATAAATGGGGAGGAGAATAAATGCACATACCTCGTGCATTCCGCTTCAAAATATTTTAGAAGAGTAAATTTTAAAGTAAATCACTCAGAGCTACTAGTTTCGACCCCAGTTCCTGTATGGAGACATCCAACTTAGTTGATCTTGAATCATTCTTTGAACATGTGCGTGACATCTCTGAGATATTCGACTGACCATTCTCGGAGATGGAGTTACATCCAATAGAGGAAGATTTTCTTAATGTTTGTTAATTCGATTTTAAGTATTCGTTCGCTCCACTTCCCTACTCCACTCGGGGATGTGATCCTTATTACGCTTATTGATTGTTTTTATTTTTATGGGTACTCTTCTGATTCTTTGATCTCATGTGCTTTTCTCTCTCTCTCTTTTTCTCCCCATTGTATGTGTTCCCCCCTTCTCAACGTTCCGTGCACAGCATGAAGTGGGCGCTTTTGTTGCTCATCGCTTCGGCGGTGGTGGCGCTGTCCTACGCCGAGGGTGAGATCTGGGAGGAGGATGAGAGGGAGGTGCTAATCCGGAGTGAACGTGGAGCCGCCAAGAACAGGAACAACAAGACAAGTAGGTGGACGCAGACCAAGTCCCTCCCTTTCATACCCCTCCCTTATCCGCCTCCTTCTCATGCCCTGCGAGTGACCCCATACTCTGCTGTGGCAGCGTATATGTATCGATATGCTTCATATCGTTACTCCCGTCACCGAGGAATTATTTTCCGTAGTTTACACGGGAGGATTTTTAATCGACTGGAGAACTTTCCCTCGGGGAATTTAGGACCTTTAGGGGATAATTGAATCGAATATTCCGCAAAATGTGATGCTCTTTTGATGATGTAAAATCTGTAAAATTGTAGTTTGTTTTAATTTATTCTATTATAAAATATTAAAATAAATGTATATGAGCTAACATCAAAATGAATCGTTTGAGTTACACTATCATAGGAAGGGGGGTTTATATTCAAAATTATGGTGAAAAGGGGAAATTGAGCAAAAAAGTTTCAGAACCACTGATTTACGCCACCGGGCGTGACTTGGTGGAAGAAGACTATTTTTAAGTAAATAAATATCTAAGGGAGTTAAGTAAGCCGAGGGACGTGTTGACATAAAAGTAATTTTACAGTGGAAAGGTGCAATCATATGTTAAATCAATAGCTTCACCTTGTTACAATCGAAAAAATAAAACTTGTGCAATGTCCCATAGCTGCGAATATTTGTTGACGTGGTTTACCATCAGGTTTTTACTTGCCTATTTGGTTGAATACTGGGCCTAAGTTCCCCTCTAGTGGTAAATAATGAGCCAAGGTTCATAAGGAGGACAATATCCGACAGTGCATTTATTTGACTTTAGCCTTGAATAACATTAAGTACCTCCTATTTGTCTTGTCCTCTTGATTTTCATTTGCTCGTTATAAGTATCGTATAGGTTGCTTATTTTTCTCCTCTGATTGAAAATTTTAAAGTACCCCAAGGCAAGCGAGATACATTGTTAAGAGCATAACGAGGTAACGAGGCGATTATATTGAGAGTAATATAAAACGTTAAAATTCACTGTTGTGTGTTAAACGCATTTGGGATAGGAGTGGAGACAATGTAATATGCACCACTTTCCTAACGATGTGCTGATATCCAGCAAATTGCAGCGATGGTAGCTGGAGTTGCTCTAATGAAACATTAGCTGAAGTTGCTCTAAGCATTTACCGAGATATGAACTGGAAACCCTCCCATGCATAACCGAGAGCTCTAACTATAAGACTATTAAGCCAACGTTATGCCACGTGGAGAGGAATAGCGATTCACTTGATGGTTACCTTGTACATCTAATTAAATCACGCTATCTAACGCAAGTGATTGCGGCCAGGTAATACAGCATAATGCAATTAGCTCTACATAATACACCCTGATTAGGATTAAACGACGTGATAGCTCAGTGGTTAGAGCGCTGCATTTTCCACCGAAGGTCTCAGATTTGGACGCTAGTGGTCTCGGGCTCAAATTTAAGGGAGATCTCTCATCACACGACCAACTGAAACCAATACGTACTATTTTCTGAGTGCAAGAGTAGCCGGAAAGTCGGGAGCGATACGGAAAAGAGTTGGTGCTTTACGCTCATGCAAATTCCTCGTACTGATCTAGGTACTTAGTGAGCCCTTTCCATGACCTAAAAAAGTCTAATTACAAGAAAGTATGTTTTATAAAGTAGGTCAGCGGAGCCTTAACATCTAACACATCTAATGAGTGGCATCTCGTTGTTAATGTCTCCAACAAATCCTGAAAACAAAATATACACGTTAATGATATTTCCCCACTCTTAACTACTAACCGACCATGGTTTCAATAGATAGCAGTTATATTCTTTTTTTTTCTTAAAAATTACATTATTCGTTGACATTTTGACTGGTAAAAAATATTTTAGCGTGCATAAAATTAACATGTGTTTTTTTCTGTTTAGACGATGGAACAATTCCACAATGCTAAGTCTGTGAAGCTATTTGTATCATTCAGACAGTTAGAGAAGACAGTCGGTGCTATAACACAGCGGAATGCTTCATGTCAATAAATAGCGCATACGGGCATATTAAATGGATCAGGTGTGCAATTGGTACGCCGAAAATATAGGTATTAGTGGCGGAATAGTCGCGGTACTTATGCGATTTATATATAGCACTGAAAAATCAAAGAAACTCCATAAAACACCGCATAATCCATAATATTTATGGACGAATTGCGGGCGATAGCCATGATAGGAGGATCATTTTTCGCGAAACACCAAAGTTTTTCGTAAATTTCACTTTTGTGCGTCGATGCGCCACCTACTCTCTTCTCTAATCTGTGATATTATTCTGTCGCCAATGCTGATCGTGCCACCTACATCATATTTATCATCGTGGTGTGTGGTGACATGTCGTGATTTCCTTGATATTCACTCGCATCACGGGTTAATATTGGAAGTGGAATATTTCTCGGTCCTATGCACTCATGGTGAGCAGGAAGTTCCTCATAGAGAAAAAACCAGGGGGAAAATTTTATTTTTTCGGGGGGCCCATCGAAAGCGGGTCGGAGACAAGAGAGGATCGGCAATGAGGTCAAGTCTCTCTCTTCCCCATTCAGACCCCCCTCCCACTTTATCACCCCTCCCCCCTCGTCTCTCAGTCCCGACGACCCATTTTGGAGGTAGGAGGTGGCCGGGGAGGATGGGATTTGGGGAAGGGGTCCGGGCCAATGCTCTTGGCGAATGAGCAGATGAGATTTTCTCTTTATTTATGCGACGCCACGGGAAACTCCGGATGTGAATTGTGAATCCAGCGATATTTCACGCCCTTGAATCTCGCGATATTGCTATTCTGCGAGACACTTATGAATGGTAATGTCATCCAAACTTCAACTCTACCTCACTGGCAAGCAATGAACGTCAAAACATTCCGTAATGCCAGCCACTATGCGGTGATATTCGGGAATTAAGGTCAAACTCAGATGCCTATCTAAACAAACAATTATTGAAGCAGTAGGTACAACATGGACCTAATGCCCATGCACTTAGTACTTGGCACATCTGGAGATTTTTGTAAAGTTTCTTATGGATCCTTTCAGCTGATTAAAAGTTGTGGATATATCTATCTGAGCCACGCATACTCATTTCTGGAAAATCTGCGGGAGTAGTGAATGCTCTTGAGTTATTATCAAACTCCCTAATCTCAAAATGAAAGCATTACAAAACAGTAAGGCTGATTTTTTTCTCCGCTCCTCTTGGTGTCTCAAACGGATTTAAAAAAATTACCAGATCATTTTGAATTGAGCTGCATTCTTTTTTACCAGGTTTTTTCTCTTGCATAGTCATTATCGCATTTTTAATCCTAAAATTGTTCCACTATATAAGCCATTAGCGAGCATTTACCCGCCATACGCGTCACTTAAGGTGATACGAGCGCAATTTCCTTGTTTTAATGAATAGTTTGCGATTGGATTTATGCATAAAAGGGAATGTATAATTAGCGAAAATTATTCAGGGCGAGAACGTACTTTAATATCCCGATGGTGTAATGCTGGAAAGTACGAAGCAATATTTGCAGCGTAAATACGGCTACTGAAATCAAAACCGAAGCAAATTACTGCTGAACTCGTTCAACTAATTTAGTAGCCGAGATTTGCAAGTGATAATAGCAATTACGACAATATTTCAAATAATTAGGGTTAATATTGACTTATGCTAGTCACATAAAAGTTTTGTGAGCCTCTTGGAGGATGCTTCTTTAGTCAATTATTCAGAAAGCTCATTGTCAGTCCACGAGAACAAAACGTTTTTCCTAGTGCTGATTGGAGGTTTAGTGTTATCTCATTAAATTACTTTGTTAAACTATGAAGCATAAAATGTATGAATGAGGACAGCCCATTTCATAATCGTAACTGAGGAAAGAAAAGGGAGAAAGGAAATTTGCTTTAATTTTCATATTACACGGTTTACAGTTCACAGCAGAAATTTACATCCTAGGAGGTGAATTGCTAAAGCAAAATTGTTTTGCTCGATTTATGAAAATGTTTGCATGATGGTCTTACCTCGTCAAGTTCCGATGAATATTGTAAAAAAATAAACAGATTTTTTGTCATGGAAAACGGTTCCATCTATTTTATACATTCTATTTCGCATTTCTTGAGCTGTGTCAGTCAATTTATTTTTTTCTTTATGATGAGAAATGGCTTAATATTTAGCTTTCTCTCATTTGCCTTTAAATGCAATGGTGAATCTCATTTTTGCATTGCGCCTCCCTATTGATAAAAGGCTTCAATAAGTATGGAGATATACTTGACTGCCACAAATACGGCGATGATATACGTAGAAATAGCCGCGAGAAAAAATTGGTCTAGACCGGGAATCGAACCACGGATCTTTGGCCTTTAAATTTAAACCTTTAAAACGCCACAAAATTTAGAAGCCTGTATAGCGTAGAGGTCTGCACATTGTCCCGGCTACTCAATGTTCGTGGTTCCATTCCCGGTCCAGGTCGATTTTTCCTCGTGGTGATTTCCTACGCATTTCAGCTGAGTATTTCTATTGACATGTCCCCTATCATACATTGTGATTCCATGATATTGTATTTAAGGTATCAGCATATTATGATTTTTCATCCATTTTTATTCAAAACGTAGGGAAAGTATGTATAGCTACAAAGTGTTTGATATAGGGTTTTTAAATACCTTAGTTATATTTTCCGTTGTTTCCAATGTTTGTGCAAATACAAAATATTGGTATCCGTTTGAAGAATATATCGAGCTCTAACCGCGGATTTTTCGTAATTATACCGAAGCAAGCACTCAATCACTTGGTGGGCCTAGGTTCGAATCCCTCCCACTCCCGCGCGCAGGCCCTTATGATTGTAATGTGCGGAGTCGGAGAGCGAGGCAGTTTAAATGACGACTCACCTCGCCTCATCACGCAAGCACGACGCGACGGAAACACCGCTCGTTCTAGTATGTAGTCAATACCGCGGCGACTTCGCGTGATAAATCCCACTGTGAGCCCATCGGGTGGCAACCTGGATACCCAGCACTGCCTTTGCCGGACACCGCACGATTTTGGAACTCGGATAGCGCACTATATACCGCATAAATCCTGTTGCACTGGTGTTGCAAGTAAATGGACCGAAACATACCTATTCTATGCCGCTACATCGCACAGGACATTTATGTTTCGCATTGCATGATATCACACTCATACTGCAAGATGCAGTATTGCGCATGATTTTGCAAACCGATTTTTTTCGCAGTTACTTCAGGCTAGCCATCTCATTGCGATGCCATTTAGTATCACAATGCGAAACATAGCACTCTTCCAGCTGCCCTAAATGCAACAGTGGATAACATTTCAATTAGATTATGCGAATAATTATATTTAACAGAGGGTGGGGAAAGATAAGTGAAAAGAAAAGACTTGCAAGAAAGTCTCGAAGAAGCGAATACAAGCCAGAAACCTTCTTGTAAGAATTTTCTTTTCACTTTACTTTCCCCACCCTCTGTTAAGCATATTTTTCATTTTTTTGTCCTATTGGCGAACCTTTCATAACCGTAACATCTTAGAACTCCATCTAGTTAACGCATAGTAGTCTATGCGTTAACTAGATGGTCTCCGAGATTTTGTATATTACATCAGACTCTGAGTCAGTTTACTTATGCGTTATTGGATTGGAGGAGGTAATAGCATTGGCTTTCATTCCGAGTTAGTAAATTTTTAATTACGAGATTATAAAAACGAGCTTTATAGTAGGAATGAAACGGTAAGCTGAGAGGAGAGGAGAGCTGTTGCAAACCAATCTGACTGTTGACTGCTTTCGATGATTTCTGGTTTGACAGAATAGCGCATCTCGGGAGGAAGAAAAAATTCTTCTACCCCACCCATCAGTTCGAGTGCTCAGCTATGCAACCGCGTCCTCTCGTCGACGGCGACTGATCTGGAGGGGAAATTCCACACCTCATCCCCGCAGGAGTACCAATTAAAGCCGCCGCATCCAAATGATGCTGCCGCCGTACCAAACAAACGGCAATGGACGTGTGCTGGTGCCGTCCGGGGGGTTTCATTATTGCACGCGTCTGAATCCATCCCTACTCTCTCCCGTGCACATAAAGTTTTCAATCGCAGAGGTCGACATAGGGGTTGTGTCCCGGCGGGGAGTTAAAGCTACCGCCTCGGTAGCTTTGGGATGCCATCCCCAAGGGGTTCATGACATCACGATATATCGAAAGCGATATGCAATATTTGTTGGATATCGCATCGTGATCTCTATCCGCTGCACAATTCGATACATATATCTCCTTGCGATGTCATGTGCTATGTGTTGCGATTCAATTGTGGAAATGATTCGATTGCAAAATTTATAATGCTTCAGTTCGTAATTTGTGGAGGCGACCGACAACTGAGGTCATTTACTCGGAGTCGGAGTTAGCCTATTGTTATCGAAAGACCCCAAGGGGACCACTGCTTACTGTCCGGATTACTGCACTTGAAGTGCACTCCACTTTGCAATCAAGTAGGGATCAGGATTCTACAGAAAAACTTAATCTCTTCCGGGATTCATACCTGGACTCTTGGAATGGGATGCCAGTGCTCAAGCCAACACACCAATCTGATACCTATCATGATTTGATGTGACAATTTATGTGATAGGAAAATAACTTAATGAACGACGTGAACTCATTTGCAGAAAATGGTTAATATGTATGCGATATATAGAATAACGCTAATTTCAATACGACGTTTTTGCGTTTACACTGGGAATGTAATGCTGTATGCCAAGCTTGCTCGATTTGTGTATTATTTGTACGTACCTTGAATTTCAGGCTTTTCCAGATGAAAGTTGCACATTGGTTATGAGTACCTTAAGGAAATAGTTTTATATTGGCTTGCAATGCAGGAAACATTTATTGTACCCCTTTCCTTAACAATACTGAAAAGGTATAGTTATGAAAATTGAATTCATATATTGTTCTCGATAAGCTCAGTAGAAAACTCACTAAAATGCATGTAATATTTTAATTATTCCATTGGTTTATTTATGCCATTCCCGTGATGCGCTGTATCAAGCGAATAGAAATATTATAAAAGATGCGGTATGTAATTAATTTATTTAAAGCTATATCGTAACTAGTAGGAAAAGGTGATAGCAGAAAAAAAATGGGAATTGATATATTTTTCTCAGCAAACATCTCTTGAAAGGAGGTAATGCTGCAAATTAATTAACATGGTGACCATGATGTTTCAAATCATGCCAAACACGGTATCACAATAATTTCATTGTCATGTTATCTGATGCGATATCATACGGTGCGTCACATGTATCTCGTCCTTGTCGATGTAGAATATATATCGTGATACGACGCTGTAGTGCGTATATCGCGCAGCCATAGTTCCGCCGCTCGCTCCGTCCAGGGATTCTAACTACAATGCCCCATTATCCAGCCCCGCCCCTTCCGGCGGTGATCGGCGCTTTCCCTGCAGCCAGCACAAACCCTTTTGACCACTCCCTTTATCCCTTTACCCTGTCCGGCTGATCCCTTGGACTCGCCGGCAGGCGGGACCCCGATGGCCGCCGCCGGTGAATTACGGCGTCATCCCTCGCCGGTTTTTGGCCGGACCGGAGGCGACAGAAGGATAAAGACAATTGGCGAATGGATTTCTCCCAAAAATATTTCCTCGCCCCCTCTCCCCTCCGGATAAAGGTCGTCCGGTCTTCCCCACACGGTAAACGCTCCTAATTCTGCGAGGATAAAACTTTTTTTTAACGAAAACACTGCCCGCTCTTAAATCATATCCTCCGTCCGAGTCATTCTTTTCTTTTTGTGAGCCAAAAAGCCGTTGAATTATTTCCTGTGCGCAGTTCCGGCTGTGAACGCATAGATGGCGTTTAATTTGCTGCCTCGCTTACTAATCCGAATCGATCAATTCCAATAATCGGTGAAGTTCTAGCATACAGCGGCTATAGCAGATTTGAATATAATTGTTGTATGTCGATTTTGAGCGGTAAATGTTCTGATGGAAAGAGTGAACTGAGTGAAGAGGAAAAGAAACGTAGAAGTGAATGATATGGTAGGAGAGGAAAGGAATCATATGGAGGATATAGAGTGAGGCATCAAAATTCACTGAACGACGCATTAAGGGGTAACAACATGCTGAGGAGAGTAATAGTAGGAAGAATAGAGTTGTAAAATTGGAAGAAGTAAGAGAAGGATAGAAATATTGGGCGACATAAAAGGAGACTTAGGATACGAAGAGTGTAAAAGGGGTCAATGTTGGTAAATAGATAGTTTAATGAGGGAAACGTCTGAGAAACTCCCCTCGCCCGGGTCTCTCACATTGACAAAACTGTCGGGTCCATAGACCTTCCATTTACTTGGGTGAATACCTAAAATGATGGCGATTTCTGAAATTGAGATTAGTGTAAGGTCGAGCCTTGACGCTGCTGTTGGATGAGCTTAAAAATGGCGCTGGTTAGAAATGTGGCTCATGCTTGATAATCAATTCGATCAAAACCTGTTGACATCATTCTGCGCTTTAACTACTAACCGACCGAATGTGGACGATGCCCTCGTTCAGCATGGAAACACAGAAACTTATCGCAGTGTTTGTAAAAATAATTCCGTCGGTGTTTATCTGGAGAAATAAGCAAACACCCTAAAATAGTAGCTTGTATGATTGACGACGAAGCATTAAGTATCAATTTTCTCCCTTATTTTGTGTTATTTCAAACCCTCTTAGCACTAATAGGCTCCTCAGACCGGGAAGAAAGATATTTGAGGATGATAACAGATGACTGGTGCAGGTTTGAACGCTGGATCACTGAAGGTTACCGAGGGTTATACCGGGGCTCTACCCATCATATTCGAATTGTCTACAATATCCCTGAGCCTTATTTAAAATCACCATTTCAAATGTTTCGAGGATTTTAATATTATACCCGTTAGTGAATTCGGTTTCTACGAAATGAACCTAATGATGGTACGGTTTATTCTAACATTTTTGCATGCCCTGTTCATTTGAGGAATATACCTACCCACGGTTTCGTGATGCTGTTTGACAGGCTCTAAATGGAGTTTCTAGCCATCTCAGTCCACATCCACCGAAGGGCCGTTGGCATCAGAAGCTATTCATTATATTTGTCACATTCACCAGAAATGACACCTTATCACTGCCTCTATCGACACGGCTGGAAAATAAATAAGGGGGTCCCAATAATTTGTCGCCATGGATGCAGCTGTGAATAATGATACATGACGTTACAAAGATATGCCCTAAAGTGTTTATTTAACTGGCTTAAAACACATGCCATACTAATGAGTTAGATATATGGGAAATAAGGTAATTCAACGTTACATTGAATTACTATGTTCATAAAACCATACTTTCTGCAATAGTTTTAATGAATGGTGAAAGTTGGTTGCTATCGTCAACTATAAGATAATTCATATCTCTCTATATTATCTACAAGATAATTCATATCTATCTATATTATCTATAAGATAATTCAACGCTGCATTGAAATGATATGTTCGTAAAACCATGCCTTCTGCATTCGTTTAAATTAATGGTGAAAGCTGGTTGCTATCGTTAAGTTTAATGATTCTCCTTATACCTCTTTTTATACACTAAAATATATTCTTGTCCCTCTGTCATCCTTTTTTTTACGTACTTTGAATCAGAAGATTCTTTAACAGCGCAGCACAGTTTTCAAATTAAAGTTGAAAAATTTTAACTCCCGTAAAAGATTTTCCTGATATTTTCTCAGGCTTGAACCCCTGCAGTGAGCACATTTTTTGTGAACAGCATGCCTAAGCAGCAAAACCAAATTATCTTGCTCTTATCCTGATACCACATTGCCATATTTGGACTAGGGTTCATTTGCTTATGCACGCTAATTTCAGAAACAGCAAGGGAGATTATTGAACCACGGAAGGACAAAGATGCATTAACAAAGATACAACCTAAGGCTTTCAGGCATTATCATTGATAGGACACAAAGCTGACTAATTTTCCGTAAGCATTGTGACGAGGGATGACTCTAATTAGTAAGCTCAGCGGAAAACCCTGCGTTGCTATTACGCTCCGTATTTGTGTGGCCGAAAGAGGAAACTTCCCCCTTATGCTGGCTGATGTGTACTCAAACATTAAGGTCACTCTCACGTGAGTTCGTCAGCAAGCAAAGATATCCTCGCGTTATTTGGACAACTTAAACGTACGTATCCCCTTTCTTTTGAGAAAATCTATCGCAAAGGTCAGCTTGTGGTTAGTGCAAAGTGCGAGATCAAAAAATGATTGCCTTGCTAACCGTGAAGGCCATATTTTATGGAGATTAGAGGTACTTTTACTTTATTATAAGATTACAGGTCATGGTGATCGCCTCCATGTTTCCTATAAAGAATGAATAAAATCCACTTCAAATTACATTGAGCCTGTAATATCCAAAAGTAGTGTTCTTTTTAACTGCTCAGAAGTTTCCATGTCCGTTAAAATCATTTTATTATTTGCAAGGATATACATATGTATTGGGTAACAGTAAATGCATGTGTCAAATCCTTGTCGTTGTCCTATTAATTCGTCATGGAATGCTCTAATCCGATTTATTTGAAGCTCCACACAAAAAAATATTTGTATTCTTTCTTAGAAAGAGCCTCAACGACTAAATGATGTGGACTCACAACACGAGTATGCAGTGTGCTCGTATGGTCATTGGTCATTCCTTCTCATTCAACCAGAAAATCGGTTAGCGTAGAAATGACGACGTTAAAAATGTTTTCTAATAAGTGTCAAAATATGTCTTCTACTATATCTATAAATGTCATTAGAAATCATATTGTCCTTCAATATTTAACTGTAAATTAATTCATATTCCTGTGAAGCTGATTGGGAATTATTCCTAGATGTAGGCTTTAAGGAAAACACCAAACGCAACCGTGAAGCTTTATACCATTTCCAATTGTTTCATCGTGATACTTTCGTAAAAAAAAGAAATAGGAGTGGTGAATATTTTGCAGTATCGCAGTCATTACCAAGGAAACATTACCACAGTCTACGTCAATTACTGTCCATTTATTGGCCAATTTTTCAGTTCAGTCATTTTGTTTACTTACGCATCAAAGACCAGGGGAACGCCGAAATGCGAAAGCCAGTTCCCTTTAATTGCTGTGAATTGATAATTAATTATATCAAGATAACCACATTATTTTCAATTTTGCTAAAAATCTTATTTCGCAAATATAATATAATTAGCTAATTACCATGGCATCACATAATATGACAGTACATCAAAGGTCTTTGACCATGTAAAATTTTGAATTAATTAGTAAAAATAGTAGTTCTCGCGGAATCTTTGCTTTTTATGTACAGAGAGGACTCACATAAAGACTTAAACTGATTTTCTCATAAGTACCTTAAAAGTTTGTTAGGCCTTTGTGGGTATTGCAAGGAAATGCATCACTGCGCGAAATCTCCCTGCATTCGCTATTTTCACCCATTCTAGCCATTATAACATGGGTTTTCTGCGGAAAGGCGTAATTACCATGCGAGTCCGAGGTGATTCTATGCCATGGGCAATTTATGGTTACGTCAGTAGCACTTAGAGTGTCAAATGTCAATTGAACGAATATTTCTGCTGTAAAATGCGGTAGGAGCATTTGGCCGAGGTTGGAGTCATCGAAGTCACGGAGAAATTGGGTCATTTATATGGGTTGGTAAGAGCATAAGCGTGGGAACTGTGGAGGTAGAACCCTTTTCTACCAGCTTAATCATGTAAAGAAATTTTGGAATGGCCTTGATATTATACTCCTCGTCTTTTGCACGTTGTGCAGTCTTCGATGTGCACTCCAAAAGGTGCTGAAGCTCGGACCGGAACTACTAGTAGACTCTCAACCCGCCTTCGAACATGTTCAGATTTTGATCATTGACTTGGGGATCAGATAGTATGTACATTGGATTTGAGCAAAAAAATGAAAGAAAGGAGGCTGAGTCGAGAGAAAGGCAAGTGGAGTTATGTCAGAAATGGTAAGGGAGGAACTGAAGTTTGCAGTAAAGATTCCTAGGGGACATAAAAATGATATCAGCATAATCATTTTATACGAAATAATATAGAAGAAACTTATATATTGGCTATCCATCGTGTAAGGTAGGCTTGGATGAGCTAAAAATAAGCTATTAATAAATGGTGACTAAAAGCAACAGTAATGTAATGGCTTATAAATATTTGTATATGAAATAAATATTTAAAAATTTCCTCATGTTGGGTGAATAATAAGGTTGGCGTCTGCAATTAGATGGACGCGAGTCAAATGTGGATAATGGATGGATGTTGGGGGGGCAGGTGAAGTAAAGAGCTAATGATGGAAATTTGTTGGAAATGAGAAGGGTACCGTGAAAGGAAGTTCTACGGTTTTACCCCCAGCGGATTTGAATATTTTTTTCGGGAAAGCTCATCCATAAACCTACCTGTATCGAGGGAACACTATTGATGATGGCATTCGTATTTTTATCTCCCAAAAGGTTTTCATCCATTATTGTTTCGAGGCATTAACTTTTTATCCACTTCGATCGATATCTGCGGATGCGAGATCTCCCATGGGTGCGCGGAGTGGGTTATTTTGTTCTCTTCCGACCGATTTTACACAAACGCAGGCATCTTTCGTGGCTCAACCATTTTCAACTCTCGTGATATTTGGCACAAAGAAAGATTATGCGACAAATATACTTTTTGTTAATTATTAGCTCTTATGGAACTTCGAATATCTGAAGTTAGTACATGGGGACTAGGTTCTTACTGTGATTCCAATAACTATCGATCCAATGATCGGAATGATATATTTGTGATCAATAGACTAAATACAGTATTAAACCTTTAAATATCAATTAACCTATTTTTGTATACTTCTTGATGGAGATTGTGATAAAAAATTGTTTCGGACAAATGCATAAGAAATCAAAAATAACCTGGGTGGCAGTGCATGGGCTTCATATTCAGATACAAATACTTACTTATGTATTGAAGTTTATTATATACTAATGTCTTGAAACCTGAATCTTGCTTATTTTCTCATAGTTGTTTCATTTAAAGTTGAAGATTGCGTAATAAATTGTTCGATGTGGAACAATATGGATTAAAGGTGGAGAGAGTTCCATTTAAGCCTAAACATATCTTCATAGAAATAATCATGTATTGAATGAAATGACACATCAATATCGGAAAGTCACATAACTTTTATTCATTCCCCTTGATTGCTTCAGGCTGACTTAAAGTAAGGATATATTCGTGGATATTTTACGAAAGTACTGGAGTTTTATTACGCAGCTCCGACGCGACGTCTCAGCCTGCTCTTAAACTCTGATAGAGCCCCGCGACTCTTCAGCTCCAGCATTTTTAGTACTATCATAAAATCACGCGGCAATGTATTGCCGATTTCGTGCAAGTGAATTTAGAAAAACAAGGTTAAACTCTTTGCTGTTACAGTTCTTCACTTGGAGTTGACATTCATTTCCGAAACCCACCCTTTTGGTAAAACATTTGAGTGGAGCTTACCAAAATTAATTAATTTTTTGTGTTTTTTCTTTCTCGTGGAGAAGTTCCATTGAGAGTTTGATACTGGGAAGCTTATTAATTACATTTCCTGAAGATAAAACTTCGAGATGGAACCATTCCATTCTGGAGGCTCCGTGTTATATTTCGCAAGTTTTAATTATCCTCATGAATAAAGTTTTCATGATTTGAAGATATGAAGTGATACATAATGCATGGTCATTTGATATTTGGCATGTGAAATCCTACAGTCGAACCTGAGATGAAAATTTGGCAGGGATAGTCGAAAAACCTACCGATCGATTTAAAGGTTACCTGGTAGTAACGATGGTTTTGAATTATTTTTACACTTCTTAATACCATGCGGCACAAACGGGAGCATTTAGTGCTATGTAATTACCTGAGTAGCATCCTAAAAGGATATGGGCAGGGGTATAAGGAGAACTGCCTTAGGGAAAGATTATTTACTAAAAGGAGGGAACTGAGGACAGGGACCCTGTAAGGATGTTAAAAAAATGATGGTAAATAGTTTAACATGGAATATAGCGCTTAATTGAGCAGGAACCTTGACGCTGCAGGAGGATGAGAGTAAATCGATGCTATTTTCGATGTGGGTGAGAGAGAGAAAGGAGATGTTGTGACGGATGGAAAGGACAACAAGCGCTTAAGTGCTTGGTTTGTTAAGTATGTAAGTACTGATTTTTCTTGTAGGTGCCAGCAGTCTTTAAGAATATTAAAAATAATGAAATACATAATACACAATTGTAAATTACAAAGGCAAAATAATGATATAATTAAATGCAAAATTGCAACATTACAAATACAAACTTTCCAAAAAATATATTTAAAAACTGAAAAGCCATAAAATCCAGGTCAAATGCGAAACGTAATAAACAAGTAAATAAATAAAAAAACAATAATAATAAAGAGGAAGAGAGGGCATATCCGGGGACATAATTCGAGAAGTAAATTTAATGACGAGATAGATGAAGAAACTCAACGGAATACATATATATTTCATAAAGGACGTGGATAAAAAATGCATTATCCTGTGCCATTTAATACAAATAGAAAGTTATGAGAAAACGTTTCCGGCGTAACTCTGTGGAAATATTTAATGTGCATATTGAAAAATCACTTGGTTAAATTCCACACTTTACTTATGAAAAAAACGACCCAGGCTTCGGCTACTCAGTGCCATTTTCAAGTTGCAAATAGAAAGTTAATAAAGTTTAATTGACAGAGTTTACTATTGCACAGTGCACAACATTTCAAGTTCTAGAGATCTGGGCACCGTACCTTACCATCAAAAACAGCAGTGAATAGAGCCGATTCAAATATTTTCAACGATGATGATAATTTAAGTTGTGATGGGAGGGAATTCCAAAAGCGGGTTGATGTGACAAGAAATGATATGTTGTAGGCGGTGTTGAGGGGAGTCTGAAGATCAAGGAGAAGGAATCGAGTTGTTCGGGAATGTATACCGGATTTGAGACGATATTGTTTGTAAAGATATTGCGGACATCGTGAATAGTTTGTTGGTTGAAGAGAGAAGGCTACTGAAGGAAAATAGGAGGCAGATTTATTTGCTGAAGTCGATGATGAGGGGTGAAGGAATGCTTACGGCCGTGATAAAAGGGGAAGGTTGCTGGGCAATTGGGGAGGGAGACGAAAGTTTGTCTTTATGGATGGACGTATACCGGGTTGAAAAATTAATCATGTATGGAGCTAGAATCCTCTAGATATTGAACAAATTTTAGAGGTAATATTAACATCGTCTTATACTATGTTAAACTCTTGAGTGTAATACTAGTAATATATGGAAAAGATAAGCATTAATTTCGACTAAATTCAGGTGGAACGGTATACCTGAGAAGTATTCTCGGCAAGAGTAGGAGGGTTAGGGTTAGTAATGAGTGGGTCTTGAAAGAATTTGGATTGGATGCTCTAATGATGGGTATATATGAAAAAGACATGTATGTATGGTTTAACCATGTTAATAGAATGAATATGAGACGAATAAAAAAACAGATTCACGATAGAAGAATGATTGTTGCGACAGGAAGAGGTAGACCGAGATAGTCATTGGTAAATGTGGTGGAATAGACTCTGAAGGGGATGAATATTAGAAGTATAAAGTATAGGAGAACGTAAGCAAGCAAGCGTAAGTAAGCAAGCCATGAATATAATAGAAGCAAAAGAGGTGTGTAAGGATAGGGCATTATTAATTATTAAAAGAGAGGCAGTTTCCGAAGCCTAAAAGTGATAAGGAAGCTCTTTGACCGCGCCTTCCCCGAAAGAGAATGTGTGATGGATTGTTATGAATATGTTTAATAGTAGTAATTTCATAGAACCGATGCTGTGAAAACGAGACTTAGGCGTCGGGGCAGAAGAGTCGATCGGATTGAATCGACAGCGAACCGGTCTTCCACGCTCTCGTCTCACAAGCGTCCGCACGAACGACTACATAACTCTCAACCCCTCCCAACAAACATCTCGAACCACACAATCTCTCTCCCTCCCTGTCTCTCCCCGCGAAACCCCACGCGCCGTTCTTCTTTCCTCCCTCGCGTGGGAATCGACCGGCTCACAGAGCGAGTGAGTGAGTGGATGATGCTCTTTTTCTCCCCTCCCTTAGTCGGTTGTGTTCCTCTAGAGCTCGCTAATTAGCGGAAACCGGCTCGTTGAGAGGGGAGGCTCTCTCCCTCTCCAACCGCTTCGTGTTCGGGAGCGGGTGTGGGAATTAAGGATTGGAGGGGAGCTGGAAGAAGCAGGGAAGGAATAACACATACGCCCCCAAGCGGATGGGGAGAGGTGGAGAGGGACCGGAGAGGTTTGTGAAGAGCTTGACTCCGCCACCGCCGCCGCGCGATCGGGAGGAAGTGGGGATCGCTTTGAGGCGACTCTGCGGAGACGTCTCTTTCTCTCGAAGGCCTCTTTCACCACGCCCGCTATCACGTTATCTTCTTATTTTCTCCTCCTGCAGTGCTCTCGCCAGAGATTAGTGTGGGATCCAAGCGCTTACTTCCTCACGGCCCGGATGGCTCGACCTCTTAGTCTATTCCGGCGTGGGCTTAGATTGCGACAATTTGCAGTACTCACCTCTATTGGCACGAGGAAATATGTAATTATTTTTAGGCATAGACAGCTGATTGAAGTAGGTTTTGATTGATGCATATGTACTGTCATCTGCTAAGTAAGACAACTACGATAGAGTCTCAACAAAACGACTCCCAATTAACCGAAGTTCCGTATTATCCGCGGTGCAAATATTTATGATATGGATGTACCAAGCCAGTTTAGCTCATGCAAACTAACAGAATATCAGAATACGGAAATCAGTTTGGTATCCAATTAAAAAGCGATTTTATCCCAATAATATAAAAAATAAGGTATGGCAAAGCATCTGGAAATGGAAATATCTCATTTTTGTCGCAATACATTCTCGCACATAAGCCTTCCGTATTATCCGAGGTGGCCTCAGTTAACAGTACCTCGGATAATCTAGACTTCACCGCACTACTTTACCTATAGTATCTGTTTCTTCTCCTCGGTAGGTTTGCTTCTTGATACCCTTCATCTCATCCAGAAAGCTTATTATTATTTTCCCCAATTCCCAATTATCCAACATCTCGGTATTCAGAATTTTATCGCTCCCGATCACCTATTCCATCATTTTTACTCTCCTCCTAATTTACCTCTACAACTTCCTCTTCTCATCCACCATGCCAAGCTCTTCTTCATTCATTCTACTCTCCATCCACCGCTCTTTATCCATCCTCCTAGAAATCCACATCTCGATTTCCTCTTGCCTAATCTTCAATTTTTCCTCAGATATTCCGTAAATCTGCCGAATAATGATAATTCAAGTAATATTTTACGTAAATTTTCGGGAATAACAACCATCCAGTCCAAAACTTCAGAATCATTATGTATAGGTGAATTTATCTGCATGTTATCCTCTAATTAGCGGAAAATATCGCTCTGATTATGGTGATTTGGTGATATGGTGATATACTTAATAGCTGATAGGTCATACAAGGCATGGGTTCATCATGTTTTAATGTTAATTTTTTGAGTCAATTGCCTCTCATTAGTTTCACCACTCAGCTAAAATTAGATGAAATCATCGCAGTGGCAATTATTTGTTCTTTAAGTCGAGAACTTTAATTTTTTTCTCGTGGTTACATTTCTGATAGTTCATGGGTAATATAACTATTTGTTTTATTTATTTATTTATCTTGACTTCTTGTAGTCAATATTACATTTTGGACACGATCTCCGAGAAAATAAATTGTGTTCCGCGGGTACGATATTCGAAAATTTGAGTCCATAAATTTGGAAGGTGTTTGCTGATCACGCATCGAATACGTAATCAGATTAAAGGAGAATCCCCTTAGGGTCTTACCCTTTTTTTATTTTGCCTTTTTTTGTCGGATGCTAATAAATTGTCAGCTAATCGCACCATGGGAAGTACCCTCCAGCGCCTCTATCTGAAAAAATATATCTTAAAGAATTTTTAGTTGAATGGGGATGCCTCAAAGGTCGATAAAAAATGAAATATTTGGCCGGTGCGTCCAAGTAGCTTAGAGTTCACAGGACGTAGGAAGGTCCAAGAAGCCTTAGTCACTTAATCCCTAGACGGGAGTACCTCCTCCTTCTTACCGGCTGAAAAATACTGGGTTCCTGATATACTTCTGAAGTACTTCAAAGAACTAGGATGTGAGGCCTTGCAGTAACTGCACATTAACTCAATTTAGGTAGTGAATAGTCCACTTACGGACAGATTAAATATTTCAACGACTTAATGCTAGGAACAGAATTATTTAAAGTAGATTAAGTTTTTTTTCAACGAGCAGTGTAACGTGTAAAAAGAGGGTTTGAAAGAAGTTGAGGTCCCAAAAATTCTTTATACGTATCTGAGGCCATGTTTGAATACGACTTTTGAAGAAGAATTTTCGTATTAACATTTAAGTAATGCTATAATGTATGAAATTTATAATCATCATAAATTATAGGAGTCGTAATGGTTGTTTCGAATGTTATGTATTTGATTAGGGTAAATCTAACATTTGATTAGTGTACAGCTGGCATTGAAAGCGAAGAAATCTGGTGAGATTGGTTGGGTGGGATAAGTGGAAAGTTGCATCGAGCCAATATATCAATGATAGTGATCCTTGCCTGTTATTGTTTACTTATACATGTGGAAAGGTTTTTAATTGAATCAGACGTCAGGATAAAATTTGATACACGTGCTTTTATGGATTATATTAGCCTATTATGATTTCTATCAATAACGTGTACTTGGATCGAAACTATTTTATAATGGACAATATCTTGGTGAGGGGACTGTTTTCAATCGCACGACTTAATTTAAACATGGATCATCCTTTGTAATTTGTGACCAGACGTTTTAAAAAACTTATCATTTATCACAATCAAAATTTCAACATAAAATTTATGACATTACTGAGGGGTAATGCATATTCAGCCGCGACCACTCTCTTTGCCTTCAATTCGCCTATGACGTGGGTATCTGCCAGAAAAGTGCTTATCTTTCCTCGTTATCAAATGGTAAAAATACTCAGTGCAGTTGTGACTACCCCTACTCACAATCAGTCATCTTTGTCAGTGATTAAATTTTAACGCTGGTAGTTAAAACACTGTGTCAAGGAAGTTAAATGAACTCTATTCATCGGGCTCGGTACAGAATGGGTACATCGGGCTCTGCAGGAATATTTTGTAAAAGTGGGTGATAGTTATGGCTGGTCTTTTATCACTGGGCGGAAAATATTTGTCTTATATATGCAAGGTGCGCTGATGAATGATATCGGTGTGCCTTAATGCTCAATGGATCATTATCTAAAGTCAATTTATACCTAGAACCCTATACCTAGAAGTACAAGATAAAATAAAAATTCTAGATTCAGGTGTAACAGTGCACGTATGAACGTGAATCTGTGAACAAAAATCATAGTAACTGGTAACATACAGTAAAAGGTGCTGAAAAATGTAGCCATTTGGTGACGCGAAGGCATGACAACCTGCACATGAAGTGGGGTATAAATAAACTAAATGAAAACTTTCCAGTAAAAGCTAATTTTTGCATTTTTTACAGTGAACATTGTATCTTCTATTTGAAAAAAGAGAAAAAAGCAAGAATATAAAAGATAGATGACAATAACTTGCTGATGATAGTTGTAGATAGAAAAAGTGAAAGAAAAATGAACAACTGAATTATTATAAGCCAACTGTTATGCATTTGTATTTTGGCATATCATGTACCTATTTGTAATTTTACATGCGGGTATCCGCCAAGTTGCGGGTCGCATTTCGACTGTTTTTTGTACTGTGGAATGAGGGCATACCTATCTTATGGATTTTATTCTTCTTGATAGGACTACCATTAGGGACTGACGTATTATGCAAGGTTACCTTGTCTTGTGAAATATATGATGTTATTGAATGCCTGAACTCTTCCCGCGCTTTGTTTCTCAAAGGTTGTAACAACAATACCTGTAAATAAATTTAAAGTGAAAAAAACTGCTTACAAAGGTATAATAATGTATCCAATTACTGGAAATAAATAAGCAGAAGTAAAAATAGATTTAAGTTATCATAAAAATGAAACAGAAAAGGAAAATGGATAAAAATCATGCCAGTGAAAGCCGAGGCAGTGATGTGGGAACGATTTGATGAAATTTCAGAAACGACAGCCCTGGGGAGCATTGCAGTGAACGAGAATATGCAGCGCGATCGATGCGAGCCGCAAAAGGTTGCTTTTCATAGGATTATAGATCGGGATGTGGCTTTGAAGTGTTGGCGCTCCAGACCTCACGCATCGCATCCCTTTGGAGATGCTTTTATTATTTTTTTTGTTCCATGTCCGAGATTTTATTAGAGATGGAGGGAGAGAGGGAGGAGGGAGCAGAGGATGGGAGGGCGTGATGAGGGTTACGGATGATTCTGTTCCCAGACACACGCTGGCTGCCGCGTTGAGAGGGTGGAGAGAGGGAGAGCGTATTCCGTCCACGTTGGCGGAGAGGGGCGTGGAGGGGGGGGGGGGGTGGCGAATGCGGCTGCTTCCTACGCAGGCGGAGACGCAGTCAGGGCATATGCGAGATGTTCCAAGAGATAAAAGCCCGCGTGTGTCGGGATGAAGAAAGACAGGGAGGTTGAGGGATAGGAGCTTTAGGAGGGGTAGGTGTATGGGGGGGAGGGAGGAGGTGCCATACGATTCCTAATGCGTCGCGCATCTTTCTATTCCTTTCTCGGCTTGTTCTGCGTTTCCCCGCTTCCTGCCTCCTCCACCCACCGGCACTGGCTGAGGGGTTGAAGGGAATCGACGGGCTGCGTTATGCAGGGGGGGGGGCGGGGGAAATAAGGGGTACTCCAGTCTCCCTCCTCCCCCTTGTGCACACATCAACGGAGACGGCGATAGGGTCTCTCCTCCTGGGCGTCAATTCTGGTTCCCCTGTCGCCAAGAGCCAGTGGTTGTGAACTTCGGCGAGCACTAAGAAGCAAAAATATCCCGGTCCCGATAGTTAGAGTTAGCGGTCACTAAGGTTGGGATAGCTTCTATAAGTCAGCGATAAATAGGAATAGGCGAATGATGGCAACCAGCCAGTAAAATGAAGCGAAAGAAAAGTGAAGATGGGAAATCTATGACCTAGTTAGCGCGGAAATTGTAATTGAACCCGGATAAACTACTGTTTTGGAAAGTGTTAGTATGGCGATGAGTTCGTATATTCAATCGGTTTTAAATATGCTTTACTCATATGTCTAATATAAGATCCATTGACTTAAGCTGTATGAGGAAACCTGAGCCAGTGATAGTGCATTATTTTAATCGAAACTGTTTTCATGTTAACCAGCAAAACTTTTCCTTTATTTTCATAAATATCTGAAAACGTTAACCTTCGTTATTACTTATGTTAATAAAATTTAGTAAAAATGCTTCTTCGTTTTAAAACGCTATGCAGGCTTTGATATCTGAAATGTCATTTTTAAACAGCAGCAGAACGGCTTAGCGCGGTTTTACACTCAGCGATACGATATTTACAACGAAGGATTTTGTAAAGTATACTCATTGGCTACAATAGCCGCTTGCTTGCGGCAGTAAATAATAACCGGAATAGGATTTCGATGTTTGCCCATCACTAAGGGAAAATAGCGACAATTAACGTTGGGGGAAGTGGAATGAAATTTATAGCAACAATCACAAATGTATAAAATCTTATAAAATATATAAGGAGCTTCTAAAATCCACCTGGTTCGATTTCTTTCGAACGGGAATTAAATGTATCCGTAAGCAACATTACGTATTGTGGCACAACTAATTTGATGGTCAAGATATCGAGGCATTCATAAAAATATTGTAAACAAACCAAGTATTCAAAGATTTAAATCCGCAAATAGACAATTCGGATATACTTTAATGCCACCAAAAAGTATTCAAAATACAAACCAATAAATATTGATGCCGCTGGACGCTGTGAAATTGTGATAACGTGTGTTAATTTTCGAATTAGCTATATTTCGTCCTAGTTGCGATGCACATAAGTCAATGCGGTATTAATTTTAGTATGCCCCACCACCATAAAGCAAACCCCTCTTCCTTCTGATTGCCACCCTATTTATAGGTATCCCCCGTCCAACACCCTTCCCCAGCCCATTCCCATCATGCAGTCGTTCGGCTCTATCCAAATATGTGACGTCCCCTTCACCCCTCTCCAATGGGAGGAAATGAAGGTTTCTTTTTTCAAGGGGTTACCACAGGGGGTGTGGAGAGGTGAGCGCATTGGGAAGGGGGGTTATGCGGGAGAGGCAAGAATCAAGAGAGCAGACGCCAATGCGAACGGGAAGGCAGAGTCTGTAGGAAACACATCTACGAGTGTCTTTTGACGTGGATACGGGTTTAAAATCATACCAACGATGGGGAGATGTGACGTCTCTTGATGATGCATTCGCACCCTATAATTTCATGAATAAAATAACGATAGAAAATAATGTGGTCTCGTTCGTTTAGGTATACGACTACAATGCAGGCATGCCTTTTAGTTGACGCCGCACGTTTGCGAGGTGCAGGTGTGGCCCTGAGGTGAATGGCGGCGATTTTAGGCGTGAGTGAAAAATTCCGCGCAGTACACCGTGCGACTCTCATGTGCTAGCGCGTTGATTTTTGTGCCAAACGAAATATTTCGTCGACATCTGTGCAGTTATTCCAGAAAACTGACTTTATACCACCTCCGCCGGTAAAAAATGAAAAAAGTAATATTCAATTTCATACATTCAGGCGTTCTACCAGCTGATTGGTAGGTTCTCGGAAAGTCCCCATTCTTCATCCCAATTTCATACACATTGTCTCGTTTTCCTCCTAAGGATGTCTCGACATTAGATCCCTCTTCAATTCTTCATATCTTCTACCTCCTCTTATTTCGTCCAGAATTCCTATCCTCTTCCTTCCTCTTCCACGCTTCCCCAGTGTTCTCCCCTCTATCACTCTCTTCAACATGCCCTCTCCTCTCAAAACATCCTCCATCCATCTCTTCTGCCTTCTCCGTACCTCTACCACAAGCTTCCTCTCCTCTCCAATACCTCCTCGTTCATCTTCCTCGCCACCCAGCTCACCTTCTCCATCCTTCTCCAAACCCACATCTCAAACGCCTCAATTCTACGCACATCCTCCCTTCGCAATGACCAAGTTTCCGACCCATATAGCACCGCGCTCCATATCATTGGTACCTCCTCCTCCCCCGTGCCTCCCTTACCATTTCTTCTGAATACACGTTAAAAATCAACTGCGATAGTGGGCACCCCCGCCGCACTCCCCGTCCTATCGTGGCCAAACCCAATTCTCCATCGGCTACCCTAACCTGCGCCGTCTGGTTCATATAAAAATTTCGAATCAAACGCCTATCCCTCCAATCGACCCCTAATTTCTTCAACACTCCTATTAATTTTGTCCAGTCCACCCGATCAAACGCCTTCTCAAAATCTACGAAGCATGCCAAAACATCCTGCCCATACTCTTGGTTTCTTTCTACTATCGTCCTCATCACCGCTATAGCGTCTCGCGTTCCCGTCCCTCTCCTAAACCCGAACTGGTCGTCACCCAGGTATTCATTTGCCTTCTTCTCTAGCCTTTTGTTTATAATTCTCAGAACTACTTTGGCTGCGTGGGATATTAAGATTATTTTCCTGTAGTCTTCGCATGTTTTTGACTTGCTCTTCTTCGGTATAGGAATTAGTACAGTCTTCGCGATGTCTTCCGGCCACACTCCATCCTCATAAATCCTACGAATAAGCGCAAAAAGATTTCCCCTTCCGTTCTTCCCGATGCTCTTTAAAAACTCTGCAGGTATGTCATCTATTCCCACCGTCTTATTCATTTTCATGTCTCGTAGAGCTCTTTCGATTTCGCTATCTAGGATACCTGGTCCGATGCCATCTCTGTCGATGTAATCTTCCCTTTTTATATCCAACATATTGGGCCTTATTTCTTTACCATGTAGCTCTTCAACATACTCCTTCCACATCTTCTGGATCTCTTTCGGTTCTACGATCACCTTTCCCGTCTTGTCTGTTATCGTTGTAATTCCCCTTCCCTTATTACCACCCGTCAGTTCCTTAACTTTCCTATATAATGCATCTGATCTTCCCTCTTTTTGGTATTTCTCTAACGAGTCGATCTGTTCTCTCCACCACGACTCTCTTGCTTTCTTTGTTTCCCTTCTAAGCCTGTTATTTAATTCTCGGTATTTTCTTTTACCTAGCTCTGAGTTTACGCCATATCCGCCACATCCGAGATTTGAACCCAAGCCCTCAGAGTAGCAGGAAAAGAAAGCCTTCAAGAAGAATCACATGATAACGGGACAAGATTACTCAGCTTTGCAAACGCATCAAACGTATACGTTGTAAGCACAAAGTTTCCTAGGAAAGACATTTATAAGGGTACTTGGGTGTCCCCAGATGGTAACACGGTTCACCAAATCGACCATATTTTGATAGACAAAAGGCATCTAAGTTCAGTGACTCAGGTAAGAAGTCTCAGAGGAGCAGAATGTGGTACTGACCACTACTTAGTAATGGCAAAGTTAAGACAAAGAATAAAAATAGAAAAAAGGAACAAAAACAAAATTGAAGACAGGATATTTTTTGAAAATACCAAACTAAATGAATACCAAATCGAACTGCAAAATAGATTCTCAGTTTTAATGAAAGACATTAAAGAAAATGATACAGCAACGGAACAAGAGAAAGTGGAAAACATGTGGACTGAATTCAAAATCAATATAAAAGAAGCAGCTAAAAAAGTTTTCAACAAGAAAAGAATGCCGAGAAAGCCATGGTTCAATGAAACATGTAGAGAATTGGTAGAAGAAAGAAAAGAAGCCAAAAGAGAAGTTCTTGCGAAAAAATCACAGGAAGCAAAAGTAAGATACCAACTTGTCAATAGGAAAGTAAACAAAACCCTAAGAGCAGAAAAAAGGAAATACATCAATAATTCACTATTAAGAGCAGAACAGGACTGTAACCAAAACAACTCAAGAGACTTCTATAGAAAAGTAAGATTCTTTCAAAAAGGTTTTAAGCCAAATGTAGTGGGGGTAAAGGACAAGAATGTAATCTTAACTAGTGAACCAGCGGGAGTCTTGAGAGTCTGGGAAGAATATTTTAGTGAGCTCCTAAACTGTGAAGAAGGTATAGAAGATGGGGAAGAGAATGAAGACGGAAGAAGAGAGGATAAACATATTTTAAGGGATGAAATTATCACATGCTCCGAACCAACAATAGAGGAAATAAAATCTGTATTAAAAACTTTCAAAAGAGGCAAAGCTCCAGGTGAAGATGCCATACCTATCGAGTTAATAACAAATGGATGTGAGGAGGTCATTAGATTTTTACATAAATTAATAACAAGAATATGGAAAGCAGAAAGAATGCCAAAAGAATGGACTGAAGCAGTCATTGTGCCCTTACATAAGAAAGGGGATAAATTGGATTGCAACAATTATAGAGGATTATCGTTGATTAACACTACATACAAAATACTATCCAAAATAGTGTTGAATAGACTGAAAGAACAAGTAGAGGAGAAGATAGGAGACCACCAAGCGGGATTCATGAAAAACAGATCCACCACTGACCAAATATTTATCCTGAAGGAGGTAGCCTCTAAGTATTGGGAATACAATAAGGATCTGTTTGTGTTATTTATAGACTTTAGTAAAGCATATGACTCAATAAACAGAGAAAAACTGTGGGAAAGGTTGGAGAACTTTGGAATACCTGTTAAACTTGTTGAACTTGTTAAAATGTGTATAAAAGAATCCAAAGGAAAAGTAAAAGTGGGAAAAGAGTACTCCGAAACGTTTGAAATAAATACAGGCGTCAGACAGGGAGATGCACTTTCTCCACTGCTCTTCAATATAGCAATAGAAGAGGCGCTAAAGAAACCAGAAATACACCTGGTGGAGCCAAAATTCCAGAAAAAATTAACCTACTAGCATTTGCAGATGATGTAGCAGTAGTAGCTGAAAATAAGGAAGAACTTAAAAACTTGACAAGAGTGCTACTAAATGAGGCGAATAAAGTAGGTTTAAAAGTAAACGAAGGCAAAACACAGTACATGAAAATAAGCAGAAATGAAGATGAAGAGAATTACCTACCAGTATTGCACCATAAGTTTAAAAAAACTGACCAATTTAAATATTTAGGAGTACTAATAACAAACAACAACAAAGAAGAGACAGAAATAAACGCCCGACTTGCCTCAGCTGACAGATCATACTGGAGCTTAATAAAGTTATTTAAGAATAAACTCCTATCAAAAAGAACAAAAATTAGGATTTATAAAACAATAGTGATACCGATACTATTATATGGCTCTGAAGTGTGGGCTTGTACCAAAAAGTCACAAAAGAAACTCATAACGTTTGAAAACAAAGTATTGAGAAGAATATTTGGTCCCATTAAAGAGGGTGAATCATGGAGAATAAGAAAAAACAAAGAGTTAAGAGAATTGTATAAAGAACCAAATATTGTGGGAATTATCAGAAGCGGGAGATTAAGGTGGCTGGGACACGTCCATAGAAGAAGTGAAGAAACAATGATGAAACAAGTGCTAAAAGGAAAACCAGAAGGTACAAGACCGTTAGGAAGACCAAGGATGCGCTGGAATGACGAAGTAGAGAAGGATATGAGAAGGATGGGAGCACATCTGGAAGTGACAGGCGACCGTAGAGCGTGGAGACGTGTGGTTGGCGAGGCCAAAGACCTCCTAGGTTTTCAATGGCCACAGGAGTAAGAGTAAGTAAGAGTAAGTTTTCTAGCAAAAGTGTATTCTTTGGCGTGAATGATGTTTCGGGGATTCTTCGACTGAAACAAACAAACTGAAGAGATTTTTTTACTATAGTTTTTCTTTATCATAGGCTGTTACACAAGTAATATGAACTCACATGCTTCACCAAGAGAAATTTTCATATGTGTATGCGTCCCATCGGAACTGAAACTTGGTATCATTCGTCTCACACGAAAAGCATTAATTGAAGATTTTCTGAATCTTACCGTCAAGGACCTCATGGAATTTTAAAATAATGGAGAAAATCTTATTTTGAGAAATAACTTATTACCCAAGAAAATTGAACGGAAAGGAATGAAAAAAAAATAAATTGGGGCAGTTTCAAAATTAAAGTCACATGTTTTTCCTGTCCCAACATGCGGAGCGAATTCTTTCGAAATAAAATACCGGCCATTCATATAAAGGGTTGACCGTTTGGTAGGGGAAAGGATGTCGACATGCTGGCCGAGAGTCTGCGGAAAGAATGGCAACGATAAAGAAGAGGGATTGGATCCCTTAGCAACGAAAACTGCGACGGGAAGCAGGCTGGCCTTGCCGCCGTTATATTTTTCTGATATCTTATTTCTGCCAAGCATTCAGATAAAATCAGTTGGACTACGTCGTTTAGCCGTCTGGTAAATGCTACCAGAGCCCTGGACCAAAACGGAACCAGCACCGTGTGACCTGGAAACTCGTGGATTGATTACTACTTTAATTTTTTCAATGGCATAAGACAGCGTCTGCTCTGGAGTCAAAGAATGATGCGGAGTGCCAAATAAAAAGATATCACGTGGGGGTTTCCAGATTTGTAGTCCCTCCACAGTGCAAAGCGAACTTTCTAGCTACTGGTTGTGCCATTTATGGGACTACCTTCATTTAAAAGGGGTAATAAAGTTAATAGTTTTACTATGTCCCTCGTTTTGTTGCCCCAACGACATTTTAAAAATCGTTTTGTGAATCCTAGGTCATAGGTACTGCCCTAAATCCTACGTGTAAAAGTCCGTCTTACTGAAAATAAGATTGCCCATTTCCTCTTTTTCTGTCCGTTTTCAAGAAAGAGACAAGTTTTTGTCATTTCAGGTCAATCTAAATATCCTCCGTTATAACATGATGCAGATCACATTACCGGCTGCCACTTTCCTAAAAAAAGAGAATATCCAGTAGAGCTCTGGGTTGTAAAACCTGACATGACAATAAATCTGAAAATGCATCGCCCGGGGTCTCAATTTTATGTTTTTTAAATTAGGGTATCTAAGGTTTATATCCTTAGAGTTTCAAAATATTTTTATCAAAAGCCGCCACCAAAAGCACGTGAGTAGTTTCCTTAAGTGTAGCACAAATGAAGCACTTTTATTTTACTTGTCGAAATGAAAAATATGACTTCAGTGCGTTGGTGACACTGCTGACCAAAAAATGGGTGTTTCTAATTTCCACTATCATAGTTTTACATCCGGGGATGTGAGTGGAAAAAGTATTCTAGAGTCACTGTATATTTTTTTAGTTCTAGACTGCTTGTACACAATAAATGTAAGCTTTTGACGTGTGTACTTTTTACAATTTCAGAGATATCTCACCGTACCGAAATATGTAAGCCATATAATTAGTGATTGTATTTTTAATAATCTTGTATCCATTCGCTGCCTGGCAGGTCAAAATTATCGTTGGGAAAACATTAATTTTCGGCCGTAGAAACATCGGGGAGCCTGGTGAATTCAGGGCTATGGAATTCCTGGGCATAATCTCTTAGAGTCGCTGGGAACGACGACGGTTGACGCTTTGGGAAGATTCATTTGATAGACCGGAGTGGTTTAAAAGTGCCGGAGTAAAATTAGCGGCCGTAAGTAGACGGTGTATTTATAAGGAGCCCAGCAAATCCGCGTGTGTCGTTAGCGCAATCTCGGCCCAATTTGCCTCTTCGAGCTCTGTGCGAGACTCCTTTATCTTGCCCTCGCGAGATTTACCGGAGCTAATTAAACTCGACGGGGGCTGGTCTCACGCAACGATTTCCAAAGTTTTCCGTCGAGTCTCTCTACTACATTACAGCCTTTTACTGCACCAACTATCCTCACTTATCACCCTCGTGTAATTTTCTATTCCAATCGTGCTCCTCTTCCTCATTCTTGATAAAATCTCTGGCACATACCTGACGCTTACACCCACTGTCAGCTTGATTTGTAGCAAATGAAATTATTTTTTGAGCGATGTCGAGAGTTTATCCTGATGTGATTTTCTCTCAAACATTTGCGCTGTTCTATAATTTGTTCTTTCGCATATATTGATATAAGTAATTTGAGACAGCCACTTCCTCGAAGCTTTTTTAATTTTTAATGGTACCTAATTATAATTTTTCCTGGCAATTATTCCAAAATTGAAACTGCTTACATTTCCCTCGCATTTATCAATGCCTTGTAGTAAAATAAGTGAGCACTACTTAGTCAGTTCCTCGAAACTTCCTCAAATTTTAGTGGACCATAAATATATTTAAGGCTAGTAATTATGCCGTAGTTTTTAAAATGGGTTTAGATATCCTCATCTTTACGAATTCAATGCGAGGAGCAGTTATTTCAGAGCCCCCCCTAGAAGATCTGCAGGTTGTCGGCCCTCGAGCCGTGCTCAGCATTGTATAATCTGGAGCGACTGCGGCGTTTTAAAAAATGCAGCTGTTTTTAATTGGAGGAGCTAATAAACTAATGAGCTATCTTGTGATTAATAGTTTCTGAATTTTCTGAAGCTTATTTGTGCTCTACTTTACCTTAAGAATAACAGAATCTTTCACTTCCTCTTGCAATTAGCCTCAAGGCTTTGTATTCAACACATTTTTGATGGATTTTTTTCTTGAATATGCTTCGACATGCGTTGAGTAGATATCATATATTCAGATATTTATTAGCTTATTCTTTCACAGTTGGCTTTACGAGTTGTCCTATAGGTTAATACCGAAATCACAGTTTTAACATGCACAGATGTAATTGTTGTTTTTCAAGTAAGTAGATATCAGTTTACTTGAAATTAAACATTTTTAGCGCTCTGATTAAGATGGTAAGAAGTTATTAGCAATTTCTAGAACTGTTTTAGTGTATGAATAATGAATAACTATGGTTTTTATTTTACCATAGTTTTGACATTTTCTCTTTACATCGAAGTTACCTTTTCTTTCTGTGCTATGATCGATCTCTAATTCTAAGAGTACCTACAGTTTTTTTATGATACAAGAGAATTACTTTGAGTACTCTTTCCCTACCCTTAAGCGTGCATGTTTAGATGGATAGATAGAAAAATATTTATTGTTCAGGAAAAATACATAAGAACAAAAATAATAATACAGTAGGTAATTAAAAAAGGTAAATGTTTCGGTAATTAAAAAAGAAATTCGAGACGTGTGCTTGAGAAGACTAGTTCATAAGTTGATGGAGCAAAAGTTGACCTTTCCTTCTGAAAGTTATTATTCTTGCGTTTCCTCTGACAGTGTTGTTTTGATTTCGTGATTTATTCATTCTGTAACCGGCGTATGTATTTTTCCGTATTTTCAAATTGATTTAGCTGTTTAAACTCTCCGCATATTCGGTCAGCGTGAGAATTTTATTCCCGTAGTTATATTTAGTTAAGGTGCCTCGTAATTATGCCCATACTCCCAGCAAGATTTTGTTTTAATTTATGAGTACGTCGATCTAATATTGTCCGTAGGGTACATTTAAAGGTAAAGGATACATCGTAGGGTATATGGAAATATTATCCATCTCCTAACATCCAATACCATAAATTCCCGTGCTTTTGGGGAGGATAACGGCTAGTAGACAAAGCATTAAGCAATAGGGCAGTGGGTTCAAATCAGGGTGAAGAATTTATTAGAACCAGAAATTTTTAGGAAAACCGTTGGTGGCTTCGAGAAAAAAAAATTAGAGCCACCCTACCCTGAATGTGGAAATATTGCCCACCAATAGATTAGTGCGTGGTCAGCTCTACGATTGTACAACAAAACAACCTTCCAGCTCGTCAATACGTGAGAGTCCTTACAATAGACATTCTCGTCAAGTAATTACGATGGTAAAATGCTGGAGCTCATTCTGGAGAGTTGTGAGGGTCTGTAATGGGTAGGATTATTTTCGTTACTCGGAACCTTATTTTCGTTACAGAAGGCTTTTGGAGTACAATTTCTAGTACTGTACAGGGTGTCCGGCGACCTGTAAAACCTTGAAAACCTGGAAAACTCAGGGAAATATTTTTTCCTGGAAAACTCAGGGAATACTCAGGGATTTTTTGTATTTTTCCTAAAACCCTGGAAAACACACGGCAGCCGATTTCCATTAAGGCAGAGATAGAGGTTTAACCTGCGTCTTTGGTTGCATTATGCTCTCGGCTCAGCGTAGCCTTGAGCTCCCTGTTCATTTCATACTCTTTTCATAATTGTGAGCCCGCTCGCAGCTTTTGCTCCGTCACCCCACCCCCCACTCCCTTTGTGTAGTCCAGGATTGTATAACAAGGCAAATTCCACACGGAATAATTCCCATGTAAAATGGCTGCTATGAATGGAATCGGAATTGATGCCGAAATGCGATTGTATATCTCCGTCACGGAAACAGAATTCCACACGGAAATCTTGATTCCGTTCGAAGAGCCGTACATATGGAATTCTTAGTGTTGTCAAATTTACGAGAAATCTAAACGTCTGAGCATGCGCAGTGACATTTCCCGCAATTATACGAAAATAATTCGGCCGGCAACCTAATTGGTGCATTGTTATATAATTGACTAGCGGAAGGTACCCGTTGAAATTCAACGGGTGTGAAAAACATTGAACTTATTTTATAAGAAAACCACAAAGCCTAAAGAAAAAAGGTCAGCGTGGTCATTTGAGGAGCTCGTAACCCCTCTTGTATTTTGTGTTCGTTGTAGTAGACACGATGACCGTTTTCCAGGTGCACGGAAAGATGAGTGACTGTTGGTCGTCTTTCATGCACGGGAAACCCAAAAATGGGCCACTCAGACTCATTACTACTTAAATGGCACCCAGTTTGATAGATGCTCACCTCGTCTCTTGAGCCGTCTTCTGAGTGAATAGCAGCTTGATCGCTTTCCTTGTGTACATAAATATATTTGCATTCAATGACTTGATATAGTTGCGCAATTCAACGTTGATATGTGCGTTGAGTGTCTTAATCAGGATTGGATAGTTGGGTACAATCCATCGGTTGACAACGTCAAAAGGAATATTTACAGAAGCAGCTATGTTTAATTGACCTATGAATCCTCCATCACCCGGACTGCGCCTTCGCCATAAAGGATAGCCATAATCACTAGTTTTGGTTGCTATTTAAAGAGTCTATGGTGATTCTTAGTGCACTTGTCGATTTTCATGCACTGATGTTGATCATTGCGCAGAATTTCCATTCTTCTTTCGGGTAAGAAGCATGTAGTGACGTCATTATAATTTCTGCCATCTTAAAATAGATTGAAGTTTAGAAACAGATGGTTCTATATTTGAAACAGATTTATAGGTGGTAACGCGTCCGTAGGTTAGGTCAGGATGAAATTTGTCCGGTTCTTAGCGTAAACAGGGAAACACCACGGGGAGATTCCCATGAGGTCGCTGGTGGGCATGTATTTGAGCATCCAAGTCTAACCTTTGTCGTTTTTATTGCAAGGGCTCATTTACTCGCCAAGAAGACATTCCTCTTGCTTTAGATGATTTTTTCGAAAGGTTACTCTTTTTTCTATTAGATATGTTGGTGGCTATATGTTTAAGTACAAGGAGGGGAAATACAGCGTCGAATGAGAGTCTTGAATAGGCAACTCGATGATTGAGTGAATATAACTTTACTGCACTTTAACACTTTTAAAAATGTGTAAATAACTCGTATCGTTTATGATGAGGGAATTGGTCTAAGAACAGTTCGCAATCGTAATGAGAGGCAGATGGTGCCACTACGTGTAATACATCTGAGTATTAAACGATATTAAACAATGCCGTGTTTGTTGTAGAAACAGAGGCATTATTACTATTACTAATCGCTACACGTAAATATTCTTGCTAATTTAATTCCTTAATGTGTATCCTTTATTACGTAATTGTTCTCTCATATACATCCAGTGCCCCTATGAGAGCTACATTGAGAATAGACATTGAAGATTATACTTGTTGTAAATATGCATTGAATTTATCGATTACCCTCTAAGCAATCTATCATGGGGCCCTGGGGACTCTGAGCCCATCTTTTAAGGATTTTCTTTCTACGTGCTATCATGGACCCGCATGGAAACGTGATATTTAAATGCTAGAGGCGTGAATTTCCTTTGAACATCAAATTTCTGATCGTCAAGGAAATATGCTATTGTTGATATGTGAGATTTTTCAGCAAAAAACATAATTTTCAGACAGTTACGAAGCGTGAAAGAATATCGATTGAAAGAATTATAAACTTCATTTATTCAGCCATCCGATAAAAAATCCCAGCACTCTATCTTTAGTGAAAATAATTTAAAAAATAAAAAAATGAAACTACTGCACCGAACCCAATGCTTATCATGGACCACCAGGGACCACCAGGGGGGCCTTAGGGGGCCCTGAGGGCTTTTTAATATAGCCTATGTTCATCCCAGATACATTTTCTCACTGCAAATAGACAGACACCATTCAATTTTTATATATTGGTATGATGATAATCCTCTCCCAATAATCTCCACCCTCCTCGTTTTAATGTTTGCAGAAATGTTTTCGAAGGAGCGGAAATACATTTTACGGTCACTGCGTAGTGAAATCACGGCCCTCGGGTTCGCAGTCGACAAGGCCACGGTAAAGGGGCAATCCAAACTAATTAAAATTCGTGTATTCTCCAACAAATACAATTTTGTTCTACATAATTGAATGTTTTCGGGTGTCAGATCCGTACCTATCACAAAGCAATTAATTCACAGTTTCCGAAATACTCATGTAAAGTACAGTGAAGCTTTTGGGGAGAAGAGGAAAGGTACCAAAGCTTTCAAAGAAAAAGATTAAAAAAGAGATACTTACTGCAAAGGGTTCCAGAGCTGCAAACCAAAATAAAGTAATTACTTGAAAAGCCGAGAAATTTGTTGCTGAAGTTGAATCGGAAATGCACTCATTGAAAAATGTCACACCAGTTTCTTTTATTTGCATGTTCTTTATCAAACTAGTCTGAATCAAGTTTATTGTGTTCAAATTGCACCTGACTCAAACTTTTGTTGTTAGTAAACCGTTTTTGTTTATTTGTTGGTTTGAATAAAACCCGTAATACTCCACCTTCCTTGTATACTCATGCATATTTAGCTCAAATTAGGGACCGAAATATCTCGTATTTTTCATGTTGGAAAAATTATGCCGATTTTATTATAAATTCATTAAAAATATGTTAAAAGCAAAGTGCAGAAAGACCCTGGAAAATGCTAACATTTGCCAGGAAAACCTGGAAAATTCAGGGAAAAAAGAAATTGAGATTCACCGGGCGCCCTAAGTACTTCATGTTAATACAAAGGTAACAATTGTATCTGCCCGGGGTAAGATTTGAATCTTATTGTCGATACAAAAGACTCTTAACACATTATTTCTTGTCATGTTTGCAAGTACAATTGGAAAAATTGTAGGAATCTATCGAGGGTTATTGATAAGATAGATAACTTATTTTCGATACAAAAGACTCTTAACGTACGATTTTTCATCGTTTAAGTTGGTGCAATGGTGAAAATTGTGAGACTTTGTCCTGCGTTATTGCAAAATTGAAAACTTATTTTCGATACAAAAGACTCTTAACATACGAAGTATTCACAATCAATGATGAATGACCATATTAATGGTAACATTGAAGGCGTTAGTTCTATTTAGGCCTCTGGATGCCAATGCCCGAGGTGTTTCAGCGAGATCTTTTCCGCGGGAGGAGTTTCGAGCGCCATTTCTTTCTCCCGAATCCCAAATGGAAGTGTTGGAAAAGAGCGCAAAATCGATCTCACTTGAATGCGTCATCCGAGCACTTTTCCTCCCGCGCGTGTGTCACGGGTGGCATTAAAGAAAAAAAAACAGAAATTCACACGGGGCGACAAACGTTCCGTTGATTCTGGGTTGACGATTCCAGCTCACGATGGGTGTGGCGTAATAGGCACTTAACCACGGGTGGGGAACGCGCGACCATTCGACGTATCATCATTATGACGAATTCAGCCTTGGCGTCTTCCAAATTACATCTTTATCCATCCATCCATTCCGACCACGGCGCCGCACTCCCTTTCTGCGCTCCTGAAAGAGCGGCATCGTGATGCGCCGCATTCACCGAGGAGAGGAACGAGAGAGCGAGAGATGGCAGCCACGGTTTGAGGGTAGGGAGGAAACGTGTGTGGTACGGGGGGGAGGTGGGGAGAGGGAGTTGGAGGAATGAAAGGGGCTTTGGATTCGCGTCGAGGGAAATTGAGAACGTGCATGTGGACTCAATCCGTCGCTGTGGCGTCTTTTATGCCACCTCTACTGACCGCAAATAGCTGAAGAAACTAGGTACACCACTGACGCTAACCGTTTGCAAACCTGGACGGATTAAGTGCGAAAATTCCACGGGGGAAAAATCAGTGGCCTTTACCGGGACTCGAACCTGGATCACGCGATACCGATACGAGGCGAGTGATATCGAGGGGTCGAGGTTCGATTCCAGGCTAAGGCGTATGATTTTTTTCTCCGTGGAATTTCCGCACTTTTGTGTACTTGTGGGTGACGTCGTAAAAGTGATATCGTGACTAGTTCGCGGAATCCTCTAAATTTGTCAAAATGGAATAAATACCTTAGTGTTCACGTCTTGCTTCAACATCGTGGACAGTAGCGCAGTGCAAACGTTTCGACTGCTACCTAGCATTGTTTTTTCGGCTTTCGACAAACATCTTGCTCCTTTAAATCTCACAAAAATCCACAGAGGATAAGGACGCGGAGCGATATCTAGGAACCCGCGTTCGAGTCCTGGCCATTTTGGTTGATTTTTCCTCGATGAAATTTTAGAGCTTACGCTCTTTACAACTTAGTTCCTACTCGTTTACCACTTTAAACAATTTAAAAATAGAATGTGGAGGTTCGAGGCTCGTATGGTAGGGGAGGAAAGAAGGAAGCTGGCAGCTTTGGATATTGTTCTTGAGAAATAGGATTTCACAGAATTCTAACGTATACAAATCTAGTAATAGAGGATACCACGCAAACTTACTATTGAAAGTTCCTGAGACCATGCTTGATTTAATCAAATGTTTTTCTTCACTTCTCCCAATCGCATACCAATTTGGGGTTTGCAACCCATTAAATAGAATTTTTCAAAGCAATATTTGATAATACGTTAGTTTCAGTGAAAATGAAATTGAAAAATTTTAGCGTTGAGAGCCTGTTTTACTGAAGCATTAAATTAAATACTCCGAGTTTAATTAAGAGATAGTGAGAGAATAATTTGAATAATAACTACTGTAATAATTTCGAAGTTTCTAGCATTCTCATTGAATGAAAACGAGTACCATTTTTTTACAAATCTGGTCCTATCTTCTAAAACCAGTGTCATCTATCAGCGTCAGAATCAAAATATTATATTAGAAATGAGAATCTGTACCTGCTTGAAAAGCAGGTAGGTATTGGGATCAGTCAATAAACACGCTAAGTCATAACCCCTGGAGAGAAGGATGCTTAGTCCATTGGTTTGTGCAGGATAAGCCCTCCCCGGCATCTTCTGCCTTCTACCTTCTTTACTCCTACCCCTCGGTGTTTTATATTACACTCTCTCTTTACCTCCTCCCCTCTTTCCGTCTCGTCACCCCGATCCTCGTGATTGGCGGATCAAACCATCCACCCTTCCTCACTCCCTCCCTCCTCTCTCTCCCTCCTTACCCCTTCGTTAGTGCGCGTTTGTTTCCACGTGGCGTCGCCTCGGTCGCACGCAGTGCGGAAAAGGGATTGCTCGCTGCATGATGACGATTACGTTGTCAGTAGCTTGCCGATCCTTATCCCCTATTCGCCGGAGGAGGAGAGGAGAGAGAAAGAGCGGGCCGCTACTCCGGGGGGCCACACATACCGCGTGCCTCTCACTTCACTCCCGTGACCCCTGTTGACCTCCCTTCCAACTTACTCCCTCTTCTCCCCCTCTTGCGTTCCTGTTTCCCTGCATCGAGTCTTTTTTTTCCCCTCGGAGGGTAATCCTTTTTTTTTGCCCGCACCCGTGTTAATCTCTCCGCTTATCACTAGAGGCTGGTATCAAACATACCCCCTACCTGCGCGCGCTCTTAAGTGAAAACGTCGCGCGGTTACAAAATTTAGAGTAAGAAACTAGAAAATTGTTATAGGAACGTGAACAGGAATACAATTATTGCAAGTTCTGAACGTATGGACGATTTGAAGGTGAAGATGGAATGGAGTCGATTTCATGGCAAAAAAAATGTATTTCAGGATTGAAACCACTGAAATCCACATGGTGGATAGTTCCTATTATTATTGCTTGACTCCGATCAAAGTATTCTTTGTATAGGAATATGGATGGATTACTACAGCTGAGGTCATTTTATCCACTAGAGACTCTCTAGATTTGTTCAGAAGAAAGGCCGATGAGAAATGTGGTCCGAGTATTTTAGGGAAATGACGGCTCTAAGGGTATAATATAAAAAATGTATTTAATTTCACAAAATTTCATATAAACTAATGTTCTTTTGGTGCAGAAAACAAATTTCTAATAAGTTGCACCATGTATTCATTAAAACATTCATGTTTTATAGGTGCCTTTGTAAAATCTACTGATACAACGTAACGTATGAGCGAAAATCGAATCAGGAAAGAACAGAAATATATTTTTTAAAGTCAAACCTAGCTTGCAATCGCTCAGCTTTCATTGAAAACCACCTTTGTGCGCTTTCGGAAGCCGTCCGAATGATGGCTCTCGAGAGTTGCCAAGCAGGTAGGAATTGCTCCTTCGGTTGCAGAGGTTTCGGGATAAACGGGAAGCTTCACTATTTCATCTGCTTTGCACACTTTCCATGATGGGTGATGATTCCCACTCACCGTTTCGAAAGTGGACTCATCAAGGCCGAAATGGCTCGTGTCAACAATGAGTGAACGATTCGGATGTCTACACATGTCGATGTGTATGAAAGACTTTCGTGTGAAATGGTCTCGTTAAAGGTCGCGCGACCCTCCACCCTGTCGCCCCGAATGAAAACCAATTTGAAAATTGAATCTTCTTCTGTTTCAGTGTTAAAAAATGCCTTAATAATTCACTGACACTAATTTTCCGTCTCATTTGTGAAATAATTATGGATATTTACATCCTGAACGCATGGCTTAAGAGAATTTTCCCTTGAGTTTGGTGTAAAAGACCAGTATTTTTTGTTAACTACTATAATATACTAATTGTTTGTGTTTTTTTTCCTTTTTACTATTTTCTTGATAACTAGAAAAATTAAATACAGCATTCCAAGCACCAGTGTATTCATCCATTGTGTAGAAATAAGAACTGCTTTAAAATTACACTTGCAGAAAACAGGCAGTAAAAGTACTGAGGATGAACGCAAGAGATCGTTTAGAGCTGAGAGGCAATGTTGCTCTTGCGGAGATAAAATTAATTTTCTTTGATACGCACGTTTGTATATATTGAGAGAGAGAGAAATTATGAGCATTTAAGCCATATCTTTGTCGATTATATACTAAATCTAACCATAGTATTGAAGCAAAAGAGGTAATTAGAGGTAAAAATAGGTAAAAGAGGTAATAAGATGTAAAGAGTAATAATATTAGAATATATTTAGCCTTCAAGCCTAATATGTGTGTATATAGTTCCGGTATTTTGTTAAATACTGATGAGTTAATGACTTCGTTGCTGACAGAAATTGACTGATTGGTACGCACATTAAGTATTGTGGTGGGAAGAAACTAATCTTACTATGGAAATCCAATAAAATGACGAAATAAATATTAGCAGCGTTTCTTGGAAGCTCTGAGAGCCATTATGCTTTGTAAATATGTGAAATATAGGAAAGACGCTTCCAATTAATGGAAAACATGCTCTGATATTGGAGCATCGACCATGAATTTACCTGAATTAGCATTGTATAATTTGTATTCAATAAAGAAATATCCCACGATGAATCTGTTCAAGCTAGGTGTAAAAAAATATGTTGAGATTTTTATTATTTATAAGAGGCATACGTTTATATTTCCCGCTATTTTTCCATTGAGTTATAATTGGGTATGGCTAAATTCATGGTGGGAAATGTTCTGCTCCGTGGTTTGATTTCAATGCCGTGTCCCTGCCTTTCTGAGCTAGTACCGGCTCCTTTTCCTCCAAGTGACAAGAAAGCGATCTTTCCTCCACAGGATATCATTTTCAGGAGTCGTATCGTTCTTTCTACGAAGCCTGCGTGGATTTCCTTTATTCATGACGTGCCTTTCCGCATTGAATGGCTCACCGATCAATTTCCTCCGTATTTATTACGCTGGATTGCGGATCACTTTATGAGCTTTCGCCAAGTCGTGACAAATTGCCAGCTCGTGAGCATTGCCGAATTTCATCTCTCCTTGCATTATTAAGGATTCCATGTAGGCTCGTTGTTGGCTTCAAACAATGGTATTGTGTTGCTCGGGATTGAGTTCTTGACAGAAATTATAATGCTTTCAGAAGGAAAAAGTTTTCGTTCTCTTCATTAAAACATTCAAGAATTCAACTCCAAAATGAGAAGCAGGTATTCTGCGTACTCAGGCATTTTAAAGATACCGATGAAAACCGATTCGTAGAATTGTGGAACAAAGATTCCCATTTCTGTCGTTCCTTTCAATTTATGACCATAAGTGTTCATATGAGCATGCTTAACTGTGGATCCCCTACTGGTTTAACCAAAGACATCCTTCCATCCTTTATCATGGAACAGAGAATTATATTCTTCCTATAAATAGAATTTGATTGGATTGCGGAAATTTTGCATTTTGATAGGTTTCATCACAGTTTTCTACATGTGACAGTCAGAATGTTTGTAATTTATGAACGTCATCATTGTTGCTCATGGTTTTCCATGACTACGTAAAATTTTGGAACCGTAGGAATTGGAGAATTAAAATATCCAAAAATGATTCTTTTATCCGAATCTTATAGAAATACGCTATGGATATTTTGGTATATTTTGATGGTCTTTATCTTTTATATGGGTACGCTAGAAGGCTATCACAAAATATTGATATTTTCTATGGGTTGTGAAGAACTTCAGGTACATGCATGAAATTCCAATTGTTCTCTCAAAAACCGTAAAACTAATAAAAATTCCCTTGCACGTTTCAAGTGAGGTTGAATTAAGGAATCAATGCGATGCTATTTGTTCGGATGAGTTTTTAAAAGCATTTTTCTACTTTAACTAAGGTTCAACTGTTTTTGTTTATTTCGTACACTCCTAGCAAAAATTGCTCTCAGTAGGTACTGTAATTTTCTTTGACTCGGATTCCAACTGCCAGGGTGAGCGAAAATTCCCGCCATTGAAACGGACTCACCACTTCATTCCCGCGTTCTTCTTTTTTTTATTTGGCTTGCGGTGATGGCGCCATTGTTAAGAGGTGTCGAGGTGCAAAAGCGTTCTCTAGGGGAGTGCTTTGCCGAAGGTCGACGTGCGGCGCCCGACAGCACCACTCCCTCCCTCGTGCACACACCACCGGCCGCCCCCTTGACGGCTTCAGCAAATTGGGGGCACGTGTTGAATGCTTTGACCCCTGGCCGGAAATCAAGCTCCGTGGCCCTCCATTCGGAATTCTAACCGTCGAACTTCAACCCTCCACCACTGTCCCGTGGCCTTCCTCCCCCTCCCCCGTATCATGCAGTGCAGTCAAGTCCCTTCATCGGTCGCTCATTGTGCTCAACGCGTGGATTCGGAGGCGCGTAATCTGCCGGATCGGATCCGTGCTGTTCCCCGAGCCCGCGGCTGGCATCGAAATGAAGCCCCGAAGGCGTCCCGTGGTTGAAGATGAAGCCCACTTGGTCGTCGGGGGTGGAGGGGGAGGGCGCATCATGCACGCCGCCGGCTAGCCACCGCCGCGCCACCGTGCCGGGAGAGGCCGCCGTCCAGGCCGGGAGAGTGGGCGAGCGCTATTGTTCGACGTGGAAAGGGGAAATGATTATGTTAAGAGCGAGGGCGGGGGGACGCAGTCAGCATGACAATCGAAAATGTGCCGAATTAATTCATGGCCGGTTGCGTTCGAAGCTCTGCTCGTGCCTTTCCCGATCACCCTCAGCTCGCTCTTACGTCGTGGGCTCACAAAGGGTTTTATTTTTATGGCGATCGGAGCAACGTGGAGGGCTAAAAATAATTTTTCGCAATAGTGTCATCGTCGAAAGGTATCCTTGGGTTGGCATTCAGCAGGCAACGTTTTACTTTATGTTTGAGGACTCAAGTAAATGATTCGGGCAAAGAATAGTTTCAAAAATGGTATGCAAATCAAATTCAGGAGGTATGTATTATGTATTAAAAGGTTTAAGTTGGAATGAATATTTAATTCATTTTCCTAAGTCCTATTCATTTACGTACGCAGTTTTGGGGTTTACTCACCTTTGCGGAGTGGAAAGAAACCTGTATGAAAATTATTTCCTAATATTTACTTTCAGATGATTGATGTTTATGTATATTAATTATTTTTTAACGCTCCTTACTGAAGAGTACATAATAATTCCATTTCATTCTCTCAAGAGAAACGTGGCTCGCGTAACAAAGTAAAGGACACTAAGGTCCGATTTTTTATGCCTGGTTAATGTTAAACGTGAGATGACGTTTTCCTTTGCTATAACTTGATGTTGACTGACAGTTTTGGATTTGTATATTTTATCAGGCCGTTGGTTAAATCTCTTGAGAGTTATGGATGTTAGCACGTGCCGAGAAAATATTTAACGATAAATGATAAAACCTGGCCTACGAGTGAAAAAAAACCATGTTTTTAGTCCTTAATAGTCTTTATCGTACTTTAAAATATTAATGTAGGAAGGATTTAAGATGTAGCTGAGAAAAATGTGTTAGCATTGACACCTTCAGAGATTCAGTAACCTCTTTAAGTTGTGCTGTACGTTTTACTTTTCTATTCTTTTTGCTGGAGCATTATTCGCGTAAAATGTAAACTGATTTATCTCCGTTGAGGTTACTCTCAGTGTTAGGGATAACACACAAAATTAAGTAGAGTTGATGACTTAAATGATTCTATTCAACTAATGCGTCACCAACGAATCGAAATATATACGTACATTGGTACGGCACTCTCTCTTTCTCGGTTCCCTAATTTATAAAATATGATTTTATGCTTCTATCTTATACTGCATTTTTTCCTATAGCTAAAATCCTAGCACTTCGTGATGAGGAACATAAAAAAATTTCCGAAAGAGGTAAAAGAGCTGCCATATTTCACTACCGTTAGACCAATGCTTGAGTATGCCATGAATGTCAGGGATCCCCATGATAAAGGAAAGGCAAAGAGCTTGGAATAGGTCCAAACGAAGGCAGCAAGGTACGTTTTGGGGAGACAAAAAAATACAGATAGTGTTAGCAGCATGTTAGAGGAATTGGGGTGGAGTCCGCTGCAAGATAGAAGGAAAATAAATAGGTTGTTGGGAATGTTTAAATGCTATTCAAAACATCCAGCCTAGTTGTAATTAGAAAAGAGGCTGGAACCACCAATTTTTTTGGGAAAAAATGACCACCCGCTGAAACTCAAATCAAGGAGGCAAAAAACGAATGCTGCCAAGTACTCCTTAAATCGCAGGGTCTTGGAATGGAATGAATTACCAGAAAAACTCACAAAACCTTTACCAAGAAATGTAAATATTTTTAAGAAAATGTTACTCATAAAAAATGAGAGGAGTGTTTGATGTTTTGTGTAGGTATATGCATTTTTTTAAACCTTGTTATTAATTTTATTTCAACCAAAACTAATGCTATATTGCCAACAGACAATGTCTAATTGCAATACAGTGTAATAAATAAATAAATAAATTAGTACAGGTATTATTATCCCCAGTTTAGTAATTTTTGTGCCTTAAATAGGTATATAGTAGATATCTATAGGGTACAAAACCTACCATCGCGACTGCACTTCACTGGTCATTGATTTTCATCGCAATGTATTTTTACCATGCCTAAGTCTCGATTCGTGATAAAATTAATCAATGTGGGGAGTCACACGTTCCTATGTGCGAAATGCCAGTAGGGTATCGTTTCTAACTCACGAAAAGCGGTATCACTGTAGGTTTGCGAGTGACATTCTGTGACAGATAATCAAATTCCTCTTCGAGCTAGGAATGAGTAAGTCACTGAAAAATTAGCCGTAAAAAAGTCACTGTAAAAAAAACTCCCTCAACGAGATCGCTACAGAGTTCAGTAATATTGCATTGAATACTGGAGAGCAAGGCTAATAATGAAAAAGTGGAATTATTAAAAATAGCTTGATGACTTCCAAATTCTATTTCTAACTCATGGACATAACTTTGGACTTTTCATTGATTAATCAAAGAAATCTATTATTGCTGCTAATGAGGTCACCTTTTTAATTCAACGATATTTCCCCCCGGTGATAAGCTATTTAGGATAAGGGAATTGAGGCAGCTTTTTATTTTATAAATGAAGTAATTGTCTCTGGAGAATTACTTTGATATTTTATTTCATCTTGTTGAGTATTATCTCAATTAGAAATAATTTTCCTAGTCTTGGAGCTTAAGATTAATTGTTTCCGCTTCCGTTGATTAATTTATTATTTCCCTTTGAAGCGAAACGCAAACATATTCCAAAAACATTTCTCAGAACTATATAGCTTGTATTCTTGCTTCTTCGCAGTCGTGCGTTACCGATGTAGTTATAGTACCTACGAAAAATGCTGGAATTTAACTATTAATATAGCAAACTATAACTAATCCACTTAGTTAAAACTTTACCAAGGCACATATTTTTGATAAAAAATGCTAATTATTACTTTGAGTATTATCCGCATAAATTAATTTCCAGTAAAATATCTGCCGTAAATTAAAATCTTCTTTCATCCCAGTGAAAGGAACATGGACTTTATTTCATTTACTTATTTTTAATTATTTTGTTTGTATATTTTGTGACCAATAAAGGTTTTGCTTTATCATTTCTGTGACCTGTTTACTAATTATAATTACAATTCATGTTTTTCGACGGCCCAGCTTAATTCGACATAAGCCATGAAAAAACATTGCAGTGCGTGCATTGAGGAAATGATTCAGGCTCGTGATTTTTTTATCATGCTGCCTGAAGTATTACCTAGCCAGCAGTCAAGTCAAATGAATTCGATTTTAAGTGCTTCGGCTATGTAATAGAGAACCATTAATCAAAATATGCGATGATCAATATCAATTCTCCTGCATGTTAACTATTTTTCATTCATTTTCTGAATCCTCATTTTTCACATTAGCATACCTTACCGAATTAAAGTTTTTAAATGCGACTTTTTTTTTAATATGATGTTTATTTTATGCACCATCATTGTAATGCTAAGCGAATTTTTGGTCTTCGTCTCGATTGCTTCTTCATAGGAATAATTGAGGCTGTCATTAACATCTAGGAATACATCTGTTTTTTTTTGGAAAAACGTAATTCAATTCTCCAGTTCTCGAAATTCTCGATCTATAATTTAACGTAAACAGCAGTTGTTGTTGAAATCTACCGTAAACGAAAATACACAATATACGATTGCGTTATGATTCACGATTAAATTTATTACATTTAATTTATGTATCTTTCTCAAAAATAAATTGACTTCGCTTTCTCTCTCTCAGCGTTATGTTGAAACAAGGGGAAGAGATACAATTAATTGTGGAATTACGTCAAATGGTTAAGGGAGAATTACCTCGAAAATCGGACTTTGGGACTGATTTTGAACACTCAAAACGTTCCCGACAGAATGTAATTTAAAATTGATATTATGAGAATAACTATGCCGACTCATTGCTCTGAAATTTGCAGATGGAAGGAAAAAAGAAAGCGCAAAATTAACTCTCATGATAAAACATGCGAAAAGTTCATTCGCGCATTTTTATATGAGTTATTTCGTTTAAGTTACTCAAATTGTCTACTTTGTTTAAATTTTGGTAAATTTTTCTATTATACTTACATTTACCTCTCCCTCTCCTTTACTTTGACAAATTACCTAAATTCATCGAAATTTTCACCGACAAAACCCATGATATATTTGAAGCATTTTTTAGGCGTTAAGCGTTTGTGTGAAACCTCCACTTTTGTTTTACTGCCACTACGTATCAAGGCCTTTTGCGAGAGCACTGCGCCGTGAATATTTTCTCACTTTGGCTCAAAATTCCTTCGGGAGAGGGGCTAATTGGAATTGCTCCCGGCCGGAATTTATTTAAATCTGTGATGAAAAAAAGAAGGGTAGAGGAATGGAGAAGGGAATAATGACGAGGAACCTCCATTCTCCTCCCGTTTAATCAAGTATACACGCCATATATACGTCCATGCATATGTATATTCATGTAGGTATATGCGAGTATGCATATATACGTGTATATATTTTTTTTCGCTCTCTCTCCTCCCTTCCCCCACCATCACGACCGAACCGAAAGCAACTCCGTTTACGCTCCCGTGAATTAACTCGACTTGCTCCCGCTGATGGACCCGTCATTAATGTTCCATCCGGCGGATGACTAACTAATTCCGTCGTCCCCCGCTTTCCCTCCCCACTCACCCCCTCCCCCGCCTTTCTCTCCTCCCCTGCCATACTCCCCGCCACCTTCTCCTCCCACACCCCCGTCTATGCGACGTCGGCGACTTGCAAGGAAGAGCACCACCACCGCCGCGCGCGCAATCTAAATTCATTAGGTGTAATAGAATTCCAAACTACGCGGCCTTAATCGGATCTCCAATGGAGCACACAACAAACGGCCCTTTTTGTCTCCCTTCAACGAAGGCCCCGCCCATGAAGAACGCGCCCGCATCTCCTCCTCCTTCCATCCTTTCTCCGTCCTTTTGCAGCCCTTTCTCTCTTACGCACCCCCTGCCACCCTCCTCCATACCCCACCCTCCCCCGTCGCTGTCTTTATCTCTTCATCTTCCCAGTCTCTCCTCCGGTCCTTCTCCTCTCCCTCCGGACCCCACCCACCCTCATCCCTCCCTTCTGCCGCTTCGGGGATGAGGCGGCAGCGTTGAGGAGGGAGGCCTTAACTAAATCTCCCTCTTCTTCTTTTTCTTCTTCGCCCCTCCCGCTAATGCCTCGCCCAGATTGCTCGACTCACAGAGACTGGGGGCTCTCGGCGTGTTCCGGGATTTATTATTATTATTTCACGGCAGTATCCACCCTGTCTTTCGTCGTCTTCTTTGGAGTTGCGACAGAATAAGGAAAATCAGGGAATTATTTAGGCTGTTTTTTCTAATCCCTGCAAAAGTTGGGATGAAAACATCTGGAAAAGTGTACCTAAAATTTAACATTTAACAAGGACTCAAGAACCCTCGGAGGAAAGTAGTGATACCTTCATAGTATGTTCACCACTACTAGTTGGTTCTTACATTTAATTAGTCACTCAAATGTTTTTTGTCTGTGCGAAATTTGAAATATCTGAGCTCGGGAAACTCCAATGTTACAACATTCGAAAGCCTACCGAGGTAACCGGGTCGGCTACGCACCGGTCTGACCACCCGTGTGGGTTTAAATCCAGTTTCAGTATGAATGAAGGGTATTACTTACGATTAAGCCATTTATGGGATAAATCATAGGAGGTGAATTTCTCAATTGTTGGATCGAATTCCAATGGTATGATATGAAAATTTAGGGAAGCAAGTATATTTTACTTCTTAGTTTTTGTAGCCACAGTGTAAGGAGGTTATTATTTTTTTAGCCTGAAATTTTAATTCCAAGGAAACATCGAGCTGAACTTGAAATTAGTAAAAAACGTAAAGCTATAATATTATTCCCACTGTTCATATTTTTCCCGCTTAATACAATAGAAGTGTAACACATATAGTGTTATTACCTTGACATTTTCGCAAAGATAATTAGATTTTTCCATTTTAGGCTATTTAGGTGAATCAATGATTTCTTTTAGTGCCTATATTTGATTTGTCACAATATACTAAGAGATTAATAATAAACAACCTGCTGTTAAAACTGACTCGTACAAAAACTAATAGGCTTCATTACTTTACATAATGAACTCCTAGCACATACTTCATTGTACTCTAAAAAGCGTTGCGGCTTTGAAAGATTCAGGATTTTTGTTCAACAGTTCGAGAAAATAATCTCTTTTTAGGAGTCTCGGTTTAGATGACTAGATTCTAGGCTCGGTATTGATAATCCAAATCTGGGAAGTTACTTGAGACGATAAATAATGGCAATATATTATGACATGCATGTGATAAAAATATCTCCCGGCTGTTATAGTTTGATTTCCGTAGCAAGGAAAAAAATTAATTAAATTAATCGAATTCGTATTCCATCGTTGAAGGAGATATCGTTGATTTGTGCATACTTTATGTTGTTCCATAATTAGCCCGCATTAAGATTTACATAAATGCATCAGCTGAAAGCATGCTATCCCTCATTTGCTAAATGCTCAAAAAAATCTACTGTGTATGTTAATGATTTGTGATTTATCGACCCAATACCTACATACAAACTTCACAGCGTTTTGTCGGTATATAAAGGAGGTTTAACCCTTTTTAATTGTTGAAGGGATTCTTAAACACATATCACGAAAATCCCAGGATTACTAAGTCTCCAGTGTTGATCCGTAAAGGCTTCCATCCACCCCCTGCCGCACGTCCTTTCGGTGAATGGCAGAGTTTAATCTTTAGAAGTGTAGATAAAAATTAGCAATAATGCAAAGTCATCAGTATTTATCCTGCTTGGTTTTTCAATTGGACGATAATGGGCTGCAGGTGTTTGAGATGTTGGTGTGAAGGAGAATGGAAAACGTGCAGTGGGTGGAAAGGAAGACAATCGAGGAAAGCTTGGTGTGATTGGTGAGAAGAGTAAATTAGGTACTTGAGCAAATAAGGAGTAGGCAGTGTAGGTGGTTGAAACAGGTAATGAGAGGCGAAGTGACGCTGAAGGTCGTGATATAGGGGATTGGGTAAGCAGAAAATACTTCATTTATGGACAAGATAAAAAGAGTTAGGATCTATGCTGAGATGAAGATCTAAACGTAAATACCTAGAGCATTTTACTGTCTTCTATTTAAACGTACCTTAAACGGTAGATTACTCTAATAATTAAGCGGCAACATTCGATATTTTGGGGCCCGAGTGGTAGATGTAAAAAGAGCCCTATAGTGTATTTGATAAATGTTCACATAGCATTTATGAGATAAAATAATTCACGTACATAGTGACTACTATTAAGTTTTTTTTAATTAATTAAGGCATTTAATAAAAAGGATTAGTAATAATAAACATAAGAGTGAATTATTTGTATACCAGTTATTTAAAGTTATTTATTTGATCTCGCACAAATATTTGCTAGCACATAATATTGCTTCATTTACTCGCGCATGGAGCGCACGGATTCTGCTCGCATCATGTACGATGGAGTCTCAATATAAATCAAGCTGTTTAATTATATGCATTATTATGCTAATAAAATTTAATAATATTTTAATATATCGGCTTGGGATTTTAGAGGGCCCCTTCGGGTTCATGGGCCTCAGGCGGGCGCCCATTCTGCTCACCCTTAAATTCACCACTGCTAATAATAAAAGGAGCTTTTCAAAGTTTCCCATGTACTCTTTCCCCTCTCTTTTTACAAAATCCTTCTTCACACCTTCATTTCACCCTCCACCTAGTCTTCTTTCCTCTCCTATTTCCCCCAAACGGAGCACGCAACGATTGAGTTGTCTCCAGCTTCCCGCGCGCGCTCCCCGGAGTTGCAGTAACATTCACCACAGCGCGGGACACTTGTCCGTCGCGCATACAAAGTCGAGGACGGAAATATGTCGCAGTGGGAGAATTCTGCCCTGAATTCGCGTGCAAACTTCGCTATGTGCCGAACCCACCCACCTACCTCCGAGCCATCACCATGATATACATATAGCAAGGTCTGGGGACGGTGGTTCCCTCCCCACCCAGCGCCGATGCGACGGATGGGTAGAATGTCACCACCGTCCACGGACCTTGCTATATGTATATCATGGTGATGGTTGGGAGGTAGATGGGTGGGTTCGGCACATAACGAAGTTTGCTCGCGAATTCAGGGCAGAATTCTCCCACTGCGACATATTTCCGTCGTCGACACGGCTGACGCGACGGAGTCTGAGATTTGAAACTTATCTCTTGCACCAGCGAGTAGGGAATAGAAGAGGGAGTGGGGGAGGGTTTACAGCTCGTAAAATTTCGACACCGGACCACATTTGAGAGGCGCCCACTTAATGGGAGGACAGGGATGATCAGCGTTCCGAGACAGTGCCTTATCCTCCGAAGGTGTCCACCAGAATGTGAATGTCACTTCATTAAAAAACGGCTTATAATTTTTGGATGAGGGAGAGAAACTATGCCACCCATGGTGATTCGGGGGTCCTATCCTGCTAACTTGAGGTCGTGGGTTCGAATCCCACCAAGTTGATTTTTTCTCCAACTAGATGCCCTACGTGAATCAAGATGACTGTGTGAATTAGAATACGTTTAATTGCCCGTGATTGAAGATAGTTTTGGAAAATACATAAATGTTATGGCAATTATTGTAAATCAATATTTCTTATGCCTAAATGAAAAATCTCTCGTGGAATATTTTGCAGATTCAAGCATTGTCATATTACTGAAATTAATAAATGATTAACTATAGAGGGATCAATATGTGAGGCAATTGGACTTAAGGGCCCAAATCATTGATTTTGGTGGCCTCAGAAATAATAGAACCCTTCCCTGTTCCAGCACTAATTCTTCCTTAATAATAAATAGCGATTCCAGGCATGCCATTGGCATACTCGTATATGACGAAATATATAATATTATTGAATTTTAAGAGCCGTGGTAACTTTTCAAAGATCTTCGTGAGTGAATCCTCTAGGCTACTAAATCCAATTAAATTACAAGCTTTCGTTGCTGAGGAGCGGAAAGGAAATCGAACGACGAAGTGTTTGACTATTTTTGGCAAATAAAGCAGTTTCCATAGGAAATAGTACTCTATGGATGGAGCTGGTTATTGAAAAAAAAGAATCACTGAAGGCTGTGATGGAGGAGAGAACGTTGGTTATTCGAGGATTAGGGAGGAAAATGATAGTCATTTCAGATGGAGTAAAGGGAAGCTAACAATATAAGGAATTGAAAATAATAAATATTGATAGATGAAGGTGAAATGCTGATGAAACTCAGCTATTGAAAAGAATTTGTCTATTTCAAATATTCTCCCCATACTGCCTCAGTGGAGAATACTCTGAAAGAGTACAGAATGAATGCTTTCATTTGGTGACCCATGAGTTCTTCGTGTTTGCGAAGGACCCTTAAGCAATTAAAATTGAGAGTCACCGCTTTAATGGTCCACTTGAAGGTTAATCCTCGGTATTTTCAGCTTGTGGCACTCACCGAGTAATCTCTGTGAATTTCTCCATTAGTATGCAAAAGTTTTGCCTTTTGTTATAAAAAGCAATCATACAAAAAGGCTTCATAACTTTCATGTGTGATAGCCTTAATCATAAAATGCATCTTATAGCGGGAGAGTTTTCTTTTGACTTCATTAAAGTTCTAGTCTCACGTCATCATCTACAAACAGTAGCCCGATCAAAAATATGGATTGGTTAAAGTAACGGCATACGGCGAGATATAGTGGAAAGAAAGAATTCATTGTCACAAAAAAAAAAACGGTACAAAATTCCACTCATTATTTTATTGCTGTCGACCGGTTTCGACGACTAAAGCGTCATTTACAAGACAAAACAGAAGGAAATATTTCTAATTCTAGCCATTGCTATTGCTATGGCTAGCAATAGCAATATTTCCTTCTGTTTTGTCTTGTAAATTACGCTTTAGTCGTCGAAACCGGTCGACAGCAATAAAATAATTAGTGGAATTTTGTACCGTGTTTTTGTGACAATGAATTCCATCTACAATTTCCACTGAGTATCGCCACAATCGATTAATTTGATTAGTAGAAAGAAGTCATACTCAATGCATACAAACCTACATTCTTCCTCTAAACTTATTTAAATTACATAGGTACAAGGTGTTTCAGCTTATTAAGTGATCATCAGGAACAGATATTATACATATGATGCCCTTATCAAGCCGCATAATGGTTTATTAAGCTGAAACACGTTGTAAGTACGTAAAAAAATAGGCTCTGTGGAAAAGTTATGCAAGTTATGTTTTTTTACATTGAATTTAGATGAGATTTATCTCCTTGTAGAAGTTCACATCAATCGTGCGCCGCAATTTTTAATAGCGCCATAATTTCATTTTTATTTATCTGAAGCTCTTTCGTATTTTTATACGATATTGACGTGTCAACGTATCAAGTTTTTGAGGTGCCATGATTTCGAAAGGAGGGAGGTTTTTAAGCCCCTGTCGTTTTCATCGCTATCGAGTTCGTTTCTCTCAGCTTTAATCTTTTGTTTCGTGATACCTTCGCAGTAATTATGATAATGCTCGGTGTAATTTTCCTTCCTGATCACCCCTTTGATCTTGTTTCAAAGGCTTCTGTGTCTCTCAAGGGAAGAATGTGCTGATAACAAAGGAGATCAAAAGATTGAGACACCGCACATGTCCTCGTAAGGGGGGACAAGTCACGTGGGAGAGAGCGACCGGGCGGATAAAAGGCGCGCGCTCCGGATGAAATGTCATTTTTTTCTCCTTTCTTCCATCCTCGCGGTAGTGCCTGCCTCTTGAGCGATAGGGAGAGATGACAGGAGATCCATTAAGACATTTCGGAAACGAGGAGATTGGTCGCTCGATCGAATGTGAATGTGGCCTTTGAAAAAAAAAGGAGAAGAAATACCTAAAGTTAAAATTGTGGCCTGAGAGTAATCTGCTTCCACTCCCTAAAAATAAGGCTTCACTAGAATCGCTCCCCCGTAACGAAAAGGGGATTTATTTTCTCATCAGGGGGGCATCTGTTGAAAACCTTATCTGAATGCAGACAAGTGGAGTGGGACTTAAACATCTTGCTCATCGGACGCTTTGTCAACTTTCATGAAAATTGAGAAATTACAAAAGCATGGTCTCCTAAAAGCCTCCGTAAAGATTTGTAGTTAATCATCATATATACAATACCAGGGTTGTTACAGGCCAGGGAAATCAGGGAAAAGTCAGGGAATTTGAAATGGGTCAGGGAAATCAGGGAAAAGTCAGGGAATCTCGTCCATGGCGTCAGGGAAAATGTATGTCATGTCGCGCGATTAAAAAAAAAACCGCTGCGCTGTCGGCTGGCTGACCTCGCTGACCTGGCCCGGGTCGACCGGGCGCCAAACTAGTTCGTCTTTCCGTCGCTCAACGCTCCGTCGAGCTGAGGAGCGTTGCTAGCCGTTGCCAGCATTTTTTATAAAGCATTGGTGACCAAGATATTAGAAAAGTCTCCATTTCAGCACAAGATTTGCAAGGCTATCAGGTTTTGTGAGCCGGAGTTGATAGTGAAATCCGAGGATGCAGCTCTTGCTCGCTTCCGGAACTGCCTCTCATTGCTACAGCTAAGGCAGTGGTTCTCTGCTTTAGAGTACGACTTGCTAGAAGCTGAGTTCAAGACTTCAATTAACAAACCTGCTGTCTCTGTGTGCTTGAAAGAATATGACCGAGACCACACCCGTCTTGATCACTTTTGGAGACGCATTTTAATGTTGCAGAAGTGCTCTGGGTTAATGGTAGATTTGATCCACGATTTTAATTTTGAGCCATGGAAATGCCTTTGTGGAAAGGGGATTTTCCATAAACAAAGAAATTATTATCGAAAGCCAATCTCACAGACACTGGTCACGCAAAGGCAGGTGTACGACGCCGTGAATCTTACCCGGAATTCTTAATGTCGAAATTAATGACAAGATGATTTCAAGAGTGCGACATGTACGCGCAGAGCATGAAGAGGCGCGAAGGGAGAGAGCGAAAGAAGGCAAGGAAAAGATACAGAAGAGAAAAGACGAAAGAATGATTGGGGAAGAAGCTAAAGAGTTAAGAGCCAAGAAAACTAAACTTTTATTAGAAAACCAATTGGAGTGCGACGCTATCGACGAGAGGCTGAGAGCACTATGTGGCCGTGTATATCATTTCTGTGATGTTGTTGTTAGGTATGTTCTACGTCCACATCCCTGAATTTAGACTTTTTATTTGATGTGTCAATTTAAATTTGACACCATATTTTCATTTGGCTGTAATTAGGTTTACAAGTTCCTGTTTTTTTACTGTAATTAAGTTGACAAAGTTACTGTTTTTTAAATGTGTTCATTGTAAATACTTTTTGTTTGATGCTTCAATTTAAATTTGACACCATATTTTGACTTTTATTTGACTGTAATTAAGTTTACATGTTAATGTTTTTTCTATGTGTTCATTGTAAAGAAATACGTTTTAAAAAGAATGTAAATATATTTTTTAAATAAATTTGTATTTTATTGACTCTTACCCTCCAAAAATGTTATGTAATGATCGAAAGGAGAGAGTGAAAAAGTCAGGGGAAATGAAGATTTTGGTCAGGGAACAGTCAGGGAAAAGTCAGGGAATTTGAATTCGGGAAACTTGTAACAACCCTGAATACGTTACCGAAAGTAAATGGAGCGGTTTAACTTCATTATGGGGCAAATATGACCTGACTCCTGTTGAAATAAAGTAAACAAATGTTGGAAATTATATTCCCAACGGGTCAATAATTCCTGAAAAAATGGTAACGTTCATTATTTTTTTACGATTCCGTCATCCTCCCTAGCTGACACAATGTACTGAGACAATTATCTAGTTTTGTATGTTGTATACTATTTATTTTTCCTTTGCAAGCAAAATATGTTTTAATGTAAACTTCTGCCCCATAACAGCTATTGCTCCTTGAACAATAAATGTTTTTCTATTCTTTTCTTGCTAGTATTATGCTATACGTGTAATGTCAAGTTGGAAGGTGGTGGACAATACCTATTCTTGTAAATTTTTATTGAATTTTGACTCTATATTCACAAAAAAACTTATGACTTGTGATAGGAGCATTTATTTGTAGGTATTGGAAAACAAGATCTTTATAGAAATTCTACTAATCAAGATACCTGTATAAATAGTTTGTGATATTGACATATCAAACTAATTTTAATAATAGCTATTTTGATTCCTCATCGTGCGCCAAAAATGTTTGATCGATCCGTTAAACTATTTTTATAATATTTTTGTCATGGACAAATTTAAATTTAGTACTGAATTCGTTTAAGTCTATCTCAGCGGCGTCGAAAATTAGATCGGATTATAATTTATCTCAGATGTTCGGCGTATGCTTTGTAACCAACGGTCTCATAGTGGTTCCCATCCTATTTCCCGTAGCGGGGCCACTGTGATACCAATAAAAAGCATCCCGTCCGAAAGTCATAGGCATTGACGGTGGCGCAACGAGAGCTTCCCCTCGCGTCGGCGAAAGGGGGCCGACCTCTTTGAGAGGGGGTCGCCGATGCACTCCGCATCTCGATCCTCCTCCTCATCCCCTTTTTTCTCTCTTCCATCCCTTTTATTTTCCACTCTCTCCCTCGTCCGCCTGCATTTCCGGCAACTCCTTGCCAAAGTGACTCAACCGTGCCCCTCAACCCCCCCCCCCCCCCACCAAATCCCTTCCATCCCTCCGCGCAGCGACATCAAACGACGGCGACCCGTCTGCGCGTCGCGGCGGTGGTGATGGTGGTGGGGGAGTGAGCGGGACGAGAGTAGAGATGTGTGTGGTGCATGCACCGCGTGCAGCACAGGGCATCACACACACATACATGAGCTGGACCACTTTGCGACAATGGCGCGCGCCCGCCCCCTTGCGGAAGAGATTAGAAACACTCCCTTTTCCTCTTCTGCCGCCCCGTGCAGCCCAGTCCCCCCCTGACTGCACTCAAGCTCGTACAAACTTCGTGGGCCTGTCTACACACACATACCCACGCATACACCACAAAAGACCGCGCCACCCGCACACCGATGCGTTCCGGGGGACCAGACGGCCGGGTGTGCACCACCTCTACTCCGACGTCAACTGCCATACCACCGAGACTACTCCATCTACCCTATCCGCCCGCCCCGTCTCCTCCCAACTTGAGTGACTCCAAGAGAACTTCCCTCCCTTTGATCCCCTCTCGTATATAATACTCTTTCGACTCGACCACTTCAGAGCATGACGTTCTCTCTCCGCGGTGCCGTCAACCCTTCTCTTCTACGCCCCTCTTCCCCCGCCCCCCTCTTCCTCTTACCCCTTTCTACCCACTCCTTCCGCCAGGGCCCTTACGTTCTCGGCCGCCCCCCACGAACCCACATGTGAGCGCTCCGCCGACACGATCCCCGTCCGCCTCCGGTTTTCCCGGCCGTCCCCCGAGAAGGGTTGAGAATCGAAAGAAAAATCATCGATGGCTGCTGTAGGAAGATCAAAAATCATCGAATAAAGTCAACCGAATGATCAAGATGTGACTCTGTGGAACGGCATTTTCAATCGATGAAGACAGTAACTTGAGTGGTTTGACACTTGGCTGAGTGGAATTTTGTAGATATGCTCGAATGAATTATTATTAAGCTTTAGAGTGATCTACATGATAATTTAGGCTTAAATGGAAGAGAGTATATATCCTCTCTACCGTTGTTTACCTGTTCTTTGTACAGCGTAGTATTTTACGAATTTCGCCTGAGGGCATACTTTTTATTTTCCAGTAATATTTCTTAATCATGCACTCATATTTTTGTAAATAACCTGCATAATATCTCCTTCACAAATAAGGGAGTGCAACCTCTTTACAAGATATTTCTTCTGGTGTGCTTAATATCACTCTTTTTTTGTTGCAAGGAAATTTCATGTGCTAAACAGAGTTAAATAAATGACATTATTTTTATTATCGCTTTTACCAACGCAAACTCTTGTCTGCACACACAATTTCTCTCTTCATATGTCCTACCTTTCCTCATCCCGTCCATTAGCACTATTATTTTTATCTCCTTTCCCCGCTTACCCAACAACCTCCCCTCTATCATATACTTCAGCTTCCCTTCGCCTCTAATTACCTGTTCGAAACACATGGGGGCGAAGGGATACTGAAGGCCGTGATAAACTTTGTATATCTCACACACTTTCATTATACGCTAACCCGAAGAGTTTCAACGCTCTCGCGTCATTTTCTATGGGGATTTAAATAATCCCTAAACTTTCGCATCTTTTCACGGGGGATCTTCGTAATCCCCCTTGAAAATAACGCTAAGGCCTTGAAACCGGTCGTGGTTGAGTATATTTAAAGAGTGCAATGCTCTAAGTTTATTCAGTGAAGCGTAACAATGAAAACAGACTTCATGAACCACCAGTGTATCTTTTGACGGCGCAAAAGCGTAGGAACGCATACCGTAATAGTTTTATAAATAAATAAGGGGGCATCACGATTTTTGTTTTCTTAATTTAGAAAAATCATCGAAGCTGTACGTCGTGCCTTGAGGTTTCCCCCACTAGATACTCGGAAAGATGGAAACGCGTATCGCTACGCAAGTTATTCATTCGGCGCGCCTCAAAATTTATACTACATGTTAATTTCGCTTCGTACTTATGCGTAGTTAATAGGCAGAAAAAAATATTTCAGATGTATGTCAAAGGAAGAAGGAGACGGATACAGTCAAAGGAGACTTTTCTAAGGGAGGAATGCTAGGAGTCTCAGGAACAAACTTGGGCATTTGTGAGGTGACATGAACGTAACGAAAAGGTAATCACGGCTAGGAATGTGTTGAGAAATTCGTGAATGAGATCGTCTCCTACTTCTACAGCTAATAGTTAGACTTTCTTTGAAATTTCCGAAAGGGCTCGATATATGTGTGCGCACTTATAAATCGTTTGCTAATTTTTATTGGTAGTATACTACTGGTTAGTGCAAAATATGATTGGCTGTTTTTCTGTATTCTGATTGTTCATCTTCATACTTCTCTCTCCCCACGCTATTCCCCTCTCCTCCCAGCACTCTTTCTACTTTCCTTTACCATGTCTAAAATGCCTGCTCTCATTTCTTCCCTCTTCCCTGTGCTTCCAGCCTTCTTTCTAAAATTGCCGTGCTGGGGTGCATATATACAAAAAGGAACGCTGGCGTACTTTCACCCCCTGCTGCTTACTCACGCGGCTGATCGCATGATGTATGTAGATGTAACCGCACGATAAAATACCGAACTGCCATTTTCTACAGTAGATCCGTGCCTCATTTACTAGAGGAAATATCTTATTGTTCAGTATACAGCAGGCTAATACGTATTTGAGGTGTAACGTCATTTACATATGAGCAGTACGAGCTGAACAATGGTTGCCTTTTTTGAAAATGCTCATGTTGCGAAGGGTTGAAAAATGGGAAATGAGTTAACTCATTTTCTGTGGGATTACGCAAACCTGTTTTTCCTTCACTTTGCTATTGAAAGGACAACGGTGGAAACATCGACGACGTGCTAGAATATTCATTTTTTACACATTTTTCAACAAATGAAGACGTACGTACATGACTAGAAATTGTTACGAAAAATATGAAATGCTGTCGTAATTTTACATCATACCGAACTCGAGTAAAAATTCTGTTCTGTGTTCATACCGTATCATATCATGATTTAATTCCATTAAATGTTGCCACTGTTGGTGGAGCAAATGTTGCTTCTCCTCTGCTGGACCCTACATCAAGTATAAAGAGTTATCCTACTCACGCTCGTTTATTTTTAAATTAGAATGAGGAACTTGGTAGGAACCATATTTCCTGATATTATTACCATCAGAGAAGAAACAGGTGCTAATCAGTAACAACTCGGAAAAACCCTCAATCTTGTGCTAGTCCATCGACGGATTGTGAAAGTTTAAACCAATGAACCACAATGACTATATTCAATCGATTAATTAAAATATATCACGTTAAACGTAAGTTCGATTTAATAATTAAATATAATAAAATTGTTGGAATAAAGCATAACTTTGTGGAAACAATGAATTTCAGTGTAGAAAAAAGAACAGAATATTTCCACATAAATGCTACAGAAATCTCATGAAAACATGTTCGTCCTTTTTTCAATACAGAAAATATTAGTTCGAAAATGTACTCGACGTCTTGGATGCACGCGCACACTATTGAATTATAATATTTACTCTAAGAGCTGCAAATATTAACATCCATAACAGGTAGATGACGAATGTTTATTAGCAAATCGATCAACTGATAGATGCTGGTCCTTTATTTGTTTAGCATGTATTACTTGCTGCACTTAATACTGCGCTGTGTCTTGTGCCAATATTTTGAAAAATATCAATTGCTTACATTGCAAACCGAAGGTGAGGGAATACATCAAAGGTAAAACATAAGTGTAACATGCATAAAGTATCGGTTATTAACCGTCATTATAATTTTTAGTATTCTACCGAAGGTAAGGAAGCCCGTAGAGAGTCGTGTCAATGAAACCCCCGATCGCGGGGAGTTTTCTCAGATCTTATCTTTCAAATTGAATCCATTATAGACTCTTTGTATCATATTATTCCTTTCATTAACATTATCATCACCAGTAGTCATTAATCCAAAGTATGGTATGCTACACCTCGGCACTCAAGATAGCCCATTTTGTTCCTTCTTAATTATTCAATTTAAATTCAGTATTAATTTTCTTTGTGTATTCCATCTTTGGTCTTCCTCGATATTTCTTCCCAATTATTTCTCCATTCGTTACCCTTTTGTAGAGTCTATTGTGTCGCAGAATGTGTCCAATAAGTTTGCTTCTTCTACTAAGCAACTTTCTATTAAATTTATTTGCTCTCCAACTCTTCGTAGGACATTTTCATTTGCGGTTCTCTCCATCCATTTGATCTTCGTCTCTCTTCATACCATCCAAAGTTCTCATTCTTATTTATGCTAAAAATCATTGTACCTGCTATGTACATTTTTATGTTTTCCTTTAATACTTCAGGTAGTAGAAGTATCGAAAATCGGGCACAAACCGTGGGACATAAGCCATCGATGCTCACACGTCCGCTCCCCGGTCCCTTAACGATTTCATGAACTTCCCTCGGTGGCGCCAGCCCATTACTCCCCTACCATCCCATCACCATTGTTGGGTCCGTGTTCTTCCCACGTCCTTCCCTCTACCACCCCCCGCTGAGCTCTCTCTTTGTCCCAAGCTGTCCAATAGGTATGCGTCCGTGTACTTGCAAGCACTCGACATTTCCCATGCAGGCAGGATCCCTCTATTCTTGCTCTCATCGGCTCAGCGTTGTAAGGTCGGCCCGCTTCTTGCTCCGACATCACGGCGCGGCGGTTGTTGGAAGGTTTTCTCAACGGCCGGAAGGGGGGGGGGGGGGACAAACTCGTTCTCACGCTCGATTCCCGAGACCAGCGATCGGATGATATCCGAGGAAAACGAACTTCTCCCCTGAAAATACGTGTACCCGATCCATGAACGAACCTTTTCCACCACATACGTACTTGTGGAGAAGAGGTATATTGATTTCACTTCTTGAAATTCATGACATTCTGGCGGAGAAGCTTCACGTTTCTGGAGTTGGAAAAGCAAAATTAATGAATTAATTAGAGACCTCACGATCGATGGTTTTCCGGATCACGTAGTGAATTTTAAAGTGAGAAAGATCGAAGATGCTAATGGCGCAGAGTCGTATTGATTTTATTCGTTTCATGAAAGGTAAGACTACGGACCTCCCCGAGTGATACTTTCAAATAAGAAAGCTTCCCGAAGATTTCGTTAGAAATTTTAAGCTGGAGTTCTTTACGAACTGCTTTTAATAAAAATCTAAAAATATGGAGTTTTAATGAGCATAAATTACTCAGTTTTAGTTCAATGTATTTCTTAGGTCTGTTGCAATTACCTATTGAGTACGCAGAGGGAGTGTGATGTGACTTGAATGTAAATCTGTGGACATAGCCAATTCGAGTTTTTACAAGCCACATTCACCCTGAAGGAGGAATCGATTTCTTAAATAACTACTACAAGTATTATAAAATGATCAATTAATTTGTAATAAGTCTATAAGTTATACCTATAGAACAAAATAGAGGCTATTATTGTATCGTTCCAAAATGTTTTGTTACCGTTTCGTTGACACAATGAAGTTGATTGACCAGTGGAAAGGCCGCATATTTTCCCTAATCCAAATAATTCTATGGCTCAAGCAGAAAAATGAGCGTCTCCTGACGTAGCAATTTAGGTTAGGTACACAATTTTCTTCTCTCCGTAAATACCCATGATTAGCTCTCTTGGGTGATTCGAGCATTCGCTTGATTAGGTATCAGCCATTGCATCAATACTTACTTAGGCACCATTTCTGGTGTAATTCTGAATTGATCCTCGATCGATGATCCTCGATAGACTGTTGTGATTGATCCTATCGGCTGATTTCCAATAAATTGACTTAAATTCTGAATCCGAAGCCAGAGGAGAGCATGTCTGTGTTTTGAATTCAATTATGAAGAAGTATGTTTAACGAGTACACAAGATATCCAAATTTGTGTTTCCTATTTTAAATCTCTAAATATTTTACGAATTGTGTGGAGAATATCAAAGAAGATTTTCAACGCTTTTCCTTGTTTAATTGTGATATTTGGTTGACTGAAGGAGTTTCTACTTCAGAAAGTGATGAAGGAGGCTCTTTTATTGTCGTGTTTGGTGTTACATTGAGTTTGTTAAATGATTTTCTCCATACAGCGGTGGAACCACTTTTGGTAATATTTATGCATATTGCGAGGAAGTAGACGTAAATTAGCGTGGACACCGTCCATATAACTAACCCTACCCGGCAGAAAGCTACTGATGATGTACGAAATGTCGTACGAAGTTTTGCTGGGGTGGGAGCTAATCAGAGGCTTTCGGTCCGGCGAAGCGCAATGGGTTTTTGAGGCTTAATAGAGGAAACGATACATTCACGACGAGTGCATCGATGCGATAACACATAAAAAGGGAAGCTCTTACAAACTTCTCTAGTCTAACTAACCTTCCCTCTACCCCCCCCCCCCTCCTCACCCCCATCGCTCAGAGCCGGCACCTCGACCGTGTTCCATTCAAACCATCCAAACCTTCGTCCTTTCTTCGCACCCTCCCACGTGCACCTAAACCCCTCGCCCCCAACCTCACTGTCCCACACATCATGGAGACTTGTCTTCCCACCCCCCTCAAACCATGCCTTATGTCCCTGTGCAGTACAGAGAGAAACTAGTCTCTCTTCATCTTTCTCTCTCTGTCTGTCCGACCCCTGCTCTCCGAGTCCCCATCCATTCTCCTCCACTTCCTCTCTGACTCATTCCTAAAAAGCCCTTCGTTCCCTCTCATGTCTGGCCCGTTCACTCGCTCTGCCCCTTATTCCCTCCCTTCTCCTCGCCCTCTCATTCCTTAATTCACTCTCGAGCAGGGAGAGGAGGATGGAGGCTGTGGGTCGAGGGGTGTGTGGCAGGCGGTGTGGGTGGCAGCCAGTCAGTTTCTCTTTCTTCTTCCCTTCGGACCGTCGCCTTGGGAAGGGGCGTTGGAAATATGTTCATTTCTGAGAGGACTTCCTCGTTCGCCTTAATTTTTTTCCATCTCTTCCCTCCTTGAACTTGGTTCCACTGTTTGGCGTGCAGTTGGGGGCCGTTCCAGCGGATAGGGGGGGGGGAGGTCGATGGGTGAGCTGTAAAAAGGAATGTGATTAGAGGGATTAACCCGACCCGCCCACGAGAGAGATATATGCCCTCGCGGCGATAGACACGACGGGGCTAACTGCTAGAGGAACAGTATTTCATTTATGAATAACTTCTGTGTCGCTGAATGGGAGCGTGTGTCGTTAGTCATCGGCCGTGAAAACGTTGAGCACCACGTGTCGCAAGGCGAGGCTTCCAATGTAATTATAATTGTTCCTCCCTCGCCTCCCCAAAACTCGAAAAAAAAAGTTTTACGTGAATGATGTCCGCTGGAACTTTTGGAAGCGCAGACGACGTTACGTATTTTTTCGTGAAAGAAGATGATACCCCGCTGCGTGTTCGTATATTTAGGTGAGGGATCGTGGCATCCAGTGTAATTGTAATTTCTTCCTGCAAGTGCTCCTCATAAATCGCTCACATGAGCTTCTGAAAGGATTGCACGCGTCATTTTTTGTATATGAAAGGATGCTCTTCCATTAGATACTCGCATTCAATTTATGAGATGCCATAAATTTCAAAAATGATGCTTACAGAGTTTCTTGATAAAACATACTAATTCAACACAAGGAAAAATAATTTTATTTCTTTATGTTACCCATTTCACATATCTTTATGATTTTTTGTTTAATTGAGCGATATAGGTAGAATCAGGCAGGGGTAATATTCTCCGAAAAAATTATATGCTCTTAGAAATATAAAGTTATAATTTTCATATAGGTAAGAACACTTCTGATGCAATGATTTATTCCCTTTCCTGATGAAATATCATTGTTGGAAATAACTTTTTGCCAATTGCACTTCAACTGATCCTTTGAGCCTTATTTCGTAGTCTATAACCTTTCAACTTGACAAATTCTCTCTATGCTCTTTTGTACCCTCAGTAGAAGACACTGTCTTGGAGTAGCACTTATTTGGTACCTATGCTAAATATTTTTGTGTCCATAAAACCAATGGAAACAAATTTTGAAGTTAAGTTTCAAGGCATTCGTAACTTGCTTGGGAGAAGAAAAACTTGTAAGCAATTGTTACCGCCATGGATAGCTGGATATATTTTCCTCTCCTCGTAGTGCACCATCATCATAATTGGTATTCTACCGAAGTAATGGTAGATCCCGGATCAGTTCTACCATTAATTTCCCCGAGAGCTGTATGTCTTCTCGAACGTTTTCATCACAAAAATATCAATTTTTCCAATTCTAAATTTCTCTTAAATACTTGGTATAATTTTTTCTCCCTTCCAACCGTCAAAAATTCTATTCTTCACTACCGTATCCCACGCTTTCCCAGCATTCTCCCCTGTATCAACCCCGTCAACATGTCGGCACATTTTTTTAAATCACTGCGAGCTCACAAATAACATGGTACGCAGTCACGCGACTGGGTGGAAAGATATATAAGTACCAAATGGATGGAATTCTCCATGAAAATATCGTTCGATTTGATCGGGATTCGAAGTAGTACTTCCTTCGCCCGATTTTGCCGCCTCCTTCGAAGTTCCCCCACCAGTTAATTCTCCTCCCCTACCTATTTCCAACACTTCCTCGTTCGTTCTCCTCTCCTCCCCACCGGCTCACTCTCACTCTGTCTTTTGTTATCCTTCTGAAAAAATAAATGAGTTTCAACCCCCCTCTGGTTCGCTTTCGGTTCGTTTGCACCCGGTTCATTCTTGGCGTAAATGGATAATAACAGGTCCCGGTCCAATGATCTCGACTGTCTCAGGCAGCTAGCCGAGGGAGGGTCAGGGGATGAGGAGTCTCTCCTCTCATCCCCGTCCCTCTTTCCCTCTTCGCCTCCAGCTCCCAATTTTCCAATCGCTCGATTTTGATGCGGAAGTAATCATCGGCTGGGAGAGAGAGACACTTCACCCTCTCTCGCCCTATCCACGAAGGGCAGGGTATTCAAACAACTATTATTACTCCAGTATGGCCAATCTGTTTTTAGTTTACGGCCGTTTAATTGATTTGGAACCTCATATACGAAGTATTTTGCCTCTAACGCTCGAAACCTTGCGTTGATTCTAATTGAATAACCTCTTCCCGTTTGCTGGAGGGGAGGCGAGGGTGGGGCTAGGTCCAAAGGGAATGGGGCGGACTGCCCCATTCATTTTAGGGGCTTGCCCCCGAATCCTCGGAGGGCTCGAGTGAGGAGTGTCTGGTGCAGTTACACTTCCGTCCCCTCCTCACCAAATAACCCCTGTCCTAACAGATATATCGACCCTATCCATTCGAGAGAAGTGCTTCAATTGTAGTATCCCGGGAGTAACACCCTTTTGTTTGGTGGGGTTTATTCGACATTCGAAAACATTAACATTGCTCCGAGCATTCTACATACTAACGACTGCTTAGAATTGTTTTTGATAAGCTCAGTCCAATGAAATATGATTTTGAAGGCTGCATTCTCCGGTTTTCCGCCGCTTATGTTGTTGATAGCTGACAACAGTTTCCCCAGAGTTTCACCTGGTGTCTTCAGGTCAAAGGTTCTTTAGGTATTCGACCTGAAGACGCCAGCTGAAACGCTGCCGAAACTGTTGTCGGTAATCAACAAAATAGGTGATGGAAAACCCGAGCCTTCACATTCTGCACGCCACGAAAGAATTCGCACAGATTTGCTCACTGTATGTGCTCACAGATTTGGAAACAAATTTTCAAACGGTGGCGTAACTTTTTGTGGGGTGAAACTGCCTTGTGCACACATTTATAGAAAAATACTTTGTATAATTCTTAATAAATTTTATTGACCCTACCAGCGTTGAGCTGTGGCTTATTCCTGATATTTTGTATAGCAATTTTCCTTCTTGATGTAAAACATGCAAGGCACAATAACTAAAAGATAATGGATAATGAAAATATTTCAGCGATACAAATGTTTTTATGTGGTATACAGGGCTTCACTACTTTACGCTTCTTCGCGTAAATCGTCGGTTACTACATTAAAAATTCCATTGGATAGGGAAATATACGGTATGTGAGCATTGAAGATAGCATAATCTTGCTTAATTACTGCATGTAATCTTCCCTTGCTTGTTTGGTTCTTTTCTTGCAGGGATTTGATGTCGCCTCACTTTTTAGTTCTTACTACAATGAGTAAAAGTTGTCGAATTAGATTGAAATCTTTGGTGCTGTATAGCATCACATTGATCTCCTATTTTTAACCAATTAACAACCCCCATTCCTAAACAGGAATCCATACGCTAAAATAAAATGCCTTTTTTCTTCACTCTTTCAGACTCATGTCGATACACGAAAGGTCCATGGTCAGCATGCGACGCCAAGACCAACACCAGATCGCGAATGCTGACATTGAAGAAAGGGGACGCTTCTGTGTGCGAACAGAACAAGACCATCCAGAAAAAATGCAAGAAAGGTGAGTTGCTGTGTTTTTTTAAATTCACCTTCAAGTATTCTGGGTTTGGTGAAGTTGATCGGTGGAAACGAAATATGTTTTAAAAGATGAAAAGAACCAACGCAAGCCTTAGCGAAAGAAACATTTAGGGGAAGTTCAAAGAGAGAAGAAATGAATTCGCTATTTAGATTTGTGATTGTTAGTGGAATACCTGTTTTGAAAGCCAATCAATAGAATTGCATTTCAGTCTTGCTTGTTGACCAGTAAAGAACCATGCTATTCACGATGACCAAATGTGCTGTCATGCAATTTTTTATACATATTTACTCATAGGAAATGGAATATTGACGACGCTGTGTGAGAAATACGTAAACTTGTGAGACTTTTTTTATTTGCGTTACTAATTGAATGGTATAACTTCCACCCACATCAGTATAATGGTGCGATCTGGGAATTACCGATGGAAATCGAATTGAATTTCCCTTTCCCTCACCCATTTGTTGTGTTTCTTGCATGAAAATCTACATTTCTCAGATAACTGCATGCGAGTCTGAGTGCTTAGATGGTTTCTATCATTTATAGATGACCATTCGTTGTAATTCTAGATTGGTTATTCTTTGTCAGTGACTGACCTCAATCCTGTTAGCTAGGAGTCTTTTATTTAGGACTGAACGATGTAATATGTTGTGAAAACTATTTCTTAATAATATCATAGCTTTGCTTTATTATACTCCTTGTTAATCTCAAACCCTTTGAAACTAATATACTCTACCATTATAGGCACGCCCAGCTTCCGACCTGAGGCGAAACTGACCAAATGGCCTAATCCAAGATAGTTTTGATGATGATGATTATTGGGACACCTAGGTCTGGTTTTCTGGTTTACAAGCTTGATTTTGAGGTCAATGCAACGTATTTCATTCAAATAGAATTGGTGATCGCGCACGCCTACATCAACGTGAATCTTGATTATCATTTTGTAAACATCTGTCTAAGTCCTCGCCAAAAAATCACTTTGAGGCTTTTATAATAATAAATTACCCTAGTGCATACTTTGCCAATAAACATGACGCCAAATCCTATTTTTTAATCCGAAGACTGGCTTCGTACCAATGGCTCGTCTAGCATTTTACCTGGAAGAAGTGGAAATGCATCAAATTAAAATTAGCTACCTACTAAAATACTTGTAAAATTAAAGTATAGCATGTGAAAGGATAGATTTAACGTCTTGTTCTTCTGATTCCATGCTGATGACATATACCTAAATGTAATAACGGTATTAAGAGGAGCATTTTTGCATGTGATTGAATGCATTCAATGAACTGCATTGCTGGTTTCAACACTGCTTGAGCCTTATCATGTTTTGCATTGAAAATATCTATTAAGTATCATCGGGAATAAAATAAACAGTGCTTTTGTCGTTTACTACGGTACTCTTCTTATAAAAGCGTACGTAGGTGAATTCTGAGTTTGGTACTTATCAAGCATTCCATTAATTAACACGGTGAAATTGTGTGTCTGATAATGCGATTTTTTGCGCTTGCGTTTTGCAAAGTCATGGGTAACTTGCGGAGCACAATGCCAAGAAGCACAAGTGGGGTCGTTTAAAAAATGATTTCTCTCGAATTAACGAGGAGAAATCCGGACGTTGAAACTAAAAGTGCTAATAGAACGAGACTGATCCTCCGAAACGGCGTAGAGTGCTTAAACTGGGGCGCCATGACAGCTCTCTATACCGCGTGCACTTGCTTTATCGTTATTTTTTTCAATTGAGCTCATGAGAGCTAAAGCTTGATTGTAATTCTTCAAATTTTCTCTGGTGATTTAAATCACTAGTTTTAACTGATGGAGTTCATTCATAAGAAAGTAACTGTGAACGTTTCCCTTCTAGAGAGTTTTACGTCTTGGATAACCATAATATAAAATAAGGAACCGTGATCACGCATATGGGTGATCATCCCTCCTTGAATCCCGGGGAACACTTTTTGAATTAGCCTATTCCTTGAACATCCCGGAAATATCCTTGATTTTAGCATAATTTGGGAATATCTTCTTGATACTGCCGGGTGCATTAATGGCAAGGAATATTGCCGAGGTAAATTTGAAAAATCTCGAAGTCAGTCCCGCGTAAAACTTTTGATAGCATTGTATTCTTCCATTTCAAATGATGAAATCATTTTATCACTTCAGCTTTAAAAGTTATATATGTCTTATTTCTACCATTTCATTTACTTTTGCTTATGCTTGCGTAAAAGCGGTTGGTTGGTTGATTATTTGGTGTTCGACAAATGAAGTATTTTGCGCTGTTGAGGACAGGTGGGTTGGCTGGTGAGGCGAGTAATTTTTAAATTTTAAATAAATAGACTTTTACAAAAACCACTTTTTTTTAAAAAGCACACACGACCCAGGTTTTGATGAGTAATCATCATCATTACTCATCGAAACCCTGGTCGTGTGTATTTAAAAAAAAAAAGTGTTTTTTTTTAGTTTATTTATTTGAAATTACAATGATATACCTCAAAGTTACACTAGAACAAGTTAATTTTGATGAGGGGAGGTTTCTTTGGGAAATGTTGGGAGGGTGGAGTGAAACCCGGCATCGGCATTACCTTACACTTAACGAAATCCGCCAATAGGATCACAGATTAACGTCCTCTACGATGGACGGAGTATTATAACTTGAATTACTCTCCAAATGGCACCCAAGTAGGTATCAAACTCCCGTTTTTTATACTTTTTTCCCGCTTTTACTCACCACTTACGTACGTCGTACGTACGGTACGTTACGGTCATCTTACGGTAAGTGTACTAACAAAACAATAATTTGTTCCTTTTTTCTACTCTCCAAAACCGCAATACTACGGAAGGCCTTCTTTCGTGTTTGTGGACGTTCCATTGATCGATCACTGCAATAATTTCTTCAGCCAGAAACCCAATTCCGGTTGAATGAGTATTAAAATGATTTCGGACGCAAGTTGTATAGCCGATTCCTGCTTTTAAATGATTTGGAATGCATGTAATCCGGTTCATCTCATGAGATAGTTTAGCTGAGGCATCAAGTTGATGAGGTGGCTTATGTACCGGTTTCTTATCTCGGGAACCCTGGTTCGAATCCCAGAACTGGCGGAGATTTCAGTGGAATCCCTATCCCTAAGTGTGTGCAACGCAGAGAAAACTTCTAGCGCAGTGCTATTGGGTAGTAATCTCTTGGGGACTGGAGTAAGAGTGGTCTAATGCCGACGCTGGGTTTCTTTAAAACCTTACTTCATTCCCTGAAGAATCATCTCCCTATCATTCTACCCACCTATTCTCAATGGCGCAAATGACCTGTTGTCAGTCGCCTCCACAAATAGCCAACCGACTAAGATTGTCTCGAAGGTTTCCCCAACTATGAATCCGTGACCTAAAGATATCATCACATCAGAAATCGAAGGCCCTTTTCTTAACCGAAATTTTAAAAAACTCTCCCAGAGCAGCAATTCTTTCAAAATAATGCCACCCGAGTCATGTTAATCCAACCTTTAATAAGCATTTAAGGATTTGATCTCATTCTACCATTGGAATATTTAGTTTCATATCATTATAAATTATAATTCATCCAAAAAGTCAATTCATAAATACTCTTCATTTCGAAGTCTGCGTAGCACTGTGTTAACGCGCATGATTGACAAGAAACCCAAATTGGTCTCCAGAATTGGAGTGTGCCGTTTAAATATAATGAATTAATTTGACCATTTTTTCAATGAACAAACCAATATTTTTTAAATTCAATTCACGAGCATTCTCTACTAACCAATTTTAAAAAATTGAATTAACTTGAAAAAACTACAAAATTTTCTGTTTATCATTTAATCTATTGATTTTTTAATACGATTTACAATTCACTAATACTGACCTAAAGCTCAATCAGCCTTTTGAAATTTTACCAGATAATAATATTCCCTCGGGTACCAGATAATAATATTCCCAGAATGAGAGACAGAAAAAATAAACAATTTACTTTTGGTCTTTTAATTTAACCTTTGGATGGGTCTAAAGTCTCTGAAATTTGATGGATCATTATTTCAGGTAGTTAAAAGTCTTATGTTAATCTGGAATACCCATAGCAGTCAAAAGAATCGTGAGCAGCCCTTATTTTTACTTGTCTGCAGTGGTTAAAATTCAGGCCGTAGATATTTTCTCAGATGTGTCGTGTATTTTCATGTTTTCTCATGTGTGTTGTTTATTTCTCATGTTTTGCCTCATTCGATGATCATAAAGGCAAAAATCATCCATTTTATTTCTGCTATAGTGTTGGCAGTTTTACTTACCAAATGATGCTGCAGATGCATTGCTATACATACTCCTCACAAACGTGCAGCACTCATATTATTCCTTTATATCAGCATTTTGAAAAAGACAATATTGTCAAGAATAAATTATGAACTATGGTAAAATGGCAAATAAAGTTGTTAATATTGCATATAGGTGCAGAGCTGTTTCTATTTTAAAAAGCACTCATTCATATATGCAGAGAAGGAATCGTGTCTGAAATCATTATTTCCTGATCCAAACCCTGAGAATCCAATGGATTTTTTCAAGCCGTGCTCCATGACATTTGCTCATGACTGGCTGTTCCTTCCCAATGAAATAAGAGGAAAAGTGAGTCAAGGCCATGATTAGGATCATCATAAGTGAGACAAATTGAGGGCTATGCTGAATGCCCCCAGCAGGTTGACCTAAATAGGCTGCCAAATTGGAGCGAGCCATGAGGAGTTAGGAGGAAGTTAGGAGATTTGATGGGAGGTAATTTACAGTCTCCCTCAGGAACAGATTGGCCTATCTGCAAGTTTGGATATTCAGTTTGAAATTACTTTCCAAGTTTCAATACCTTGAGGATATTCAACTGCTGTTACATATTGTAATAATAAATAAATAAATATTTATTAGCTCTAGGTACAATACCCCTAAGAGCACCAATATTACAATTACAATTGTGGTGAGCTATACAACCAACATAGTATCCAACATAAACAATGAGTAAAAACATACATATTTGAAAATATATCGATACAAAGAGAATACAAAAATTATTATGCATATTCATATCACAAAATAACAAAAAAAACTAACAATAAAAGACATTTTAATGAAGATTGTACGGTAATTCTACGGTAAATACATGTTAATGGCAGTATCAATGTGCTCAGATAGATCTTGGAATTAAACCTAGAAGAATTATCATCTTCAATTACTTTTTGAAAACCTTAATTTTTGCTGTAATGCTTTGATTCCCATGGTAGTACGTATTCTTCAACTGCCAGGTAAGATTAAACAACTTTGGTGTTTAGATGTTTCTGGGCAGTTGAAGTTGGTACCTATTGGGTGCTTCAACTCAACATTGTACACACCAAAGGGGAACATTAATAACCAATGGGATATAAAAAAGAGAAGTTGTTTTTTTGTATGGTCCCTCAATACTTGATATCAAACAGATAATCTAATTTGGAAGTTATCTCGCTGTAGAAGAGGGACTTTGATATGGGGGTATACGAAACAATAATAGCATAATATAAACAAAGGTATTACCTGTTGCTTTATTTTCAATTTTTTCAATTTGTTGGAACCATTCTCTTACCCAGTTATCTATCATTTCTTCCATAAGAATCCAGCATAAATATTGATCATGCTCAATTGAGGCCATTACTGATTGAGGTGAAATTGATAAAATTGGATACTCAAGTGTACTATTAGTACACCAGAAGTGATGCTCATTTCTTCTCATCCAATCCGACTTCCTTATCTATGCAATTTTTCAAAATGAGCTACTATTCAGCATTTACCACATCCCATACCTCATATAATCTTATAATTAAGATTAATTTAGCAACTTCAGATACCTAATTCTAAAGCTAGCTCAGGCTTAAGGAATAGTAGAATGATTTTCCTGTGAAATACAAATATGTGTGGAGGCTTAGAACTTCTTGAAATCAACTGCATTGTAGCAAACTATTCATCATGATGGACAGGTAATGTAATGGTAATGCTTTATGATTGCCCTTACATTTTTTATTTCCTACATTTCTGTCATCAGTAGAGGACTGTAATATTTCCATATTAGTGATAAGGTTTTACTTTTCTATATTTTTTATATCAAGTTGACGTATATTTTCTAATGATTGCCTCTCATCATTAATCAGTCATGGGGTTTGTTCAATTATTAACCATTTTCACCATGAATAAGGCTTTCAGTGTACCGTTTATTATTTGATGCATGAAGTTTGTATCAGGTATAGCAAACATGATGTCCTGTTGGAGAGAGAATATCCTGCATATGTACCTACCTACTTCAGTAGTGTTTTTTGTTGTGATTTGCCTGGCTGTAGTCATACTTTGTCTCTCTCACTGCAGCATGCAGGTATGAAAAGGGAACATGGGGAGAATGTGGACCTCAGAACCTAATGACCAGGACTGACACCCTTAAGTCTGACTCAGACCCTTCATGTGAGCATACTCGACAGTTTAGCAAGAAATGCAAGAGCAGCAAGAGTGGTGGAGGCTCTATGAAGAATAAAGGCACGTATATTTCATGAAGCACAAGTATTACAAGCTTTTACCACCAAAGATTGTAACTTTTTTATCAATAAAATGCATGCCTTTCCAAAAAAATGCTCAATTATACCTAATTCATTCAATTTTTATGTCAGATTATCCTTTCAATCAAAGCAAATAAACGTTTTTGTGCAGATACAAAATATATTCTGCTTAGGTAGGTAGGTTATCAGTGAATGAGCTTGCATTAAGATGCTATCAGGAAGCAGTTACCAATTGGTATTGATACTCCTAATGGACTACCTACCTTCCTAGTGCACTTCATCAGTGCTATAATTGGACCTGACAATAAACAATGCCTAGATACATTTAAAAGCATGTGCACATTATTCTTATCCCAGATTTAAATGCCTTCAGAAAGAAGGGATCTGAGTCTCATTCATGACCGATGAATAATTTTTTGTTGATCATAATGTAAGAGTATCTTAGAGATCATATTCATCAGTTGCCTTTCTATGTATCTCAGCGGTAGATGCATAAAGTAATGTCTATATATATGTATGTACATATGTAGTTGGCATATTTGAAATGATAAGGCATCATTTACATGCAAGTACATATATTTATGCCGAAGTAGGTATCTTCTGTAAAAATAATGTGTGCATGGACATTGATAATGTGAATGAAAATAAATTACTTATCACTGATCTATGATGTAGCAGAAAAACTGACTAAATGAAATTAAAATACATATTTTCTTTAATTACTACCTACCTACTTTCATTAATTCTTAAGTACCTATTTATATTATTATTTGAGTATTTAATGTTTAAAAATAGTAATCAGTGAATAGATATGGTAAGAGTTATGCATCATTGCATTAAGACTTTTTTGTGCAGATACAAAATATATTCTGCTTATATTGCACACAAAATAAATGCCCAAATATAAGTATTGGGCATTTATTTTGTGTGAGAGACAGAATATCAAGTAACGCTATGCAATATTTGATTTATTTAATTATGAATTTATTTAACTGCATATGCAAGTCCTTAATAGATACCTAACTACATAAGTTTAAAATATGTAACTCAAAAGCTATTCCTCACATAAGATTATGAAACATATGTCTCATTGTATTTTTTATTTTGCAAATCATTCCAAATACTATTTTCAGTCATCACACAAAAGTATTGGGCATTTATTTTGTGTGAGAGACAGAAAATCAAGTAACGCTATGCAATATTGGATTTATTTAATTATGAATTTATTTAACTTTAAAAGGTGTGGGCACAGTATCATAATTTCACTTCTTTTGAACTCTGAGACATTCAAAAGGTTATGTATGATGAAATATCCATGGCCTTTTTTAGTTGTTTTGCTATTCAAATTCAACATCTCTTCTATGCTTTGGCAAGGCACTGATGTATAATTTTTATTTGTACGACTTATTGACTGGGTCATCTGCAAGTCCTTAAATGTCCATTATAATGTATTGAGTTCATTTTTAGAAAAACCACTATTTATTTTAATAACCCAACTAAAACAATATTACATGGGAGCATTGCATATTGCAATCCCTTATTAGTTATTCTTACACTTAAAGTATTTGTGCAGCAAAAAATTGCATGCCAGTCCCTGGCCTTGCAGGCTATCAGAAGGTACATACCTACTTCTAGGTAATTGAATGGAAGTACATATTGCAGTTGTAATTACTTTTTAAGTTATTCTAGGGGGCTGTATAATTTATTTTTTTAAATTTAATCAGCTTTATGTGCATGTTAAAATGTGTGGGGTTAGGTTTTTTTAAAAATAGTAATATGTATATAAATTTCATTGATTCATGATCATCAGAATTCAATGAAATGTCTTGCCATTTTTACATGAATGTTTGCATGAGAGGTAAGTTTAATTAAGTCATTCCTGGATTGCCGAAATCAGATACATACCTACCTATCATTAATATGAGATATTGATGCAAATTGATGCATGGTTTATAATTAATGCTGGCTGCATGTCATACTATGTCATAAGAAACACCTTACAATGACCCTACCTGCATCAAATCCATATTGGCACCATTATCCCCTGCGGTCCTATATAATAGCACCTCAAGTAAGTAAATAATCGAGGAGGCAGGCATTAGTCCTTTTGCATTTTAGTTTCCATGAAAAAGTAAAACTGACACAGCTGAGGTTCAGGTGTTCTATGCCCAAAATTCTCATTTGGAATGTAGTGCATTGTATCAGATAGAGAATGTACCACATTGATGTGCATCTGTGCCATTCAGTCTTATGTAAGATGTGCATCATAATTTTCATGTAAAAATCTCGAAAAAATTCACCCATGCATTGTGACTGAACAGGAAGTAGTAGAGGTTGGAATAAGATAACTAAGGCTTACTGTAATAGAGAACACATCTGTTTCTTTTTTGCCTATGATACAGTTAATTATATTATGCTAAGTACGTGATTTAGAGTCAAGCAAATGGGACCTGAACTATTGGAACAAGGGTGACTGCTTTAATATTTCATCTTGTGCCATCATGTTTTTATTTGGGGGCTTCTTTCTGGCAAGGCTGGCTACTAAGCAGATGATACTGAATCATATTTTGGTATGCCACAGTGCACCTGGATATTACTTAGTTCATCCAAATTTAAATTTGGTATTTCCAAAAATGCAAACTGTTCCAGCAGTATTCCTGTGAATATTTATCCATATTTATTTCTTAGAAAAAAAATCACTAGCCTCCCGATTCTTTGGGAGGAGTCACCTCTGGCTTCTCTCCAATTGAGTACTTCCATTGCTGATGTTTAGAGGCGGACTCTGTCATCATCTTCAGGACTTTAATGCTGGAGATTAATTTCTGCCTTGCCTTAAATACCCTTATTTAAGGGAGTTTCAATTGCCAGAAATTAATGTTCAGTAAAGTGAATTAGACCTAGAAAAGTAGAAATTAGGGTGAGGACTATCGGAAATTCTCCAATCCGCAGTTAGAATTCCTGATTTGTATATATGAATATCCTGAGTATAAAGTCTTGTCGCCTATGATTGGCTCTTCCTTTTATTTGTTTTAATTTCATGTAGAAAAGACCTCCAAAACTCATCTCCCAGACTTGACATGGGCTTGTCTCATGTTTTGGTTAAAATACCTCTCCTCAAATTCAATTTTGATTGTCTTTTTAACCAGCCGTAACCATTTATCATACATGCATAATAGCTAATATGGGGATCATGCTAGCTACTATGGAGAACATAACCCAGTGGGAAGCTTGAGATGAGTTCACATAGAGCATTTGCTGGGAAAGCATCAAATCTTTTATCTGCTGATCCATGTAGCTGTATTAAAATTTGCCTAGGTATAAAGGTAGGCAGAAATACTCTCTGGCTTGAATCTCCAGAGGACTATGACAAAGTCATACTGAGAAATGCCAGTATTGGAAGCTCTCATTCCATGGGAAAAACAAAAAGATTTTGCCTGAATCAATTGCCGGGAAAACACCAAATCCTATCCTTGGTTCTGGAACATGACCCCATAGCAACTTCATAATAGCTTGGTCTATTTATGGTATTATGCATCCAAATGTCTCTGGATAGCATTCCAAGTTGTGTTTAATTGTGCCCTTACAGTCAAAGATCTCCAAGCACTAACTTCATATAAGAATCACTGAAGTGTTTTTTTTTAACATGCCCATATCTTCTGCATTTTGTTTTGGCAGTTTTAATAGGTCAATGTTCTCATTATTTCATGCGTGTTCATGTAACTTTAAAAGTTTGTTCTAAACTTCACTTTCATTTCAGGTGGAAGGCGCAACCGGCAGTAAAGCAGAAAAATGATAAAGAGAGAGAGCGAGAGATTGAACAAAAGGATGATGGTTATTCCTTCTTAATAAGTTAATTGGGGTTGGCTTTTTACTGCTGCGTGCGTATGATATGTGTAAATCAGTGCACTATTGATTGATAAAGTGTGAAGGACAAAAAATGCCAGAGGAAATATTGTTTTCTAAATGTAGACATGCGTGTTGTTGTAAAGTCTTCTTTATCCCTGTCATACTTAAGTGCTCTAGATAGCAGCCAACTGCCATAGTAAGTATTTGTATGCTGAGGACAATGCAAAAAATTGTCCTTTGATTAAGCTAACTATTATTCATATTTACTTTTTTATTGTCGGTGTTTTTTGTGTTCTTAATATTTTGTAAGTGTTTGATGTTAAAATGTAAAGTCATTCAATCGTTTTCACAAAGTCTTCCCATATCATTATATCTTTGTAGAAAAAAATTAATCTGCAGAATTCTTGAAAGTCTCATATTATATATGTGTGTATGTGATGGTAGACAAAAAGCATTTTCTCCTTTTTCGTGAGAAGACAGTTTAAGTTCAATGGAAAGTATAATTTGCTACTCCTTGGATATCTTCAAGTAATTCGATTTATCTTCACATTATAATTCATTCTTAGGACACATGTGAAGTACAAAAATATAATTGGAAAACTTTTCAGGATTTCATCATAATAAAGTGGAGTTACTTTTTATCTGTTGTGTCATTAATTTGTTTGGGGAAGTGCATTTTAGTCATCAAACCCTCTCCCAACGTTACACGCAATTTACATATAAGTTTTTTTATATTGCCATAAGTGGCAATTTATATGTGTATTTGTGTATAAAACACATTGAATTTAAATTATAGAGGCAGTGTACATAACATATTTTTCTTCATGAGCACATGTAGAAAAAATTGTGCTTCTATTTTGGTAGAGGTAGGAAGTTCTATGAGGTAACCTTTCAAATAAACCTGAACTGAATACCATACCTGCATTACTGCTGATGCAGTGTTGGCTTTTAACTAGATGAGCTAATCAAAAAACTTTTATGTTTGTTTTAAAAAAGAGAAAATTTAATTTAATGCCAATTTTATAACAGCATATGTCAGTACGTGTTAATTTTTCAGTGTGCGTGATTATATCTGTTTCAGTGGTAATTTAATAATTAATTGTCATGAGAAACTTATGGAGCAATATATCAATTGTGATTCTGTCTCCATGAGATCATTTTATGCCTTTAAGTCATCCAAATGGAAAAACACTACGGGCAAAATGATTAACTTGAGTGTGATATAAACTACGTATTAGATCTACTATACACTGCTATGCTCTTGGGTTTGAGCGTACACACATTAAATATAAGGTTTGTGATATTCACAGTTACTAAACACTACTTCTAAACTCTCATATCACATACCAAAGGCACATGAATTTACTTGAATAATTATTTCACTATGCAGTTCTAGTATTTATTAGTATGACATCAACTCTGAATGCATTTTAGAGTGGGAGAAAAATTTTTGAACAAAATTTAGGAAATTATCTTCAATATGGTCAACATGTTTATTTGGTTACTAGGTGAAATTATGTCCTTTGCAGCAGCAGTTAGGTATTGGCTCATGAGAAGCATGCAATACATATATCATCTTCCTAGAATTATCGTGAGGAGAGTCTCCTCATTGTTATTTTCCACAATGAAGGCTGACAGAATCCAGATCTTTTTTGAGTAGGTGCTTTTTTGAGTAGCACCTTGGTAATATGCTGAGTACTATTCAGTTATCAGTCATGTAAAAAGAATCAATCAAAATTAATATTTTACATTCAAATAGATTTGTGCTGTACTCTGCAGACAAAAATCTAAAATCACTGGATTAGACAATATAAATAATATTGAGACTGGCCTTCTTATGTCTCAGGGACAGTTGATGAACAAAAGCTTCATATGAGTCAAACTAAAACGATTAGACTTAGTTTCAAAATCTTATATGTGGCTCAATTTATTTGCTTTATCATCAGTAGGTTCGATTTTAGTCATAGATCGCTCATTGAAAATATGCGTACCATGGTGACAATAGCCACAGCTGTTTTACTTGCTCATGGTACATTACTGTAACTAGCTTTGTTATCAGTATGTTTAAGTGTATAGAGTTGGAATATGCTGTATGTGAATGTGCCATCAATAATCATGTTTTTCTGACTTTCCGGAAATCAAAATAGAGTGAATATTGTTGTCTTGTTCCCAAATTAGTTTTGTTGAGTTATTTCAATATTCCGTTGGTATATGAATAGAATTTGTGTTTCATTAGTACCATTTTATTAGCAGGTTTTAACAGTCTCTCTAACCTTTGATAGTTCATGAATTGATTGAATGCATTGATCAACCATTTAGCTACAAGTTTCATTCAACAATTCCCCAATTGTAATAATAAAATTTAAAGGCTAAGTCTTTATTACTGAAAACTTAAGTCCCCACTTCTCATGAGTAATTATAATTTTGTTCATTTTGCACCTCTGAAAGTTCATTGGTTGAGTTATCACCTGTAAATATGTTCATGTAAGCTGCAGAGTGAAGTTATTTTTTTAAGTTATAATAAAACAGCAGTAAGTAAGTGTTTGTGAAAAGTTCCACTTCTGAAAGTGTATCATCACAATATGGGTAGGCTTTGGAAAAATCTTATGTCTGGGTCCTGGAGTGCAATCATTAATCTTTGTCATGTGTGGGCTCATTGGGATCACTGCGCAACAAATTTGAATTGGTTCTTAAAATCAAAATCCAAATATAGAATAAAATAAGAATTAAAAAAATATGATAGTACCATTGTAGTGTCCACTGTGTATATTCGTCTATGGATAGCATTTGTTATACTGCACAGAGAAGATCCATGATTGAACCCTAGACTGTTTTCCTTGTGAATCTCTTCAAGGGAGTAAAAATTATTCTGTACAGCATTGATCATGATCAGTGTCCATAATTTTTACTATTTCACATATGACACTTAAGGAGTGTAAATTTTTGAATTCTCTGGACTTTTGTGTTGGTGTTCCTGTTGCCAGTACTGAATATTATGTGGTCTTGACCATGCAGATTCATACTCTCTTCATACTCCCTTTTAAAGAAATATAAAAAGTATTTATGAAGCATACTATGGTTATTATCTTTTTTTGAATGGCCTGAGGAGAAGGTAGATGGTGCCTGATGTTTTAAATTCTCGCACATCTAGGGCATTATTGAGTGTAATATTTTTAACAATGCCAAAAGAGAATAAAACTGAACAAGCCCATCAGCTGTGTTTATTGCAAATGTTTGCACAAAGGAGTAAAGTTCATAATTTATTTTTGCATTAGTTCCTATTCCATGAAATGTTAAGTGTGGATGATACATAATTCCATGACTGAAAAAATATAGGTATTCAAAGGAGAGTCTACACCACTGGGTTGCAGATGATGGATCAACCTTCAGATATGGGTTTATCTGCAAAATAAGTGAGTTTACTCAACAAATAAGAGTCGTGGACAAAAAGTAACTGTATCTAGAGGGAGTAGGGGGCCATCCTTGGGTAAGACGACTCAAAAAAGCAGCAAAAGCCAGTGAAGATGCCATGACTTAGCAAAAGCCTGCTGCCAACTAAAAGGCAGCCAGTAACCCGAAGGGAGGGAGCAGCAGCCTTCCTTCATATGAGTGAAGGTGGAGACCACGTGGGTTGGTATAGTGACACTAATTACACTACAGGTGCAGTAAGATACTTGCCTAAACGGCAGTAGTACTGTGAGGTGGAAGTCAACAGAAAACAGAAATCTTACTATCCTGAGGAGATGCAGCTCTTCAACTATTTCTCTAATATATTTACAACAAAAGACATGATGCAATTCTCTTGAGTAAAATTTTCTGGAGGTCAGCTGGTCCCTCATTCAGATTTCCTGGACTAATCATGAGGGTATATTAGTCAGTCAAGAATGATAAGCAGCATTTTAGGATTGGTACCTGGAATGTACTTGAGGCAGTGGACAACTTGAAAGCCTGGAAATGGAGATGAAAAGAATGGGTCTGGATGTTTTAGGTAGGTTTTAGAAAAAAGATCTGACAAGAATGCTGAACAGTATGGACAAATCTCAGGAGAAAAATGCTACCTTGAAGATTAATGTAAAGAAAACCAATATTATGGTTTGTGGAAGAAATTAAGAAGACAGAATCACTTATAAACTTGGGTGGCAAAACTTGCACGAGCAGTAGAATTTTGTTTTTTTCTGGGATGCAGGATCCCCAGCAATGGAAAAACAAGAAAGACATTGTGAGCAGAATAGCTCAGGCAAAGAAGGCATTCTATCAGAAGAGGAGTGTTCTGACAGATGGTAACACTAGTCTGAAACGAAGGAAGCACTTTGTAAAAACATATATTTGGAGCATGCTCTGATATGTCAGTGAAGCTTTTACAACAACAGCTGCAGAGGAAAGGAGATTGGAAGTAATAGAGATGTGGTGTTACCGAAGAATGATGAAGATTAAATGGATGGTGAGAATCACTAACAAAGAAGTCCTATGAAGAGTTGAAGAGAAAAGAAACATAATAAAAAATTAAACAAACTCAAAGAGACAAACTTTTTGGACACATTTTGTGATACAACAGCCTAATGAAAACTGCATTTGTTAGAAGGAGAAATAAATGGGAAGAATTATAGAGGAAGACAAAGAATGGAATACATCAAGCAAATCATGAAGGAAATCAAACAAAATAATTCTGTACAAATGAAGATGTTGGCAGAGAGGAGAGTGGAATGGGGAGCTGCTGCAAACCAGTCATTATAATGATGAATACTGATGACGATGAAGTTGCACAATGTTACTATGCCTGGCTTTCTTTTTTCAACGGCTTCAATAAGCACACTCCCAATGCATTTTTTTCAACTTTGTATTGAAAATACAGCAGATCTTAGTGGCACTGGTCTGCAAAGAATGTGATGCCAGGGAGAAGAAAACATACAAGGTTGATGTGCAAAGACACCATGGAAAACAGAGAGGTCTTCTTTACAAGTGACTTTTGGTCACTCTTGTCACCTGAAACACTCTTTCTTCACCCTCTCTGACCTGACTATCCTCATTGGTGAATGCCACCAAGTTCTTCAATAGTTATCCCTCCCAATACTCACAAAAAGCTTTATTTATGCCAAGAAGATCACTTATGAAGTAGGGTCATAGCAACAAAAATAGAAGAATTGTCATTATTGAAACCTGATGAACAACACTAGGTAATAGCAGATCCAACTACTGTTTTAGGATATTGTAGATTATTTTCAGGGATGATAAACCCTAGAAAATTCTAATTACATGCATTTTGAATGACATGAGCTGATGAAATGCCATGCTTTACGTGAATATTCAAGGGAGAGAGGACAGAATACACTTCAAGATGGGTCAAAAATGACCTGGTCACAGCTCAAAGTGTTAATGATTAGAATTGAATTGATTAATTTGTTATAAAAATTTAAATAAATACACCTCTTTCAAAGTGTTTTGAAAGTGAAATAGTTTATTTATCATGCAGAGGCAAGTTAAATTTGCATGAAATTGTCAAAAGAAAATATGTGAACAAAATTGGACATAGAACAGAAAATACTGAACATACATGATAAATGGTAAAAGGTAAAAGCAAAATCCATATCACATAAGAAATTCCTTTTGCATATTCATCACTATTGTAAAATAATCATTTTCTAATCTATTTCTTACTATATATTTAAATTTGAGCTTACTCTTGAACATGCTGGCACATGCAATTCTACATTGATTTCCAAACAGGATTAACAAGTTTGCCTGTAGAATATAATTTTTATTACTGATAAACTATATTTCTCCTCATAGAAATCATATTCATCAGAAGGGAAAGCAAAATAAACATAAATTTTAATTTCTATCACTATTTAAGCATTTGGGTTATAATTTAATAATTCATACATATACATACCTAAGTTTAAACATTTTAGAAGCTATGTGTATCCAAGGAGGTTACAATGAAATGGAGGAGGCATGACCGTGAACAGTCATGGGCAAAAGTGAAGCAAGAATAGGGGTGCTTGGGAAGGATTTTGTGCCTAGTAGGTGTTGCCAAAATAGCAAAAAACATCGCCTTGTCTGTGGTTTTTAAGTTAGATTTGACGAAAATCGAACGCGACCACAGGACACGTTAGCCAGAGGAAGGTCTAAACTGTGCCGACTGCAATGGCGGAATTGGCTTTAAGAATCAAGTGGTATGTTGCCTCCATTTATTTTCCAACCTCCTTGTATGTACCACACTGTACAAGTAAACCGCTCAGGCACACTTTACAGTAAATGTACTGGTTAGATTTAGGGAACGAATGCCTCTGACACACTGGAAGAATGGATGATAAAATAGACCCACAACTGAGAGTCTATTTCATAGTATTTCGTTGTTTCATATCATTTCATTCTGTACTAGTAGGAAAGTCACTTCAGTTTGCAATTCCTGCCAGTGTTCAAAGTTGGGATTAGGAGTAATATTTGGTGGAGCAAATTCATGAATATGCTTACCTAATCCTCAGTGCGTTTCAACATCCATAAGAGGTCCATTGGATATCAAAAGTATCTGAGGATGTTTGTTCACAGGCCCATGACTGGGCATCCGATGGATGCCCCATGGACATCATTGCAGTGGCTGGGATACAGTTGATGGAAGAAATTAGAAAAACATAAGTACTGCATGTTATTCCATGGTTCCTTATAACATCTCCTGAAATAAATCTGAGAAACTACGTACATATAGGTACTCCAAGATAATTGAAGCTTGGTTAGCAGAAAGGATATTCCTCTAATAATACCAACAGTATAAGTTAGCATTTCAATTAATGGTTATTAACCTTAAATGAACTAAATATGGGAAAATAATTAAACCCAGAGGTGATAGAGCAGAAATTGAAATGATTAATGGAAAAATAGGTCCTAAATAAAAATTAACCAAAGATTTTTATTTAAACAGTAATTTCATTAACTAGCCATTGGAATTCATGGACATTAATGCAATAAAATGATGGCAAGTATGAATATAGGCATTGGGATCAATCATCATGTTGTGCTATAATCATCACGAAGACTAAAATACCATTAACCCTTTCAGTGCAGATGACTCATATGTGTGTGAGACATAGATATGCTTTTCAGGGGTGGATGGTTCACAGTGTGGTAAAAAGTTTCAATGATGAATAATGCCCCTTGAAAGAGTCCCACCATCCCCTAGAGATTCTCTTTTGGCCTCTCCCCCATAAATTTGGACTGAGCTATCGGAGGGTGTGCATCGTTTGCTGGTGGTTGCATTCTATTTTTTTCCGTGGTATCTTTGTTCGTTAAAGAAGGGGATACAAATCAACTACTTTGGACCACGCATTAATCCAGCCTAATGTTTCTGGGAAAAGGTGGGTTAATGGTAAGTATATTGCTACTACATGCATTATAATGAGATAATTATCTTCTTTTTTTAATTTTTTTGAGAAAATTCAAGGTAAAATATGAATCAAAATAAAGCAAAAAATCATTGAAAATACTGAATACGTAGAAAAATCAGATAAATTAAAAACTTTTCACCATTTCCAATTTCACTCCGGAAGTAAAAAAGTATTTTAAACTAATTAAAAAATCCTAAAATTCTGCGAATTGGAGTTTCTAAGCATTCTCAGCATCCCCACGCACTTCTAAAAATTGTTAATCATCACATTGTGGTGAACGAAAGAGAAATATTCCACTACGCATGAACAGACTTTTTGGAGCTGTAATCGCTATTTTTAAAAGGTGCCAAACGCTCGCGAAGCACGCTTGGAAGGAAAAACACGTCACGTTTTCGCCACTCAGTTGTAGTGATGGGCTTTGTCGTTACTTCTTGGTAATCGGTACTTTTCGTTCATTTCCCTTCTGGTAATCGTTACTTTTGAGTAGTTACTAGGTATTCGTTTCTCTTTTGTAGCTAACTGCGTGAAGCAGATAGTAATAATTTTAGCCGCAGAGATGGCGCTGGTAAAAATACCGCTGGGACATCCTCCTCCCTTGCATTCATAAGTTTAAATAATTCCACTCCCGAACAGCTCTTTACTACATTACATAAATAATACTCGAAAAATATCAATGGAAGACAGACAATAGAAACTTGGAAGACAGACAATAAAAGCAAAGGGTGAGGGAAAAATACATTTTGGCGCGACCAGCGAAAACATAAATTTAAAAAATATCCCCAGCGTAATAAATTCAATAAGAAGAAACCAAGCTAGTGAAATTAATCTTTCCGAAAATAGTGTATAACAAACTAATGTAATTGCTCTTTTTCCGAAAATAATTTATGACGTTAAAACTGAAGTGAAAAACAAATATATAAGAGTAAATACACACACATATTCACACCATAAATACATGATAATAATGAGGCTATTCTTACGTAAATGGGAGATTAAAAATACAAATTCAAACCATTATACTGGTACAGGTATGTAGTGGATACAACTATAAACCCTCCATTAATCACTCAAGAAGTGCAGAACAGGTCTCCCACTTATCATTAATAAAATGGACAGTAACAGCCACATACTGTTCATTGGCCATTGATGTCCAACCATCTGTTGTCAGAGAGACTGACTCAACAGACTTCAAACATTTTTTAATGGCTTGAACAGCAGTTTCGTATCTCTGAGGCAACAATACCCTCCTTATAGCATTGAGCGACTTGGATGTGGATCTATAGGTTCCACCTCTGCCATCAATCTTTTGAACCCTCGGTCTTCCACTATGGAAAAGGGCTGCAAGTCCATAGTAATCATGTCCAATATTAAATTATTAATTTTCTTTTGGCGAGTTATTGATGAAGGACGGTGGACAAAGCTGCTTCAAGGATGATTGCCTTGCAGAACTGTGGAAGGGATTTCCTGAAGCACTATACTGTAGTGGCAGTAAAGTACTTAGGGGGATTGACCTCTGTGGATGGTGGTGATACATTTCTTTCTGCAGAGGAAACGTTCACCACATCCTCTTCTCTCTTGAGCAGTCTCTTGAAGTGGCAACGGCTTTTGATGAAGCACTGGTAACTGTAGGTGGTGGTTATGTATCATGAAAATATGGACCACTAGATGCTGGTGGTTCGTAGGTTTATATTAATAATTTATTTGCCCAGGTGAAATATCAATCAGTATATGGATGGAACATGTCAGCAAACAGAGAAACAGGAAGTTATTTTTGTGAGTAGTGTGTATAAATTTATAACATAACATATCTAAATTTTTGACTCAAGTGCTAATTTGTACGTTATTTTAGAGTTAAAATTATCAAAATCATATCATTGATTAATTTCGAAGAGATGCCCTGCTTATTTAATTATTAGAGTAATCTAGTGGTTAAGGTAGGTTTGAATTTAATTAAAGAAAAGAGTAATTGAAAGGTAAATTAAATTAAAGATTAATCAAATTGTCAATAGAAGCAACTACCTAGGAAATAGTCTCCAAGAGAGTGTTTCCTCTGCTTCTGTTGACAATTTGGATACGTAATTTACCGATACGGATATATATAAAGGTCCCTACTAGTTCGCTTTTGAATTATGGTAATCATTTAAGGTCCCTACTCATTTGCTTTGATTACAAATCGTTACACCCATATATGGGTGTACCGATTACTGGTAATCATAAGGTCCCTACTCGTATGGCTTTGATTACATTTCGTTACACCCATATATGGGTGTACCGATTACTGGTAATCACAAGGTCCCTACTCGTATGGCTTTGATTACATTTCGTTACACCCATATATGGGTGTACCGATTACTGGTAATCATAATGTCCCTACTCGTATGGCTTTGATTACATTTCGTTACACCCATATATGGGTGTACCGATTACTTAGGTAATCGGTACAATTGTAATCATAAGGTCCCTACTTGTTGGACTACGAGTTGGTACCCGTTTCGGTAGTATCGGTATGCCGGGTATGCCCATGGATCTTATATGGTACTCTATCCCAGTGAAAGTGACTGAATCATAGAGGTAATCGTTACTTCTCAAAATGAGTAATCGTTAGTTCCGATCCGAGTGAGTAACGAGTACCAAAGTAACGATTAGTTACTTTTTGCCCATCTCTACTCAGTTGTTTTATCCATAAATAGTAATTTGTTTTGTGCTTACAAGTTTTGAAATGAGTTTGGTGACCGTAATTTTCAAGGATTTTAGGATTCCGCTTCTCTACGTGATAAACTTCATACCCGTATGCTTATTTTGATTATTTATATTATTATGAAAAAAGCATGTTGTGATAAGGTAATCTAAATCTAGAGATGGTAATCTAAGTCCATCATCGTATACCTTTACTTGCATCATGTTGTGAGCACTGGATCCAGAAGCCTCCAAAAAGTTTCTTGTGGAATATACTCATGCTTTGCAATGTAAGCAAGAGTAGCAGACATTTTCCCACTAATTGGGAAATCATTCATTTTACAAAGGAAGTAAAATTAGAATAAGCATTCCTGGCGAGTGCTTGCAAGTGTTGCGAGGTTTGGTTGAGAAGAGGAACGATGTCATCGGAGAGAGCTTTTCTTACTTAATCGTGAATCTTTGATAGCCAAGTTTCGTTTGATGCAATAATACATATCGCTTGTTATTTTACCCCCTGTATGTTTTGTTGAAGATACCCGGTAATGCTAAATAAGTATCCGATTTATCACCGATTGCTGCTGCCCCTCTTTTACAATTGGCAGTCTGTACGAAATTAACTGAAGTTAATTAATTGTAGAAGCACGTCTATTACTATACGTACTGTAGACTGTGACTGTATAAGCACGTAATATAGTGCTATAGTTGGTACTACTGCTACACCAATAGGTAGGTACTATTAACTTAAGTTAATAGTACTAAACATGTCTTTCGGCCATTTTACAAGGGGCACGAAATTGCACAACTTCAAACTGCATGTTTTTCTCAATCTGGCGTGCAATCATTATGAAATTAGAGCAGTGGCTATTTTGGCATCTCGCGTTCATGCATTCGTGCATGCGTTCTTGCAATTCACGGCTTTACACGATGCAATTTGAAATGCACGTTTGTACGTACATAAGATTGTGCAATTACGTACCCCGTGTAAAACAGGCTTTTTGAGGAATATAATGTTTCCAGATTGGTATTCAAGGACATTAGAGTTATGTTTGGACAAGGTATTTTTTTACATTTCCCTGTGAAACGCATGGGACAGATATGATAACACACATTTTACATTATTACATTTTAATGAGACTAAGACAGCAGTACAAAAGAATAAATGCTGGCTTTATTTAAAAAATCAGTCTGCCAAAAATTCTCTCTTTTTCATGATACATTATGAAATTTAAAATGCTGTATAACATTTTAAATTCAACAAATGGCAGAAATAACCTGAAAAAATCACTATGAAATGTTTTGTGTGGGACAGTAAAATTAAATCAATATCTCCTCTAAATCATGCATTTTCTTGTCTCATCATATGAACGCCTACTTCAGATTATATTACCTTTCTGCCAGAATGAAAATGACAAACAACTTACTTAATAAGCAACACATTGCTAATATTTGATCACTGTGAACTTATTTACAATGGTAGTTATTTTTGTCTTTCATATTTTTGTTATATTTGTATGAATAGCTCGGGCAGCACTCACATTAAAGTATTATTCTTAATAGTAAAAAAAAATTCTCTTCATAATCTATCAGTGCCTGTACAATGTAAAATATTGACTACTTTTTACTTTTTTAATCTTATGTCCCTGATTTGTTGGAATACTCCAGCTGTATTGAGGAATGACACCTACTGTACAAGTGTAAATGAAATCCTGATATCCTCGGCCATTTTCCCTTTCTCTCCATTCTTGCATAGTTTCTGAGGCAAAAAAAGTGAAGTAGAGTGAATTTTATTATTGTGTGTCCTTAAACTTCACTGAATAGCATACCAGAATTTTTTTTTTACTAGGCAGGGACAATGCTGAAAAAGCATATTTTCAGTCTGTATTCCCGGAGGAATTATCTGAAATATATTTATTGAGCTTTAAATGGTAAATATATAATTTATTAGCATAATGAGTTAATGCTTTTACGTATTTTGAATAATTTATGCATTATTATTAACTTCTGAATGTATAATATTGCTAAAATGCTTGAATAGTTTTTTTATTTCATCTAAGTGCTGTTAAGGTAAAGACAGCTAAAGGGCTACAGCGGTAATGCCTCAAAGTATGAGGTTCTTAAATTGATAAAAGGATATTATTTATCAAAGTAATGCAATTAAACTATCACGCATGTTCAAGACAAAACTCAAGCTAATGTTCTGATTAGGTATTACACTTCTAATTGGCGTTACTATGGTTTAAATTGATTGCAATAAGCGGCTGTCAACATTTCCGTAAAGGTTAGAATTTAAATAATTGCAATTTACTAGGTAAAATGCTTTTTTTTACTAGAGATTGCTAGTGATGTGATATTAAATATGAAAACAAAAATATCATTCCGTTGGTATTATCCCCTGCTGTTAAAATTACTTTGACTTTTAGAGATACCGCTAACCCCCGCGCGTACGCACCTAGAAACGTCACAAAAATTGGCACGCCTACTAAGCGCGCCTACCTAATTATGCGTATCAATATGAAGCGTAGAGGGAATTCATTTAAGTATTCTACCAGCTGATTGGTAGGTTCTTGGAAAGTCCCCATTCTGCATCCCAATTTCATACACATTGTCTCGTTTTCCTCCTAAGGATGTCCCGACATTAGATCCCTCTTCAATTCTTCATATCTTCTACCTCCTCTTATTTCGTCGAGAATTCCTATCCTCTTCCTTCCTCTTCCACGCTTCCCCAGTGTTCTCCCCTCTATCACTCTCTTCAACATGCCCTCTCCTATCAAAACATCCTCCATCCATCTCTTCTGCCTTCTCCGCACCTCTGCCACAAGCTTCCACTCCTCTCCGACCATATCCGATACCTCCTCGTTCGTCTTCTTCCCCATCCAGTTCACCTTCTCCATCCTTCTCCAAACCCACATCTCAAACGCCTCAATTCTACGCACATCCTCCCTTCGCAATGACCAAGTTTCCGACCCATATAGTGCCACGCTCCATATTAAAGTTTTCACTAGCCTCTTCTTTACGTCTCTTCTCAGACCCCCCCTCATCAATTCCCTTCTCTTCGAAAATACTTCTTTAGCAAGCGCAATTCTGCATCTGATGTCCTTACCACTAAACCCATTCGCCTCCAAAATACTACCCAGATACGTAAACTGCTCGACCTGCTCTATCTTCTGCCCTACCCCCCTTATATTCAGCCCCGCCTTCTTACTTCTAGAAAATCTCATTACTTTCGTTTTCTTGTGATTGTTCTTCATCCCATACTTTTCGCACTGCTCCTCTAACGGATTCACCATTGACTGTAACTCCTTTGCAGACTGACTAACCAATGCTTGATCATCTGCAAATCTCACTGATTTTATCAGCTCCCCTCCTACCTTTATTCCTACCTCCTCCTCCCCCCATGCCTCCATTACCATTTATTCTGAATACACGTTAAAAAGCAGCGGCAATAGTTGGCACCCCTGCCGAAATCTGGGAGGGATTAAAAAATATATTGGAAGAAGGTTTAAACCTCTTTGTCCCAAATAGAGCTATCAAATCGAATACGGATCCCGAATTGTACACTAAAAATATCAGATCTCTGAAAAGAAAAGTCAGAATTAGCCACAGGAAACGAAATGATAGCTTGGATTCATTAAAACATTATAAAACATTAATCCGCACATTAAATAGGGAAAAGAAAATAGCCAAGGAAAATTTCTTACAGAACGCAATCTTGAATGATAACGGCAACCGGTTTTTTTTAAATACATGAGGAGGAGGAAAGGTAACAAGGTAGCAATAGAAGTCGTAAAAAATCAGGATGGTACCCTAATTACCGATGACAAAGAGAAGGCCAATACTTTCAACAGTTGGTACGCAAGCGTTTTTTCGGGGAAGGGAAATAAAAAAGTCTCAATAGAAAATTTAATACAGTCTACAAGATATGAGAAAGGAAACTGGTTAGTTATCTCCAGACCAATCAAAACCTCACTCTCCGAAATTTGCAACAGCATTAGGAAAATGCGTAGAAATAAGTCAGTTGGACCCGATGGTATTTCTATTGATTTACTAAAACTGGGTGGTCTAGCTGTTTCGAAATATATTTACCATTTATTCAATGTCACCATGAATAACAGCGCCTTACCTGGTGACTGGAGGAAAGCCCGAGTAATTCCAATATTTAAAGGGGGGGATAAAGCCCTTGTTGAAAATTACAGACCGGTAAGTTACACTTCCGTAGTCTGTAAGTTGTTAGAAAAGATAGTGGCTAATTACCTTTGGGATTTATGGGAGAGTGAAAACTGGTAGTCTAATCGACAGCATGGATTTAGAAAGGGTCACTCAACTGAAACTCAGTTGCTAGGGTTTTACCAAGAAATTGCTGACTCCATGGATGCGGGAGTAGAATTAGTTGCGATTATTGTCGACCTCTCTAAAGCATTCGACAGAGTTGATCATGAACGGCTTACGGCAAAAATGAGGAAATTGCCGTTGCATGTAGATAGAAGAGTTATCTTGTGGATTAAAGATTTTCTTAAAGATAGAACCCAGAGGGTTAAAGTGGGTGAAGAATGCTCTAAACTAGCCAAGGTAGCATCGGGTGTCCCTCAAGGCAGCGTCCTTGAACCTTTATTGTTCTTAATTTACCTAAACGACCTTCCAGAAATGATAAAATTGAGCATAAGACTTTTTGCGGACGACTGCATCATTTATCGAAGAATAGGTAATCTGAGCGACCATGAAGCCCTTCAGGACGATGCTAACAAATTGTAGTGTTGGGTATCGTTAAATGGGATGGATATAAATGTACAAAAATGCAAGTATGTTAACTTTAGCAATAAAATTATTACCACAAATAGAATATACGAATTCTTTGGCAATGCAATTCCGAAATCCGATAGCTGTAAATATTTAGGTGTTCATTTGACAAATAATTTAGACTGGGACTTAAATGTGAATTACATGACCAAAAAGGCGTTCAAAACGCTGCATTGGGTAATGAGAAACCTCAAAGGGAGCCGCAAGGTTACAAAGGATATGGCCTATAACACACTGGTTCGCCCTATCTTAGAGTACGCTTCTCTTGTATGGGATCCACACAAGAAAGGTAAGGATATTAATTGGAGAAAGTGAAAAGAAAAGCAGCCAGGTATGTGTTAGGAAGATATAAGAAAACGGAAAGTGTTGAGAAAATGATCCACGAACTAGAATGGGATACCTTAAAGCAAAGGAGGAAAAGGAGCAGGCTATGTGAGATGCATAGAATAGTTACCGGGGAAAGAGCATGGGACGACCTAGGGAAGGAAATATTAAAGCCAAACTTTGTTGGATAGAATGATCACCAATTCAAGATAAAGTGTCGATCACAAAGGACTAACGTTAAGAAGTTTTCATACCTAAATAGAACAATACTTGACTGGAACGATCTACCAGCAAAGCATCTCGAACCCTTCCCAAAAAATGCAAATATATTTAAGAATAGGTTGAAAAAGGATGTTTTTATCATTTAATTGTAAGGTATTGTTAACCAGGGCGATGATGTATATTGTTCTTACCTTGTTTATCTATGTTACCACCGGGCCAATTGTCCACTTGTAACATTATTAATATAATAATAATAATAACTCCCCGTCCTATCGTGGCCCATCCCGATTCTCCATTGGCTACCCTAACCTGCACCGTCTGGTTCATATACAAATTCCGAATCAGACGCCTGTCCCTCCAATCGACCCCTAATTTCTTCAACACTCCCATTAATTTTGTCCAGTCCACCCGATCAAACACCGTTTCGAAATCTACGAACCATGCCAAAACATCCTGCCCATACTCTAGGTTTCTTTCTACTAGCGTCCTCATCACCGCTATAGCGTCTCGCGTTCCCGTCCCTCTCCTAAACCCGAACTGGTCGTCACCCAGGTACTCATTTGCCTTCTTCTCTAGCCTTCTGTTTATAATTCTCAGAACTACTTTGGCTGCGTGGGATATTAAGCTTATTGTCCTGTAGTCTTCGCACGTTTTTGCCTTACTCTTCTTTGGTATAGGAATTAGTACAGTCTTTGCGATGTCTCCCGGCCGCACTCCATCCTCATAAATCCTATGAATAAGCGAAAAAAGTTTTCCTCTTCCGTTCTTCCCCATGCTCTTTAAAAACTCTGCAGGTATGTCATCTATTCCCACCGCCTTATTTCTTTTCATGCCTCGTAGAGCTCTTTCGATTTCGCTATCTACGATACCTGGTCCGATGCCATCTCTGTCGTATCGTCTTCACTTTCTATATCTAACATATTGTGCCTTATTTCTTTACCATACAGCTCTTCAACATACTCCTTCCACCTCTCCTGGATCTCTTTCGGTTCTACGATCACCTTTCCCGTCTTGTCTTTTATCGTTGTAATTCTCCTTCCCTTATTACTACCCGTATGTTCCTTTACTTTCCTATATGATGCATCTGCTCTTCCCTCTTCTTGGTATTTCTCTAACGAGTCGATCTGTTCTCTCCACCACGCCTCTCTTGCTTTCTTTGTTTCTCTTCTAAGCCTGTTATTAAATTCTCGGTATTTTCTCTTACCTAGCTCTGAGTTTACGCTCTTCCATTTCCTTCTCTCCTACATCTCCCTTATCATCTCCTTCGTGATCTACGGCTTTCTAATTTTAGTTGTACTCACTACGCCTACCGTTGCTTTCGCAGCTTCTACAATTCCATTTTTCAAACTTCCTCATTCATCTTCCACTGATCTAACTCCATGATCCTCACCCATTATCTCATCCACCTTCTCTCGATACTTCTTCTTCATTTCCCCAGTTGATGCCTCCGTATTCCACTTTCGTACCCTCTTTCCCATTCTTATCTTTTTCAGTCTTACCCGATATTTCATGACTAATAAGTTGTGGTCTGTGTCTGCATCAGCTCCTGGGTAAGTGTGCTAGTTTTTAACACTATTCCTGTATCTGTGACGAACCATTATATAATCTATCTGGAACCTATCTGTGTCTCCCGGCTTCTTCCAAGTATACCTACGTCGAGGATGATGTCTGAACCATGTATTTGTAATTACTAGGTTATTTCTACGGCAAAACTCCACAGCTTTCTCGCCCCGGTCGTTTCTCCTTCCTAGCCCGTAATCGCCCACCTCCCGCCCATCTCTTCCTTCACCCACCAACGCGTTCCAATCCCCCATTACTACCAAGTGCTTACTCCCAGGTATCCTACCAATTATTTCCTCTAGCTGATCGTATACCCCATCTGCCTCCTCCTCTTTATGATTAGAGTTAGGCATATAAACCTGGATTATAACTAAATTCGTTGGTTCTGCTTTTAGTTCCACGACTATTATCCTTTCACTCACCTGTTCTGCATACACTACTTTTCTACCAAGTTTCCTATTCATTACGAATGCAACCCCGCGCTGAATTTCATTCCCTCCACTATAAATTACTCTACAGTCATTGCTCCAGTGGTCCCCGTCCTCCTTCCATCTTACTTCACCCAGACCCATGATGTCTATACCCACCCTCTCCATTTCTTTTTTTATATTCTCTAGCTTCCCCTCCCTCAGTATAGTCCTAACATTCCACGTGCCTATTCTGATTGTTTCGTTCCTCTTCTTTATCTTCTTTTCCTCTGTTGCTGTATATTCTGAGCATGGCTTTCGTGTGATGACGACCGCGGGGGCCTTGCTCCCACCGCTGCCGGGCACGACACCCGGCCCTTTTGGCCGAGTCCCGTAGTTGCCAGGATTCATTATCAATTGAGAACTGTCCATAATTTCAAGGTTTTTGTTTTAATTGAGATAGTATTCCGTGGCCACACTCAATAGTGTTTTTTACGTGACACCATCACTTCAGAGGCCGCCCCACTGGGGTCAGACGCCTTTTGCAGCCGCCTCACTGAGGTACAGACGCTGCGCGGACAACCATTCGTCTGTCAGCTAACCTTCGACCAATCTGGCATGGGTGACCCTACCAGGAGCATTGCTTCCGCCAGTGCAGCTCTAGGGGTCATCAGAGCACGCAAGCTCTTCCACCACTACAAGGTTGTAGTCCAAGAGAAGAGGTAGAGGGAATAAGAACCAAAAATGGCAATGTCCAAACGCTTCTCTGAATTATGGTGAAAGGAGCTGCGATAATTTCAAAACCATCATCATATTTTGTTCCGAAAAATGCAATAATAGTTGCAAGATTTGTGCAGTTATCACCCACGCTTTCTTAAGTAAAATTCATTCTATCGCAGTGGATGGAAATTGAAAAATTAGTACGAGTAGATAAGGTATACTTTGTATAATTTTCGAATTTTTGGGAGTCATATTGTCATTTCTACATCTCTTTTAATTAGATTCTTTCAGTGCAACGCTTAAAAGCTAGCAGCGTTCGATGCTAGCGACAACTTGCGGCGGAGGAAGGTAACCGTGCACTAGGGGAACGCATTTCTTTGTTGACATTCCTATCCTGTATATTAATCAAAGACCTTGAATATAAGTAGATGGCGCTACCCAATGCTTGAGCATAGGCGGCCGGTGAAGCAAACATGGGGACACGTGCTATGTGGCAAAAAAAGTGGCGGCGTTCAAATGCTTTGAATCACTTCGGAGCACAATCCAAGTAATTCCTGCTCAGCAACACCAATATTTACTTTGAATATGAAGTCGATTTTTATACGATCACCCTGCCCACCCACTGATCCCTGTTATCCCTCGTCACCCATATATTATGCCGGCATTTGCGCATCATTTAAATTTTATTTTTACCGTAAAATTCCGATTTTTTCCCGAGATTTAAAAATGCATCCGATTAGCTATAAACTCGTCTCATGATGCAGTATTATATTACAAGTATGATTAGAAAAATAAGTTGCTGACAAAATGAAGCTGACGGTAGTTCGAATAAAAGAATAAGGTATAAGAACATGAAAGCTTATAACCCTGAGACTGCGAAAAATATCCGTAGCAAGCGTCAAAGGCAGTGTAATAAAAAAGTAATAACATGATATATTTAAGACGAAACGGTACTTCAATCTTTATTCACGCGGGAAAATATTAGGGAAAATACCGGCCAAGCTAATAGTTAATTGGGATTTGTTGAAAGAGTACTTGGCAAATGTGACGATAAAGTTAAGGGAAATCAGCTACTTCTACCTTTTTTGACCGCACTTGGAATACACTGCCAGTATTAGGGATACTTATGAGTTAGGCTTAAAAACTGAGTTGAAACGCGTGTAGAGAAGATTGCTAAGATAGGTACAAACGTTAAAGGCCTTTATGATAACCTCGTTAGTGTTACTGACTTTTTGAAGCAACTGGAATGGGAATCGCTTTCAGACCGTCGACTAAAATTTAGAGTTAACATCTACATCTACGAAATACCGTGCAAGCCACCACTAGGGTGTGTGGCACGGGGTGATTCCACACCAGGCATGCAACACTCGTCCCAGCACAAGTCGGGACCTCGCACGTTCCCACGGCCGCGAGGCGCAGACCAAAAAGCAGTCAGGAGAACAGTGCGCAGTCAAACCAGAAACTGGGAGAGTGCTACGTAAATGAACATGCATTACAATGCTAAATATACATCTAGTGGTTAATATTACTAATGCAATTAATTTATGAATGTTACGAGATAGTACTTCATGCAGAGAACAAAATAAAATAAACCCGGACATATCAAGCGATGTTAAGTGTTAGTAGGTTAGTTAATGTCTGTGGTTGTCACTGGCGTGGAAGTAACATTCTCGTAAACCATCACAAGAATATTTTCTGGTTGAGAGGTTGTGGTTGGTCACTGCCGTGGAATTGGCTTTTTTCTCCGCAAACCAACACAGCAATTGTTGTGTAATTTGCACGAGTGGTGCCAATTTATTACGGCCAAAGAGGCCGTAGAGCTCAAGTTCCCTAGATTTCCCTAGATCAGAGTTTAACAAATTCGACACCTAAGCAACACGCACGACGTTCTGGCGCTCCACGGAGCACCACGGAGTGGTTTCAATATCGTGGTTGCCTTACTCTCTTTGAATCAATCGATCATTCCATGCATTTCCAGCATATAATGAGATAAAAATCTCCCAGACTATCTTGATATCGTTTATCCTGCCCCATACTCCTCATATCATCCACCTTTCAAGGAGATGAGCTGACATATATCAAAATTTTATCAAATATCGCCTTGAATTCCGAAATCTCTCCCAATCGAAGGCCTACCAAAATCTATGCTAATCTTTGCTTTGTCAATCCCTCTCCAGATCCACGTCTGGAAAATCTCAAACATACGCTCATCCTCTTCAGAAGAAATTTTCCCTGAGTTTAGGACCACACTACGTTTGATTGTTCGAAAAATATTTCTTCACACCTTCATTTTAGAGTATTTCTCGTCAGTTCTCAACTCTTAGTTAACATGTACTTTGCTGAAATATTTTTTTCCTTAGGTATGTCTTTGCTACTGACGCCAGTGTCTTTCAAAATATTGTGTCATATATTTAAATCTGGCATAAACGACAGGAGAAGTTCTTCGATTTATCTCTCTCGTCTCTTCGTACTTACAGAGAGGCGATGAAATATCCTTTGTTGTAGTATTTATTGATTTTTCACTGACCCCGAAAACAGCACGTAAGGCCTTTTACTTTGAGCATCATTAACAAACAACCTTAGATGAACACACGTTGTGTGTGGCACCATGTTGCTAAGACACAATAATTGATATAGGGTATGGCAAAATGTTATAGGTATCACTGAGATCTACAAGAAACTGTAAACAGATTTGAGCTACGACTTTTACTTCAGAAGTTATAGTGGAAAACAAAAAAAAATAATTTAGCGCCATGTTTCAGTGAACTATAAGTGGAAGAGAAGATACAATGGTAGCTTGTGGGAAGCGTATACGACGTGTGTATATAATGTGCCACACGACACACACACACACTAGGTTGGGAAAAATCCACCCAGGTAAGACTCGAACCAACGACCATTTGGTAGGCAGACGAGGAAACCCCACTGCCAACGACCAGATAGTTATTATTTAGTTTCACTCTATATGCTTCACTTTATATTCAAAATATTTCACTCGAAATGTTATGGTGGGAAATGCAATGAATTATCAGAAAATTCTGTGGTCAAAATGAAACGATCGTCAAATTGTGCAGTACTTATTGAAAGGGTGACGCGAAAGAGCTTGTTCTTTGAGCTATTTTGTAATTAGGGTCTGGTTAGGGACTAGGAATAAAGTCTAGTTAAACATAAAAGTAGCAACTTAATTCTTTTATTTCTGTGATTTTTCTGCGATACGGAGCTATCTTTTATAAATAAAAAACTAAAAATGAAGCGTAGGGTATAAATTCCGCCTTGTTTACTATTGTGGGTTTCGTCATATAAAAATTATTCGATTTCAGAGGTGTAGTTCATTATTTGCATTTTTTTCATAATTACAATATTTTCATATGCTTCGCATTTTCATATCTTAAGTTGCTTTTATTATGGCTAATTAGCCAGAACATTTTGAATTATTGATTCGGGCATCTCTTTTTATCGAAAAAATCTCCCTTATCTATCATTCACGAGAGAAAAATATATCAAGGTTATCATAATAAAATCTCTGTGAGTTTTCCACGCGTTCATTGCTTTCTTTGAACTCCGAACAATTCAAGGGTAACACGAGAGCTTAGTTAAACATTTATATTGAAATCACGACCTCTAGCTTTTCGTAATATCTAATTTTTAAACGAAGTATTTAAAAGCAAAGAGAAAGTGAAAAGACAATATCGTTGTGTGAAATAACCCGTGATACCCAAACTTAAGAAAAAGGAGATAACCATTAGGTTTGGGTACATAATTAAAGATGCATCCTCGAGACTGCAGGAAAATGATAAATACCTTGTAAGCAGAGGTATGCACCATTATTGGGAAAGTTTGAAAGTGTGATTTTAGTGATTGCTGAATGCACTGAAAGAGTGCATTCGTGATAGATGGTTGGCTGGAAGAATATTTGGTCGTAATAGTTAGACCGAAGGGGAAAATTTTCCGTGAGTGAAATAAAGGGGCTTGTAAGAGGGTGATTGCAGTTAATGTGAGAAAATGTGACGTTAACTTTTGACGTTTACAGACCGAAAAAGAGTGAATAAAAAAGCTTTTTAAGTTATTCAGAATGGTTTGACTACCATAAAAACTAGTCTGAAAATAAATGAAATGGATAATAGAAGGAGAAATTAGGTAAATGATGCCATGAAAGACAATGTGCTTATTATTAAATGATGAGGGCTCTAGTCCGTGGTCTTATGTCCGTGTTTTATTTAATATTGCTTTAAATTATTAATAACAAGTTCATGATTTTTTTCTTAGGTTTATGTTTTTTGAAGGATGTTGGGACAGGTGACAGCATTAAAAGTCGTGCTTGATTCAAGTTAAGAGAATGTTTTTCAGGACTATATTTGTCCTAGTGTATTTTCTTGGGAACCGACGTTATGCTGATTCCCACTTGTTGAACTAGCTTCAAATTTTCCGCAGCCTTATCCGTTTACCGAGTGCATATTTTTCCAGTCTTAGTTAAGTTACGAGCCTTTGCTTTCAAATCAGTGTTTTTATGGGTGTACAATGGATGTAATATGTAAAATGGATGTATAGATGTATAATGGGTGTAATGAGATGGCTTAGATTTCTGTTCAGGAGACTAATAAGGCTCTAGCCGTAAAGAGTATCTACGTCTATCATTTTACCTTGGTAATGTGCCTGTCTTTATTTCCTGATTATGTTAAATACTAGTGCGGGAGGCGTCAATGAGCAGCTTTTGTGATTTGAAATTGTTACTTCAACTGACATGCCTGCTTAATGAGCTGAAAGTTGCTTCCTTTCACTGGCAATCTTCATTTCTCAATCCAACTCTCCGCATGGCGTAAGATTGCCGCAGGTTGAAGTAACCCCTTCTTGCATTTGAATAAGTTCTGGAGGACGGAACGGCAATATGCTTGCAAAACAATCAATTTGAAATTTAATAGTCCGCTGCTTCCTTTGAACGTGACCTTGTGGTATGGCTGAGTTGTCATCGTCGGAGGAGGAGGTTAGAGAAAAATAATCGGAACGCCAAGGCCTGTTTGAGAGCGGATTTTTTTACTCTTGGCGCCGAGTTGTATTTAAAGCCATAAATTAATTACGCCGCCTAACGCTTGGGAAAGATTTAGCTGATGAGAATGTTATTTCTCAGGTATATCTGAGGTGTGGTTTGCAGGAGTTCGTCTGAATTTTGTTATCCGTTTTTCGCATGTTCGTTCAAGCAGCGTAAGATCGATGGACTTACAAATAAATTCGATTTTATCGACATTAACTATGTTTTCCGTTTTCTCGCATTGTCAATTGTAATTGCATTAATTGTTTTAAATAAAATGCTGAGGTTGTTTTAAGGATTTGCGGCATGTTTATTATTTCAGTGAGTTAGTTTTTTGTGAATATTTACAGCCAATTTTCATCGGCTTCTCAATAAAGTATTTAACATGAATACAGACGAGAAAGGCCCATACTGTAGTTTGATCAGGGCCACTAGGCCCATTGTTCTTTTTGATTTGTCCGTCCAGATATTTGTGAATACTCAAATGATTACTTCGTAGGACGCAACACTGTGACTCGCACAGCTCAATGGTTACAGTGGCGTAATAGCCAATTATAAGGGGCAATTCAAGTATTACGCAGGACTTTATTGGGGGGGGGGGGGAGAGCATGGTTGGGGTCTTCTTACTCTGTTTTACGAAGGGTGGTGGACTTACTTAAGATTTTAGATGCGAGGTCGTATTTACATCTCTTTGCGAATTACCTCTCTCTCTCTTCCTATCATCCAAATTACAATTCCTTCCCATCCCTCTTCTTAGTATTCTCTCTTTCAAAATGGCCTTCAACATCAAATCCCTCTTTGTTTCATGCTCCACCCACCTACTTTGGCTCCCTTCCAATTACAAACATTTTTCTATTCTCCCCTACTCTGCCTAGAGGTTTGTCCTACTTTCGGTTGATTGTGCTTCCTCAATCCTTTGGCATGCCCACATTTTGAACAGTTCCAGTATTTTTACGTTCTCTGATATGGGAATAATCGAGGAAAGGTGGGAGAGTAAAAAAAGGAATGGTAAGTACGGTAGAAAAAGCAATATACATCTATGAAACTTCTTTATGATGAAACTGAAGGGAATAGGGTATAGGATGGGGAAAGAAACGAGGAGAAATGGTTGTTAACTTTCTGAGCAGGGTCACGAATGCTTGCGGCGAATTCAAGATGTGGCCTAACCAGAGCAAAGTGCTAAGCATCTCTCTCACTTTTTCATCGACAATACTTCCTACTATTTAATTGATAAATCAGTTTCTTTAATGCAAAAGAGTTATCTAAACGATATGGATTAAGAAGCATTGCGTCAAAGAATAAATTATTGGGAAAATAGAGCAGAGAATGAAGTGGGAAAATGTCACGACTGAATTATGCAGGAGGAGGTAATAGGAATTGAATAAGAAAATCCGGCGAGTAACCAATCGGGCGAAGGAACACTGGTGGAGAGGACAATGCGAGGAGATGGAAAAGATACAGAAAGAAGGGGAAATGGGTGCGCTGTACGTTAAGTGAACATGTTATCGGGCGGCCAGAGAGGAAAAACGGTACCAAAGGTTAAAGACCAACAGGAAAGATAATAATCGAACGGGAATATAAACTGGATAGGTGGAGAGAATACGTGAAGCTATATGACAGCGGTAGTAAGCCTTTAAATTCGATATAGAGAATGAGAGAAGAATAGAGTAGGATTACCTCGGACCGGAAATACTTGACAGACAAATAGAGAAGATATTACGAGAGATGAAGGCAAGAAAAGCTGTAGGAATAGACAGCATCCCTTCGGAGTCACTGAAGGTTTTTGGAAATAACGGAAGTTAAACTTTTTCGAGCTTATTCGTAAAATCTACGAGTAAGGGGTATGGCTAGAGGACTTCTCAAAAGAAGTTTCGATACCTATCGCGAAAAAGAAGAAAGCTTCGAAATGCCATGAGTATAGCTGTATAAGTCATTTTGTTCAATTGCACACGCTGCAAAAGTTTTGCTTGGTTCATTAATTAACGTTTGGAGACTGGAGCGAAAGACTACTTATGCGATTGCCAATTTGGATTCAGGTAGGGGGAGTAACTCGGGATACGATGGTGGTGGTGAGAACTTATTGAAAGAGATATTTTAAATGCAAGGACAGATATTTTTGCTTGCTTTGTTGATTTCGAAAGAAAGTTTGACAGAGTTAATTGGGAAAAAATTGTGCAGATCCTCGGGAAAATAGGAATAGATTGGCGCGATAGGAGACTCATCCAAAACATATTTATGACCCAGAGGGCACAGGTGAGGAAGGCTGACGGAGAATCAGGGTGGGCAGCTATAGGTCGCGGGGTAAGGTAAGGGTGCCCGTTGTCACCTTTGCTTTTTAACATTTGTGCCGAGGAAATGGTAAGAGAGGGATGGGAAGAGCTATATGAGGGAATAAAATGGGAAGACAGATGATAAAGTCTGTTAGATTCGTTGACGCAAAGGCGCGCGACTAGGCGTTGGTTAGTCGATCATCGAAAGGATTGTAAGCTTCAGTAGATGGATTGAAAAAAGCAGTGCGGTAAATACGGAATGAATATATATCATAAAATAAAAAAGTAATGAGATTTTTTTGGACAAAGAAAGAGGGTGGTCATAAAAGTAGGGGGGTACAAACTGGAGCAAGTAGAGCAATTTATTTTCTTTAGAAGGAATTTGGTATAGCAGTTAAGACATTAAGAAAATTGCAATAGCGAAAGAAGCGATCAGCAGCTGGAGGGAGTTGATGACGGGGACCTTATGTAAGGAAGTAAATAAAAGGTTGGCATAGTTTTTAGTATCGAGTTTAGCGTTGCATGGTGCATAAACGTGAACTTAAATAAAAGTATGCAAGAATAGGCTTCAGGCGTTTGAGATGTGGATGTGGAAGAGGATGACGAAAGTGTGGTGGACGGAAGGGAGCAAACAGGGAAGTGCTTGGCATGGTGAGGAGAAGAAACTTCTGGAGGAGATTAGTAGGATGCAGAGTAGGTAATAAGAGGCAAGGAATCCTAAGGGTCGTGATAGAGGGGACGATGTTGTGTTAGCGGGGAAGTGAAAGAAAATGCCTTATGTAGGTACGGATGAAAAGAGGTAGGACGTACATTGAGATGAAGAATGAAGTTTAGTAAGGGGAAAGGGCTCTGCGGATGAAAAAATCTGCATGATTTTAACTTCCATTTGGACCTACCTCACCCAATAAATTACCCTAACAATAATAATAATGATTCCGTGGGCCCATGTCTTGTTGCCATGCAGAACCACGTTCTATAAAATTCGAATATGGTAGAAAAAATACTGATAAAATTTCTCATTCCTCAAGTTTTCTCTTTTTAATCTCGTGTAGTAAAATTTTAAGTAGCGATCCTCATGAGATGTTTCTTGTTCATAGCAATCGCAGCAACTAACCATGATGGCGTAGTTTTACGTACTCCCTACCCTGCTCATTATTTCTATCCTTCTACATGTCCAAATCCTTCTCTCAAGCCCTTTATCATGCTGCTTTGCAAATCCCGCCCTTTTTTTATTAAAAGAAATATTATTTCCACTTAGCCATTTATGAAATGGATGACTTATTCAAAACTTGCAAGGCACTACAGGAAACTCCTGAGGACAAAACCATCGCTTGAAGTTAGCCCGCTTATGAATCATGCTGGCCAATATCTTGGCTACTGTTATTTTTTGGCAAAAAAGCTGTGAATTATTGCTGAAATACAGTCAAATTTGTCTCTTGCTATCCATTATGGGGCGTAAAGAAAATATTATTAGGGTATATTAGCAGCTCAACCAAACCAAGACTTGGAAATAAAAAGTATTGCAGTGGTATAAGCAATAATGTTAGAGGGATTGACATATTACTATAGCAAAAATACTTGAAAATGTTTCGAATGTATGCATGTGCCTTGAACTTTGACCCAAGACATCTGAGAAATTAATTTTATCGCGTCTCCAGAGGTTTGTTGACCCTATTCATTGGCACGATGCCGCGTGGGGGTCGTATGCGATGCCACTTCCGAAAGTTCGTCAGCCAAAAACATAAATCAAGAGCACGTCAGACTGTGGTGGACGACCTTGAAGAAGTAAACAGTATGTGCTATTCATTCATGCATTTGCTCATCTTTCCGGGTGGAAGATATTTGTGGTTAAAACCGCTCGAGGCTGATAACAGATTTCCCCAAAGAAGAAGAATAAGGAAGTTCAGAAGAAAATGTCGAAATGTTTGGGAAATGCTGCGGCTCATTTTCCTCCGCGGCAATTCGAAGAGCCGCGGCTCGACCATTAGGGTCGATAAAAAAACAACAACGTTTAACGCATCAGAAACAATGAGCATTTCGTGAATAATTGAATTTCAAGCACATCAGGAAAATGAAGTATTATACCAACTAATATTTGGTTATTTTTCGCGGTAATGTGTTGAAAGCTGTTGCTTGATTAGACAGGTGACTAACTGCTGAGGTAATTTGTGTCAGTAAACCATTAGTCCAGTATAAAAATATTTGCTCACTGTGTATAGTCCGCCCAAGCGAAAATCAGAATGTCAACAGAACATCTCCGCCACTGCCTGAACCCGGGCCTTCGGGGTGGAGAGATAGTACCTACTCCATCCACCCTATCATCCCGATCACCTGCTGGAACTGTTTGCATCTTGTAAGCCGTAAAGAAGATTCTTTATATTGGAAGGACGATGCCTTTGAGTGTCGTTTGCTTGTTGTGTAGCGGATATATCTTTTAGCGAATAACTTTGGGCTAATCAACGATGTTAAAGGTTCAATAACTATGTATTAACTAAATTTTTTGTCGGAAAATAATTTCATCTCCACATTTCATTTCTTATAGGTGCCCACCAGGAAGTTGGAGGGGTGTTTGAAAAGAGATTTTGGCCACCAGCATTGGAAATGGAGATCAGAGAAATCCGAAAAATGGAGAATCGCCTCGGTACGTTTTGAGGTATATTGCCTTTCAGTGTAGAGGCGTACGTTGTTTAAACGGAGTTCACTAATGCATTCGTTTGACATAATTAAATATCTTATATTGCCTCCATTGTTTATTTTGCAGGTGTAGTATTGATGGAAGGAGGTTGAAGTACGGAGACGATAGGTAATCCAACGACCATGCAACAGAATGGAGAAAGGATGACTTGGTACAAGAACCCTGCTGTTACAGCGTGCATGGTAAATCTATTCCTTTCCCGTATTAATTTCATTCTGCATGTTATTTTCTTATAACCATTCCTTCATTCGATATTCTCTCCGAAAACATGCAGCTCGTCGTTTTCTTTCAAAGAGATTCAATAGAGACGATATCGTAAACAAGTATACATTTTCAATAAGAGACGGTAAAGGCAAAAATATGCAAAATGCAAAAACGATTTAGATCATTATTTAACTTGTGGCTACTGTAATAGCGAAATAATTGTTTTTTGTCGGACATTTTCAGAACGTGATGGCATGCGTGAAGGGAGAAAAAATGCCGTTATTGGAGGAAAAGTTCATAGTAAATACTTAGATATGTCTATACAAAAAGTACATACTTTGCATATGCGTGTCGGAAAATTAATATTTTTTTTTAGGAAAACCTTATTCCGGGGAAGTGAAAATTGTGTGTTCCATAATAAGTGCAGGCATCGGTGACGGATGTGGAGCCTTAGTTAAAATTACCTTGCAGATATTGTTTACGGAGTTATATAGTCATTGAGAACTGTCAATTAGATTTTCTGGCCATGGAGAAATATGTAAGAAATTATCCCCCCCGAGGTAACAGATCACTAGTTAGTCTCTTGTTGGCGACGATGGCGGCACGACCGTCGAAACGTCCCAGTATCTGTATCAGAAGGGCCCAGAGTCCCAAGGGACCCCATGATGCTTTTAGTTTCTAAAACGCGGTGTTAAGATTAAAAAAAATAAAAATAAGTATTATATTTGATTTCTCCGATCAAATACTACCAGAAAAGTTATTCACGATCTCTTTCTATAGCTATTTTTTTCTTTGCTTTGTTAATCGGATTTTGATGTCTGCTTTGCGATTTGTAATTGTTGTTAGATTTCGTTTTTTATCTTTACCAAACTTTGAAATTCGGACTTTGTTGTTTGTTTTATGATTTCTTTGTGTACGTTAGCAAATTATTATTTACTTTTCTATTGTTGTTTTCCCTTTAGCCATCACGCAAAAACTGCTGGACCGATTGAGCTGAAATTTGGCATGTAGATAGAAAATATATCTGTGGGTAATATATAGGCTATATTAAAAAGTCCGCAGAGCCCCCGAAGGCCCCCCAAAGGCTTTCTTTCCACGCTAATTGGTCCGGTTCCGGTTGGTCCACGCTAATCATTGGGTTTGGTGCAATGGTTTAATTTTTTGCTAGCAGACTGAAATAAGTCATTGATTGCAAATATATGTATGTTCACAAGGGAAGCGATTAAGTTCATATACTCGGAATACGACTCAAAGAAGACCGCACAGTATTCTTCAGGTTTTGTGGCTTTTGCATGTAATAAATTCATTGTTTTTCACACCCGTTGAGTTTCAACGGATACCTTTAGCTAGTATTATATATCTAAGGGACGTTTTCTTCATTCTCAATCCTCTAATTTTTGCAGAATAATTAATTCATCCTCCCCCGCTTAATACTGCGTGCCTTTTTTCAAAGGCCATTCTTTATATACTACTCGCATTCGAACCTATTTTTTTTTAGATTGCTATCATTATCTTCCGTAGAGATCTTGAGCAATAATCTCCTGATGTATTAGCATTTACTTCCCCTTTGATAGCATTGTTGGGATGACTTTTTATGATCCATTCCTCGGAGTGTGATCGAGATTATTTCCATTGTCTTTACTTTTACTTGAAATAACTACCTCTGTTTAAATAAATATGATGCCACTGAATCATTTCTCTGAAGAAACGTGCACGCTTATTTTTTAATTAATTGGAATCTCGAGTTGCATCTAGTGATGAGGGGAAAAAAAGCCCGGGAAAGACCGTTAAACTCAGCGTCAGTACACCAGTGGGGTTGAGAAAAACTGGCGATAAGAGTTTATGAAAGATAATGCGGAGATTTACCACTCATTCTTCTTTCGCTGGCATTTATTAGTTTCAGTCTCATTGTGCTGTTATTCTTCAAACTTTGCTTGGAGTGAATATTGTGATACTTTAGAGTCCGTTTAAGCCTTTCAAAGACCTAGGCTATAATCTCCGAGAATATAGTACACTAATTTATACGTGATGTTGTTATTGTTTAATTTTTTAGGACTTATACCTGAATAATAGTGCATAGATCCTCTGAAGAAGATTAGCATCCTTTGTAGCGCTTTCATTATTTTAGTTAAATATGCATGGAAATATCAATAAAATGCTATCGTTTTCCGTAACTTACATTGACTACGAAGGGATTTGCGATACATATACCTAATCATAAAGTTGTTCAGAAAAAGGTTAGCTCTAAGCAATACTTTTTTACAAGAAAAATAGTGGATAACGCTAATGATGTGTCTACTTTGAAATTATGTAATAAGCCGACTCTTACAAAATATAAGTGAACCCCTCGTTTATCACTCCACGAATCTTCGAACCCACTTCCGCCAGCAGTTTATCATTAGGATTTGGTTGTCAAGTCAGTTGACGCGAGATCACACACGGCGCCGCCGGATACAACGAAGTAATCGTGCCAGCCCATACTTTATTTACCAAATTCCCGGTTAAACTCGTCAAGGAAGCCACGAGGGCCTACACAACGCATTTAAGGAAGAAGTCAATGGAAAGATAAGCCATGGTCAAGTCCTTGAAATATCCTAGCGTTATCTTCTCCAGTGCTTTGGACTGTTTAAAAGAAAGGAATGGAGATTTCTCGTCATTTTGACGCGTGATATCTACGGTTTATTAGTATTCGAGTATTTTCTGTTCTAACATAAGTTCTAAAAACACTGCAGCAAAGAGTAAAGTGGATTTGAAAAGGCCTATGAAACAAGTGCATTATAATATTTTGCAGCCTACTGTAGGTCAACTTACACCTTGTAATTTAGGTTCCTGATTAGGTCGCGTGAATGACAGAATATCGGGCTGAATGTTTTTATTAGTTTTTTTTCTGCTTAACCTCGTCAATGAAGCAAGTTCTTGACGCAAAAAGTCTACCACAATATTTTTATTTCCACAAGAATCTTCTCGTTTCATCGATAACCTTTACTCAGGAGGCCTATGGTGGCAATTTTCAAGGTGGACTTAAGAAGCTTCATCGAAGTGATCTCTGAGTGGCAATAGGAGGCCTTGCATCAATTTTATTGAGTTTTGACCTTATCCGTCTGGGAAGGATGGTAAAATAAAGACCTTGCTTGCTTTATCATATAGCCATTTACCATAAGATATGTTTTGATAGGTAAAAATAGCATCACGGAGCTATGTGATATATGATATTTCCAACGGGGAATAACTAGATGACATTCTGGTAGGATTAGATGAAGGAAAAGTCATTAATTCGAGCTTTCCTCTAAGCTTGTACAGAATCAGTGTATGATTTTGCGATGGTGCCAAGTAGTGAAATTTAAAAGAAAAGGTAAAAAGATTTAAATAGCATAATAAAGGGAATATTATTTCAGCAAAGTTTGTTAACACTCTAAAGAAGAGGAAATGAAATGATGTGTAAGTATGTACATTAGTGGAAAAATATTCCAAAAGACTTAATGGGACAGGAAGTGGAAGCAGCAGGAATATTTGTGTAAATGTAAGAAGTTTGATTTTCTGATGAGTGCTAGTTACAGGGTCAGTTTGCAAGATATAGGATGAAGTATAAGTGATGCAAAACAGACAATGAAATTTTGAAGACGTAGAATGTGTAGGATGAAGATTTAGAAAAATAGTGCGAATGAGCTGGTGAAAGAGTACCTTATGTTTCCACTCATTTCCTAATTAAATAGAGCGGCGTAAAAGTATGCTTGAATTGCATCGTGGAAACTAATAGTTGTTACGATGACCAAGGTGATGAAGGCTCTTATGTAAATGCGTTAGGAAACTACTAGGAAGAAAAAAACATTTTTTTGCATCTTATTGTTGCTTGTTTCCATAGAATCAAGCATTATAGATAAGAAGAGGTGCGCCGGCTTTTTGAGATTTGGATGTGAAATATGGAGTAAGTTAAAACCTTAGAGGGGAAAGACGAAGTGGATGCGAGAAAAAAATTAAATATAATGAAGCAATATGGAGGAGGTAAAAATGTATGAGGGCTTCTGAAAATGTTATAGGATATAGAAGGGTACGATAGGAGGAATATTGTTGGATAAGAAAGTTAGGAAGAGAAGAGTTCTTTCGGACGGAGTACGAGTTAAAAGAAAGTACGAAGACTGAAAAAGTGAAAAAATGTTTGAGAAACGCAGAATAGTTTTATAAAATGCTCTGGATGCTCATGACAGTTCAATTTAGTTTCAGGACACGAGTTTAGTTTAGTGGCTATGACAGTGCCACACTTAAGGGTCTGATTTGATCTACACTTCTGTCATGAGAGCACTGAGAGAAGATATTTGGACACGAAAGAAAGGTTATCTGTGAGCTATACCTTCTTTCAAGTGCACATTAATAATCAGAAGAAGATAGGTTTAACTTAGTGGATAGCTTGAGAAGTGCGGTAATTTGTGGCGTAACAACGTTGCGAATTTAAGGGAGGGTGGCAAGTAATTTGGTGTCCCCGCGGCCGTATGGAGCATCACTCCCTTTCTAGCAAATTTTTTTGAACTTTAAAACTCACATATGTATGTCAATCAGTTTTCTTTTGATAAAAGAATTTTTAATTGAAAATTTACTCAGTTCTTGGTCGTTTCAATAGACCAAAGTTTGAAAATTCTTATAATAAAAATGATATTTTTCATTGAAATTTTATTTTATTTTACATGCAAATGTTTCCAACAGAGGCTTCAACTTTTTCTTTCTTTCACTCATAGGTAAAAATTTGTGATAAAATATTCTCGATGAGTTGACGGCAGGAAAGGAGGAGGTTTGAGGTTGGATGGGAGATGAGTTGTTGAATCTTATTTTTTCAATGGAGCTTGGATAGTGTAACATGCTGGATCACCAGGAATGGAGAGTTCGTGTAAAACTCCTAGTTGACTGCCGTGATTTTGTTTCCATGTGACTTTTCGCCCATTCGTGAATCAACTTACACTCGTGCTCATGACTGGGTGTAAAGGTATTCGTGTCAGCTACCGAAGAAGTTGACGTCATCGTAAATCTTCTAGCTATGTTTTGAAACCTGTAAAATCCTATTGAGCCATATTTTCTGGCGTGACATTAACGGACAGTAACGTTCAGTTTTCCGTCGTCTTCCCGTCGAGGGGGAGATTTCACGAGTGACGGTAGTTTCTGCTATTTTTTAGTAGCGTTGTTTACTGTTTTTACAAACTGAGAAATAAATTCTTGCGAAGTGACTGTTTATTTTCATATTTTAAAAACAAAATATAAAGAAACCGCAAACAATACTGACAAATAATGCTTCAATGAGGTTAATTATTTTTCATTGTATTGTAAAAAAGTAAAATGGACAATATAGAAATGAAATTTAGTTAATATTGAATAAAAGCTGTCCCATGAATTGCATCCGGTGACTTAGCGTGACGGAAAAGTTAGACTTTGATAAGGTTCACTCGTCCGTTGGCGACACCGTAAATGTCCGGTCATCATAATAGGTTCCACTACTTCACAGTCACCAAGCTCCGTGAACGCCACTTTCCGTCACGTCAGGAAACGTCGATCGTAATCCTGCCCTTAAAAGTATAAAACTTTTGTCACGCGAGGTCAGCGGAAGTGAATTAGAGGAGAGCTTTTTTTCTTCTAAATTTAGAAAATTTCATTTCTGGATTTTTCATCTTACTTTTTCACTTTTCTATGAAAAATAATTAACTTTCTTGAAGCAATATTTGTCCGTATTTTTGCGGATAACTTATCTTTTGATTATATAAATCGTGAAAATAAACTGCTGCCATTTAGAATTCCGTTTGCTTAACAAAAATGTCAACAATTGCCGTCATTGATACTCCCGTCACTCGTAATACTCTCCTCTCTGCAGTGGCGGATAAAGGTCGCTGTTTGAAGGGGGGGGGGGGTGACTTTTACTCTCCGAGGGTCTGGGGGGTATGGAATACATTATGACCACCATTTTTCCTATTTCACCAGGAATTACAACGGGGGAGGCCGTCGCCCCTGCATACTCCCTGAATCCGCCACTGCCTCTCTCACGGAGAGAGGACGGAAAACTGAACGTCGTCTTCCGTTCCCGTGACGTCAGAACACGTCGATCGTAATCCCGTTCTAACTCATACGGTTTGAGGTAAAACTCGCGGTAGTGACTCCGGTATTGACACGCTCCGGACACATCTCATTTGCCCGGCGGGGCGCCCGTTGCGTCCGGGGATCAGCAGAGCGCGAGCGGTCGGCACGGGTGGAGTGCTTCATCACTTCACGATTTCCTCGCGTGCGTCAATCTCCGGAGCGATTGCGGGTGCAGCGAGGCAAGCCGACTCCTGCCCTTCCCCTTTTCCTATGAGGAGGGGAAGCCATTACTCCCCCTCCCCCGTATTACTCCTCACCCCACTGGTTCATCCACTTCTTGTTACGCCCCCTCCTCCGCTACCGATTCTCAATAGACCGCCACCTCGGAAGACGGCGCGCGGATGGGCTCCGTGCTTTGTGCGGGAGGGGGGAAGGGAGGAGAGAGATATCGTTACGGCTCCAAAGTGTGGAAACATCGGGGGGAGGAGGGAAACGGAGGAAAAGAGGCAACGAATAGGGGAGGAAATCCGTGGCGGGCAGCGCGAAGGTTTAAATCTGTTCGAGTCATCCAACTTTCCGTCACTTGCTTCGAAGCGCGCTCTCGGAGTGAAGGCAAAAAAACAACACACGCACGTGTAAAGCCCGCGATCTCGCCTCCATGCACATATAAGTGGATTTGCAAATGTGCCTTACGCGTCTGAGTCAGTATCGCAATATTAGTGATCGTATCATGGAGGCGTGAGGCATTGCCCCCCAAGCGGTCCATTAATTTATCGAGAAGACATAATCGTTTGTGAAGTGTTTAGTGCGGACTTTTATCCGGTAAACAATACCCTTGTCCAGTGTAGGTAACCCTCATGTTTACCTTCACATAATCTACGATTCCGACTGCGGAGTTGTTTATGGGTGAGGCATTGTCTCTAGGAGTTCATCAAGTTCTCGAAGAGATATATTACCTTTTGTGAATTCTCTGGTGCGGAATTAACTCCTGTGAAGGGTACCCTTCGTTGTGTGGGGGTGTCCCTTGAATTTTTCTGACGCAAAAAACGGTCTTCGGTTTCTCCGGAGGGGTGTTTTCACCAGGAGTAGGTGAGACTTCGCGATCGGCGTCTTCTGCCGGTAGAGAACCCTCGGAAGAGGGATTCGAACCCTTGTGAAGGAGAGGAGGGAGAAGGATTTCATGCCGCCGCTCGCATAACCTCGGGAGATAGATATGTCGAAAGAGCGATAAAAACACGGACGGCGAGGGGATCGCGGTCGCAGATTGCCGGAGGAAGGAAGTGGAGCGGCGAGGAGGAGAGCATCAAGAGCTCAAGAGCCGGCCGCGGAATCGCCTGAACGACTAAGCTGGATGATCCCGACTGGATAGCGACGAGATCTTCGGGATCAAGAAGTATCGTCGGTCGGCGCTGAAGTCTCCCTCCCGGTCGCTTGACTCGTGGATGCGTCTTCTTGGCGATTTTCGTCCAGAAGAGAATTTACACGTCTAACAGAGTGAGTAACGTCGATAGCGGACCGAGTAATTTGCTTTCTTGCCTGGAGAATTTGATATTTTGGCGTTGCTGCAATATATTTTTTTAGTTTCCTATGTAGGTCTTTAATCACATAAAGTAGGGTACGTATACAAGTAGATACACGCGTGGCTAACCTCGAGCGATCATTACAAGATTGTTGGGACACGAAAATTATAAAAATATACACATACACGCATTTTTTAAATAATAAAATCTTAAAAATCCAGACACAAGTCATATGACAATTAAGCATTCTTTCACTCTTAAAATTCCTGCATATCCATCAGCTTCATAAGTCAAAAATAGTCAAATCCTTTACGTCCGAGACTTGACTAAACACTAAAAGAGTTTGACTTATGTGTATAAATATATATCTTATATAATTAACTATGTGTAAATTTAAATAATGGAGCCCTTGTACATCCTGGTAAAGACTATCTTGTCCCTGTCTGGCCCACCCACTTCTTGGTTCTGCCTCTTGGGAGTTGCGGAGTAGGACACAGCCCCTTATATTTATATTTTCGCGCTGCTACTCGGCAGGCTTTATCGGACAGAATGATATCTTCGTTTATTCTCGACTGTTGAATGGTCAACTACCAGCATGAAATTTTGAATTTCTTTTCATATTTTCAGTTAAAGCATAAAATATCCGGAGGCCGATCTCCGATAGGCTTGTAAATCTTCCTTCAAGCATTCTCGTGAAAATATCACGCGTGCTGAGCAGATTAATTTTTTGGATCGTCGTTGAAAACCACGTAGTCGCAAGTTCACTCATCACTCACTTCTATGTCTCTTAAATAAACAAACGCGTATTCACAAAACTTAGAATGTAATTAATGGCTGTGAACAAAGCGCTAATTTTGAAGATGAAAAAAACACCAAAATAGTGTTTGGTCTTAATTTATAGACCAGTAAGCCAAAATGTTACTAGAAAATAAAATTATCGCAAAGCTTAGTTCATATTTCATCGTATGAAGTGTATTTTATTGTATTTTAAAGTCATGATATAAGAAGGCTACCTTTAAGTGTCAAATTGATTGCCATACTTTTCACGGTTTGGCCTGGAAATCTTAGCTTGACTCAAATTTTCTCGAATATCAGACCAATGAATGTCTCGTACCTAAAACCTCCGCAGATATTATGTCTCATCAAATCGTTGGAGCTGTTTTCGAGGAAAATCTGCAACTAAGGAATTATTATTCGAATTATAGTATAGCATGTATGCACGTTATCAGTGGATTGGCTGTTTTTGATGTGTTCACTTATTGTTGCATAATTCTGATTCATTGCCAGTTAACGGACGGCGATACAACAAAGACCGCTCACCATTCAAGGCTGAAGGTGCCTGCATAATAGCAGTACTCGCGGTATTATACGAGAACTGAAACATAAGAAACGTGTAAAAGACATCTCAGGAAACCACAAACATGAAACTTGCACAACCACGATAATATGAGAAAATCTACACCAGACTCTTTCTCGCCTATTTTTCATGGCAGAGTGCCACGTTTTCCCGTATTTCTTTGTTTTACGTATTTATTCGATTCAACACTTAAACATCGGAGGTCCTTTCATACCACCCGCAATTATGGTCTTCGTAGAGGCGAGAGCGATGTGAATTTCGCAGGTTTTATCCTTACCGCCCGAATTTCTCTCCTCAAGAGTTGGCGCTGGAATCGCAACCCTTAATTTTTGTACAAATTTGGATTTTATGATTTATTTTGTAGCACTTAAAACTTTACGTGATCAATTATATTCCACAAAAGATAATAAATGTATTTATTATCCGTCAGTTGCAATGAATCGTGCGTCTTATGTATCCTCTCAGCTAAGGGATATATTTTTTCCTGAATCATTTTGAGCGCTTTACGTTGGCTTCATATATACTCAATAATTTTACTCCCGTTAATATATCTTGATGCGAGGAATATCATTGTTTGATTTGTAGCAATCAATCTGGCAATTTTAGGATATCTAGGAACTAGAAAGTTGAAATCGGACTGCCTCATTTGTCAGAAAAGTTTCATAAATTATTTCGAGAATAATCTATGAAAAATAATGGATCTCAGGGTGGTCTTTGATTGAAAATATCTTGAAAAGTAAAAAATAAAAGTAGTTTCCTATGAAAACAAATATTGTTCGTGGATGATATTTTGTAAGCAAAAACAGCAAAATCCGAGGACATATTTAACTATTTTTCACAGGAAAAAATGGTTTATTGTAGAGAAAACAAACTACATGCTGTATCTCGTATGGTAATCCTCTTATTAATATTCGCGTTATTCTCAATTCCAAAGCTCAGGGTACCCTACCCAACCCTATTCCTGTTGGATCCTTTTGGCTTTTACAAACGCAGATTTTTTAAGCTTGTGGTTTTTTAATAATATTTTCGGGTGTTTCATACTCTGCATATTAATATAGTTATCAGGAAATGTCTACTTACAATTTTATTTCGTCTGCATCGTCCGTAGCAATACAGGTCATGTGATGAAAATGGAATGTACATCTCGGCCTACCGCATGAATGCGAGAGTGTGTCTCGTAATACATTATTCAATGGATTCTTTCCTGTCAAATGTCAATTGAGATGTGAAAAAAAGTGTATTAAGTGAAAGTAAGTGCATCTTAAGTATTTAGCAGTATTTACGTTCCGAAAAGCCCGAAGGCTGCTTGTCGATGTTTTCCGTATGTAACGGAAAGTAAATGAATGAAATATTATCTAATCTCTTATCTAAAACAGCTTGATTAGGAATTTTTAAAATATAAAATTTGCGCTTAACGTTTTTTTATGCGCGATATGCTGATTTATCAAGAATTTTTTTTTCTAAAATTATGCAATTTTTGGCTTAGAGAACCTGAAATAGAAGAAATGTAATCGGTTGGTCGCTGTATCTGCAGCTTATCGATGAAGCGACCACATCCGCTTCTCTGTTGTCAGACACTTGCCCATATCTAACGCATGCAGGCCGAAGTTCGGCGTCCTGCAATTCAAAATACGTCGCCGACCTTGCGAAAATATGTATAGATATGCACCCGTATCTGTTCATCATCATCAGCAGTCACCAATCCGAAGATCGGTTTGCTGCAGCTCTCCACTACACTCTCTTCTCCGTTAACAACTTCATTCCTACATAATTCTTCACTTTGACGTTCATGATTTGCCTGATCCATTCCATTCTTGGTCTTCCTCTTTAATTCTTTCAATTTATGTCGCATTTCATTACTGTTTTCAGTGGGCTATTGTGTCACAAAATGTGTTTAATAACTTTGTGTCTTCTTCTCTGAGTTTTTATCGTACTTACGTATTTTCTCTTCATCTCTTCTTAGGACTTCTGTTGGCGTTGAAAATTGATGGCACGCATTCTAGTTAGAAAGGAAGTGACTCAGGGAGTAAATGATAGGGGTTGGAACCTATTCGTATATTTTTGCCTCATTTGTTTTTTTATAATGTGCTCAGTCCATAAATTTCATCGCAGGACGTCAATCAAAAGACGCTTGTAATCGTATTACGAGCAGGATTAAGGCACAGGTTGTAATTGGTAGCTGCTCTTTGTGCTTTATAAACTTTATAATAATATAGTGCAAGTGAACAAGTTATAGGTATAGCGAAACTTGGTGGCACTCGCCAGCGGAGCGTTTAAGGTCACTGAGAACGAATAAAGCGTTTATGAGCGGGTGAAGTTATCGAAGGGCTCGGTTGGGGACTTCTAGAGAGAACCTAAGGATCTTTATCCCTCCTCTCTTGTATGCTCTCCTCTCCCTGACGTAAGTTTCTGTACGAGCGAGTGCCTCCAAGTTTTGCTGCACCTATACCCAAGGAGAACTCCCGCGGCGTGGGGTGAGTTGTTAATAAGATTGGAACTTGGAGATAAGGACGCTCGCCGGGTAGATGCGCCCTTACCTCGCTGCCGCAACGCATCCAGAGATAAAAATTGAGAGATTGACAACTTTGACGGAAACACAGCACGCATTGACGAGTTCGTTTTGAGTTACGCAGTCTGTGGCAACGCAAAATCAATTACGTGAAAACCTAGCTTACGTATGGAAAAACATGAAGTTGCCTAAACTTGACAGTACGTGGTCTGCGGCAAAACAAAATCGGTTACGTAAAAACCTAGCTTAATTCTGGAAAAACTTGAAGTTGTCGAGTGTTGAGGTATATCCTCCCCCAATTTAAATTTTAAAACTCAACAATTGGTGTTTTTCGTTCCTCTGACGCCAAATTTTCGTAATTGCCGAGGTTCGCATGTTTCAATTTCTTCCAGAATAACACCATAAGTTCGTATCCGACTTTTTCCAAACCATGTGCCAGTATGTAACCGGAGTGCCCGTTTGACGGAGCAGGTTGCTCCATTCTCCCGAGGCGCGGGTTCCTCAGGTCAGTAAATTCGGGGGCTTTCGGCTGTGGCTGATGCAACGGTCCTCCCGGATCATGGTCCCGTGGCTTAACGGAGTGACATGATATGGACGAGATCACGAGCATGGTGTAACCATCTCACAATCCCTTGAGACCGTTTCAAACGGTATCCTTTCGTGAGGCAAGAACATAGCTTGATCATCCTCGTCTTTATTAGAATTATCGATATTTGTACATCACCGACTTCGCGCTTCCAGTCTGGTTTGAAAATTGGGAATCGCCTCTTCGAACTTGATTATTAAGCGCTTTATTTTGACACAGTTGCGATTACAATGTGCCAATTTTTGCGTCTATATCTGCCGACTTACGGGCTACTTAAGTGCGTAAGACGTTTTGGGATGGGGATGATGTTTGGCCACTTCTTACATTGTCTTACATATGCGGGTATGAGGGGATCAAGATCATCTTACTTATGATTTTTATTGTCGCTCGTGAGATCGTATTTGCACCACGTTGGACTTGTAGTTTAATGAAAAATCTTATTTTCCATCACTGCAAACAGCACTTACTTTCCCTCATTGCCTGTAATCCTTTTGACCCGTCGCCCTTATGAATTCTCTGACACAATCGCCTCACACTTCAAACAAAAGCTATCAACACATTGTGCTCAATATTCCCATGGGTGGCCGAAATTGTGAAAAATACTTTTCTTGGAAAAAATTATGTATGTGAATGCTACCAATAAATCTATGCAAACCTCAGTGAGATTGACAGGGGAAGGAGTGGTTTCATGAAATCTAACGTTTTCGTGCATGTGAGGAAAGGTTGGGGGTTTAAAAAGTGGTACAAATCGCCGTAATTGGATGGCCCCTTAACCCTTTCAAAGCTAATGGAAATATTGTCAAACCTTCCCGGGCACGAGATTCGCTTTTTGTATTATTCTAGACAGTTATTTTTTATTATATCTTACGCAGGAAGTCCATACACAGCATGATTGCCAATTTACAGTGGTACTTAAAAAAGAACATGAAATGAGACTTATTTCTCATAAAACAAGGTGAAAAGTATAATTGCAATATTGAAAAATACGACTGACAGTGTCAGAGAGATGGGAAAAAACACGGGTGGTAAAAGTGTTGGAAGAAAGCGAAAACGGATCAATTTTTATAGGAAGTGAATTTAAAAGGGAAGAGAGGCAGGAGAAACACTAGCGTTTGACCAAGAGAAATCTGAGAATAGGAATGCAAAGTGGAGATTCCTTATGATGACGTTCTTGAACGGTGGCAGCCGTCAACCGCGGTTCATCGCGATGGCCTTCCCGCCTCCATTCCAAAACGGTAATTAGCAGTGAACAATATTTATTCGTAACAATCTCACCCGTTAATGTAATTGGACCTCTTATGCCTATACAAGACATTTAGATGTCAGGAAGGACGAGGATAATAGTTAGGGATTCCTTTCAGACTCACCGCTGTCGTCTACTCATCCTCTTTTTCTTCTTTTATTTTTCATCGGCATGATACATAGTGACACCTGTTGTCACTCCTAGATCATTCTGCTTCAAAGTTTTCCCCTGCTCCTCGAATCGGTCACTCCAAGAGTTAAATATTGCTTTTCTTATTACAGAATGTTTGCGTTCAAGCTTATTCTGATGATTCCGGCTTAAACGCAGAAATACAAGCAAGGAAATACAATGCGAATTCATAGCGAATTTCATATTTAGAAATAATAACAGTGATGAAACGCTTTACATAGTAACTATATTTTATTCTTCGTATTCTGTTGGTCATTAACTAACCTATTATTTTATAACCAATTACCTCAATAATTGCAGGATATAGATTTTTGTTCTATTTAAAATCATTTCACATTTGTCATATTCATATATTTCTTTATACTTGGACTGAAAGACTGAAGTGTCTGAAACTCCTGTCACTTCTCTTTGTCCACCATTACCCGTGTCGGTAATCGTCCCCTCCTTATTTTCCCATAATTGAATCTTCTTTCCATCACATAGATATATACATATTAAGTTGGTTGATTTCCGCTAGATAAAACTTTATTACGACCTTGGTTTCAGTATGATATTAGTGTGACACTTGTTGATGGAGCACCGCATCATAACTCAACCCGTAACATGTATTTTATCTCTTAGAAAAAGTACCAAAGTTTCCGTCAACATTGATGACTCACTGTTTTGAGATTGTTTTTCTCACATGAGCGGAGACGTTAATTAATGTCAAGATCGCCGCAACTTGCCACTCGTCGTCCTTGTTCCTGTTTATTCTCTCCAAATATTATGTGTACACTGAATTTCGACGCTAATTTCAAATGACCGTATCGTAACTGGGGCAGTGCCCCTTGGTGCTTTATTCTCAGATGCGTCTTCTTTATCAATTCGCTTCAGCCTTCATTCAATATTGATGGCATCATTAGGACTTGAAACAAGTTTAAATACTATTTTCATAATGAAAGACGGCTAGGGTCGATTTTCTTGAGTTCTTAGATCACCTTTGCTATGATGACCATTGTAAAAAAATTAATATAACTTTATAAATTGGTCTAACAATTCGTAATGAATGATCCCGTGATCATTTTTGTCCAAACAGGAAACTATAAATATAAGGAAATGAGGATAAATATCATCCGGGAATTTTAGGAGTACAATAAGAGATATTTTTATTTCATCACTGATCATAGGAGAGCCAAAATAATTAAAATAAGGATATACTTTATTCAAACTAATTTCTGATATTAAATATGAAATAGCCACAAGTGGTAGGCACTGTTAATCAACATCAAAATTCCAATTATTCGATTTGCATGGTAATGGGGGAAGTTTTTTGGTGATGTGTGAGTGATATAGCTTTCGTTCGTTAATAGCTAGAGAAACGAGTAGTTATTTATTTGAAGAAATACCTTATTGAAAATGTTTATTTCATATTGTTACTCCTCATCTCTTAGCTAGTTTATATCATTGAATGGTGTCATTTCAACGTAAAATAACTCGTTTTCTGAAAAGCGTTAAACATCGTCCTATCGATGAACGTTTTTAATAGTTTTTTTCAAGAGGGAGTGGAGAATTTTAGGGGTTATTGTTACGGAAAATCTGTTGTTAGCCACATGTTGATTCAAAATCCCTGAATACATGCTCGTTTAACTCTGCAGAACAATGTATTACCGTGCATTCTTCTCATAAGCCCTCATTTTTTCATATCTCTTACTGCTATTTTGTGATGCTTCACGGACTGCTATACGGTATCAGCTAATTAAGGTCTTACTGTAGCTTTACATCATCGTGCTTATAATTCCGCACTAAATTGTCTTTATTGCTGCATTTGGTCAGTCAGCTATTTTCCCTGGTTTTATTACTTACTGTGTTTAATTTGATTTAGTGTTTTTTCCACCATTATGACTGTAAATTCTTAGGTATTTATTGACCATCGTTTTTTATTTATTCTCATTTATGATGACTTTTCCGGGTATTGACTATTTGTATGCTTTTCTCGGGGCGATGTCCGTGTGGATTTTGTTTCTGCATCATTGAACGTAGGTGCTAGTTATTTTAAATTTTCTCCACTCTTCTCTGCCAATGCGATACTTCTGCATAGCATAATATGTTGGTGTTACTGTGATAGTCTACATTTTCCATTAATCATATAATATTTATTTATTTTCCATAACCACCGAAAACAGCACCAACGCCAGTTGCATCGGGGTATGTAATAGTTAACAGCGGACGAACACACATAACCATGGTGTGGTGTAATGAGTGGTGAAAAATCCACTCAGGTGGAACTCGAACTCGTGACCCAAGGGTTTTAAAAGTGAGGAATTTACCCCACTGCCACCTGGAACGACATATAAGCAATCAAAAAGAAAATATTAGCCGACTAAAGGCCGTTGCACAACTCTATTTACTGATTCTATTGATTTCAAAGTCCTTTTCTTTTGAGTTTGTCTTTGCAATGTCATTGATTAGTATTTTTTGTCTTGATGTCTGAGGATTTCTAAGACATTATTTATGGCTTGCCTTGTAGGGATCGTTTATTTGAACAGTCGAAGGATTTTTGATGCCAAAGAATTTAGTGCAACATCACTTTGTGATATTATGTGTGTGTTTTATGATTTGTGAACGGACTAAGGTTACATCTATATATGACCTCCCGGTTCTTAAATCCTGATGTTCTACCCTCAGCTCTTTCGTTCTTAATTTCTCGTAGGCATATATGTTATCTGTTTTAATTTTTTAGTTTTTGGGTCTTCCATCTATGATTGCTTGTTACTTTACTGTCGTCTTCCTCGAATAAGGAGTTAACCTTGCTTTTTTCCAACATTTTATTTCATTAAGGTTGGTAATCTCTGAAACAGTGTAGTAAATCCGAGGAATTTATTTTTGCATCCATTATTTCTCAACAATGCCTTAGGTATACCATATTCCGAGATTATTTTCCTTTATTCTTTTTAATCACCTTGTAACTGTCTTCACAGCTTCCTCCGTAATCAGTGGGATTTTCAAATATATTTTACTCTACTTGTTTATCTTTGTTCCACCTTTACATAGGAAATAAGTTTATTATTCTGCCTTTTGATATTTGCTAATGGTTGGAGTCACAATATATAGCGGTATTTGTACCTTCTGTGCTCTAGCATATGTCCATTGCCCATATTTGCTTTTGTGAACCGTAATAGTCATGTGTAAGTTGTTCTTCAATTTTACCTATAAGCATAGGCGTGTCCAGGACTACAGAAGTGGTGGTGCCAGGAATAGTGGTGGTGCCAGGAGTAGAAACATAAAGTGAACAGAGTCTCTAGCTCACTACCGTCCAGCCGCCAAGAGTCGGGAAAAAGGGAATACCTTAGAAAAGAATCTCGATCTAGTGGTGGTGCCACGGCACCAGTGGCACCTGCCTTGGACACGCCTATGCCTATGAGCATCTTTTGTTTGTCTCTTTTTTATATTTCTTGTTGGTAACCAAACAGAGATTTAAAAGACTTTACCCGTTTATATTACACGCAGTCTATTTTTTCTGAGTTTGTCATTATTTTTCGTCAATGAAGACCCATGGCATTTTACAATGACATTTTTATGCATTTAGATCAAGTCTTCTTTCTCTTAATGGGTCCTTAGATGCTGTTGGTGTTTATTCCTTTTTATTTGCACGCTTGTCATTAATTGTTTTATATCCGCTATTTTTTAAGGATTACCTTCGGTTCATTTTTTAAAATTATCTTGTTTGTGCTTTCACAGTATAGAGATTTGATAGTTTTTGCTAAAATTTTAATCCTGTTTCACACTTTGTACCTTATTCTTTTACTTAATTAGATTTATTCGGACCGATTTTAGGCGGCTTCCGATGTCGGCTGAATTGAAACTATTAGTATACCACCCTTCAGAAGGACATATTTGTCTATGAAGCATTTTGTTTATCTATTATTGCGAGTTTCCCACTTCTATAGTCATATAATGAATACAGTATTTTATGATTAAAGGAGATGTTGTTAAAACTGACTTCATAATGGGTGAATATGAATACGTTCTCGTTATCGGAGTGATATCCCGTACAGTGAAGAAGAGCTAGGTTTACAAAGAGGTGTTATGATAAGTCTAGCGATGTGTCAAGGCTTTTCATGGAAAAGGAATGGGAATCGCTATCACAGCACATATCAAAGAATAGATATGCTTGATCTACTGATTTAGTTCAAAGCGAGTTACTTCTCCGAAGACGTAAATAACGTAATAAAAACTCCGTCCTACGTTGATAGGCTCGATCGCATGCGTAAAATTAGATGGATAGATTGCAGGACGTACAGGTTTCAAATTTCATTTTTCCCGCGTACTATTATGGACCACTATAGCTATTATCGCTGCCGCCAACAATATTAATGGTAACGAAAGGTAACTATGTCTTTATGCTCTTTTTATTTGTTTCAATTTGCAATTTCTGCATAGAATGGTAATTAATTATTCTTTTACGTTTTCCTAATTTTGTGAAAAAAATGTTTGCTTGCAAGCATGATTGAACTCTAAAATATGGTCCCCTTGATGTATGAGTGGATATCCCGAATGAAATTTGTGATGTTTAGAATTCTTATTGTAAGTGAAGTCTAGGGTTTTTCTTCTGATTGTATAAAAATTCACGGTCAATTTATTTTGGTAAAATTTATTTATTTCATTTATTTCAAGTTAATTTTTATTTTTACGTAACATTTACAAGCAATTAAAAGATGTTTTTCCTTTTATTCTGTCCAGTTTTCAATGAAACAGAGTATTTTTTTATTTGTGAACATTTTCGGTAGGATGCAGAAGTATAAAAAGTATAAATTTTCATTGAAATATTATTTTAGTTTGCTCAATATAGAGATCGTAGAAAATTATTAAAAGACTATAGAAATAGGCAAAAATTACAATTTGGTTTCATTTTCACACTCTTTTCTAAGTTATTTCAGTTTATGGTATATATGTATACATTCTTAATGGAATTAAGTTAATTCCAGTATTTCCCGAGATCCCGGGAAGAGAATTACTTTCATCCCGAAATCCTGGGATAAGCAAAAGCCCGGGAAATGCGAAATCCTAGTTAAGTCCCGTCCCTGTTCTTTACTTATTTTATCATAGAAGTATAGCTAGTAAAATAGCTAATTACAGTGTGATAGTATGCTAGACGGTTAATGCATGCCTGGTGTAGAATCACTCCCTGCCACACGCTTTTGAGGTGTCTTTAAGGGGCCGCGTAGACTTAAGGTTAGGCCACACTAGACCAGCCGGAATCGGGTCCGCAGGATAGTTGCCACACTACTGCGGAAATACTTGAATATACGCCGCAGCGTACTGAAAAAAACCCAAACAATTGTTTTATAACTCGTATTAAATCGCAGTTCAGGTTTGGACATGGACTTAAGCAGAGCAGACGAACATTTAATGGTATTGTGCTTATTGGAAGAAGAGGAAAAGAAAAAATAGAAGAACACGGGATAGATACGTGCTTGTTGCTCAGTAACAAGGGAGCATTTTCCTCTTATTCCCAGGGGCTTCCAACTACTTCTGCTGAAAGGAGACGAAAATTGCCGACCGGCACAATTTAGCAAGTGGTCACACTAGACTGGCCGGAGCCGAGTCTGGAAGAAATTTTGCCGACGAATTCTCTTGACGACGAAGCGGCTCCGGCTGGACAAATGTGGCCAACCCACATTTGAATGAATGAGTTTCAATCCAACGGATTTCTTCCGTGCCGTGCAGGCCGATTCCGGCCGGTCTAGTATGGCCTAGCTTTTAGACGCTATCTGGCCTTGGGATAAAAGTGAGGACAAAGTAGTGAGTTGTCTCGTGGGATATAAAAAGATAAAAAAGGGAGCACCTCTCTAGGTGTGCGGCCTGTTACGACACATCGCCAGGCAATGGAAATGTACTGAAAGTGCTGGGGCTCCCTCATCCGTATCATTTGTCGACATTCGAGGTGCTTAAGAAAAGCACTGTCTCCGATTTGTCTCGAAAGACTTGAAAGGACAATAAGACCTCTGGAGACCTCTTCATCTCACTCCGGTTGGGAAATCTGGTTTGTAATTGTATGCTCTGAGGAAATTTCATCCTCTCTCTCACGATCCCTTATTCCTATTTTTGTTGTGTCAGAGAGGGAATTCAGTAAAAATGTGCGATTACAGAGTGAATAGAACTACTTCTGCGGCTGTTTTATTTCAAGGCTGACTCTTGACGATGAGTGATCCCGTGCCGAGTTGCCGAAGGCACAGCCCGCGGCGGATGCGTAGTGGACGATTTTGGGACCAATAGGATTTGTTGGACGAACGAAAGTGAAACCTGTTTTTTTATTATTAAATGGTTTTATTTAACTAATAATCTCTGTTTGTTTGGGTCAAATCTTGCAATCAATTTTTCAACTACTTCCACCAAGTAGATTTTCTCGATACTTTTCACCTCTTTGTATTTTGAATGAAAATACAATATTTCTCGAAAAAAAACAAATGAACGCAAAATTTAAACATTAATTTACCTCACAAAAATTCGTTCCACTCATTTTAATCAAAATTTTCACGGAAAATATTTTAATAATTTATGCACAGAACAACGGCAGTATGAGCGAAAAATTGAAGCAAAATTATTAAAAACTATAAAAAAAGCATAACATCTATAAATAAAACTTTTTGAAAATATCGTTCTATTAAAAATGTACTAAAAAGTAGAAAATACTTTTTTTGAGCTGTCACAAGTGGTCTACAACAGGCAGAACGTGATTATATAAGATTAAAAATAAAACCATGGGGGCGCAACCAACATTTTTGATGCAAAAGACTTTCACCGGAGACACTCAAGTCCTAATCACAACTTGTGATACCAAAGACTTTTCAGCAAATTACTGTAAAGGTTGAGGCAAGCCTTGCTTGACGGAAATTCGTAGTCCTGCACAACTTGGCGTACTAAAGACTTTTTACCACGTTGCCTATATAGTAATGGTAAAGTCTTTTGTATCACAAATGTTGGTGGCGCCCCCATGGTTTCATATTTAATCACAAATAATCACGTTCTGCCTGTTATAGGCCAGTTGTGACAGTTCAAAAATTATTTTCTACTTTTTAGTATATTTTTTAATAAAACCATGTTTTTGAAAGTTTTTTTATTTATTTAATTTATAATTATGATCTACCTTAAATGATTGTCGCGCGCTATTTTTCCATAAACATTATTGGTAATGCAGCGCTTTTTTGTAAATTATGTCCATTTAACATTATTATAGAAAACTTATTACGATACCGTGGAAATTCCGCTACTAATATCAATATATTCGGCGTGTTTACTCGACGACTGATCCATTTCAATATGCCTGGTTGCGCTTTTTAATGGCTTCAATGTTCCCCTGTGCTATGTTACCGTATGGTTCCATCTATTTCCTCTCTGTTTCACCTACTTACTCCTCAAACCCTTGCATATAAGTGCGAAGGGCTTTTGATTATTCTAGCTCCTCGGTTGCTGTCCTCTCTCCATTGGGCAACCTATTCGATTAATTTCCATATTAGTGCGAAATTCACTTATGAGTTGGTATGCCGTCACGCGAACGGGTACAAATATGTACACCAAAGGGATGAAATTCGCCATGAAACAATCATTTGAATTGACTGGGATTCGAACCTGGATGAGACGAGAACAACTGATTCTATTTCGCTGACATTCGCCTTGAACTAAAATGGCTTGGTGTTGTTACTGGCTTACTCATCAGACCGTCAATTGGGAGATACAGATTCGAATACCCATCAAGTCAAATGATATTTTCATGGTGAATTTCATCACTTTGATGCATATATTTTTAATTATGATCCATTTCTTCATATATTAATGCACTCACAAACAGCTAAAATCTCCCACTTATCGTCATGCGTTCCTAATTCACACGCTCTCTATTTTTCTCTCAAATTTCTCCTGTGCCTTCGATATCCCGTCACATTTGATCATTTTGAGAGGAACGTTCGTGTGTGCGAAGATTCGGATTTATTATTAAACGCCCCTTTCTCTTCATATTGTTCTTGCTTGAGCTCCTCTTGGAACCTTGATAAATTGATTTAAATCAGGTTTTCGATTGAGAGCGGTACTGGAATGGAAGTTATCAAACCCAAAGTATTTAATGAACAAGCTCTAATTTGAACATTAGGTATATCTAGTGACTTCATGTCTTTCTCCCGCACACTATGTGAAAACTTGTCCGTATGGCCTTAGAGTCATTGACTATCTACCACCAAATTCTCTGCGGAAGATTTTCGGCTTTTGAATTATTGTTGAGGTTGAAGGTGATTTCTCAATGTATTAACAATCTATGCCGTTTCCGTTATATCTCTCTTACAGCGCAATGGTGGCTATCAGATCTCTCGTTGAACAATTGAAGTGGATTTACTGGTTGTGATTATTATCTCATCTCCTAATTTCTTGACCAGTTCTATGTGCAGATAACCTATCTTGTGAAGCGTGAAGTTACAAAATGGGGAAGATGCACTTGATAAAAGTTTTCAGGAGAGATTAAAATACTTGGTTTCAGAATCAACTTTGTAAAATGCATTGTCATAAACAAATAAACTATGCATATGTTCACTAATTTAGTGAAAACTTCTGAAAAATAGGTAGTTTTTTATATTTGAGATCAAAATCAATTGCATCAATAATCATCTGACTGCTCATTAAAGGAAACTTATATCTGGGTGGGTTTTGCTTAGAGTAGTGTACCTATATCCGTTTCTCCCTGTTATAGCTAACCGCGTTTCAGTGTTAGACAATCTCCTGGATAATTTATATTGATCATTTAATGAATATTTTCAGCTAGGCATCTTCCGTTGATTTATTTATAATAACGATTTTTCTGTATTTGATCATCTGGGAAAATAAAAAAATGCGCGGAGGAGATCAGATGCTTTTCCCACCCTCGATCTATTTCGCATTCCTCTGTGGCCGATATCACTGGACGAATCATACATTTCTCTAGTTTGAAATGCCTCCCTCACTTTGAAAACATGATAAAGTGAGCCACTTGTGACGAAATGTAACGATGGGAAAGCACACTGAAATGGCACACGTCGCGAGGGAATGGATTTTATCTTTTGAAACATCTCTTCTAACTTGAAGCTGACGGGAACTCGCTGTTGCAATTCTTTTCCTTAGCGAAGCTGTGGGAAGAAAGTAGAGTCCATATGGAGAGTTGAAGTAGAGGTCTACGACTGTACTTGTGCACCGAACACACTGCCTTATACAATAACAACATAATTTCACCGTTGCATACATGTATCTTCCTTGTAATTGGTGTGAAATAAATTTCATTATGTACTACAGGTAATTTATAAGAGGTTGAGATGAGGTTAATTTATATTATTGGGTGCAGCAAATCGCAAACTTGATGTCGTTTTCTTCTCAGACCATTAAATACTTACTGTAATAATTTAGTGAGACAGATGAATTGGAAATGGGATGTTGGCAACTATTTGAAGAGAAGAGAATGTGGGGACAGTGGCAGGTGACTAGACTGCGACACGAAATTTATATAGTATGTAAACTTTTCCATGGCGAAATCCCTTTCCGTGAGTTTCTTGCTGCAGCCAGAGTTACCAGTCCGAAGCGAGGAGCAGTGTGAGGATAACATTAGGCTCTTAACAAGTTCCTTGGAAGCTCGCATTTCATCTAGTAAATTCTACCTGTGCTTCCTTCAATAGGAGAGACGGTTTCCTACTGTCTATAGTCCTAAAGATGATAGGAAAGTCTCCTATGGAAACTTAGTTCATCATAATGAAATAAACCCTGTTGAAATCTTGGGAAGAAGTAACCAGAATAATTTTCCAGGAAAGCCTCAAATATTTCATGGTATTTGATCCTTTTTGTGGGTGAGAACCCATTCAAGTTTACGGTAGGGTTTGACCTATACCATCCATTCTTCGGAAACTTTTTTATGTATCTTATATTTTGCTTTCAAAGGAAAGATGTATGAATTCTATCATCAGTAGTCACCGCCCCAATTTTTTGTTTTCTGCAGGTCTCCACTCCACTATTCTCACAGCTAACCGTTTAACTCCTTATTAACTTTTCATTTTAGCGTCCCTCAAAATTTACGTCATGTATTCCGTACTTCAATACAGCGTGATAGGTGATGTGTATCGGAGATGTTAAGTAAATAATACGAATAAAATTATTTTAGCGCTGACCACTGACATTTTAATTGTTACTTTATCACCCGGGAAATCCGGGATAAGTTAAACGTTTCTTAAAGGTTGGGATCCCGTTTCATCAATTTGTACAGTAGTAGGTACATAGTACAGCGATCTATTTTTGCTCTTCCAGCATACTATGTCGTCGTATTAAAATACCTCTTACTTATTTTTCTGTATTTTAGTCATCTGAATTTTATGAACTGGCAACAGTACAATGAAGTATTATATGTTGATGCATTAGAATTGTAAAATTCGTTTTTTCATAAATTTTCATAATTTTTTCTGAATTTTCAGGGGAAACGATCAGGTTTTTCAGTGTTTGTGGCCAGAAATTGTGACGTTAAAATGTGATTTATTCTTTTATTCGGAAAAAATAAAATTTAAAAAACTCAAGCGACAACTAGTGGTTCGTTTAAATTTTATGGCCGCCATCCGCTAATTAAAAGATATTCCCGGTGTGAGATGTTTCTCTTATGGGTATTATAGTTTCGCGTCGTCTGGAAAAATCTATTATTTTTTTTAAAATATTACCGTTTCATAGTTTTCCATGGTTTATATACCTGCACTACGGTCCGAAGGCTATGCCTTTAGGCGGTAGAATTTTCCTCCACAGAGTCACCGTAAAGCGAAGTTCCTTTCCGGGACGGCAGCATTGTTATATATGTATGCCACTTAAGTATACCCGGACACATCTGAAATGAATGGGAAAAAATTAAATTGAGAAAATAAATATGGAAATATGATCACATTATCTGTAACATCAATGATCAGTCAAGATTAGGGGACTATTTTTTTATTTCTTCAATCATTCCCGTTCTTTCCTGCATGACTGATAGGGGTGCCAAAATGACTGTTTTGCCAAAAGAGAACTTTTTTTCTTTTTTTAGACGAATAAACAAAACTTGAGTAGGAATAGTTCTAAAAATCCCCATCTTTTCTGGAAATTTGAGAGTGTAGTTATGTATAAAAGTGTTCATGGATGGATTTTATTTGCATCTCTAAATCATCCTGCTGGCATCCGTCATGGCTTAACACAAAAACGTCAGCGGCGAGGGAATAAATCTGTAAAATGAATGTATGATTTTCTATTATAGTTTTCACCAATTGCATCTTGGTCGTGAATAGTGGGAGGATAAAATAATAAAAATGTTTATTTTTTCATAGTAACTAATTTTTTTATTTGGCATAGGCGTAACTCCAATATAACTTATTATACAACGTGCAGAAAAAGGTTTTCAAATTGGTAATTTTTCTGAAATGAAATTAAATAGGAGAAAATGTAGCAGAAAAATAGGCAGTGATATGTCACAACACAGAGCAAAGGCTTCGTAAATGAAATACTAACTTTGTTTCCTTCCACAGATTTATTTTCTTGGTACAACATGTTTCGACACATCAGTGTCATCATCAGGTACAAATTCAAACATAGTTTTCACGTGTATATATATCATGAGGGTAGTGGGTTATCAGGAGGGGAAAAAACCCAGGGTGGGGAGAGGTAAGGGGTGACGGTTGGAGTATGACGTCACCCCTTACCTCTCCCCACCCTGAGTTTTTTTCCCTCCTGATAACCCACTACCCTCATGATATATACACGTGAAAACTATGTTTTATTTTGTACCTGATGATGACACCGATGTGTCGAAACATGTTGTACCAAGAAAATAAATCTGTGGAAGGAAACAAAGTTAGTATTTCATTTACGAAATTCAACTTCCACCTAGTTGAGCCTGAAACAATGGAAGAGCAAAGGCTTATTTGAGAAAATACTCCTTGAGCACAAAATGTTCCATTAATGAGAAAATTCTAGCATTAAGTGCAACTTTTAATTATATTGGCTGAGAAATATCCCCATTACAAAATCAAATGTCTAAAATAAACTTAAAAATTTCAATACATCTGTGAATCACAGCAACTGAAATGATATTCCTAAAATCATTGAAGGTTGCAGTTTGCGTTCCTTGAAGGTTGTAGTTTGCGTTAGTACGAAAAATGGAATCATTAGCGAAAAGTTTTAATGTTTTTTAAGAAGAAGAAATTATTGATGAATATTAAGCCAAATGGTGCGAACATTTAGGAAAAATTCAGTAGAATCGTCTCTCAAGACTCGCGTTTAAATATTAGCCTTGTAGCCATTGCAAAATTCGTTGATCAACGCTAAGTTGGTTTCAGGAGCGGGCTACGCAGCCTAACTCATGAAGGGAAGAATAAGATCTTTCTCTTGTCTGTCTCTCTCATGTTCTTTGCCATTGTCTCATATGCCGTTATGGTTAGGGAACAGGGCTATGCATTTTAGCTTAACGTGCTGTGATAGCTAAGGTAATATGCAAGTAACTGTCTGCAAGTTGCAGGCAGGGGTAACTGTACTAGGAAAGAATTAGACCCATCCAAATTCAATCCGAGCCCAAGGATGGTTAAATTGAGGAGGTTGACTCGCGACCGTGTGAGTCAAAACTGAAGGGTAACTTTACTTCTTTTGACACGCTTTTACGCTGTTAAACAAAATACTCCTCTCTTAAAATATGTCTAAGCTATCGAAAAGAAAAATTAATGCACTAAAGATCCACAGTAATCATGGAAAAGAGTTTAAAAAAATACTTTTCTCAGCCTGGAAATTGATTCAAAATAGTGATTATGATTCAGGTATAAATGAATTTATATTATGCTGACACTGCCAGTAATTATGTAAATAGCACAAATTAAAATTAAATTAGAATATTCCTTTGGATCCACCCTTAAAATGTCTTTCATTATTACTTTATTCATTTGTAAAATAATCTGGCAACGCTGATGTGATGAAAGTGAAAGAAATATCTAGTGATGGAGGGGAAATCCCTCACTTCGTATTTTCTAAATAACTTTCAACAGGGTATTTTGGTGTACATTGATGATTTTAGCATTCCAGTAAACCATTGATACCGTGCTTGATATTTATCTTACGTCAATTGCTCGCATAATAATAAATTAATGTACAAACTTCCCAGGCGAAGAGGACACTCAAACACGTTCCAAGTATATATCATATTTTACGATTTCTGTGCCAGTGCCCTCCCAAATTATGAAGCCTGACTTGATATACATAAACAATGATAGTTCTCGCGTGTAAGTAAGACCCTCAGGAACATAATAAAGCTTCTTATGCGCCAAAAATAACTCAAATCGGAGGCAAGATTGTAGTGCCATGCCGTGACCACGCTAGAATTAGATAACATAATGCCATGTTTTTCCTTCATGACTTGAGTGGTTCTTAGACTAGTTGGTAGCGTTCTCGATGCTGAACGAAAGGTGTGCAGGTTTGGGCCTCCATCGATTACTAAATTTTATTAGTCAGAACGTTTTTTTTACGCTCGGGATTTGAAATATTTTCAAAAATACTGTCGGAGGGTCTGAACAAAACTTTATTTATGCGTATAATTTACGTATTTTAGGTTTATACGGAGGGTATTATTTTAGCTTGTTGCAACAAATTAGGAAGAGCAAAGAGGGGAAAAATGATAGAAATACTCAGTCGAATAAAGAGATGTAGTTAGTTGCAGAAACTCCGTCTTCCCAAGTACCTTTCCACGACGCCAGGAGAAATAATCACAGAGTCACATTACACCGGTCGTCCCATCTCTCTCCCAATTCATTTATTTTCTTTCTATTATCTCCTTTACTTACATGTGGCTAGGGTTGTCCTTCGTCCTGGCTGAAAAAAAGCGTCCTGTCTGAATTAAAACAAAATTGGCTAGTGTCCTGCATTTTATAAATAAGCTAGGCCGAAATTTTGTTGCATTTAATTCTAACATTTATATTATATATCTGTTTCATAATCCTTAAATCATTACATAAGTGGTAAATTTCATCACTGGAAAACTGCATTCCTAAGTTTTCAGTATAATTTGAAAGACATGGCTTGTCTACATTTTAATTATTACCTATACACTGAAAAATAATGCATTGCTAAAGAAGATATCTTGTTCAGAGATACTCAATTAGTTTAAAATTTGAGGATATTTTCATAGCATATAAAACTAATCAATGCATATTTAAAAAAATATATTTTCACTCAAAATATTTTATTGTGTAGAATAATAACAAGTTTGATAAGTCTATTTTTATTTTGTATTTGGATATGTAAATAATTAATACCTAAAAACACGTTTATATTATTACTATGAAATTGTGTTCGCAGTGATGCCCTGAATTTTTTCCTCACCCTTATGGCCAACCTATATGTATATGGCATCCTAACAGCCACTGTCAAACTCCCTTTCGGAGGCTTGCAAGATATTTTATGGATAAGGATTCGATTGTGATTGACTCTACTGTATTTTAATTCGTGAAATAATTCTCCTTATACCACCTCGTTTCGCACTTAATTATCTTTGCCCATTTGTTCGTTTAGCACGGATATTATTAGCACATTCTAAATCGTATTGTTTATTTGCCATATGGCTTCTTTCTAGATTTTTTTCTATTTTACTGATGAGGACGTTGCACATCATCTTAACCTTTTACATGCGACGCAACACCATAGGCATGGAATCTTTCATAACCTCCTAATGAGGAATTATAGCGTGTGCTAATTATCCTAAAAAGCAGTTTTCCACTTCCACGTTTTCTTCAAGATAAGCATAGAAATAGCAGTATTGAGATTGATTGCGCTTCATTGATAGCATTAAAAACATGGATGTCCAAAATCTTCAATTTTTGCTGCCTTTAAATTTTATAGCTATGCTTTCTAGATGCTTTTTTAATGCTATTAAAAGCATTCAAAAGATAGCTCATGGTGCATTCGAAAGAGTTCTTATGCGGGGTAACTCCAAAGAAGTAATTCCATTTCCTGGTTTGTAGAGGAATGCATTATGCTTCCTTGCCAGAACAGATTTTTGGCGAAAGTTTTATGCAAGTGCGATGGCGAACGATTTTTTGGACCATTCACGCGTTTCAAAATTTATCGGATTGCACAGTCGAAAACTCTTCAGAGACTTTACTCTCATGCAGGTTCTCTTAGCTGAAGTATTTTTGTTTTCCTTGGCCAAAGTTTCATGGAGAACGCATTGCTATAGTGCTGCACATCGTTTCATTTTTCCTCAGACTAAATTCACGTTTGTCGAAATTTGAGTGTGCGTTAGTCTGTGGAAAGGTTATCGCTTTTACGGCACTTTTTATGACTTATTGCATGCTCAACGGCACATCAGGCAGCGTTTTTCCTTCGTAAGGCCAAACTTGTAAACTATGCATCCCAGGATAAATATTGTTTCAATTGTCCATCTGATAAGAACATTGATCGCTACAGTAGGAAGACACATAATTCATCCTCTTTTACCTGTTTTTCACATATGATTCCATTTTAATCATACTCATTTTCAAGGATATTAATCAATATTATTGAAACTGATTACATGCCAGCGATTAATACCTCACCTACAGTTATGGCACACGTTTTACTGTCTCCGCGAACGTCTTGCAAAGTACAAATTATTTTCATCGTCGCCGTATATTTATCGGGGCAAGTGGGTGCAAATAAACTTGGATTTATTTTCTCCACTCTTCGGCAGTTTATTGCTGTGCCTTCAGCCAAACTCGAGCTTTATCTTTGGATGCTTGATATGACTTCTTCCACTGTCATTTCGTTACTCTTGATTCAGCAGTTTGATTTCCTACCGAAGCAAGAAATCCTATTGTTCCCCCGAAGTTCCTCGTGATTCTTAATTGGGTGATTACTTCTCGTTGTTCTTTCTTCTTAGCTTTGTGCCTATTGTTACGCTTCCCAGAGATTACTAGGGAATGTGGTTTTCACGCTTGCAATAATGACTGTTGAAGTGGAAATTGTTTACCGTGATAGGCAATGATTTACTGATATAGCAGCGGTATTAATTCTATTTCGTGGTTAATAGTCTTAAATTTATTCCCTTTGAATATTCCAAGGTCTTTCCTGGTTTGGAACTATTTAAAATTGGCTGGTAAGAAATGAATTCCGATTATATTTCGATTGCCTGCACCACCATTATGATCGCTCGACATCTTTCATTTTCTTCTAACATGATTTAGCTCATTGCATACTTTTTCTCGCGTGGTTTTACGCGTTGTCATTCTTGAAAAAAGGCGCTTAATGAATCTTTAGCTCTTTCTAGACCAAACTTTTTATTACTGAAATAGATTTTTTCCGTCCAAATCATTAAATAATGGAGGTTACATAAGCATCATGACAACTTTTTATTGTATTAAAAAAATATTTTTTATGATTTTTGATTTTACCTAATTCGGTACAGAGTCAAATGAGATTACTCCAGAGGTACGCGCCGAATTAAGCACAACTGACATTATAGGATTGCTATCGAAGATTCTCATTGGTTCATTAGAATCGTGGAGGTGTATAGAGTGGTTTAGTTTAAATGCTCCGCACACATCTCGTGCATCGGAAAGTAGACCCTCTTGAATATAGGAAATATGAAAGCGCATCACTGATCCCTTGGTTGCGACTTGAGGCCGGTTACTGATCGTCCGGGTATTCTTGTGCGGAGGTGATGACACCTGATCCTCCTATGGTCATGGGTCTGATTTTGACGCAGACGCGTGTTACGTTGTCCCAATGCATTTATTTTTATCTGTATTCTGAAATCCAAAAACGAATGGAGATGGAAATGGATGCCGGTGTGAAAAGGTCATCATCATCAGCAGTAATCAATCCGAAGATTGGTTTGCGGCAGCTCTCTACTCCACTCTCCTCTCTGCCAACCACTTAATTCCTACATTTTTCTTCACTTTGGCGTCCTTCATGATTTAGCTGATGCATTCTATTCTTGGTCTTCCCCCTGTAATTATTTCAATTTATGTCGCATTCCATGATTGTTTCCAGTGGGCTATTGTTTCGCAAAATGAGTCTTGACTTTGGCATCCTTCATAATTTGCCTGATGTATTTCATTCTTTACCTTCCTCTGTAATTCTTCCCATTCATTCCTCCTCCCAATATTGTTTTCAATATTGTCCCCCCCCCTCCGAGTCACTAGCTGAGTATTAGTTGGTGGCAGCCATTCGACAAGTCACGGCATCTTAACAGGTTTTCTTTGTACTTTTGAGCCGTCTTGCCCAAGGATTGTCCCCTACGCCTTCTAGATACCGCCGCTTTTTGTCCAAGACTACGTATTCGTCGAGTTAACTCGCTTATTTCGCGGCTAAATCTAAAGGTCTCTAAATCTAAAGGTCTACCCGCAATCATTGATATATAATTAAATGAAAAAGCACTCACTACCTACATTCAAATTTATAACGTTTCCATATGATTTGTGGTAAGCTCAGTGTTAATTTACTTCGATTTGCACCTTTTCTATAAGCGGAAATCGCATTATTTGTTAGGATTTTAATAAACTAGTAAAATCTAGAGAAAGCCTCAACAGGCACACTACATCGAGATTCTTTTCCTTTCAGTGCTAAGGCGGTGAAAGCTAAGGAATGTATACAATGTCACCACATGCAGCCACACAACACTACAACATACAGCTTATCAAAAAATTTTCTGGGTTACTCATTACTTATTTATGGGATTATGATCCTCCAATATTAGATCCCGCTGCTTTTTTTCTACGGCTGCTTATTCGACGGGTAAACGCGGTTGCTTCGCAGCTAACCACTCTAACGGCCCACAGACCCACCATCCGCAACCCGGTGGACGTTTTCGGTAGAGCTTAAAATCGTCGAAGACGGTTAGAACCCGCGAGAATTGGAGATTCCTGGCATTATTTTTGATACCTGGGAACCGCTTTTCGATAGGATTGTAATGTTTCTTTCTTTTGTGTTCTTTGGAACGCCGTTGAAAATCACGATTTCCCAAGGCTACCAATCGTTCATTTATCTAGATACGGCATATAAGCTTCTTCTTCGTAAATGAACAAACAACAACGGCTGTTATACCACGGTGCTAATATTGAAAAGGGCGATAAAAAAATTATTGTATATTTGATCTTCAGATTTGCATTCAGATCCAGTTTTCCTAATTTCAATTTTAACGGCTGTATTTCAAGGAAGAAATTAAAAAAAACTTATCTACAAAGTACAAAGTACCGATTTATACCGTAGACAGAATAGACTGAGAAACATTTTGTCGCAGTTCGCCAAAAAATTTGCATTCCTCCAAGAAATGAAAGCGTTCGCTGATTGACTTCACTGATCAAAGTTTATTTTCCAGTAAGTCAAAATCTAACGCCATAAAAATAAAAATAAAACATTTATGCCTCATTTAGTTCAACTCTCATTGTCATAAATACACTTATCAAATGTTGAAGTTGTAAAATTAAAAACTCCTCCATGAAATCCCCGTTGATTCCAATGCTTTTCGTTCTGAAATCTATTATGGGCTCAAATTCAATCCCTTTACGAATATTCCCGGAGATCATTCTTACAGTCAGTCCAATGTTTTCCTCGCACCCAAAACCCTCCAGACATAGTGCCTCATCAAAATTGTTAGAGCCGTTTCCGAGATAAATTTTTGCATACTTACTTACGCGCAATTACTCGTTTAAGAGTGGAAGATATTTCAATTATCTCAGATATTCCTTCATCCGGACTCTTATTCGTGAGGGAGTTGCTATGTAGCAGACCTCTCTAAAGGCCGTTTTACACGGTACATTTTTTGTACAATCTATCGTGCGAACGCATGTGTCAGGAGATTGTACCGTGTAAAGCGGCAAATTGTGCGAACGCTTGTGAGAATGTATGAATGACTGAACGGAAAATATAACCTGTTCTAATTCCATTCAGACAATCATATAATTTCGATCTGGTTAACTTCAACAGATGGCGCAGATATGGCGAAAACTGTGGTGCCTGTGTTACGATTGAAAATAAAGTTGTTTATAAAAAGGATTAACACTTTCCCGTCGAATAATATGAGTAACTATTATCCTGTGTATATAATCTTTAATGAGTAAACTCTTCTCGGGCTCTCCACCGGTTTAAACTATTCATAGTTGTCGACGTTTCGAGAGTCGACTCGTCACTCATTCTCAAGGTAAGAATTAATTACGTTGACAATTATGAATAGTTTGAAGCAGTGGAGAACCCGAGAAAAGTTAACTCAAAGTTGCTCAAATGTTTACATCGTCATTTCGTCGTGTTATTTGGATTTCTGGTTTTTCAGTGTAATAGCGATCTTAGGGTTAAAAATTATTTTATTCCCCCAAATTTATGACTGTTCGCGTCCTCAAGTAGAGTTCTTGATACCCCGCGTGATATAATAATACCTAATCATTTTATTTCTGCTGGTTAGCAAGTACCTAACGAAATCGTAAAAAATGCATTAACATTGGTACAAATACAAGGGAGGGAAGTTTGGAGGGACTTAAAAAAAAGGTCCCGTGTTCCGCTATACCACTTGATAATAACACTTTGTCACACACACATAGTAAACCCACGAAAATTGTCTAACAAGAGTGGAGATCCGGTGAGAAACGTCAATGACTTGTCGCGCTAAAATCCCGATGAGAAAAAACGAAACGATGCAAAGGTCGAATATAAAGCCAGATAGAAGAGTCCAAGAGAGCTTTTCCTGAACCGGGAGAATTATCAGTTGGCAGATGGTCGAGTCGAGGTTCCGAATTTCTGGTGATTAGCTTTTCAAGGTGTCAAATACGTGAGTGAAACAAACGTTCACGAGTGAAACATAAACATGATAAACAAAACACTCGCGGATTCCGATCGATTTCTACCGCTAAATTGCACGGAAAATTGTGCGTTTGCACTCATCGTGTAAAGTGACATTGAGTCTGATTCAGTCGTTCGTACAATATTTTCTTGCACACTTGACTGTACATGCGTTCGCACGATAGATTGTACAAATAAATGTACCGTGTAAAACGGCCTTAATGACTGAAACATGTTCAGGACTGCGCGGAAAATACGTCAAGTTTCAAGTGTGATGGAGTCTTGGGTGTTTTGAAGATGTGGTCTGCATCTATTTATAGTTTTCTCATATTATATTTATATTTGTATGACATAATCCGGTTGCAGTAATCAGTTGGGACTGTAATCATTCAATCCGGTTGCTGTAATCAATAATATACTATCGGGATTACCAAACAACACCAGCGAAAATTACTAGAGAAATACAGTATAGAATAAAAACAAGCCAGCAGTGTATGCTAACAGACAAATCACAAAATCATAGAAAAAAGGCATATACCCAATATATAAAACTATTTATGTACCGATTCTACGATATCATGTGTCATTGAAAGCTGGTATATTGCAACCGGAAGACAAAGCGAAATAACAGCAGCACAAGTGAAATTCTTCAGAAGAATAGGAAATAAAAACAATAAGAGACCTGGAATAGAAGCCAAAAATTTGAGAAAAACTCCATCAGGAGACCGTAACGACGAAGATAGAAATAAATCAACTTAGGTGGTATGGACATCTCAATAGAATGGATCGAAATACAATCCCTAGGAAAGTATTAGGAACAAAGCTGGATGGGGAAGGAGTAGAGGTTGACCGAGAGAAACGTGGATGCAATCCATTGAAAAGCATGGTAAGACGGAGGGAAGAGGAAAGACAGAAAGGAGGTGAAAAAAATTAGGGCTAATCGGAAGAGGTGGAAGCAGTTGATCGAGGCCCGGACGCCAATGGCATAAGGAATTAAGAAGATGAAGAACAACAGCAACATCAGCCTCTCTGACGCGGATGGTCATCCAAGTACGCTGCTTGAGTGAGACGCAGTTGAGGGTGCGGCCCACCGGCGGCGTCACTCGAGAACGAAGGTCGGCCCTTGCACAATCCGTGACCAGGATCTCGGCAGAATCGCTCCCATAATTTTCCGCTCCTCGACCCCGGAAGATGGTCGCATTTTTGGCACGAGATTGCTAGATGAAGGAAATGGAATCAAAAGGAGAGCTGCATTATTTATATCTTATCTTTACAAAAGAATAGGAGACATCCTACCCAAGCATTCATTAGAAAAAATTGCTGCCATGTTATTCGCTTTATATATCTAGAGGCCGACAGCTGGCTGATATACGCCTACATGGGTAGGTGATTTGATTGGTTTAGGTAGTTTACCAAATTTTGAAGTGATGATTTCATTCGTCCAGGGGAAGTCCATTTAGAGAGTAAGAATATTCCTGGAGATTTCGGGGGATCAGGTTAAAAGAATGGTTATGACTACCGCTTAATGTGTACTCTCAATGAATAGTTAGTATTTAGTTTGTCGGTGAATATATTTTACTAATACCACTTTTATTTAAATTAAGCGACCCGGGTTTCAGTGAATTCAGGATCTCAATTAATGCCTGATGATGGTGATTATTCACTGAAACCCGGGTCGCTTAATTTAAATAAAAGTGGTATTAGTAAAAGATATTCATCGACAAACATAATGGAATACCAGAAAGTTAATTATGAACTAGTGAATTTAGTTAGTATTTATTCTTCAGTTTAATCACAATTGTAATAATACTACCAAAGGTTTGTTCAACTGTGACCAAATTTTATCCTTTATCATCAGCCAATCATTTAAATCACGAAATGTTGAGGTAAATCAACGTACCTACTTTATGATATTAGTAGCAATACACCTTTGGGTATTCAGCCAGATGATTGGTAGGTTTTTGGACAGTTTCAAACAGAACTTTCCTATTTCTTGGATATTCTTTTACATTCCTGTACCATTCTTGCTCGCTATCAAGTATCTATGAGTCTGTTACCCTCTACCTCTCCTTCGCTATCGTCCATAAATCCCTTTCTCTATCTTCCTCTTCCTCACTTCCCCAGCGTTCTCCCCTCTATCACCCTCTTCAACATGCTCTCGCCTCTCAACACTTTTTCCATCCATCTTTTCTGTCTTCTTCGAATCTCCACCTTCATCTTCATTTTCTCTCTCTCCACATGCAACACTTCCTCGTTCCTTTCCCTCGCCACCCATGTCACTTTCTTCCTTCTTCTCCGATCCAACATCTCAAATGCCTCAAGTGCACGCACATTCTCTCTCCGCAATGACCGTGTTTTTTACCCATACAGCGCCACGCTCCAACGTGAAAAAAATGGTATGTCGCAGCATACGATTGTAATTGGAAGAATATTTGATTAATCATCATTTGAACTTAAGATGGGAAGAAAATGAGTGTCGGAAAACCCCAGGAGGAATGCGGCGTTGGCATTAGCCAGCTCTTTACGAGAGGCGTCAAAGGGTCCACCATTTTACGTCCTATCCGACGTCCGGAGGACTGCGCTTGAAGTGTACCCGATTAGAGATCATAGTGGCACTGGAAAGCCTCCGCCGAACTACCAGCATTTCAAATCGGATACTCTAAGGAAAGCCAATGCTCTCACCACCACACCGACGCATAAAGCTTTCAAATTCAGTCACGAAATCTAGGCAATTCGAAGACGAAATTGCAGATATACCAATTCCATATTGGTATCATATTTTATTAAATGGGATTTTCCACTCACAGCAGTTTCCCTCTACCAAGAATAACGAGTCTGTCGCATGATCAAGGTTCACCATATGTTAATATTATATATATCTTCTGCATTCAATCCCCTCCTAGCTTACTTTTAGCATGTCTTACTTATCTTCGTTAGACGAAGTCTCATTTGGCCTTCGTGGCCAAAACCAAAACAGGCTCTCTTTCCTCATCTGTCATTCCACGTCTCAGCACTTTAGTTTGTATTTTACACTTTTTTTTAAAGATTCCCAATTCCTAATAATTATATTCAAAGCAACTTCTTTTGTTATACGATATTATTTCTTTATACGACTAATTACCTTTCGAACTGTAACTGTGGCTCTCTGATCGGCATATCACTGGTGTCATTATTTGGAACAAAGGGCAATTAGATTCCTAAAAGTCAAAAGAAACATCCGGTTGAATTAGCGGTGTCGGTATTGTTCTGGGTCATTAACCTTGTGGTCATAGATTTGATCTTGGGCATTGTGTGGTGACACGGTGGCATATTGATGTGGCGAATACTTCATTGTAGTTCGATATACTATCATTTCAGCTCGAGCACAAGAAATCCTTTACCTGACTGCTACTGTGTGCACGAAATGCATGAGGAATAAATACTAACTAAAAATGAAAACAAAATAATTGTATTCAAACTCCACGTTGTGAATAGTCCGTAGTATCGTTTTTTTGTGTGAAAAATGCTGAAATTCCCATTAGGAGATGAATCTCTCTAAATCTAAGCGAGATGCCATGTCATGAGACATTTTAAATTTTTTTACTATCTGTCGTGTTTTCTTTGCATTTTTCTCTACTTGTCTTAATAATGAATGTGGTTTATAACGTAAAGGGCTTAGAATTCACTATAGTCACATTCTTAGCTCATAATTGCTTAACCAATTAGTATATCATCTATAGGTATGGTTACCTACTTTGAAGGCGCATTCTAATTTTTCTCGAAGCTAAGGCTGATATTTTACCCTTTAGCAGCCCTAAAGTACGTTCGATTGCACGCTCCTACTTTGAATTCTAAAATTCTGTTGATGATCTTGAACAAGTCTCAGACCCAAGGCTAAATTCTATTTTACTGAAAAGCCGTGGATTTTCACTTTTCTTCTTCTGGCCTGCAGTGACCTTACGCATTCCTCAGTTCGTTTTTTTCGAGCAATACATCCATCAACTGTCATTGTGTTGAGGTAGGGAAACAGGAAAGCAATAAAAGTTTCTTTTCTGTCTACCTGTCTCAGGGAAACCGATCCCCCAGAATCTAGTGCATTTTGGGCCTCAGAAGTCTTAGTAAAGTTAGCTATTTTTTTCCTTCGGTTCACCATATTGGACTTAATAATCCTGTAATCCTGTGATTTAAACCCGTAAAGCTGAGTAACCTTGGTTCCAAGACTTTTCAATGTTATGAAATCAAATAAGGAAGGGGTGAATGATATGGGGCATTATCATGGCGAGCTGTTGCAGATGTAATAGTTAATCAGGTGAAAATTTTAAATCATCCAAAGCAGTTATTTCGTCGAGCGAGAGTGAAAACCATCAGGATATTTCACGGAAATTATAAGTTGATCGGAATATATTTAGAATTTGGATTTTTCATTTATGATTTTAACTTTTTACGTGGAGTATTTGGCCTTGAAAACTAACGGAAATACCAACTTATCCTCTCTGCTTGCAAATTCATCTAGCTATGGGATTATGAAGTTGGGATTATGTTCAGTAGAGAGTAGGTACCCACATATTTGAAAAAGTATTTTATTTTGATTTCGCATTAAATATTTTTCCACACCTTGGAGTGGTATTCTGTAGCGACTATTGATGACGTAGCTTTTGAGATTACAGAAATGGCGTAAAATAACTTCATTTCTGAAAACGCTTTTTCATATACTTCTGATTGTATTTTTGTTGAGTGGTCCTTTAGATACCATTAGCTACTGATTTCGGGGTGATGGTCGTGCGGAATTAAATTTATTAACTGTAGTCCTGTATTCCCATAGGTAAGCGCAATCGTGAGCATTATCCCATGTTGGTCGCTAGATGCATGCTTTTGCATGCATAAAAGTCCTCCACTGGTATACTATTTTGAGGTAACCACGCCCCACTGTTTCAAGGCTTAGAAGAGTGATGAATCCCGGTAGTATGTACCTGATTTTTAATGAAAACCTTACTCCTAGCCTCTGCTATCAAAGTATCAAATCGTGAGATCTCGTGTTGGGTGCAATTAGTCCGGGAGAATTATTGCATATCAAGTGAACTGCTGAGCAATAGTTCCCTCCTCTCGCAGCGCTCGAAATGCTCGCCTCTTGCCACCGTGTATCGCGCCTCGTGTCGTGGAATGTTGTGCTGAACTCGCCCAAGTACGGTGAGGGAGGCCATTAAGAGCAAGGGCATTTCTAATGGTGGTTTTCTGGTGTGACAGAAGTCGCCGCTTCCAAGTGTTCCTTCCTGCCGTAGGATTATACCGTTATCTTCACTGTGGTTCGGCTTTTACCCGGGAAGCATTCCATGTCGCATATTTTGGTCACCAAACCGAGTGTTTCCCAGCTATGAGCCGCCATTTCATTTACGCGTGAATTTGCCGGAGACTTTAGGACAGCATTTTCGAGGCATCTACGTGGTTCGCATTTAAACGCTGATGGCTGTTATCAGTCTCTCTGCTCTCTGTATTCTGCGCGAGGAATAGCTTTCCGTCGGTAGTGCATGGCATTTTAGTTATTAAAATCTCTTTGGAATGGATCTATAAGAAAAATAATTCAGTGCATTTTGTGATTAAGGTTACTCAACTGAAGAGCGGATCAAGGTTTTACCAGCCTTAGCCAAAGCTGATTTAGATCTCTGCTGGTATATTTTACGGGAATATGTTTTTATATTGAAAAATGGCAACACATGTAAAGTAACATGTAGAAATATGGAAATAATTAAAAGTTATCTGCATGATAAAATTTGTACCTCAACATGAAAAAAGGGAGGTAGTGTTTTTTTTGTTCGTAATTCCTAATGCCTTCGCTTAACGTTTCACGGTGTGTAGAATTATCAATTGCAGCCATAATGTAGCCAAAAACTTCCTTTGCTCTTTAACTTGCTTACTTTGGCCTTTATTTTCCTGTTCATCTTCCAATCTTCTAACGATTTTCCCTTCTGGGAGTTGAGGTTTTTAAATCCATCTCGACTAGGAAATTATTTCTATGTACGGTGTCCCAAATGGAGCGCCCTAATTTCTTTGGGGTGTTCAAATTCGGTAAGTGGACTCATCTCAGTTTTAATGGTTTTCCTGCGTAATGAATTTGTTTCTGCTTTCGCCAGAATTTTCCCGCTTCTCTCGGTCACCACCTAGAGTGCCAACGTCCATTACCAACAGGATGGTTCTCAACCCCATCTATCACTCATTGTGCGGCGAGCTTTGAGTGCAACATTTTCAGAGCGGTGCATAGGAAGAGACGGACTCACGGATTAGCCTCCACGCTCCCGGGAAATCACTCCGATGGATGTCTTTTCGTGGGGATACGTTAAGGACATAGAAGGTATACGTCACGAAAGTGCGAGACTTTAATGACCTCCGTACCAGGATATGGAAGCAATCTGAATCGTTACTCCGGACAGGATGGAAATGGAGTTCAGACTACTAGTAGATATATTGCAAATCATCAAAGGGGCTCACTTGGAAGTCTACTGCTTTTTATATAAAAAAATTGAAGCGTTGTGCGACCCATGTACGTTAAGAAATTGGCTTATCTCTATTAATTTTCTCATGAGAATACCACGAAATTAGAGCGTTCCATTAGGACCACCCTGTATTTTAAGTGAACGAAGTTTCAAATATGAATAACTTCTTTGGGGATCAAAAAGTGGAAGTATCAGACGTAATATGGTGGAATGTCAGCATAATGAAGCACGGAAATGGCAATTTTCCGCTAGAAAAACCACTTTTTCACTTTTGTAGTGGAAAATTGCCATTTTTGTACTTCATTACTTCTTTGGGTGCAGGATGCTTTCTGTGGATAGAAATTGTATGTTTAAATCCCGTCTCTCTTGATGGATACGTCTTTTAATAAATCTAAATTACATTGGATTGTGATAATTTAATTGCTTGTAAAAAAGACCCTCCAGGAGAAAGTCTACGACCGTACATCTGCACAAAGTAGGAACCCATAAACACATAAAGGGATGATTGGAATTCCTTAGACTACTAAATGATGATGAAGTGAGTTGTGGCAGCTCGCTTAGTACACTCGTAAGTGTTCGAATTTTGGGAATAATAATAAAATTGAGAGCTAACTAATTCTTTGCTTTATTTTAACGAAGTTTTTCCCTTATGGAGATAACAATCCGTTTTAGGAGGGATTAATTGGCCATGGCCTCGAAAGACTCCTTGAAGGCTTTCGTTACAGGACGTGAGTTAGTGCCAGTGACGTGCTTCACCTTCTCCTTTCTCCCGCCCCTTAACTTTTCCCCTACGATGACTGCAGATGGTTGCTTACAATAGAACATCTTCTGACTTACAATTAGTGTAACAAGTTCTAAGTACTCCGAAGAAAATGTGATATCCTTGGAGATTTGCAGCCCATTCTTGATGGCAATCCGTCTACTTTGGAATATGATTTACTTTTTTAAAGGAAGTAGATTTTAAGTTCGCATAAAAATATTTTGATTATTTTAACGTGTTTTATGGTTGCCAATTGCCTGATTTAATGATAGTATGCATATTTCAAGGATTGCGCATGATTCTCTCTTTAATTTGTGCCTCACTTTCAACAATGATTCCTTTATTACATTTGAAAATTTTACGGAAAAGTTTGAATAAATAAAACAATACAGCCTGACCAAGATGTTTGATGACTTTGACAGTCGAAGTCCAGAAAAAAATCACGTCTTCTACTTCTGTTGCTTTTTCCTACCTAAGGATACAGCAATGCCCCCAGTAAAAAATTATGACAATCTGGTTGTCACATGAAATTAATAGATAGCAATAATCTCCTTTGAATGTGATCGTAGTTTTAAGAGCGTGAATTGCACGAGAATTATATAATTTCTCAATATGTAGTGAAGTATGATTTTTTAAACTCTTACTGTTGATTACTTCGCAAATGAGAGAAACAGATTACTATGTACACATTGATTTACATGATGTAATAGATTTCAGCAGTGGCTGGTACCCAAAGCCGCAAGGGACTCGTTTCTCAAAGCTAAAGCTCAATTTAGGGGTAGACTTCGGGTGCTCCAAATGCTCAGATTAAATCGCTTGGACAATGATCAATTTATATCATATCTTCAAAATACATAAGACGAGAAAATAAATTTACTAGCCAAAGCACAAAATATTGTTAAATGGTTTGCTGTTATAGATGTTTCGACATTTCAATGCTCTGTGTAAGAGTGAGTTCTACGAGAACTCATTAATTTACTTGCAGGTATATTCCAGAAAAGATCACTGGAAGGCGTCGTAAAAAAGAACTTTCTGTGATTTGGGTTCAATCTTCCAATAAATTATCCTGGTGCAAAGTAAGAAATTTAAGTGATGAGCGATAAAGAATGTGTTAGAATCCTGGGTAACGGAGTGGTCTGCACATTAGCCCGGAAAAACGAAGGGCCCTAATAAGAAGTTAGAAGAAGCAATTTTCCACGGATAAAAATTTTAATTCGACCCGGGTTTCGATGCACCGGATCATCATCAGGTGATGATGATGCAGTGCATTGAAACCCGGGTCGAATTAAAATTTTTATCTGTGGAAAATTGCATCTTCTAAGTTCTTATTATGCTCATATTCCACAACATCTCGCCTGATTCCTCCCTTTTTGAACGAAGGGCCCTGGTTGGATTCCCAATCCAAAAAGCCCTCTTTCTTCTCGCAATTTCCAACGCATACCTGCTTAGCTCTAGCAACCCATCGGCCGTTCCTAACTTCTTATGACTTATTTTCCTCTTCGTCTCCTTTTTCCAAAAATTGTACCACTTACATTTTTTTAAACTGTTTGCTATTAATATTCTTACTGCTTCTACTAACTTACTTCCGCAATCGTTGAAATTTTTTCGCGTACCCATAGGCCTCCAAGCCTTCACTGTACCACAGGTTGGGTATAGCTTGCCTAGAGGAAGTCCGGTGACCTAGACAATCGGCTAGACATGAGTGGGGGCTGCGTAGTTAGGGCGCTGGCGTCTTCGAAAGCGGGCAGAATTCACTTTCTGAAGTGCCTACGGCCCGAGGTCCTCGTCGATTGGTGGTTGTTTTCCCAACCTTTCCATCGTCCGTTCTCGTTCACCCTCCTCGGCTTACGTTGGGTTCAGTTTGCGTCTGTGTGTCGTTCATTGAACTTCCTCCTGCCCTCAAAACGGAACCGCAGTCGTGGAGAGTTTTCGGTGATCTTTCTGAAGGACGAGTCCGTATTTTTTACGGGTGCCGCGATAAGAGCTATTCATCTCTCCGGCTTCTACGCGAGAGAGTAAGTAGGTTTCTTTCGGTTGATTTTCTATCATATCAGTGGCCATATGTTGATCATCACCGCAATAGAAAGGGAGTAATAGGGGAAAACCAATTAGTAATATCCCATTCAATATGTTTATGTATGTTTTCACGTAATCAGCATGGTCAACAATCACTTTTGTGTACCCTGATGATGTTGGAAAAACCTTCGAGTCAGCAACCTCTGTTGTTAGCCGAGTAAATTTTGGGAGAAAATCGCAACCGGGTAGGTGACGAATAAATATTGAGTGGAATATTACAAAGTGTTTTCCTCTATAATTTCACCTTTCAATGAATTAGTCTCACCTGCCACCGATTTCGTAAAAAGGACAATTTTAGTGGTGATATGTTTGAGTTGATAATTTTAAGAACTAATTTCTTGCTAACGCTGAATAATTAAATGCAAATTTTCCGCTTTAGAAGCTTTATATTTAATAAAGTGTTAAAACGCGTTGTGAATAAAAGATTCACTAGTGGAAAATTGCCTTATTATGGAACAGTACCACCAAACCCATTTGGAAATGACCTCGCATATACTTTCGATTTTTTGGTTACTCCAACTATTTTTCCGGTTGAATCATCCAGAATTTAATTAAAACGTTGGCCCGACGTGCAAAAGTTGGTTTTGCCTTCTTGTCTGAAGTCTTGTCAATCTCAGCGAACGGAGCTGGAGGTGCCCTTCGATATGTGACGATGAGAGTTAAACCAAGTATTGCTATCGAGGATAGCCTGAGAAAAAGAAAGTTTTCTTTAATTTTTCACTTGGTATTTTTTTTACCGCCACATGTGGAGTATTTATGAAGAAAATGTCTATCAAACACATTATTTTAAATGTACCGGAATAGCTTTCGAGTGATTAGGGCCCCAGCCGTTGGGAAATGTTATGCCTGAAAGTATGAAAATTTGGAAATGAATAAGGTTGCTTTGAGCGCATGGTATATTGTAATTTCCGATCGCTAGTTTCTTTTTTGAAGTATCATTAATCTATCTCAAAGACGGTCTATTCCCACAAGTTTGGTTTCCGGCGAAAAAACTCAAATCACGTCATCGGAAGAGAAAATATGTTCCCTTTTAATGTTAGGAAATTAGTTGAGGAGCTCAAATGTTCCGTAAATTCACTGACAGTATGCAGCTTATGATTGTACACAGTTTGGTATTTGAATGTGAAATGAAAAAATGTAATAATTTTCTTTTTGAGATTATTAGTTGAGTATTGATTCACCCCCGAAGATATAGTTTTCATTCGCATTTGTACCCATATAGTAGGTCGTCACTCTGCGTCATTAGGGCATTTGCTATCAAGTGACCAGCAGTGTTGTTTATAAATAGTTCGAAGTGGAAATTGCCATAAAGTTATCAAGGGAGAAGGAGAGAGACGTGGGGTCAACTAAGTATGTATGTACATAATTTCCACACTGTCCCAACCTACTTAGAACAAAGGTTACTCGGTATTTTTTTAACATTGAAAACTTTCCTTCCTGCTGCGATTAATCCCAATCTAAGCGTACACAGTTTTCTATGATTGTACACAGTTTGGTAATTGAATGTGAAATGAAAAAATGTAATAATTTTCTTTTTGAGATTATTAGTTGAGTATTGATTCACCCCCGAAGATATAGTTTTCATTCGCATTTGTACCCATATAGTAGGTCGTCACTCTGCGTCATTAGGGCATTTGCTATCAAGTGACCAGCAGTGTTGTTTATAAATAGTTCGAAGTGGAAATTGCCATAAAGTTATCAAGGGAGAAGGAGAGAGACGTGGGGTCAACTAAGTATGTATGTACATAATTTCCATACTGTCCCAACCTACTTAGAACAAAGGTTACTCGGTATTTTTTTAACATTGAAAACTTTCCTTCTTGCTGCGATTAATCCCAATCTAAGCGTCAACCCTGGCGCACGTTGCGTGGTTTATAACCTTTGATGAACTTTCATCTCCCTGCATGGTATAAGTTAGTATCACAAATTCTATATCACCCTTTTCCCCGGCATTAGGTCACCTCTACCCATTAAATATGGCGCAATGCTTAAACATTGATTTGTTTTCAGCATTTAAGTATTTACTATGTAAAATTTTTCTCTGGGTTCTTATGCAGCCGGAGTTGAGATGATTAATTTCATTTCAACCTGCCTTCTTTATGGTGCAATTAAGTTTTTTTTTCACCTAAATGCACTCTATCTGTAACGCATCCATTCCTATGAACGGATATTCCTTACTTCCTTCCCTTATAATGTACGGTAATACGTGGACAGCTTCTAATGTTACAGTACTTGAAGATTAGAATGTCATGGTCACTGGATGCGCAATTTTCGGCTGATATGTGAGTTGTTATGGTTTTAAAACGTTCCAATGATGATACTAATGCGGTTTTCGAGTTTGTTTGCAAAGGGGAAAATATTAAGTGCCTTTCTTTCGGTCTGCGATAAGAGACCTAAATTATTGTAGTCGAAGTGGCCTAGTGGATAATTTGAAAGGAAATCAGTATCTTTGTGATTTCACTAAAAAAACGTTGTATTACAACACTACGCGGGTAATTGTAATCTTTGTCTTCAGGCTACACCCGAAGGTGGCGTTTTACGTCGAAAACAGAATCGTGTTGTAATAAAAGGATTTTTTAATGGATTCACAAAGCTTACTGTTTTCATTCCAATAAACATCAATCCCGTAAAGTTACACCTGAAACTACAAATTTTAGTGGATACGTTTTGAACCAACTCGTACCCATTTCTCGGAAAATACAGATTTATATGTTGACTTGTAGGTAAGGCTTCTAGCATCAGGAGTTGGATTATTAATAGAATGAGTCCGTTTTACAGGTTTAATAAATGCTTCAATGCGTGAATAGGTGCCAACAACCCTGGCAATTCAATCATTTGAACTGTGTGAATATACCTTCAACTCGATCTCTAGTTACTTAAAGGCGCACACGATGAAGGCATTTATCCAGGTGCAATGAAATCTCCTGCTCCTCATCCCTTTTCTCGTTTTATGTAGATTTTCAAGCCGTGTTTGCCTCGTAGGTGGTAGCTATGATGCAAGAGATCCGTATAGTAGCGTGCTCCACTCTCCGCCAGTCTTAAGTAATATGAGTAATGGAGGGGAAAATCATTCCAAGCCACGAGTATTTGTGGCATATTAGTGTTGTGTTTAGTTAATACATATATATTTTTAGCTGTGTGTTACTTTCCGAGGTGCTTGAACTACCGCAGGTGTTTCTTTTTCATTGAATAAAATCAACCGAATTTGTAGCATATATAATTTATATCCATGTGGTCTGCGCGCACTCAATGTTAGCGAGAACAGAAGTTAACGATGCTTCAAATATTCTAATGATTTAATAAACTTAAGGATGCATTAATTATTAACGTTCTACAATTAAAATTGTTCACTGTGTACTGGAAATCACAAATAAATATCCAAGATATCCTCATTTCTTTACAAAACATGCTGATATAGTACGTAAAATTTAGTTAAGAAAAAAGCCTTCTTTTACTTCTCATTTATGTTCTTATTTTTTATTGCGTTTCATCGTCTTTTGATCTATTAATATACTTTTAAAGCATTCACTAGTCCCCGCTGCAAAAAACCTTGTGCATGCAATGGAAGCTCTGAAACCTTTGATGAGTGATTGAGCTCAATGTAATTAGCGATCCTTATCGTGGATATTGGTATACTTGGTGAGTTTGCCTATCCTTTGATAGGCTATATCGTTACCGGATAAGGACTTTATTTACCCGTCGTTTTCACATCGCCATGTGATACGCTTACGTGTGACTAGGGAGTTCTCATCTCACGTGGCTGACATTCAGTCGTCTCTTTCACCAAGCGGATTCACCATTCATCGACACACTTGGGAGTATTGGTGTCATACATTGGCTTCAATTAAATTCTGCCGAATCCTTTAATCATCCTTCGATGTTTGAAATACCTGAACAGTAATTCATGTTATTCCTAAATCTGTGTCGGCACCAACATTATCACGTTAGTATAAGTCAAATACGAGCAATCTAATTTAAATAGCCATTCAACACTATGATCTACGCTAGGTATAACCTATTTACGGGAGTAAAAATATGCGGTATGTGTGGTATTATAAGTTAAAATCTGTAAATTAATATAAAAAATAAAAAATTAATCCATAAGATGAGATCTAGAGTGTTTCGATTTGTTCAGTATTCATAACCGTTTAAACTTTTTTATATGGGTAATGTGTGAAATCCAAAATGTTAGATGTCTCCGTGTGACTAGAGCAAAGAATTGGAATTTGGTAGAAAATAACTTTTAAGATGCCACTGAAATTGAAATCGTCACTTTTAAAAGCTGGAAATTGCCTTAATAAAGCGCTCTAAGGCAAGTATCATTTAATAAAACAGCCTTTAACATATCGATATGATTCTCCCATAACCGTTACAATGACAGCTGCTTCTATAAAGCGTTATGAATTCCAGGAAATCGTTGTATGCATTTATTTTGCGGTTATTCTGTAACTGGTATGGTTGGGTGATAAGGTCCTAAGTCCGATTAACTCTTGACGCCAGAATTTGTTCCTGCTGGCCTTCTCCGACCCTTTTTGTTATTGCATTGAATATCGATTGATAAAAAATAACCAAAGAAAGATGTGGTTAAGAAATAAGAATGGAAATCCAAGTGCACCAAGCATGCTATATATTTTTAGGATATTAAAATTACTAAGTGATTTTTATAACAAATTTCGCGGCACACATCCAATTTTTGATATTTACGGAGTGGTGGAAAGAAGTTACATTGTATCAAAACCCACGAATCTATATTTTTCACTTTTTTTATTTTATCATTGGGGAAGGTGGGAATTATAAATTGAAAGATAATGAGGAAAGTCAATAAGGTCTACAGGAAGGATGTTCTGAGCCTGAAATATACGGTTACCTAATTTATTGATCATAGGAAGTGAGAAATAAATAATTACCATTTAGATATAAAATCATAATTATTGGATGAATTTGAAGCATTTGAAAGATAAAGAAATCTTCCTACTTCCTTATTTACTGCCTATAGAGCACTCAAGTCTGCACTCATAAGCGTCTCTTAAGAGACGTCTATGTCGAAAATTTGATGTGGTCATACATGAGGGTATAAGTTTGGTGCGGTGGCCTTATTTCCTGAGGGTCCGGGTTTGAATCCAGGAATTGTTAGAGGTTTTCTTTGGAACTGATCCCTGATTGGGTGGTTGCCATGTTGAGGGCACCGGCCCCGGGCCCGACCCCGGGTTCTTCTCCAACTTCCCAACATGCCTCAAATGCTCTCTTTACTAAGCTTACTTACCTATTATGAAATGGCGTTTTCTTCCAAATCCTTCTTGGCGCAAATGACCTGTTGTCGATCGCTTTCCCAAACGGCCAATAATTAATTTTAAGCTATTCTTAAGATGCTAATAATACTACAGGAAAGAAACTTTCAAATAGTATATATCATTTGAGCTCCCGGCTATTAACTCAGAAGATTATCGTAACCGAAAACCCAAATTGTGACCAAATAAAATGCTTATCTTATGTAGTGCAATCCTGTGACTCGATAAGATATGCTAGCGAGATCTGTTGTCTATCAACTGCTGCCAATGATATATAATTTCCGAAGTATTTTAATGCTTAGATCCTCATAGACTGATCTGCTAAGAAACTAGCTTCCTACCGACAGTTTACCGAGCGTAAAAATCTACAACTACGAAACACCTTGCAAGCCACCTCCAGGGTGCGTGGCATGGGGTGACTCCACACACGGCATCAAGAACCAAGGGAGTGCTACGTTGGTTAGCATGCTAACATGCAGTATAAGGGTTAACTTACTGCTACTAATTAGTATTACAGTTACAATTTACCAATGGAGGTTTTGTTTTGCAGAAAATAATATCATGTGAGACATTTCAAGCGAGCGATAGTGATAAATTATTAAACCCAAGTACCAAGTCTAGTCTATGAGGAGACATTCAGTCTCGTCTTCATACCTCGACAGTCATGCCGAAATGCAAAAATAAACACAAAATTACAGCCACGTAAGGCATATAATTAGTAAACATTTCACACGTATATTGAAAAAATATAAAACAGATAAAGAAAAACGGAGATACCAATAATCACCACTAAAATTAATGAAGGCTTCGATCATAGCAGATATGGTCCTTAATCGTGCACGGGAAATAATGACATTTTAAACCTGTTGGACCTGCAGTCCATCTCTCAAATTTTATGCATGTGATCGAACCTCGCAAGTAGATATTGATATTACATGGTGTTAAATGGGTGTATGGAAGATACACGAGGAAACTAGTATTTGTCCATATAATATTAATGCCAGCAATGCCTGTACCTGACGATACCGTAAATCGGTGAAACGAAACGTTCAATAAATGTTTTGTAGATAAGTACTAAGTATTATCTTTAATCATGAGTACTAATATAATAAACGTCTACGAATTGAAGCCTGCCACTGTCAAGTTTAATATTAGTGCCGTTTGAGCGGCAAACTATAATTTATAAGAAGGAAATAAATCCGGATAAATTGAATAAAAATAAAATATAGGTAGGCATCTTTCCACCTTATTTTATTTATATGTTTATTACAATGCAATTTAACTAGTAGCTAGGTGGAAATGCATTTATGTAGCCATGTATAATATATCCGCATTCACAGAAATTATAAAGTAAACAAGTATCAATAGTATGACCAAATATAAAATTAGGACTGTAGAGGATTATGTCATTACACAAGTATAAACACAAGTTACATTCCAGGTGGCATCTTATATCTTATATATAGCCTTTTCCTGAAACATCTCATAGCGAAGAGAAAAGGCTAAACATTTTGTGATTTATTAGCCTGTTACTGCGATACTGCGATAATTACTGCGATATTTGAAGCCAAATGCGGTAATTCCATAGAAATGTCTCTGCAAACGGCTCCTATGACTGGAAAAAAGTGCTAATTCAAAATATATTCGCTGAATCAACTCCATATTTTATGCCTTAATTTTGGTTTTCTATTGGTTGCGTATGTCACCACCGAAAACTGAGTTTTTTTTAAACTAAGCAAACTAAAAACAGGAATATAGTTGGTATTTGTTTTGATGCACAGTCGTGGTGGAACCTCCAGAAGTAAGTAAGTCGTTTGGAAAGATAACGAAACGACAAATGTCGCTAGCATATCTTAAGGTAGGTGGATCGGTAATCGTCGGTCATTTAGTGCACATTTTGATAATTTTTAAGTAAGCCGGAAAAAATTCTTGGACCACACTTCACTTAAGTGCATCATTTTATGTGTTGGAACTCACCATAGAGGCAGTAATGGAAACCATACAATAATTGTATTTTAAATCTGTTCCCTTAACTAAAGGATGTTACGACTGGAGGTTTCGGCGCAGTACCTATTAGAAATTAAGACGAAATTATGTTGTAATATGTTGTTTTCGTATATTGGACTTGGAGTGACATCTTTATATTTGTTAGCAACAATTACTTATAATAATAATAAACGTATTATTTTGCGCTTAGAAGAAAATCTGTGCATATATAATCGAATTATTACGACATGTATGTAATGTGCCATAAGGCTACGTGTTAAAATGGCATTGGATTGCAAGAAAAAAAACAAATCGGTATGGTGCAATTTTTTTCAATAGATATCACTAATGAGAACACCTAAGCAAAGTTAATCGCAAATCTGTACATTAAAAAAAATCTCTCCAACCACCTTAACGAGTTTCAAAATAGCTACAACTGATCTTACCGGGATGGGGCTTCTTTCGTGACTGGAATATTTTCGACTAACACTCACCTGGGGATGGAACTGCGTCACTCGAACCATTCCACTGCAGTGTTTTAAACCTCACCGTCCCTTATGCGTAGGCTCTCAGCCCTTCCCGCTCCCAACTCCCCGGGCCTCCTTCACCCTCTCCCCAACCCTCCGTGCATGCACGTACATACCTCTTCACCCTCCTCTCCCTGGTGATTGCTACACCTTCCGCAGGCCTCGGAGAAAAATGGCTCCCCACCGGCTGTCAACCGTTTCCCGTTGTTGTTGGGCTCTTATCAAAATAATTTAGGAGAATTTGTTTTATGGTCCGTCTCCTTGACGTGTATATTGCCGCCACTTGCGTTCGACTTAAGTGGAAGACGTGCACGTTGTCATTGCGCCTATTCTTATCCCGGTCTTTTCGGCAAAATAATTTAGTAGAATTAGTTCTTCCATTCCAAAACCCTATGGGGTTTGCACATTTTACGACGAGCCGTAAAAATTAATTGAGCAAGGCGTGGGCTCCCCGCTAACCTTTCCGAACCGGTTGAATGGAGGTGTATTTTCGTCGGGTGTCGTTCGAAAACTGCGACGCTTTTATTCGCCTATTTGCGGAAATATTTACGATCTCATTTTTTTGGGATTGAAATTTACAAATGTGGTGGTTTGATTTATTTAAAATTAACCACTATCGCTTGTGGGAAAGATGTTGAGAGATGATTTCTACGTGAAATGTATTAGTTGCGCTGTATAGCGTTCGGGATTTGCTTGGAAATTTGGATTTAAACTAAATAAATAATTGATGTCTTCATCGAGCGAAAATAGGTCTTCATAAACTTTTCATACATTTGTAACTTTTCAGGTCACATAAATGTTCATATCCCGAGCAGTGATAATTACACTCAGGCAGGACTCGAACCCGCGACCTCCTGTTTGGCAGCCGACCCTGCCGCCCCCGTTTCCATATTTGAGAAAAAGTATTTGGGAGTAGAAGAAGAATTCAGGTTCAGATTCCCCTTTCAAAATACATCTTTTAGTCAATGCATTTCATTCTGCTATTAGAATCGAAAGACGCTTTGAACGGTAAAATGTTAAGGCATTCTGGTTCCGCGAACGTCTGTAGGTTATTGGATTCGTCTTCAACATTTTTCTGATGCGAGGGAGTCTGGAACGTTGAACGGCTGTTATCTGAGACTGAATTCATTCCTGATTTTGGGTATAAAATTTTGTCTTTGTGGAACCTATGCTGGTATCTAACTTGCCACATGTCTACTGGGACTAAAGATTAAATAGGAGGATATCTTAGTAGATACTATTCAGCACAGATTTTTTTATCTAAAATAGAATTGCATAAAAAATAACCATAAATGCTTAAAAATTAGCCCTAGAGCATCATGCAAACGATTCCATTCCTCCGCAGCGGTGCATTCCTCATTTAGCTGCTGATCTAGCTTCAAATTAATCCGATGCCTTACCAAAAGGAAACCTATTCTCGTTTTCTTCCTCGTTCAATATGTCCTTCTCTGCCTCCCGCTTCACTCCTCTTTATGTAACCTTGAGTAAAAACGCGACATGACCGTAGCTGTCGACGCACCCAATAAACTAAATCCTTGAGTAAAAACCCTTACCCAAGAAGAAATTGAAATGAGAAGGAAAAATTATCTAGTATTCAAAGTGAAAATGAAGATGTTAAGCTTGTGGGTGAATTGATATGGAGTATGGCGTTGCAAGGTTTCGAAACTTAGTCAATGAATAAGGAGGATGAGCATATTTTAAAAGCTTCCTAGATGTGGATTTTGCAAAAGATGAATAGAGTGGAGAAGACGGACGACACGGTGAATATGATGGAGGGGGAAAAGCAGATGGATTGGAAATTCGAAGGAGGCTGACCAAGTGGTTGATGAAGCTTTGAGAGTTTAGGGACAACACTAGAGTGCAACGGAGAGAAGAATATTGAGTAATACTGGAGATATATCATGGGAGTCGACCGACAACCTAGGTCATTTGCTCCATGAAGGTGGATAGGTTGGTGAGGGAATGGTTATATAGGGGAGTGGGGGTTGGGTGGAGAGAAACCTGGGGTAGGCATAAGCCCACTGTTGGTAAAGACGCCAAGGGGTCCACAGTTTTAACGTCCCATCCGACGGACGGAGTACTTCGCGTGAAATTCTCTCCTCGCAGCACGAAAGGAGGTATCAGGATTCCTCTGAAAAAAATCTCCCCACCCACCCTTTCGAATCCCGCCACCTCCGGGATTCGATCCCGGGTCCTTGGGATGAGAATCCAATACCGTAGTCAACGAAACAACCTGATTCACTTGCTTTTCCAGAACCTTTCAAAATGGGTGGAAAACTGAGGATCATCATGCCTTCGTCGCGCGGATCTTTCATTTGTTTGACTAACAATTGGCTATTTTTGGCAACCGAAGAGGAGTATTTTTCTCACTTTTTCTCCCACCCTTAATCCTTCATATGTTTAATCGTCATCACGCCTTTTGATTGCCATTCTTTCAGTATTATAGGCAATTTTTCACTGTGCTTCGTGAAATGCTGTGATTATTTTCAGGGATTCATGACGTTTTTATGCGTGACGGCTTGTTGAAATAAGTTAAGAGCCGAATAATTCTGTATGCAATTTGTGTTTGACTATTTCATCTTTTTACATCGTCCAGACGGTTAACAAGCTTTGAATTAGTCCGTATTGACGTTTAATACGTACATTTCCCATTCTGTGGAACCGGTGAATATGCATCCCTGGCATTTCGGACCCCAGGTCTCTTTCTCAGTTATGAGTCCGTAATTGTGAGAATTGACTTTCGAAGTACGGCCTTTATGCACTTCATCATCCCATCCTCATTTGTGATGTGACAGTGTCGTATGCCTCCACTTCTCCCGTAAGTTTCGACGTTGACCACCCATTACAAGTCAACGTTTTTACGAAATCGGACATCTCCATTTATGAGGGCAACTTTGTGTGGAAACTCCTCGGTTATGTAATGTAAATTCAGACTGACTTGAAAATTTTAGATCACACGAGTTTCTTGGCGACACGGGGGATTTTTTTTCGACCCCGTCTCTGCCTCTGCACCTCTGTAACTATTTGAAGGGCACAGTATGAGAGAAACACTGTCGTACAGATAGTTACGGAAACTCGCTTGTCTCTCGTACTATTAAAACAACAGCCAACACTGAGCACGGCACTAATATTCTCCGTAAATACTCATTCTATTTTCCCCACTCCGGAAACCGATTTCTTAGCCTAATTCCCTCCCCTGCTCATGGCTGGTATCCTAACCCTTCCCCTCCCCCTGTATCACGACCTTGCGAAAGCTCATGAGGGTAGTGTATTGAAAGTGTTAGAGACATTAGGTAATTATCGGTCTGCACATTGGCCCGGCAAGCCGAAAGTCCATGGATCGATTCCCAAAGGAGGATTATTTTAATGAGGGAACTAAAGTGCAGAATAGAAAGGTTTAAAATGTAATTTTTCCCGCGAACGATAGGAGACCATGCCATGACTGCTACCAAAGAGACTTTTTACTAGATTTTTCGGTAGTTAGTGTAGCTAGCTAGTTTATTTACTCCATTATGTTTATATCCTTATCTGCTACCTAGCACTAACAGCACGCCGTGCATGCTTGCGGTATAACTATGGTATATCTGTCCGTTTATGTAGTTGCATAATACATTAATACAAACACTCCTTCAAACAATGGTAGCATACCTATAGTGTAATTCATACTTGTGAAATTTCGGAACCTGACAAGTATTAGCAGGTTTTGCTAATGCATCAATGTTCTTAGTTGCATTAAATTTAATAGGATATAGTGGAATGCATGTTGGTGACAAATCACCCCCTGCCACTCACCCTTGAGGTTGCTTACAGGGTATTATGTAGATGTGTATGCACTTTTAACATTTTTATTGGGAATAGAAAGAAAAGACTCGGTTATTTTCATACTTCCTTAATTTCTAACAACCGACCATGGTCTTGGCAGTATGTACCATTTTCATATTTTATGGGGTGGCATAAAAAAATACCTTTAAAATGGCACACAGTGGAGAAACGATTGCCGGTGTCCTGAAATAGAAAAATGTTGAAATAATCTTGTTTTTCTTTCTCAACATTTTGAACGTCAAACATTTCCACCAAGTGACTGACGCCTGAGAAATTCTCTAGAGATATGTTTTTTTTATGGTAACGCTTATGCATTCCGTATTGCTGCTTATTCGAATCACTCAACTAGCTCACAGATATCTTCTCCGTAGAGGATAATGTTGTCTTACCGTTGCGGTGAGAAAATGAAACAAGCGGATTGCTGCCAACGCCCTACTTCCAGAGTCTGACCGAAACCTTATTTTTAAGTGTTGGTGTTATCCTCAGGAAGCACATGACGTATTTTAAAACGTGCCTCATCGTTCCTACTCGTCGATCTGAATTGTTACTTGGAAATTGAAATTTTATAGATTCAAAGGTAAACATTTGTGGGAAATTCAAAGTGTAAAAATTACTCGCCTTCACTGGGATTCGAACCCAGATCCCTCGATATCGCGCCGAGGTACTCTAACCAGTTAAGCTACCCAGGCGTCCTATTTAAGTGAGGAATTTCTTCGAGGGTTTAGCACTCACTCCTTGAAGAAATTAAAATTCTAAGTGCTCTGTGGTGGGTGGTCTGTGGGTGTGGGTGGTCTGGGTTTAAATCCTAGTCCAAGCGAATGATTTTTTTCTCTGGGAATTTCACACTTTTGTGTGATCACGAGCGGGTAACTCCGTTAAAGTTACTCCGCGGTCAGTTACTCAGTTCTTTGCATTTAGGATTCCTATTTCTCGTGCTTGCTTGACATAATTTAATAGGAAGTAGCTGGGAGTATTAGTTTGGTTGCAGTAGTGGCTCCCCAAAGTTAGAGTCCGGAATCGGATCCCGGAAGTGGCCGATAGTTATTTTACATAGCTGTGGAATTCCAGTCTCTATAGGGGTGCCATGTGCAGAGTTCTTCAAGTGTAGCACTCTGTCCGCTGGACGCAACTGGTCGTCAAACCCTTGCCATATTTCGTCGAGAGTTGGTTAAATCCGGCGCCAGGTTTCTCTCCTCCATTACCAAAAAAATTACCATCCAATACACCTATCCTAATGGCGAAAATGTCCTCGGTTGTCGGTCGCCAACCCTGATAACCTTTAACAACTAGTTCTAAGAAGCTTGAGTAATTAATTTCCTGTTGTTGAGAGGTTTTTAAATAAAAGGAAGTGACCAAAGATTACTTCGGAATATATTACTTAATTATACGTTTTTACTTAATCATTTACATTCTCGTTTTTTTCTTGCCCAGAATCTTACAAACTTGCCCACAAAATCTTTTTTTAAAGTATGTTTTGTCTATCGCACCCAGCGAATAAAGTGGGTGAGTTATTGTGAAGCAGTGTTCAGCAAAGTCAGGAAAGAAAGGAATTTCAGGGAATATAATGTCTTATATTCCCTGAAATATATCTCGAAATATATCTCGAAAAATATCTCGAAAATATTTTTAAAAAACACCATGGTTTCTAAGGGAATAACTTACTTCCTAAGTCTAGGATTTGAAAGAATTGACTAGTTAAACTTGACACTATTCTTTAAAATGTTGTAACGAGGACAATAAAGGGGGCCGAAGGATACGTGATGTAGCTCTCGAGGAAGAAATTGCTTCAAATATGGGTATTCAACTATTGCTCTATCATGGTCGTGGGTAACAAAAGACCTAGTCATGTGGTGAAATACATTTTCGAACACCAGAAGCAAGCCTACGACACTAGACGTTGTATAAATTAATTATAGAATTGAAAATATTGATTTTATCCATGTGTATTGTTATGTACCATTTTTATGTATCTCTAAAATCATCTCATAAATTCTAGAAATATATCATTTGTTGTACGATCTGCTCTCTATCGATTGTTACGCATCGTATTAATACTGATCCACATTTTGGATACAATAGTGAATTCCATATATCTCGCTGTGTATGAGAATTGTTTTTTTAAGTAATATGTACAATTAGGTTTCTTTAATAAACAAGGAGTTTACCCTTTAATCAATCAGTCATAATCATTTATGTAGGATTAAGTTTCGGTTTTCCAACATCCACTATTACTAATAATTGTTCGTGCAAATAAAAGTCGTTTTTGCGTAAAGTGTGAGGAGGCGCGTTTAAGCGTAATCAACTGAATGCAGAATGAAGCTGCATTTCTAGGAGAGGTATTGAGGAAGGGAGGACTCATTTATCGGAATTTATAGGCTCGATGCGCGTAGGGGTTTGTGACCCCACAGGCGTCGTCTGACCCCGAGATAAGACGCGCGAGTAAGCTTTATCAATTCCCTCTTTGAAGACGATACGGTCGTATCGGGAGCGTTAGAGGACTTTGGACGTTTCTTTTGAAGCTTTTTTTTATTTTTAGAAACCTATGAAAAAAAAGACCTCATGGAATGTGTGACGCAGAGTATCTCGGTGGGACTCCGATCATTCCGCCTCACAGAGATCAACACGAGTATTGCTCTGGGATTGATGACTCCCCGTCTTACGTAATACGCTCCAAGAATGTGGCAAATAGCTGTGACAAAAGACGCGCATTCATTGCGCACTGTCCCGGAAAGCCGAATGTCCGAGGGTCGATTCCAGGAATCAATATATCTTATCCAATTTTGGATACTTATTGCTTAGGTTTTTCGAAACGGACTGATGTGAATGCTTAAAAGAAATGTGCATCCCAGCCCTTAAAACATTTGCCTCGAGTCCAACTTTCACTGTCACTATAGCGCACGGAATTACTCTCGATGGTTGATTGTCGTGCAACCGGTTTCCTCGTCAGGAAGTTCATCAGTTCGCTCTTGATATTCCACTTTTGCGACGAAACCAGTTCTCACGGCTATCAATCATCGTGAAAGCACCTCGCAGTTATGTTACGCTGATCCCGAAAAAACCTTCATAAAGCTCTCCAGTTTCCGTGGAATGCGTCGAAATTTACGTGCCTCTCCTCATACCTTTTCTACCTGGTTGCAGTACCTTCTAACATTGCATCGCTTTGACTCACATTTTTTATGGTTTAAGTGTGTACCTTACTGTTGCACGCTATTTTGACTTTGACACACTTTTGTTTTATTTCGTTAGTGTCTTGCTAAGCTTTATAGTGCGGGCTTGTCCGCAGGTGCCAAGGTTTTTAAAATATCTGTTGGATCAGAAATTTTGTGTGTGTTAAAATTGATACATTTATAGTTACTTTTTAATCTCTCATTTTTCAATCATCGAATTACATTTATATATTTTTTTATTTTGGTAGTCCGTTATATATTGTCTGTATAGTTACATTTTTTGTTTAGTTCCATATTGTGTAGTATTTCGGCATTTTTAAAATTATATTTGTTATTTCACTTGGTGATTTTGGTATTGAAGGAGCTAATTTCAGCTAGCTAACTTAATATTAATATAACAATGATTTCTTTACTAATCACATCTTACACCAATCATAGCCAATGTAATATATTTAAACTATCTCGCTCAGCCATCTTTTAACTGGAGAAAAACTGCCCAGTCACGATTCGAACCCGTGACTTAAGTTTAGCAGGTGGGGACTTAAATCCATCGCCACTGACGTGGTCGTCATGAAGAGTGATTGATTCTGTCTGCTATCATTAGGGATGGGTCTGAAAAAATTCAAAGTATCACATTTATTGCCTATGCACGTATATTTTCAGTAATTTTTTTTTGTTTTCTGTAAATACGTATCGTACACTTGCATCTAAAAAATCGTTGGAAAGGGAAACAGCCATAAAAAAGTTATTCCTATTTAGTACACTCCATTGTAACAACTCTGTGGTCATCGGCCCTGAAATGTATGTATCAGACCTGTATTGTGTGACTCCATTGTGACAGCGAGCCCTCTTTTTAGCTGCCAGTTCTGACTCTAGATCCAGATGTGAAGTTTTACGATCCCTATAATTATTATTTTACCGAATTAAAATACTTATGCCCATTTTTATGCCTTCCTGTACCCCTGGTAGCCTAGGGTTTCGTTTTTCAAGCTCAAGGATAACAAATGTATTGTATGTGTAACACACTATACTATACACTTCGTTGTTCCTCACCCACCAAATTTATGAGAATATCAATTCATTACTTTTATTGGCTCTCCGTAAAGTTTTTTGAAGTTGGTTTATGACTGATGTAAGCAGTGCCAGGAATGACTGATGTAAGCAGTGCCGGTCGAAGTTATTTTTCAAGTGTGGGCCAATTATTATTTAAACGTCACTAGCATAGACTGACTTACCAATAGTGATTTATTTGACCGCGCGTTAATTGGAGAGATACTTTGGGTACTCAGAATGAGCCTCTTGACATTTTCGTTTCCTTACCCGCCAGGAAATCAATTTTTTATCTAAAAATTGTCTACAAGCTTCGATTTGTACGAAGAGGTGTTTATTGGGATTATTATTCTTCTTCCTGAGGGTGGGTGTAATTTAAACCGTAAATTTTGGTGCAATATCAACCACAGTTCCTTTCAATAGGCTGTCCACAAGAATGCTAGTGAAGTAAATTGTTAGTCCGTAGTTTTTATTGCTCTCTTTGATGAAGTTAGGTGTGAGTGTCATTCACTTTTACTATGTGCTAAAGAAGGTCATTTTGGATATAAACACGTTCTGGAATACGTGTAGGTCCAATTTTAATAATCTCTGTCTCATTTTCACATTGGTATTGGATTTCCCATAGGTTGGAAACTAGCCACCCCTTTTATCGGCCGCCTGTGGTTTTACCCCGCGTTGCCTACGCCTTGGGCCGGCCCTTGATGTATGTATGTACGCATTCAGCGTCGTAAATCAATGTGGGACCACCGTGCCCGAAAGCGTTAACATATGCCAAGGACTCACTTTATATGCGGGATGGGAAATAAAATAGTGATATGATCGCCTTATCTGATGTGCTATAAAAGTAGACGTGGATTTCGCTGAGTGGAAAATTGTAACAAGCGCGGCATATAGTTTGTGAGTGGACCCCTCCAAACCGGGTCTGAACGAATAAATTAACACCTTTTTTATAGAACTCCTGTTGCGCAAGGCATTGGATCTTAAGAGACATCCATTTCAGTGATGGTGACATGTTAAAAATACTCTAAAAGGGGGCAGCAAGGATTCATCTGAATCATCTGCGTCTGAAACAAGACGATTATCAACGTGGTTTTCTACCCAGTTCTAATCTATCTCCCTTTTGTTTTTAGTTTACCAAAGTTGTCTTTAGGGAGTAAGTTTTTTAGGCGAGATACCTTGGTTGACAATGACTCAAAAGCCATCCTATCTAACGATAGTATCTCTTTGTAACATGTACTTCCTCTTTTTCATGCTTACTTTCCTCGAAACAAACTCCAAAATTCTATGCTGTTACACTGCCTAAACTCCGCGATGATACTTACCCAAAATCTTCTGGTAATTTTTTCCTATAATCCTACGTTCATATTATCTATTTCATTTGCTTTATCCTCTTCGCACTTCGATTTCCTTATTCACATCAAGGATCCCTATGATTCTGAATTAACCTCTTCCAAACTACAATTCAAGTTTCCTTCTAATCATACCGTAGGAATGTGGTCACCCTAAAATTATTTCATTCATCTCCGTTGAAACTTTTTGAGGTTGATGAACGTTCTGACTCATTCATCTGTTATATTTAGTGTCGATTTGCTATTGCTATTCCTCCTTCTTAAATCCAATTTTTCTTAATACATAAATATCTCCTCTTCTCTGGAACGTTCTTCCATCTACTTTTATCCCCGATGTTTCCACAGCTTTAACCGTTTTTATGATATACCAATTCCTCTTTCGAATTCATGTATTACTTACTCCGTTTTCTAATTCATCTCGCCTATAATCCATATCGTCCTAATTAAATTCCAAATAAACCTTACTCTCTCATCCTCAGCATCATATTTTATGTCTTCCTTAAAATGTTTCCACTTTTCCCTCATTGCCTCAATCGCCATGCTATTAAACAAACTTTTATCGGCCGTTCCTCTCTTGGTTTATATATTTCATTGGATATATCTTCTTCATCTTCCGAATTCTTCTACCCCATTCATCTCTTAGCTCTTTAAACTTTCAATAACACTTTGCAACCTCTACATTACCATTCAAACCAGCATCCGACCCTAGGAAACATCGAGAAGCCTTTGTTTTTCTCTCTGTGATCGCTCTTTGTGATGCAAGCGTTACAACTTTTATTTCTCTCTCAGCTTACTCTCATCCCCCATTTTACATGCCACTGCGTCCCAGTCCCCCATTGTTACGCAACTTTCGGTTCCTCTTAGGAGCATTCTTAATCATTCTTCTTAAAATTTAAATCCTTCGACCCAAACATTCAAAAACGAGAATAGATGGGTCAAACTGTTTGATAGCTCAGTGAATTATTGAAATAACTAACATATGCAATCGACCATATTGAATGGATCAGTTGTGTAGTAAAATTTACCGAAAAATAGGTGTTAGAAACGGAATTGTCCCAGTACCACAATTATTTACCTACCTACAAAAATTCAAATTGGAAATAATTTCCAAAAAAGCACTGCATTATTTATAAAATCTATGGGCAAAATGCGCGCGACAGCCATGTTTTGTGGATCTTTTTTTGAAAAAAAAAAACTTTTTCACTTCAATTTTTGCACCAAGATGCCATCTACTCTTTTCTTTAATTTATACTTCGATTGTATAAGCTCTACTTACAACTAGTGACACTACTTAAGACTAGTGACACTCTACTTACGACGACGGGAAACAGTGGGCAAGAAGTGGGTGAATTTTCTTTCCGTGTTTGGAGGAGAAAATCGGTGATTTTTTTTATTTTTTCAATTTTTCTTCGTTTATCCCGGATGTTAGTTTGTAAACCTGGAAAATTGAGGCGGAAATAATAGGCAAATTTTATGGCAACATTAGTAATCTGGTGCTCTCCTAGTGTATGAGAAGTGCGAACTCTTCTTGGGTTCTTCCCCGGGTCAGGAACTCCACGGTCGCCGGCGTGTTAAACATATTTAGGGTTTGTGAGAGAGGAAGATGTAAGAGGCGTCCATTTAAACGTTGGTAACTGTGGAATTTCTGGCCATGTGAAGAATCTGATGACAGCTCAAAAACATCTGGTGACACCATAATCGACTTTTCTGTTCGATATGAGTGATTCGATCATTTGAATGACCAGTCCGGTAATTGCAACCAATGAATCCCCAGCCCAAATAATCCCAATAATGAAGGAAGTCTCAAAACTATTGAAAATCTGATGAATAAAAATAAATATTAATTCCATAAGCAATATCCTAGGGCCAAGGTCGACAAACTGTCGATCGTCAGCAAACGGTTGCTTGCTAGGATATTTTCGGTAGCTCGCGATCGACGGTGAATGAATCCAATGATTGTATCAATCAACATTCATTCTATCTTTGGTAGCTCGCCGCATATATTTTAATATTTGTAGAGAAGCTCTTTGGGTCGGGGAGTTTGCTGACTCCTGTCTCAAAGAGAAGTAGGCAGTGGGAAATGTCGATACGCCTGTAAAATAAATTAATCTTCGGGACGTTTAAGCCGGTTATGGAAAGCAGCATCTCCGGTAAGTTGGGGAGTAGAATTGAGTGGAATGAAGTGGGTTTGGTCGAGAGCGCTTAACATGGTAGTATGGTACAGTGCCGTAGCCAGGGGGGGGCAGAAGGGGTGCCCCACCTAGCTTTAAGAGTCTTTTTATTTTTTGAAGAGTTTAACACCTCCTTTTAGTACTCTGATTTACAGAGGCGAGCTTTAAGAGTCGAACAATAACTTATATTAATGGCTATAAATTAAAGGATATTAATTTTGTACCAGGCTGCTAATTTTTGACACCAGAACTATAAAACGTTTGCCCCTCCTAGGAAATTGGTTGCCCCTCCTAAAGACATGCCCTGGCTACGGTCCTGGTATGGTAGTGTTATGATTTACAAATTACAATGGTACGAGCGCGCTTTTGCGTAGTATTTTCCGCTTACGATGGTTCAGTCCCGGTCAAAATTAACGTAATACTTATGAATGGCGTCAGTGCTAACTTTTGGCAACATCATATTTGACGGTCTGAGAACCTTGGACTGGTAATTAGATGGATTATGTTTCGTAAGGGGCTCCTCTACTGCTCATCGGATTCACTCAGGGGAAATTTTTATATTTCCTGGCTGTGCGAGAAAAGTTCGTGCCGGGGACACCCGCACAATGCCGTTAATTGCATAAATACATACCTACTCATCACGCCGTTCCCTTTCGGGGTAGGCACTGCCAAGAGATCCTAATTCTCGGTGTTAGACCTATAAATATGGCTCCGTTTCAATCGTTTCCTCCATACTGCCCTATCCTTAGAAGCCTTTTGTCCCATCCATCACATTCATGCATTCATACACGCTCTCCTGTTCCTAAAACTCCAACGTTCCTCCTCTTAAGAGTCTCTTTCTCCAAATTATCTTGTTAATATCTCGGTCTACCCCTCCCTCTAACGCCGTTCACTCCTCTATCATAAATCTCTTTAGCTATTCGACTTTCAACCATTCTTTCAACATAGCCAGCCTAAACAACGTTGCATACTCTTTTATATATGTCCATTACCGGAGTATCCATTCTGCATTCTTTCATCACCAACTCATTCCTAATCTTCCAAACCCTATGCTTCCTACTTTTACCGCAAACACTTCTCAGGTGCCCATATAATAAAGTGGGGATGAGTATACTTCTGTACAATGCGATTTTCGCATCCTTAGACAAATTATCATCCCTTGGTATGCCCCACATCCCGCCTAAGACTTTCCTTCCAGCATTTGCACGCCACTTTATCTCCTCACCCATCCTTCCATCTTTCTCAAACATTCGGCCAAAGTGCGCAAAATCATCCACTTGTGCAATTCCATCACTATTCACCCTCATTATACAATTATCCTCCCTATTCTCCGTATCAAAAACCACAACCTTGGTCTCATTCAACGCATTCTCCCTCAATTCCATTCTCTCTTAAGCCAAAACTTATGCCCAAGTTTGTCACTAATCGTTGCATTCATTTTTGCCAGGACTTGACAGAAGCAATATGGTCGGTGCGTGTGTGGTGTGAATGGATCAACTCTACTCATCACTCCCCGCTTCTCTTTCCTCGTTTTAACGGCACGACTCTCCCTACCTTCCCCTGTCCTTTATTGCCCTTAAAACCTCCCCTCCCCGCGGCAATTAGCCATCCCCCCTTAACACCTCCTCCGCATCTCTCGCGATGATGTAAATTCACCAGGAAGGTGAGATGGAGGGGAGGAAGGGGAGGAGAAGGCTGGTTCTGTCCCATTGACGCCGCAGATACAAATCAATCCGCAACTCCTTCGGCCACCAAGCCTCCGGCAGCTCGCCGCGCCGCCCCTGAAGTTGAGGGCGTCGTAAATCTGCAGAAAGCTCGCTTAGCTCTCGGTAGGAGATGGCGTGGGAGATCGGAGAAGACAAGCAAGTAGGATGGGTTTTGTGTGCTGGGTGAGATAGATAAAAGAGGAAAGAAGGGGAATGCCTCCTCATAAATAGGTTTTTAATTCTTTCGGCCAAGGCGTTTCTCTTGAATGTACCCGCTCGCTACCGCTATACTTCGCACTCTCCAAGCTGCTCTCGTCGCGTGACATTGCTCCCTCTCTCTCTCTCACTAAAGACTCGATAAGTTCTTCTACCTCAATCTTCCGAAGCTCTCGCGGCTGCATCTCGGACTTAGCTTGTGTTCCCGCCCGCCCGAGTCTCCGGCTCCTCCGAGGTTACTGGACTCCTGGACCTTCCCGTCTCGTCAAAGGAGTGATCCGATGTCCTCTTGGTCATAGGTAAATCTCTCTTTATTGTTAATGACTTTAGTCCGTCCCGGTGAAATTAGTTGAGTAAGGTTTCTTGGGTTTCCAGCCGGGTTAGTGGCTTCATAACCGTCATTTAGACGGCTTAGTTACACCTATTGAGGGACTGTAAAGTTGTGAGTGGGAAATAGAAGCAATTTTTGGCGACGTAACTTTGTGGCCTCGGCATATTATTATTACAAGGATAAAGAAATACTTCGTATTTTTTCTAACTTTTTATTTTTCGCCTTGCCGGCTTTGGTGCTTTTACATCATAATCGATTGAAATTAAACCTTAGAATTTTGGAGGCGGTTATGAAAAGCAAAATCTTCCCTAAATCGGACTCTTTGCCCTGAGGATGACAGCAGAGTGAGGTGTCTAAACGTGTCAATCAATCTCTTGGAGCCGCTAACCCGGACGAAAATCCAATAGAGCCTTATCTAACTCGCCAAAGAGTCTCCATCATTGTTAAGTATGAACTGACTAACCACAGTTGTCAAACTTTAGGTCGTTTTGATTGACGGATAGGACGGACGGACGGACGGTTGATGTCGTGGATAGATACCTTCCCATTCCGAGGGCTCGGGATCGAATCTCGGCCGTGGTTGAGATTTTTAAGTGGATTCCTTATCACCAATTGGGTTCTGTTTGGAGAGCACTTCTAGTGTAGTACTCCGTCCATCGGATGGGACGTTACTCTGTTAACCCTTTAGCGCCTTTCACAGTAGGCTGATGGTCATGTAGCACAATGGTCCCAAATCGAAAAAGCTAGCAATAGTCATTTTTTCAACTTTCTACGAGGAAGATCGGAAGTGATATTTGTATTCTACAGGATATGGCTTACAATTAAGGCTACTATGATAGTCATTTTACTGTGGAGTCCGTCAAACATGGGTGATTCGGGGTAAATACGCCTGTCGCGCGAACTCTGACGTTTAAGTAGACATTTACCTTAATGGAAGAAATCTCTCGGACAACATATGTGGTTTAAAAAATTACTACCCGTACTTACATTGGTACCTTTAGGCGTCATAACGCCATGATTTGGTTTCCTTCAAGTTTGTTTAGCCTTAATAAAACTGTTTATACTTTAAGCTAATTTTACTTGTATTTTGAAATAAAAAGAGCAATATCGTTTTTTGCGCCACTTTGTTCCCCAGATATTTTGATGTGGATTAAAATAGAATAGTATATAAAATATGTTGAAAAAGAAAAATCTTGCTTTCGTTTGCATATTTGACCTCAAGATCGTTTTAAGTCGAGTGGTGCAGTGCGCTGCTGCGGGCATCGACCAGGCCAGCGCGTGGCCCAAGGGATTCCCTTTTTTGTGGGTAGGTTCCCGTGATGCGTTACTTCGTTTTCCACATTGGACACTTTTATCTGATAAATTATTCCCTCGTCTGGTCCACTAGAGAGTCTCCAATTAGTCCAGCGCATATCAATCTGGCTCGACTAAAATACTTTCAGTGCGGCTCGTTGTTCGTCAATTACACATTCTGAGAGCTGCAACGGTAGCGAGCGAGTGGACTTGATAGTGGAACATGCTTGCTGTGCAAATAGTTGGAGCGATATTTTATTATGAACAGATTTGCGCGAAACTATATGTGCGCTTTCTCATTAGTGATATCTGTAATTAAAAATTAAAAAATTGCATCATACCGATTTGGTTTATTGGCAATTCAATGCTATTTGAACATGAATCCTTATGGCATACGATATATATTTCGTGATAATTCGATTACATACGTACATATTTTTTTCTAAACTTAAAATAATACGTTTAGAAGTATTATAATTGATGCTAATAAATATCAAGGAGTCACGCCGAGCCCAATATTTGAATAAAGGTATTTCAATGAAATTTAAAATACCGCACCAAAAACTGTAGTCGTAACAAGCTTAAAGGTCCAAGAATTTATTTTTGGCTTACTTAAATAATTATAAAAATGTTGAATCAATGACCCACGATTACCACTCCAGCCACTGAATTGTAAGGTTCCTTAAATAGTAAGGCCACCCTTTCGACCGCATGCATCTGGAAAGAGAACTTGCTCAATGGCCTCTGTTAGCACACTTGTTCACAAACACTATTGTTGCAGCCGCGCCCGTAAGGGAAATTGATCCGAAAAGGGCAGCGCTATGTCGCAGTTTTATCGCCTTGCGTCAAGAAAAACCCAACATTGTGTAAGGAATAAATTGCACTCTGGCTACCGTGATTCATAATATCCGTGTAAAAACATACGAAGGGAGGATTAGGGCCCTCCTCGACACAAACTCTGTTACTGTTACGTTTAAGCATCGCTAGTGCGAATTCTTCTCACCATAATTCAGTATTGCTTAGTTCTTTGCGTAGGAAATGCGTGTGTTGTGAGTTGCTTTTTGTGCTGTGGGTTGCTTTAAGCCCAGAGGAAAGTGTTTGATCCACCTTGCGTCCATCAAAAAAGATACCTCAGGATTAAAGAGCGAAGCCCATTGTATATTTGTGTAGTGCATTTCCAATTATAAGTACATAGTCTTTCGTGAGTTTAGCCACTTTGACACGGCCAGGGTGTAATGGTACTTGTCTAAGGAGGCCTTACTCGTACTCGGACTCGGAAACTTTAGTTCAGCGATCGGTAACCTGCGGCACGCAAACAGCTTGCTGGTGGCACGCAAAAAATATGACAAATAAATTAAACTTTCCGATATTAGGTGTATTCCCTTACTTAGGGGTGGAATGTGCCCGGCTTTTAATTAAATTTTATGTAAAATACTACAATTTGGCACGCGTACACATGCCGGTAACCGGCCGCTGTTTCAGTCAATAGCCCACCGCTCAATCCGTTGGGCTCCCACGCCCAAACTTGCCATTAAAAAAAATAAAAATGGGTCAGGAAGAGACATTCATTCTCTATTGTTTTTATCTATTCCCCTTGCGCTCTGAAAATAAGACTCTTTTATTTAGAGCAGAATCGTTTACCCATTGATTTCTCGCATAAACATCACATCAATCGTCACTGCGGACAATAAAGTAGAGGACATCATCAGTTTTCACCATATCGATTAACTCGCTGAGTCCTATACTTGATACATGCTAATAAATACTACTAAATGCATGCTAATTTGGTGAAAGAACGGGAATTCCATTAACGAGAAGTGAAAAATGTCATATCCAATTCAAGACTCATTTAAATCACTTTATCCGTCTTTCTTATGCTCAAAGCTGTACTATCCAGTTTAGACTGCCGCACGTAAATTGATACAACAAAAGTTGATGAGGTTTCTTTCTTTATATGCTCGGTTTCTTCTCGGTTCTGAAATTTCCGGTCCCTTGGAAAGAATGATCATGCGGAAAATCGCTGGGTACTCGGTTATCCTATAATTAAGCACATTTATACTCAAGGACACAAAGGAAATAGGGAGATCATGGTGTGAACAGAAATGGCTTCCTTTCTCTTCTTATGATATTATTATGCGTTTTATATGAAAGAGAGAGGAAATATGGGATTCAGCAGGATTAATTTCGCATGATAAAATGAAAGGCCCTACAATAAGCCATTTCCAAATAAATGGGATTCATTTAATGCCGATTACATCCATTTCAGCTTCAGGAAAAATTACCTCACTGTGAGTATCGACGTTTTCATTTGTGGTACGTACTTTCATTGGCGCAAAAATCCTCTGAATGAATTCCCAGCGGCAGAGTTTTATTCGATGTAGGTTAGAAATTTAATTTTAGGAACTTCTCAATTCAGAAAATAACTTTTCAAGAATTATCATGACCGACTTAAGGTCACTTTCCTCAAAATTGATTTGTGTCGTGATTTTATTTTCTATTATTTTTTTTCTGCTTCATATTCATAATGAAATTTTAGCAGAAATCAATAGCGTGGAGATGGTGAATTTTTACTCCAGAACTCTCAACGATGCGTCACTTTTTCCTTTGTTCCGTGTCCTGGTTTCTAGTCAAAGACCGAGCCTTCACATATCATTAAACGGTGGCTAAACAAATTTCACTTTGACGAAATTTGCATAATGTGTGATTTTTTTGCGTTCTCTTGCCTTAAAACAGGATATAGCCATGCCACTTAAAGAATATAGTCTCCATATTCCATTCGCCGGCCTCCTTTCCTATCCATGAAGACCAAAATGTCTTCATTCGTTTACTTCTTCGTGTTGCTCTTTTTCGACCTCGAAGTACGAATGTGTAAGACCATCTGAATCCGTGGGTAAATTATACACGAGCTATCCATAGTTCGGAGTCGTGTAATGCAAACTTACTATTTTTACCGTCTTTATTTTGGGAATTGTGCAATAGTCTGCTCAGAATATTTACTACTGTCATCTCACTGGTCAATGTAATAATAAACGTAAATTCCTAACGTACCTACTATAATGAGTTGGTACCAACTTCATTTTATTTATTTTATTTTCCCAACAATCGCCGAAAACAGCTCTAATATGACCTTTTATAGCGGGGTTAATCATTAACTACGGACGATATCATACAATCATACCCTGGGATGTGAAAAATCCTCCCTAGGCGGGACTCGAACCCGAGACCTTCGGGGTTAGCAGGCGAGGACGTTACCCCTCCGCCATCGAGGCCGGCAAAGTGATGAAATTCATGCATACGCCAATGTTTTCTGCTTAGTCTCCGAACGCAGTTAATTAAGTTTATTAATCATCTCCGCTTTTGATTAAAACGCTTTTTTCTGAGGTGTGGCAATTAAGTTAGGCTCCTTATCTTCTTCAGGGAAGGTTTTCAAAATTTTTGACCTAAGTTTTAATCAGGTCAAGCTAAAATTAACGCAATGAAAAAGGAAATTGCTCAAATTTTTGTGGATAAAAGTTATTTTGATTTCATGAGTCAACTTTGAATCAGCTAGTTTTAAATTCAGAATATTGAATGAGGTGGTCCCAAAAATTTGTCCTATGCTCAAAATACATTTGCCTTTTCTGGTGAGCAAATTTAAGGCACCTCTTACCTGAATTCCAGATGAAGTCTCGGTATTGTGCACTTTCACTCACTTTAGTCGCTAATATTTCACGTAAATAAAACTTAAGAATTTGCCATAAATCGACGTCTCTGCCTTACTTTTAATATACCACGGCAATTTAACGTAAGTTTCAGTTTGTTGGCCAGAAATAACGCCCTAAAGAAAATTCAGTTTTTGGAAAAAAAACGTCTGCAGTTTGTCTCACTTGTCTCGCAATGAATATTGGAGTATTCAAAAACTCGATTTGTTGTGACTTCTGACTACGATTCTGGTGCTCATGAGCGAAAATCTTATATCGAATTTTGCTCTCGTCAGAAGTAATTTTGGATTGTTGACTGATTACCGAATTTTTCCCAACACGACTGAAAAGAAAAATATCTCCCTTTGATTGGCACTTAACTGTCGGGCTCCTAGGTTTTTTCATCGGCATTAAAGGTCTTTTAGTCTATCCTTTGAATAGGTAACTTCATTGATGCTGCTCTTTTATGTTTTGAAGTAATTCTGGATAACTCGATCGCCGACTGGTTTTCTATATGTAATGAGATGAAATTTAGGAATTGAAAACCAAGTCATGCAATTTACGTTACACGATTTTTCTAGTTCTATTTTATTTCATTTCTCTCTCTTCCAACGATTAATAAGAACCCAACCTTATGAATCTTCGACCTATTCATTTACTATAGGTAATATCCGGAGAAGATAGCGTAGTAGCCCAGGTTAGAGACTTTTGAATTGTTTTACGCTTAAATATTGGAATAGTAAAGAGTGGAATAAATAAATGCGGTCCTGAAGTTTTACGACCGCTGGACAAATATTGAACGTTTATCTACCGGACTCAGGGTTCAAGTCCGATTGGATCATTTAGACTGTCCAAACTGAAAGGGTCCTTAACCCATTACGAATTTAATTAATTTAACGGAAAAATATTCGTTATTTTCTATTTACAATCAAACAAGGATTCATGTAATGTGTCAATGTGTCTGAAATTTATTTTTAAATATTTTTCATGTTGTAAATGTTTTTATTGCATGGAGGTATTAATAGAACTTTGTAACAGAAGGGATATGGAGATGGCAATATGTGCAAAGACGGAAATAAAGCATTGATAGAATCTTTATAATGCAACTTGGCGGTTATATGGCTCGGAGATTTGGTAAGATTGGGTGAGTGTACGTAGAGAGCTTTTGAGATAAAAGTATGGAGAAGAATGGAGAGGATGCACTGGGTTGAGATGGAAGAGTTGAAATGAGATGGAAGAGGGAAGGAATGTAGTCGGAGAGAAAGCTTCCGCGGAGAGATCTTGAGCCTTTATGATTTTCCGAAATACTTCCGCGTTGGTTTATTCTGTAAACGACAGTTTTTCGAGCGTTCGAGCTCGCTACTTTTGGACAGAAGTGACTTCTGACCTGAAGAAGTGAGCTGGAACTCTCGTGAAACTGTCGTCTACAGATTGAATCAACGCGGAAGAATTCCATAAATCAAGACTCAAGGAAGTCAGCGGCGGAGATTCGATGAAGGCAACAAAAGTGAATAGATAAGTGAAGGCATGTTGAAGAGGCTGTTGAAGGGGAGAATACTGTGTTAACTTGGAAGAGGCAAGAAGTAAATGAGAAATTTTTACGGCGAATCGTGAGGAACTTAATAGAGGATTAATGGTGGCAAAATAAATAGTTATTTTTTTAAGGATTAAGTCTATTGTTGACCCGGAAATGGGTTAAGTTAATGTAGACGCAGTACAAAACGCTATCAATCGATTGGTAGTGCATATAACCAAAGGTGATGACGTAGTTTAAATCAAAATCTGTTAATGTTGAAAATCCAGGCATGAGTTCGTAAATAATGTTGATCAATAACCCCATGCTTGTTCCATGCATTGCTTCTTCTTTTATTAGGAATCCCAGAGTTTTTTTGCCTTATTTCTTCGAGCCACCCCTAATTACCCATCGCGCGTAAGCATCCGGGAAAAGCTGGCCTACTAGTTGGGTTCAGGACGAGGTTCGTCGGAACAGGGAATGGAGTCATCCCGAGCTCTTTGTGAAAATAGCCTTATTACTGTTGCCTTTTGTCTCAGAAACAAATCGCGGAATACGTAGACGAGTTCCACCTTGCTCCGTGCTCCGATGCCTTGAAATGAGACGGTTTTCCATGCGAGGCTTGCCTCGTACATTTTGAGAGTACGTCTGCCAGCATTGCGTTGAGTCTCGTCTACTTTAATTTGACGGAGATATATTTCGTGTCTCTTAGCTAATGCAGAGCGAGAAAAATGTGAAGATTACACGGACTGAAATATGTCCAGAGTAATTTTGGGGAAACACCGCTATTTTGAAATATTCATAAAATTATGAGTCAGAAGTTAATATTTGATTTTTCATACTGCATAATTAAATCAAAATATATCTTTAACTTCAAGCATAGTCCCAGCCTTATGTGAAGAATTAGGAATAATTTTACCCTTGTATTTCACCATAGTAAATAGTAAATTTACCTTGTACTGCATAGTAGATATCGCTAAAACTTTATTTCAAAGACCCTTAGCGATCATCCGATAAAAATATGCTCTTGGTTTTACTTAAAATAGTGCAATAACCAGCAATTAATTATCTTCCAATGCAAAACAAATGTGAGTTTTACTCGATTTCCAGGAAGTATCTTTAAAGCTTGGCCTGATTTGACGTTTCTGGTATTAATATTCAGATACTAGACTTGTTATTAACCGCGCAGGCAGTTAGTCGGAAAGTTAAATATAAGTTCCCTAGATGGTTTTAAATTGTAAAATAATTCATTCGCTGAACGTACATTTTTTGCCCCACCCATAAGATAAGGAGAGTTTTCTCTGGAAAAAGCCGAAATGAAGGAATAGGCGAGGGTATGGGTACTTGGTACGGCGCTGTTATTTTATGGCTGAATTGCGCCATAAATTGTGTAAATAAATATTTATTGCACGAAAATGCACCTTAATTTCCTGCATTTTAGAATACATAAACCGTTATGCATTATCAATGAACAAGAATTATTTTCCGAAAATCCTTATCGATCGTTCCTCCACACAACCTGCAGCCTTTCACTGTGGTATCATCAAAGGGAGGCTATCAGCGGCTTGGTCTTGAATTGAATTCAAAAGTCTAGAATTACTTTCCAACTAAAGGGAGTCGTATTACGGTGACGTTTTATATAAATTTTCTTGCTCTCCTGACTACACAATGGCGGTCCATCAAAGTGCATAATAATTTCATCATCGTCATCATCAACTTCTGCCGAATATCATAGGTTGATTTAAAAAAACGGTATATTGTCTTTCTGATAAGAACTCATCACCCAAATATTTTCTTGTAGTATTATTTAATTTAGGCAAGGGCCTAGCCACGTTGACACACCGGTTCCCATCAGATCACTGAAGTTAAGCAACGTTGGGCCTGGACGGTGGTTGGATGGGTGGCCCTCCTCCATATCTCTACCGGGGACACTCCCTCCACACCGATACCGGGAGGCCGGAGGGAAATATACCCAGACCGGGACGGTGGGAGGGAGGACTCCCTCTATACCTGTATCGGGAAGGTAGGGGGTGGCCCCTCCTTCATACCTCTACCGTGGTGCTCTTGTCCCCTGTCTGCACGTGGTAGGCAGGTTAAACGTGGGATGGCACAATGGACCAAAGAGGTCTGAGTGCCAGGAGGGCTCCAGAAGGTCCTCGCCCACCCATACAATCTACAATCTAATTCAACTATAAATCATCATTTTATTACAAATACGTGAATGTTAATGCCATGGCACCCTCAGCCACGTGTCCATGTACAGTAGGACCCCGTTAATCCGACCTCGGATGGCCCGACTCCTCGCTTAGTCCGACCGTGTCGTCGCTTATCGGTGTTTGTTTACGGAATGCATTTGATCTGGCCCTTCAATGCATTGACCATTGACCAGACAAGTTCCATGTCTACACCAATGGACATTTTGTGGATACGAAAATGGAGGAACATCGCAGCAAAATCGAGAATGTCGTCTGTAAAGCAAAAGAACATTAATACAGAATTTTTTCGACCAGCGAAAGAACATGAAATCTACAGTACAGTGTTTCATGACGTTCATAGTGTATCATAGTGAAACGATCATAGTGTTTACTGTGTTTTATGGTGTTTCACGACTCTACAATTTGTTTCTCTTCATTTACTGTAAGTATTTTTATCGCAGTAAACTTTATTTATGGTAAACAGTAATACAATATCTATAAAACCGTACATATAGCAATATTTTCTGCTTGAACTACAGTTTTATCACGTTTTTATGTAAATAATTGTGTTCCTCTGATAATCCGACCTTTTTTGTGTTCCGACCTTGCTCTCGGTCCTGTTGGTGACGGAATAGCAGGGTTCTACTGTACCGACTTGCTCGGTATTTGGTAATTATGTAAGACGCTTTGGGATGATTCTTTCTCTTCAGTGCGAGCCCTTAAACCAAATGGTCCCGGGATCGAGATTTAATGCTTTGAAGATCTATAGGAACCCAAGCAGTCACATTGCCCCTCTTCTGCCTAAACTTTCTGGCGATGCCCAAAGAGGAAGTGTTCCATCCCGGAAATAGGTGCATTTCAGTCGGTTAAAGTCTAGGTGATAAGTAAATTCCACGATCTTCTCTGACCTTGGTGAAAGCGACCTCGAGTTTATAGAATATAAATTTAGCAGGTGTAATTCACAGTTAACTCATGTCAATGGTGTACGCTGCTAAGATATTTTTTCACCATTAATGACTTAGTAATGAATTAATGCTACCATCAAAAACGCTGTTAATATTCCATCCTTCGTCCGAATATTGAGAAAAAAATCGAAACGATCACCACCCGAGATCACTAAAATAAGCCATGTGCCGATAATTGCTTAGATTACTTATGTCGTTAAACATGAGACTCGCGCCTACATTTTATGGCTATGAGGTTGCTCCAAGGGGAACATTTTACGTGATTTTGAACATAAAACTCAGAAGACACGGTAGTCATATGCTATGCATGAAATTTATGGACTTCTACTTTTTGTGCAAGGACGTAATAATTTACCAGTAGGCTCATGACAGGGGCAATATTATAGGTCACTGGATGTTATGGAGAAAAATTGTAGTAATTCTAGATGATCATCGTAGTCTATCGTCACATGAGTCCTTTATCATATCGCTCATAAGCATCGAGGTAGTCATCATCCACAGCAATTACTCTATTCCATGATTGGTTTATGGCATTCACTCAGCTCTCTAGTGTGATTCACTTATCAGTTCAGCGGTTAGGACTGGCGAGGGATTGCGCTGGCCTAGGGAACGTGTATTCGGAGTTGGGAATTGATGATTCTAAAGCGTTGGAAATGAGGAAAATATTAAAACTTCTGCATAGAATTTTGTATAGTTAAAAACTTGATTTTTGCAGGTGCACAATGAAAGTACGCAGATTGTTGGTAGTTAAAGTAATCATTTTATGAAGATGCTTCGACAAAAGAGGTAATTTCGCACAGTGGCCGTCTGCATATAATAAATTATAGGACACCATTTTGAGGAAATAAACTAAATATTCAGAATCTTCAGAATAGAAGTAGCTTAAAAGGGACTTAACGTAATGAAAACGGAATTTCATTTTGGGGAAGCTGTAAAGTCGGAATAAACATGGATCATTATTTGGACCAAGTATGAGTAATCACTGTTCATGTAGGTGCCTCGATCCAAGACGATGCCGAACAACACCACCCATTGTCTGGACTTACTAACGGAAGAGGGACTCATAGGGCCTTACCCTGAGGAAATTACCGTGGTCTCACAATGTAGGAAAGCCTTGTTTGGAGGTCATCGACATCTTCACAATGAAGTTCTCTGACGGGGAAGCCCACAGCAAAACGGAACCGTGGTTACGCACGCTCTCGTAAGGATCTCTCGAGATTTTCTTTTTGCAAAAAGATCTCGTTCGGAATGTCAAAAAGTCGAGTTCAGTGGAATTTAAGGAGTGGCCAAACCTCAGATCAAGAGATCGTAAATCTCATCGCCGAAAAAATAATCAGTATGGTTATTGCCCAGAGTTTATCGCAATAGCGGCGCCCAAAGCGTGATAGCCTTTCTGCTTTTGCTCGGAAGGGCAAGATTGTCTCGGAGGACTGGCCAGATTTTCGCGGATGGTGAGGATGAATGTCTTTATCCATCGGCAACAGCATATTTGACTCCTAGAAATCATATCTATCATCTATTTATCGCGTATGAAATCGGTGCAATTTAATGTAGCCATTGCAGTGATCCGATCCATCCATTTACCTCTGGGTGTTCTAACAATCAATGTTGTTTAAATCGTGCAAGAAGGGGATTTTTATATCCACCCCACTATCCACGCCACTGCATGATGAGCTATTATTTTTTGCGATATATTTATAATATTATTAGGAATAATTAGGCGTTAGTCATGGGTAGCCCTACTTCATGTTAGAGTTGTTCTTTCTATTTACTGTTTCTATTCCGCTTTTCAATCATCATAGCCAGTGTCTCTCCGAGCCTACTTGACAATTGGGAACATAAAATGTGAATAAACTGTTAGAACTGGATTGGTAGCAGCTGTAGAATCGAAGCTCACACACAACGCTACAGTTGATTGAAAAATTCATTTATTGAAATTTTCAGGTCATCACGGCGATATAATTCTTTAACCCCCACACAACATCTGTATGGAAGAAAACGTTGATAAAAAGGATTAAAATCCTCTGTCAAACAGATACAGAAGAGAATTCTTTCTTCCTGCGCATCATTCACCACTACTACTAGAGGTGGAGAAACCAATTCCACGAAAACCCTCCTCACTAATCATTGCTTTTCTACCTCAATTTCTTTACCCTTTATGGTTGGTATCAATCACCCCCTAAACGTCCTCGCCGCGGCTCCCTACGTATTACTCATGTAAATATAAATCTGTAGTACAAATCAGTAAAACTATTCATCAATTAAATTTCACTTACAATTAGTGGGAAACAGCAATCTATTTATTTACCATCAGAAAAAAAACAAATATATTTCCATCATACAAATATAGGTACATATATTCATATCCATCACGTCGTTCCCTTTTCGTGTGGGCACAGTTACGAAAGTTTAATTCTCGGTGATAGGCCAATAAAGCTGACTCTGCTTCAATAATTTCCTCCGCATTTCCCTATTCTTTCCCTATTTCCTTATCACTATTTTTCTTTAGTTACACTCATACATTGTTTCTACACGTCCTTTTCTTAAGACTCCAAATGTCCCTTCTCTTCGGAGTTTCTTCCACCGCATTCACCCATGCCTTTCCCGGTTATCCCTTCCCTTGGCACCATTCAGTCTTAAGTCAAATATCTGCTTCCATATTTGACTCTCAATTATTTTCTCTACGTGTCCTGACCAGCGAAGCACGCTTCTATCATACATGTCCATTACTGAAGTATCCATTTGTTCCATATAAATATAGATAAAAGGCTTAAACATAAATGAAGTGATAATTACTCAATGACCCACTTACCACGAGCGCGTTATCGTTGAGTACCTAGACCCCTACCTCTTACGCCTCTGACATGGATGATTCCTGTTCGTTATCGCTGCCAACAACGCGAAATTCCTCAGTGACAGAATTCTCGACTATAGTTCTTATGACTCGCCCGCAAAGAAATAATAACACTGCCTCGAAGTACCAGGTGAAATTGTTATAGGAGTGATCTCCTTTAATCGATCCTTAGCGATTTAAAAAAAAACGAAAATTCAGGGGTGCGATGATCCGTCACCGTAACCGATAAACGATCAATGAAATTTCCTCAGGCAAATGTCAGTACAGGCAATGAATGCACTACTGTGAGGCAAAAACTCACCCGATGAAAAATTTAAGAAGTCGGGCCTCGTTTGTGAAAATACTGCGGATTCTCGCTCGTGAGGTAAGCTAAGTTACCGCATTAACCATTTTCCATTGGTGTGCAATGACAGCAATTGATCTCCATCGTAGTCGTAAACGTGACTTGGGACAAAGTTAATGGGTAAATAATAAAATTCCATGCACGTCTATATTGAATCACAGGGAAAAATGTGCAGTTGTTACTGTGATATTGGGAATAAACATGATATAGTATATTAGTGTAGTTGATCCTATGCACCACGCTAAGTAAAAGTAAACAAAACGTCATTGAAGTTCATGGCAACGAAGCAAAATTAAAATGTTTCGGCACGAGATCAAATTTGCGGGTGTACCTATAGAGGGAGTTAGAGGTTTCATCGTTGTCAAACTTCGTTTGGTCGTTTCAGCTCCCATAATTTTCATGTCTGTTATTCTTTGCGCTGGCGACTAGTTTTTGTTAGGTTCTACGGAATGAGTTTTGAATTGATATTTATATATAATTGATATTTAACTAAATTATTGATGAATCTTCTCGTTGGTACCCTTCCTTCTATAAAATACTTATGCTTTTAAGGTAAATGTGTTCTGTAAATAGATATGGATTTAAGATTAGTATTCTTATTCGGCCATCTATTTTAGTGCATTCTAACAATTATTGATGGGTATATTCTCTCTATTTTTCTTCTAAAAATGACTCTGCAAACAAGCACCACTCGGTGTAAAACAATTGAAGGCTTCGGCTTTCATCAGTTCTTGTGCCCTCGTAATCTTTACGTTATCACTGGAAAAAATAAACTATAATTTTACAATTTCTATCCATTTTATGACTAACCAACTCCTTAGCTCAAGTGTAAGATATTTTGTATGAAATTTTTTTATAAATATGATTTATGGGTGTATTCAAACTTAATTATCTGAGGGTCCTGTAATTACCAAAATATTGTTCGGCGCTATCTTCCCTCTGCCTGTACAAATTCTGAAAACCTGATTGCCTCTTTTCATTTAGCATCTCATGTAATTGAATCGAATTCTTGACTTTTATTTCTGTACTTACTGTTCACAGTTAGTTTTGAAAAACTATCTAACTGTATTTCATTCCTTTAACTTTGCTTTTTTCGCTATGTCTCTACAATTTAGTCTCGGTTGTATCCATGGAACAGAATTGCCGCACTTTCTGAATGAAGCATTTTAAAATATTTTCAGATTATTTTAGGCTTACCTATAGAAATAACATGGCAGTTTCCTTATTCAATCACTAGTTTCCTCAATTCGCTGTGTTTTTCTGGTTCCGCCAGGGGTCACTGAGGCAGCCCGCCGCTAGCGGGTGCATGGGGGATTCGCCCGAGTCATCAAGAGGTTACACGCTTGCAAATGGATGACCACGGGGAGGACAGGCAGAGCCACCTGTTCCCCTCACCGGGGAACGTCACCGTGGTGGTCAATGCAAGAGACATGCATGAATGCAAGAACGTCGCAGAGGAGCCAAGTTCGAAGCCCGAGCAGGACTCGCACGGCAGCAACATTGGCAAGAAAAGCCACGTCAAGCATCCGACTTCGTGAGTACCAAAATTTCTGTCCTATAAGGTCTCTTTGATGGGCGACGGCTAATCTCACCTTGTTCCTCCTCATCATCATAATCATTATTATTATGGGTTAATCTCCCGGTTATTGTTGACTTAAATGGAATACAGTAACATTCCTCTAGATTTTACAGGCGCGGACACTTATATCCTTACACGATTTCTTTCTTCATCTCAGCATGCGTCCTACCTCTCTCCATCTCTTCCATAAAACCTATTTCATTTTTGCACTTTCCCGCTTACTTAACATCCTCCCTTCTATCACGGCCTTCAGCAACCCTTCACCCCTCATTACCCTCTCCAACCACCTACTCTGCCTCTTCCCATTCCCCTCCACAGGTTTCCTCTTCTCATCCACTCAGCTTTTCCTCTTTCGTCTTCCTTTCTGTCCATCTTCTCCCGCTTTCTTTATTTTCCTCCACACCCACATCTCAAACGCCTGCAGCCTAATCTCGTCCTCCCTTCTCAGAGTCTACTTTTCTGCTCCATACAACGCTACACTTCTTGTTAAACTCTTCGCCAAACTTTTCCTTACATTCTTACACAAGTTCCCCGTTATGAGCTCCCTTCTATTACTGAACGAATCCTTCGCAAGCGTAATTCTCTTTCAAATGCCTTATTGCTATGTCCATTATCCTCAAATCTAATATAAGTAATGAAATTGTTCTACTTGTTCCAGTTTGTTCAGTTCTACTTGTGTGACAACCTCACTTTCTTTGTCCTAGAAAATCTCGCTACTTTTGTTTTATCATTATTGCAATCTTAATGCCTACAAATTCGTGGTTATGATTTATGATCAGGCTCTAAGTCAACTACTCAAACTCGAGTCGTTTTAGCTTTCCTAGGTAACTATTGTTTAGGCACAAATTTGCGTAAAAATTTGCATACGTGTTCTCATTAATGATAGTATCTTAGCAATAGTGAAAACAAGTACATCATACCGATCTGGTTTCTTGGAAATTCAAAGCAATTTTAACACTAGCCTTCTGGTATGTGACATATATTTCGTAATAATTCGATTACATATGTACAGGTTTTCTTCGAAACGTGAAATAATACACTTACAATAATAATGATTGTTGATAAAAAATATCAAGGAGTAACGCCGAGTCCAATAGTATTCGAAAACAACATATTTCAATATTCTCTTGTCAACATTTCGAATACCGCGCCGAAAACTCTGGTTTATAAGTCATAACATGCTTTAATTGAGGGGAAAAAATTAAAAACTCAATTCTTGCATAGTTTCCATTACTGCCTGCATAAACAAATTCACTAAAGTGCAATGTTTTCCGAGAATTTTATTTTGATTTACTTAAAAATTATTAAAATGTGCACTGAATGGCCCACTATTACTGCTCCATCCACCTTAAGACTGTGTACTTCCCCAACATAATGGAGTTTCCACCCTTAGACCTTGAATATAGGGTCCATATTCAAGCTCTATGTTTCCACCGCTATCGTGTGAGTCAAAACAAATACTAAAATTCCACCTTTTTGTATTTATTGAGTAAAAAATATTTGTTTCAGCGATAACGTACCTTGGTTATTTTAAAGCAAACAAAATTAATTCACGAAATATGGTGATTATTCGACGAGCATATTTTCCATGAACACTTAGCAGCCACAAGAACTAGGAACAGGAACCAAACGCAACGCCATTTCTATTGAAATAACGCAACTTGTACTATTATATCAATAAGCTAATAACTCCAAATAAATAATGGACCAGAGTCTAAGTTCTATTAACATTCAATTCCATGGGAGAATCCGCTTATTATATAACTTTTATCGAGAAAATAGCATTTCTATCCGATATAAAAATTATTTTCCCCCATATTTCACCTACTCTCGCATTTAACACCATGTAGTTTCAATTTCAATTTATGAAAAACATAGCTTTCAAAGGTAGGACTTTGTTTTCGTGAAGGCTTCCGCGGAGTTTCGTTGATGAAGAGAATGGTCTTTCGGGTTTCCATCCGCGTTTATCCATTTTTGGTGGACAATATTTCGCCAGCGTTCCAGCTAGCTTCCTCAGGTCCGTTGAATTGCACAGTATTGTTGAAAAAAGAAGCCCGCTATTTCCCTAGAATCATACGGGAGTCAATAGAGATAGCAAAAACACCGCAAAATTTCAACCGAGAGGACGGCTACACACTCGCCACCGCTTGGAAACGGCTCTTCAATAGTACCGACCAATCACGACACACCTCCACCGGAAGGCGCGAAACCGGTATAACATAAAAGGACGGACCACACTCTGCAATTCAACGGACCTGAGGAAGCTAGCTGGAACGCTGGCGAAATATTGTCCACCAAAAATGGATAAACGCGGATGGAAACCCGAAAGACCATTCTCTTCGTAGGACTTTGTTTTTCATTTCAAAGGGAGGACACGTTTTTCAATAAGGTACCGGAATATGGACTGAATGAGAGTGAAGTAATTGAACGGCGTTACCACGATAACGTCTGGCTGCTATTGCCCTTATCTTCAAACCAACTAAAGAGGATACTTAATCTAGCCTGAGTTGACCAGAACGATATTTTCTTCAATAATTTCCTATTTCTATGAATGGTTCTAGTTTTAAAAACTACAAGTCATTTTTATTTTTGAGATAAAAGTTTTTTATTGGGTCAACATTTCCGAATAATTTCAGCAAACGTAATTTCCCTGCATCCGTCCGCCCCTTTACCCGCTCTAGTAGTTATGTTGAGCAATTAGAGAACCTGCCAAAGCCGTGTCGCAAATATGCTTCACTGTGAAATGACCTCCCCCTTTCGTGTGAAGATCGTTGCGGGTATTTCCCTTTCAATTCCTGATTCTGTTCGGTGGTGCGAGGATATTGGCCTCGTTATACTTTTCCGTATGTAGGTACTCGGCAAAGATCAAGAAGGTGTTGAATATCTTGGCCCTAGCTATTTGCAACTGCTGAGCAATCTTGAAATCCATTTTTTCTCTCTGAGTACGAGGGTTATTTTAAGCTTTGCAGTGATTCCATACCTACTTACAAATTTCATTTCTGGCACCTGATTTAGGAAAGATTCGGAATCGTCTAACATTGATTTTCACCTAATGTCCATTGTGACATGACCACATTGGAAAAATTCAAACTATATTGTAACTCGGTTGTGCCTAGAAATTTCGCCATTTTAGATGCTCAACAATAGCGGGTATCTTTCGAAAAAGGCACCGGGTGATTTATTCGTTTTAGATTTGAGTTTTCCACTAATGTGTGAAATTCACTCAAAGTCACGCAATGTTACGAAATAGTCACCTTCGTGTGAACAGTGCCAAAGTCCACGTGATCGAAGCCATTTTAAAACACGAGGGTTTAGACTAAGAAGGCTTAGACGAATTTAATTCCAAAGATTCAGTGAGCTTCACCCCTTGAGGAGACACACGAATGTACGGAAATTATCGTGAAACAGTTTCCTTTAAGCCTCCATGAAATCCACAGTGGGATATTTTAGTGAATTTATTGGTTAAAGCACCTGGTGCGAATTCTAGGATATCTGGCTTCGTATTCCATTCCAGGCGAATGAATTTTTCGCCGTGAATTTCGCATACTCGTGTAACTTATCTGCAAGAAGTCTAGCTGGGTATAATTCTGCTACGGAAAAGGAGAAGGCCGCTGCCAGCGAGTTAGCTCCTAGAGATAGACTGCGGTAAATATCCTTGTCTGAAATTGATGGTCCCTCAGCCGAGGATATGTTGCTGACCACCGAAACTTCTAGCTTTTGACTCAGAAAGAACAGTTTGAGGGTAGATCCTATGATTCAGAATGTGCGGCTGAAATATCTCCCAAAGAGGGTTGGTGACATGGGCATACTGCTGTTAAAACTGCACTACGCGTACCTATATAAATAGTAGAGTATTTGATTTATTGTACATTGGGTATTAACCATGATGCAAATATTAGTAACTACAATTTAAATTTGGGCTCGACAGTATAATTAAATACAAGAGTAGGAATATATAAATTACAAATATGGAATAAAGTCGTGCTTGTAAGCATTACAGTAGTAGCGTTAATACTTAGGAAAATTGCCAAAAACTTTAATTTAAAAAATGCATGTGCAATTTATATTTTAATCTATTGATGATAAAGTGATCCATAGTGTAGAGGTGATAATAAAGAAGGACTTTTGATGCATATTAGTTTCGGGAATCGGTGTAATTATATGATCCGTGGGGGATTTGTCTAAAATGCACTGGTTCGTACGTTATGTCTTCTAGGTGGTGCAAGGCGTAACCTTGAACATTTCGGATAGGTAATTTGAAATTTCCTCCTTTCCTAGGAATGATGTGAAATGAATGTGTAGTTTCTTATTGGTATTTCCTTCTTTCGAAGAGTTTAAGCCAGCCTAGTATAAGTAATGAAGTGGCTAAATCCTCATGGTTGTCATCTTGAATCATAGTGAGCAACAGAAATATCGCTCGATGAGGGTTGCTGACAGAAAAGGTTTGTGTCTCAGGCGTTTCCTATTAAATGTGAAACTCAGGTACAAGTTACTTAAAACACCAATTGTTAAGGAGGTTCCTACCACCGAACCTCCTTAATATTCTGTAGTTAATGATGGTTGGAGACGTGGAGGAGGTTCAATTTGCATGATTAATTTCGCAAATTCTTTATCAATTGAAAAAACTCACTCCAGCGGGTGTAGGATAAAGTCTAACTGCTTTGAACTTAAGTTTTCCTAAGTTTCTCATTCGCAATACCCGAAGAGTGCGCGGGAGATGGGGATTCCTCGGGCATGTTTCCCAATTCGCTGTCTAAAATGAAAATCCGATTTTTTTGTCCCTTAGCCAAGGCATTTGGGCAATCTCGTGTGCGTGCCGTTGACCTTGGCCCTGGTGCTCGCCACACGCAGAGCGTTGTTTACTTTGCCCGCTCTCTCCATTGCCGAGGGCAACGCTCCGTTTGCGCGCGCACCCACGCGGTGGAGCCGCGCGACTATCATGTGCTGCCATCCCCCCCCCCCTCGCCGTGCGCATCATTCCCTTTCCTCCGCTGCGTCGTCTTCAGCCTTGCCTCGCGAAGAAGCTTCGCGCATCGGATATTTCGAATGCCAGTCGTGTTGAATACTTCCGACCGCCACAACGAAGAAGAACATGTGAAAAATGCGTCGCCCTTAGATCAATCGGGAATTGCGTCATCTAATTGTCACAATCACTTAAGGCGGCCTTACAAATGGAAATTGATTTTTGTGGAAGTGGCGATAGTGTAGACATCGTCTCAATGTGCATCGCTACTTGTTCTACTCATCACTTCCGGTTTAGTCCCCAAAAAGTGAATTACGGAAGAATGTGGAAATTTTAAAAATCTCCTTATTTCGGCAGTCAATGCGTTTGAACTTCGCACTGCTCGAGTTTCAACAGCCACTCGTATAATTTATAAATTTGTAGAAATTACATTTGATATATACGTGCATCTATAAAACGGATGAAGTATGACAATTGTTTATTTCATTTTATTTGTTGTAAGGTTATTCACAAGCTTTACCTTAGAGGATGCTTTCGATTTGCAGCAATAGTCAGCATAAACGGCGATCGCCAAGCCGTAGGGCTATCGATTAAGTGGAATAGCTGACTATTTTCAGCTATGGGTGGCTATCCTCTCCGAGACGAGTCGAACAAATGAAGAACAAAATTCGCATTTATTCACAGCTCTCTCCTACGGCTAATCCGTACGCGAGGTGAACTGCGCATGCGTGAATAGCCGCTTTAAGCTGTTTCATTTCATTTGGTCCCCCGAGGATCGCCAATCGCTACCGCAAATTGCCGGCTATCGCCACATGTAAATCGAAAGCATGATCCTTAGTAACCTCTAGCAACAAAAAAGAATGTCAGTTAAAAATTAAAATATATTTACATGTAACTAGATACAACAATATGTTATCCTCCGGCTAATGAATTTGTTATATATATGGCGAATACCCTCTCGCACCCTTGTGATCAAGATTTATCCGGATGATATGCAATACTACCGCAGAGATGCTACTTGCAGGACAAATAGAAACCAGACTATAATTTTCGTGCAAGTGCGAACCGCGGTCGATTACCGCTATCGACCCCTAATGATTAGTAATACGCCCGTGTTTAGGAGAGATCGAAGTACCACTTACCAGCGACTTCTAAGGCTATTTTCAGAAGAAATTTCCATTCGTAAAGCCGCCTTTGGTCACTATATGCGGGAAAGAAACGAGAATGAGTAGCAAAAGAGAGCAAGTGGATCATTTCACGTAGGTACCTGGGGATTATTCTGGGTGAAATTGGATTCAGGACTCAAGTCGGAGGATTATGTCAGAAAAGGAAGCATTTAGAATAATTAAAGACTAATTGAAACCATAATATTGATAGCGCTGTATGGCTCAGAAATTTGGAAGCGGAGTAGGAAAGATGAGTTTTGACTGGAGGCTTACAATATGAGGATAAAAATGCCAGCTAGGTTGAGAGGAAAACAAATTACGAAGTGCTTGATATGGAAGGAGAGGAAGGGCAGCTGACAGGAGAAATTAGAAGGAAGCAGCAACATTGGGTGGAGGATTTATTGAGAGGTAACGACATTCTAAAGAGGGTGATGGAGGGGAGTGTTGGGAAAGTGTCATAAAGATATGATGAGTTTAAAGAAGATTTCATTTGGCACCATCGATAGGTATTTTTATTATAGAAAAAAGTGGTAACTTCCTGATGTCGGGAAAATTACTAGTAGGACTGTCCATGGATCTACCAATTGTTTGGATGAATACCTATGAAATACCTAGGTACCCACACCTAGGTACTATGAAATACCCACACTGAAATCCTAGCTAGGATTTCAGTGTTCATATTACCTTGTGTTGAGTAGTTCGGAGTGAGCATACTGTTGACAATATCGTGAATTCGCAAATTATGAAAATTGTATGGCCTACCTGTCAAACAATAAACATTACATCTCATCGTCATTAGCACTGGTCATAAAATGAGTTAATATGTTAGATCATGATATCGGTCAGAAAGTAGTTATATTTATGCGTTGTTTAAAAAATCAATTGTGCCTGTTTTATTTCATTAGCTGAATAATTAGTTTAAATGATGTATGAAATAAATAATTCAAAGTGAAATTTCATAATTCGCCCATCTATGTGAATTATTCTTGCTTGTGTTCGTAAAATTATAAATATTTTATTTTAGCACATTAGAAACCCTGGTTCATCTGTTGAGAGGAAATATTGGATCTGGTATGATGGCGATGGGTGATGCCTTTCGGCATGCGGGACTTCTGGTTGCTTCCATTCTCACACTGTTTCTAGCAATCGTTTGCGTTCACAGCCAGCATATACTGGTAAGTACGTGTGCAGTAGTAGTAAGTCTGAGTTAGGTACTGTTTCAATCCTATGTTGAGAAAGCCTAAATGGGTTCAGTATGTATAATCATTAGCTTTATAGTATTTCAGTTTCTCCGTTATATTTATATAGAACCCGGTTGAAGTTATTATGTCAAGTATTCCTTGAATCGCTCGCTATTCCCTTTACTTTTAAGTGCTAGGCATGGTTGTCTACTTCAAATATTGTGCCCCATTAGAATGAAGCAGTATGGCCGTTGCCACTCAATGAAATGCTATCATGCAGTGGTATCATGAATGAAACTTGCTGAGTTGAATTACTCATCCTAAATTGTTTGCTATTTAACAGTTGCCAATTACTTCTCATAAAGAACTAATGCTACTTCAGGTAGGTACCTTTTTTCTGGAATTTGCTGGAGTGCGTTGAACTTTAACATGATGATAAAATATTGATCAATTTCTCAGATATTTGGGGAGGTGCTTGTCTGTTGGTGACGAAATCGTGTGTTTGCGTCTTAACCTTGAGTTTGACCGCAAAACTCGTGATATTGTCGGGTTGATGAATCTATCGGTCATTCGAATCGATCGTTATATGTATTCTGCAACCACGATGAGAAAAATAGGATGATTGTCAGAAATTCGTCGGATTGCATGGACTTAAAAGATAAGTGTGATATTCCATTAAAAAAAATTACGATTGGAAGCATAGAAAATAGTTCAGGAAAAGTGGTTGCATTTAGATCACCCTTTCATGATGTTCACCATGCGATACAATTATGGTTTTCTTATGGTGAATGCAGAAAAAAGAAACATTTTGATCTTTCCTGTCGTAATTCTTTGCATATTTTCATTTGAATGTGGTAATTTAATATCCGGAATTTGTAATATCTAAGGTCAATTATAAAAGTATCAATCAGTTCTGCGGTGTCTTGAGGCTAACAGGCATAAATTGAGTAACTTCTTGAGTTCCAATGGGTTGATTTTCAGCATTTTTTATTGTAAAACGTTTAAACATAGCTGAAACCCGTGAGAGGGCATTTGATGATGAAAATGAAAGGCAATGCAGGTCATTTTCACATAATTAATGGTGCTAAAATACTATTTAAACAAAAACTACATCTGCTTCATGGAGAGGGAAGAAGTGAGGTATCAGTTGAGGGAACTAGTTAGCATATTAACTATATGGAGTATAATTTATACCTATTTTAATGGACACATGGCTGTATGGTGTGCTTTAAATTGTTCAGCAAATCAATGAAATTATTCTGAAGGCTTACTGCTCAGGGGAAAATATTCCATAAATTATTCCACGTATGCACTTTAAAACTATGCTTTCTCACAATGGAACACATATATGAAACCTGGTTTTAAAAACCGTTTTGAGGAAGAACTGGTTCTATTTCCATGAAATTGTCAGCAAAATAAAAAATAACTGTGTGAAATGATTCCAAAGAGAATTTAACCATTAGCAGTGAGCAATAAGAGGAGCTAAATCTAAGATTTATAGCAGCATACAGTCATGCCTAAGATTATCTTCTAACAGGATAATCATCTAGGCTACATGCTTTAGAAAAAGTTAAGGACTAGGTACTCTATGGATGTGCCTTCCTCATCTGGTGATATTAGTTCATTTATATTTTGTTCTTTAAATTACCATATTATTTCAACCAATCTTATTTCTTGCTTTTAATTCTTGAACATAAAATGCAGCATCTGCTTCTAATTGTGTGTGCAAGCCATTTAATCACCCTTATTTCCTATTTATGATATTTCAAAGGTTAATGTCTCAGGCGAAATGCAGTACCGAACAGGATCATCTCTACCTCCTGATTTTGCTGATGCCATGGAAGCTTCATTCAGTACTGGGCCAGCTCGTTTGAGGAAGCATGCAAAAATGTTTAGGTATGAATCAGGGACAGCCTGTGGAGTGGCAGTTCAAAGTGATTTTCTCTTGAAATAAATCATTTCTCTTTTAACCTTAGAGCTGTTTATCTTTGGTCCACAAACTTATGGTGACCCTTTTGATAGTTCTTTAACAGTTAATAACTAGTGCCTTCAAAGGAATAATTGAATATGGCATTATTTATTCATGGAAAATGACCTAATTACCACACCTGACAACCTGCCTACATCGTCATTGGAAAATGACCATGTAGGCAGCAAAGATTTTAATATTGATTTTTTTATTCTGTATTTTAATTTTCAATCGATTCTTTTAAAAATGTTCTTGGGTGACTTCAAGTTAGACATTCATCAATTTTTGCAGGATATTTGCTCTGAGATATTTTATTTTAATTTAGAAGTACATAGAAGAATTGAGTTGAGGGCTGCGTCAAACCAATCCTAGGATTGTTGACCGATGATGATGATTAGAAGAATATATTTATTTAGGTATTTTAATTAAGATATATATTTATTATTATTTAGGTTACCATGATTTTTAATAATTTGCTTTATATGCACTACTTTCAGGCTCTATTACATTTGGTTGCTTTACATGAGCATAAGCAACCACACTTAATGCATCCTGAAAGTAAAATAATTCTAGATTTTTTATATAGTATCAGAAATTATGTCTCAGTGAAACAGTGAAATTAATTGAAAACTTCTTATGGTAAAATGTACTCTTTGATTCTTCATTGAAGTGTTTTTTTGGTCCCAGTGATTCAATACATTTTTGGCATTTCCTCTGTGAAAAGTTGCATGAGATGGCCCAAATTGTTGTGACATATTTAACTGACAATGAGCCATATCACCCAACGTAACATTTGAAATGCCCAAGTTATTAATTGGAAGTTATTCTGGAGCAGGGATTGATCAGTGAGCCTTGCTTTGTTTACTAATTCATAGTTCACCAGACTACCCTGGACTCTAAATTACTATGTTGATATTTAATAGAATACATAGGAGCTAGAAACCATGCACAATCAAAAAATCAAGAATTTCACTCATAGGGTGGAGCTATCGCTTGATTCCAAATGCAGAAAACCTTTCTCCTTTGGGGAATTTCAAGGATTTTAGTCATTGAAATTATTTTAGATTGATACAAAATTGATGTATAAATATTATTTTAAAATTTAAAGAAAATATTAAAACTTTAACATTTAACTTAATATAATAGTTTATAATTTTTAACCTAGGGCTGCTGTGATGAAAAAAGTTTCATGGCCATTGTGACATGGAAGGAAATATCCAAGAAAGCATTAACTGCTACTAAAAATCTGTAAATATTTTTTAAATTGATAATGTGATGGCATAAAATCACTTCACTAAAGAAGGATCTGAATAGCTTTCCCTGCTTATTAGCTGAATGAGGTCTCGGGTTTTCAACTGGGTGAGAGGTTCCATTTCTTCCAACATTCCAAAGTCTGGCACATTCTTTATCATAAAAAATTCTACAAAAATGAAATAGCTATTTTCCATGAAAAAACTTAACTTGCAGGTGACTTTGATGGCTAACTGAGCCAAAATGCATTGACATAGAGAAGTTTTTTTGTGGTGCTAGTTCATTTTTGTAGCATTAAAGCCTTCCAATTCATTTTACCTAAGGTTCAATTTTATCAGGGATGCTGATGCAAGAGGCAGAATCAGCATCTTTGAAGACAAGGAATGTATTGCACCTAGCAATGTTGGAAGAAAGGAAACCCGTCACTTGGTTGAAGAACCAAGAACTCTTCCTTCACTGCACTAATAACGACATCAAAAAAAATGAAACACAGTTACAAAATATGTACATGGATACTCATTAATGGCATTTTATACATGTTATAAATAAAGGGATGTGCATTAAGTGTGGCGTTAGTTCAGGAGGTATTCAGGGAATGTGCAGCAAACTTGAATTTGGATGGAAATATCTGCATATATATTTCATGAGAGCATCACTTGCTAATCTGTTGAGATATAGTTAAACGAGTAAGCTGTACAAGTATGCATGTACCTAATATGCAGGAAGCATAAAAAACATTTGCACAGTACACAGATAAATATTTATATTTTCACCTGGGTACAAGATAGGAAAAAGTATGATGAATAGAATATGCAAGCTCTTAATTCAACATCCATGCTGATTGAGATGTATCATGATTGAACAGTTCTTAGGAATATGTATTTTATGGAGCTCAACTTTGTTTTTTTTACCTGTTATGCATGAAGGCTTTATCATTGTCTGTTTGATTGTTAAGAATCCCTAATTTCAAATGCTTTTCTTTCTTAACTGTTTTACTGCCAGCCCATTTTGGGTGGGATGTGCGAAGACTGCCAATTGGCAGTCTTCGCATCTTCTTAATTAAGGCTTTTTACAGGTTTTTAAAGTTGGGCCATTGAATTCAGGTATTTAAAGTTGGGCCGATAAATTGGCCCGTGGCAGTTTTCGCACATCCAACGTGGGCCAATATATCTGCCCGCTGGCAGTAAAAGGGTTAATGTATTAAATATTACAAAGTTTACCACTAAGTGTAAGGAACATTACTAATAGTTAGTTAATTCTATTTGCAGATTAATTATTTTGAAAGCATAAGCAGTAGTGAAACATTCTATGAGAGAAAATAATGATCCTAAGAGATATTTTGATAGTCCAAAATTATCATCCACCCCAAGTATACCTACCTCTTTGGTCTGGCATTTCCTGATCCGTGGATTCCGGGAAATGTCTCATTTTTAACTCAACAAATTAAGAATCCTGGTAATCATTCTGTCAGCCAATTTGACTGAATGTAAAATTTTATAAAATTTGAACCAAATACAAAAGCCAATATTAATTGTGTCCTATTCTCTTCTCTACAGGCGGATTGTCAACTTTTTCCTCTGTGTCACTCAGCTTGGATTCTGTTGTGTTTACTTTGTGTTTGTGTCTACCAATTTAAAACAGGTTAGTCTCACCACCTTTTACTCTCTCAACTTTTGTCGTGATTTTACCAAATAATTCTTTTTCGATGCATGTGATGGAGTATCAGTTATCTTAACTTTGAACTAAGTGAAGGTTTACACATTCAAGGATTTAAATATCAGCCTTTCGATTGGTATTTTATTCCTGGTTTTATTACATGCGCGCATTATCTACCCAAAAAAGTTAAATTTTGATAAAATAAGAACCTGCGCCTTATACATTAGAAAGTGATATGAAGTAAATTAGATTTAATAATAAAACTATGGTGAAATTTTAACTCATCATTTATAAAACATAAGATTATTCAAATCCAAGAAATTCTTCGTCTGACTCAAAATTCAAAGAATCTATTGCGTTTAATATTTCTTTGGGCACTTCTTCTGATTCGATTTCAGATAATGTAACGTCATCAACATTCTCATTTTCATCATACATTTCATCTCCTTTTGCCCTAAGGAAACCTTTTCTTACACAATTCTCACTCACAGCTGCCCAACTTTCAGCAATCCACGTCACAACATCCTTATAAGATGGTCTCTTCATCTGCCCTGTTTTGTTGTATTCATGGATGCCGGCCATCATCCAATTTTCCCACTTTGCACGCAAGTTATCTTTAAACGGTTTATTAACTGCAATGTCAAGAGGCTGTAGTTTTTTCATTAACCCACCTGGGATGACGGCCATTCGAGAATATTTGCTCACAAAGCATTTAATTTCTGGCATAATATGAACCCTACAAGAATCCAGAAGTAACACAGATTTAGGGTTGAAAAATGCCATTTTTTTTTCCGCCACACATTATTTAACCAGAACTTCATCACCTCGGAATTCATCCAACCTTTTTCATTAGCAGTTACAATGACATCTTTCAAATCACAACCCTTAGGAATGGTCTTCCTTTTAAAAATCACCATTAGTGATAACTTTGAACCACATGCTGTGATGCAGAGAACCACAGTGAAGTTCGACCTTTGATGACCTGCCATGGCTACTGACACCTCTTTCCCTCCCTTTAAATTCACGGTCGTAGAAGCAGGCATGTCGAAACTTATGGGAACCTCATCTATATTCCCGAAGTTCTGAAAGTCAACACCACACAAGTTTTCATTAAGGTATAAACAAAATTTTGCTATTTTAGCTTTCCAGTCGGAAGGCAATTTTTGTCCAACACTAGTTGATGAGCGAACACTTAAATTGTTCCTTTTCATAAACCCAAACACCCAAGATGGGTATGTTTTAAAATCCTCAATATTATCTTCTTGAGCGATCCTCTTCGACTCTTGCAAAACACAAGCTGCCAACATTCTCATTCTCATCGGGGCACAACAATTCGAAAAAATGATTTTTTCATAAAATTCGAGTTAGCTTTGCATCACCGACCCAGACTACGGACTTGTTGGCCTTAAAATACTATTTATAGGAAACACATCACATATATAATAAAACGTACAGAGGAACATTTCTCTGTCCACAAAGTCCTCTGAGAGTAAGATGATGAACTTCCTGATTTTTTATTTATTTCTTTCTAGATTTATCTGCGAAGCATAAATCCCGTAAAGGTCAAAAAAGTGTAATTACTCGATAGAATAAAAGAAATAAATGATATAAAAAAGAAACTTTAAGAAAACATACCTAAAAATATTTCCTTCCTGATTTCCTACTAAACTTTGCCTACGGAACATCTCTTCGTTAGGTCCAGCAGTAGTCGGACAGCACTGCAGCACTCAATTTGCCTTTTGTAAAATATCCCGGTGAAAACATTCACCATGCTCATAGCTAACGCATGCTCATGCTCATAGCAAGGTAATCCGGGAAGAAGTTCAAATGGTCGTTTAAGAAATGCAGTTTCAGTGACATATTACATCCAGTACAGTGGTATGATCTCAGCAATTCTTGTGCAATATCGCGATAGTTTTCAGTCGTATGATTGCCTAACAATTTCTTGCAGATTGTACTTGTAAAAGACAGGCAAGGGCCTAGCCCTGTTGACACACCGGTTCCCGTCAGATCACTGAAGTTAAGCAACGTTGGGCCGGGACGGAGGGTTGGATGGGTGGCCCTCCTCCGTATCTGTACTGAGGTGGATGGAGGGGTAACACTCCCTCCAGACCGATACCGGGAGGCTGGAGGGATATATACCCAGACCAGGATGGGGGGAACAAGGACTCCCTCCATACCTGTACCGGGAAGGTTGGGGATGGCCTCTCCTTCATACCTCTACCGTGGTGCTCTTGTCCCCTGTCTGCAAGTGGCTGGCAGGTTAAACGTGGGATGGCACAATGGACCAAAAGGTCTGAGTGCGAGGAAGGCTCCAGAAGGCCCTCGCCCACCCATTTGATTAGATTAGATTGTTGTTGGGGAGGCCTTCGTCAGGAGCCCGGGCACTTAGACCTTTTCTTGGTCCATTGTGCCAACCCCATGCCTGTCTGCCACTTACAGACAGGGGACAAGAGCACCTCGGTAAGGTTCGGTCAGGCAGCTGCTGCTGGCTGACGTGAAGGCGAGAGATGAGAGAGTGAGACAGAGCGAGAGCGGGGCAAACAGGCCTGACGGCGGCAGGTAGGAGGCGCAGCACGCACATGCGCCCGAGTTACCTCCTCCCACTACGCAAGTCCAAACCCAAACAGCTGGGAGGTACAAAAACTTAAACAACATGTCAAACAGCAGGTGTGAGAGGTCGATTTTTTATCTTGGTCACCTACTTTATATCCGAAATAATGTTCGTCGCACTTCTTCACAGTCGGAGTGAGTAGCCGTTATTTTGATTTCAGAGTAAACTCTCCAATCAGTTATTGCAGAGTAAGCAATCTTCAGCATTTTGAAGGAATTTTGGAAAAATGGATCAGCGTATCGCAAAAAAAGTGAGCCCGATAGAAAAAAGCTGATTTCAATTTTGAATTCAGCACCATCGACAAAACTTAGAACACCCATCACATTCCTTGTGACAAAAATGTTGTTAACCAGTGTTATTTAATGTTTGATCTTGTATGTAATACATTTATGTACATGTATGTCCTTCAGAAAAATGCAATCACCAAGCGATTTAGTATACATTAGCTCTAGATATGGTGCAATTTCCCCTGTATATTTCAATTCAAGATTTCACATAAATTTTATGACCTCTCTTTCGAGTCCAATTATTCAGTTTATATCAGCATCAGGCGGTCTATAGAATATGCTCGAATGAATTTCTCCATTTACATCTGCTGCAGTTTGTGACGTTAATGTGTATACCTGAAAAATAATTAAGCTCTTGCAGTGCAAACACTACAAAGAGTCTTAGTGCATTTTCAGAGATATGTTTGGATGACGGTAGTGGATAATATGTAACTGCTTTATTCATATGTAAATGCAGTGAACGCATTATTTGTAGCGGATGTAGTCCGCCTCTACCATACTGTAGTGGATTCTCTAAAAGATAAATAAATCCCTTTCCTTCAAGTAGCTTTAAAGAAGAAGAGGCCTAGGCACAACTTTGCAGACCTTCCTCCCTTTGTCACTCTCCCATAAGCAAACGCTAGACCGGAACTCTACCCCTTCCCTTGAAAAAATTCCTTCAGCGGGTCAAATTCTTCCTTCATCCCTCGCGTGACTCTTCCCGGCCCCTCCCCATCTGCGGGGAGGAAGGGTCCTCATTCCGGTTCGAGTTTTGTTGCTCTCCCATGCGAGGGGGCATGGTTTGGCTGCATTGTCACATCGACATCAACTCAGGACTTAGAAAACTTTCCAGCCCGAAGTGGTAAGAATTTTTTGTCCAGGACTGTACCTTCCTGGGGGGATAATCCCATTCTCAGCCATGTATATGTGCTGAGCATAATTTATTCAGTAGATGCCTTAGATCCTGCGAACGTCTGCACAACGCTCAGGTCGGGTGACATTGAAACTATCTGGGAATGTTCATGGGGTTAGTTTTTGTAGCATTCTCTCAGTTCTGAACGAACATTCTTGTAACATTCTAAAAACATTTGTGTAATGAGTGGGATGTTGACTTGGGAATGGATTCCATTGTTTTAATGTACTTGTACCCTTATAAATTCATCAGATGCTGGAAACATATTTTGTTTGTTACGGTGACTGAGGGTAAAATGCTCTTGTATGTTTCACTGTCACCTTCTTCCCCAGGCCTGGCCTAAAGCCTGGGTGACACAGGGGACTGCCCGGGGCACCGCAAAGGAAGGGACGCCGTGATTGTGAAAAATATTTTTTTACTACTTTTAACTGGTGAACAGGTTTGATAAGCAGGTAGGGGGGTAGGGGGGGGGTGCCGGAATACTCTCTCGCCCGGGTTAAAATTTTGTCTTGAGCCAGGCCTGTTTTCCTGTTCTATTATACTTACCCCCTATACTTAGCCCTCCCAACCTAGTTGCTATGTGACCATAGCCTTTCCCTCAGAGAGATATTATTTGGTAGTTGATTCACATTGGATTATTATAAATATTTTTTGTTAATATTTGTGGGAGTAGGATGCTAATCATTATTTATTTCCAGGTATTGGATGTGTATTTTCCTCCATTGGATTTGCACTGGCTGATGTTGATTATATTCATCCCGATATTGCTCTCAGCATGGATCCGGAATCTCAAGTTCATGGCTCCTCTTTCTATGGCGGCAAATATATCAATGGCTGCTGGTATAGCCATCACAATTTATTATGCATCAAGAGACCTTCCATATGCATCCACAAGACGGCTGGGCCCCGAGTCGATGCTGAAATTGCCACTTTTCTTAGGGACAACTATATTTGCATTTGAAGGCATTGGATTGGTAAGTAATTATTCATTTTCATTAATCCCAGTATTTGGATCCTGGTAGATGCTTAGATTGTTCACTGTAATCCATATCGTTGCCCAGGTGTTATGTGAAGAGCACTTCTGGCTCAGTACTCAATCTGTTGGAAGTGATGCTAAACTGAAACCTTTGGAACCATTTATCAATGTATAGTGTGTTAATGCCAATGGTATCTCTTTTCCATTTCCTCCATTTCCTCCATTTCCTAAGTAATCCTTCCTATACCAACCTTCCCATTTATCCTTAACGGCACCACTGACCTCACATGTTGGTCATCTGCCCTAATAACCAACTAACAAACTAGGAAAGAGAATGGAATGAGTGGTTCTGGAGAGGATTTTGTTAAGTTGGCAGCAGTAATTTTTAATGGGTGTTTGATTCAGGGGTGTTGATGTGAGCACAGGCTTGTGGAAAGGTCTAGAACAGGATTGTCCAACTGGCTGCCCACGGTGCCATTTATTGTGGCCCGCGAAAGGTTATTAGAAAAAAATTCAGAAATTTATTTTTATATTTATACCTTACGTTGTTTCTTATTGTTACTTTAAAAATAATAATTTATTACTATATGGCCCACGACCATATTAAAGGTTAAGTTGTGGCCCTTGTGGCCTTGCAAGTTGGACAACCCTGGTCTAGAAGATCTAATTCAGATTGGAATGAATTTTCATCCGAGTAGTGATAATACATGAAGGCTTTCTCATCATTGCTCAGATGATAATTTATTACATGTATTCTTGGGATGTTTACTGCCTTTAGTCAGGGTTTCCGCGATGATATTTCAGGATTGAAGGGTAATGACACTTCAGACCTCAAAATGGAAGCTGAAATGCATCTGAAATATTGTCAAGGAAACCCAAATCCCCAGAATACAGTGAATCTGAGCTTAAGAGCGAAATTCCACAGAGGTAAAATCAATTGCCTAAACCAGGACTCGAACCCGGATCCCTTGATATCACACTGATTGCCTTAGCCACTTAATCAAGGCATCCTTCTCCCCTGGGGATTTTTGTGGGTGTTACAGGAACAAGTCATTCAAGACTGCCAGACATGGAATGTTATGAAGATTTCCAAAGTATCCACTGTTACATTTTGGTAATATCTGTTGAAATGACTTCTGCACTCACTGTTGGTTCTTTAATATTTATTGAACACCATTCTGAGTCACATGCTACATTGCATTGGTAATGGCTGACTTCAAACGACTACCACACTTGTTTCAGTGCATCATGGGTAAGAACACGTGATCACTACGTGATACAACGTCCACTTAGTGCCACAGTCCACAAGATTAAAGTCGAGCATTGAACACAATCAGGTGTTCGCTCTTTTTGAATAATTTTAGAGGATACTGTGGCTAGTCCCAGTATCCTCCAAATTATTCAATCTGGATCTAATGTGAAAGAGTATGATCCCTGTACAGACATTCATTTTTGGCTGGGTTAAGTATATTATAGTTCAATGCACCAGCATAAGAAAGTAGGTGAAAGAAAGCATTACCTTTTGAGACATCACCAGGACCATATGCATTTGCTGCCTGCCTCACTTCACTGCTACTTTGTAGTAATTTCACTGAAATTCCATTCACTTATGTGACTCACTGATAAGTCAGCCAAAATTTTTCCCCATGCTGTTGGCTGCCTTACCAAACCTCTTTCCATATTACCTCCTCCACAAGGGAACGACCATGTACTTACCTTCAAAGATTCCTCTCCCAGAGGCACCCTTCACTGCAGTTCTGCACATTTAGGGGCCATCAGCTTTTATGTGAACTCTGCTATTCCAGGTAGCACCCTCAGATGAACATTAGTATTCCATTGATGTAGTTGGTGCTGAGATAAACCGGTAAACTCATATTTTTGTCAAAAAGAGTGAATAATTTTAGCAGTGTTCATGTCTTTATGTCCTTATCCAGAGAGTTTCATCATTAAACACTTTAAAACTTGAATACATATTCATTTAAAAGTGTTTCTTAAATTTCAGGATAGGCATCAGGGGATGACCCTGATCACCAAATCCATGCGATTTAATTTCTTTTTTATTTAATTTTGTTATATCTGAACCACATGTGAATGCATAAGATGACTTTTCTGCCCATTTTTTCAAATGTATATATATTCTTCATCACAGGAATACAGACTAAGCATGAATACAGATTTAGGGTTTAAACCCCCCCAAAAACATGTTTACCTGAATTAGTAAATCATCACTTCTATCACTTGGTGTATGTTTAACACATTAATGTTTAAAATATAGTTGAATTGTCTTCACGAAAAGAGAATGTTAATGCAATTATGTATTGTTTTAGTGAATAATAATCTAAATATCCTTTTATGATGATTCACATATTTATAAATATTAATGAACCCCCCCCCCCAGAGGGAAATACTGTGTACGCCACTGTTCTTCATAACAGTTAGAGAAAGCCAAATACCTACTGAATTTCCACACTATGTTAATTAACACTGACCATAGGTTCGACACGTAGTGTTATTCTGAAAATCAATAAAAGGACCTTAAGAACGACACTACCTGTCAAAACCACCATATTTGTAGGAAGACACTGTGTTTCCTCTAACAAATATGGTGGTTATATAATATATTCTTTTATTTCATCATGAGCCATAAAAGCTTTAATTAAGAAATGATTTTTTTTGTTGCAATTTTATAGGTTCTACCATTGCAAAATGAAATGCGGCAGCCAAAGAAATTCTCATCTCCATTTGGAGTACTAAATGGAGGCATGACAATTGTGACATTGTTGTTAATAACAATGGGAAGTTTGGGCTACCTACAGTATGGAGATGATATAAAGGGTAGCATAAGCCTTAATCTTCCTGAGGAAGACATGTAAGTTTACTGAATCATACTATTAGTTTATTGGAACTTTAGCCCATTTTAAAGCATGCATTAATTCACCATTGTCATGAGTGATGTAGCCACCGAAATTTATTCTATATTATTTTTTTCCGCAGTTTGGCTCAATGTGTGAAGGTGGCTCTTTCCTTTGGGGTAATGTGTTCCTATGCATTGCAGTTTTATGTGCCTATTGATATTTTATGGCCTTCAGTGATGAAGTCACATGGTCCTTTCAAGCACAAAGTATTATATGAATTGCTCTTTCGAACAGCTTTAGTTATATTAACATGTAAGTACTACTTTATATTACAATTAAATATTTGAACTTTTCTTTACAAGCATTTACAACAGACTTCGATTTTTCAATTCAATCACTGGTTGTTTGCAATCCACTGGTAACATTCTGTGATGATGACATGTGTTGCTTTCATTAGGTACCTATTTTTTTAAAAACCACATATCTATTGCTATCAAATATTTTATTAGCCTTAACACCAAGTATAGTGGTATTTCCCACATAGTTCAAATTACTACCCAATATCGTATGCATGTCTTCTCCCGGGCGAAAATGTTGTAGAGGGAAGCGGATACGAACTGTCGACGAAGCTGAGATTTAACCGTACACAAAGCGAATCGGAATGTGAACGAACCGTAATTAAACCGTCTCCGAAGCGAAATGAAACGTAAAATGAGACAAGGAAGTGTACAAACGAAGCGTTCACGAGCCGGAATCCTAGCGTATGGAAGCGTTGCCGATCCGGAAACCTAGCGGACGAAAACGTTCACGAGCTGGAATCCTAGCGTATGGAAGCATTCCCGAGCCTGAAACCTAGCAGACGAATACGTTCACGAGCCGGAATATTGTATTATTTCTCCACTGACTTAGCTGCTCTCTCGAAATAAAAAAATGATAATTTGCCATTAATCTCTTTGAATGTGCTATTGCACAATGGCATGACTTAGAACGTCGTATTATACTACCCCGTATCTACCTAACATTATGATACATGTATCGTATAATTACCAAACCTACGATTCAACACACCCTTTCTCGCACCCATTACTGAAGTACTGTTGTTAAGAAAGACGTATATATGTTGTTACTTCCGTGGATAAATGTGACTTCGAGAACTATAATCATTAAATGATAATTCCGTGATAGTTTGAGTTTGGAAATACCATAATATCTTGATAAAAGTTATTTGCCATTAATTAATGCCAGATAACTGTTATCCTATGTTGCCACATAGTATGAATATAAATGTAATATTACTGTGAATAAACAAGATTTTTCCAATTCCCGCACACTAGCTTCAGCGTCGTAGCTAGGGGCTGGCCAGGCGGGCGGCTGCCAGGGGCGCAACCTTCGGGGGGCGCACTTTGCAGGCCCACAGCCTGCGAGCTATTACAGTTACTGGTTGCGGGCTATTACAGTTACTGGTTGCGGGCTATTACAGTTACTGGTTGATACCACATAAATCGAGGTAATATTACCTCGATATATGTGGTATCAACCAGTAACTGTCGTTTCTGGGCAGCTTAATTCTTCTTGAATCTCCTTGTCGGAAAGCGGAAGCGGAAAGCACTGCTTCCATACATTTCGTGCATGCTACTTCAACAGATAAAGGACCATACACGAAGTGGCAGGAAGCAGAAGCGGAGAGCACCACTTCTGTATGTTTCGTGTACGCTACTTCAACAGTCAAAGAACCATACACCAAACGTTGATTCGCTTCCTTAAGTGAATTACCGCTTCGTGTACCCTTCGTGACCGGTCGAGGAAGCGGAACATTTTTGCCAGGGCTATGTCTTGGATATCTAACATTTTACAAGTTGTCTAGCAAAAATCTTATTCTTTTACCACTAGAATTGAAATATAGTATTGTATTTAATCAAACATATTGTTGTACTTCCTAATTGTAAGATTATTTACTTTTTGCAATAAAATAATTTTTGACGTGTAGTAAACACACTGGAATAATAATCAGTGCTCAAAGGGAAAAATATGAACTCATGAACAATTGCACAAGTATAGTCTCGAAGTATAATGTTTCTATAGTATTCATTCATCATGATTAGTGGTAGTGATTACAAGAATGTAGCTCTGTACATTCAGTCAGGTCCTGTTGTTAAAAAATGTCCATGGAAAGTGATAGTTTTGACTTTATTGCAATATTTCATGTTAAGTCCATAAAAGGCATTTAAAATCCCTATAAAATATATTATCAAGATATTTTGTCTACATATGCAGGAAGTGTGGGCATTCAAATACATAATTACTAAATGTCTATAAAATGTCTGTAACTTATTACAAGATATTTCTGAGTTAAAGGCATTTTAAGGATTTTGTAGATATTTTGTGCTGTTGGAGGTCACACATGTATGCATATTGCATTTTTTTCAGTTGTATTGGCAGAAGCCATACCCAAACTTGGCCTTTTTATTTCACTGGTTGGTGCCGTCAGCAGTACTGCCCTTGCCCTCATATTTCCACCAGTTGCCGAAATTGCTTGTATCATGAGCCGTCCTCAGGAATCTGAAAGCAAAGTTCCTCTGGAGATGGAAGTAGTTGCTGATTTAGATGGCAGAAGTGGCTCTGACATCAGAAATGCCTACCCAAGTTCCTGCATAAAAACAGCTCCTTCTGGGGTTAAATATGTTGCTCTCTCAAGATCTCGATTTTGGATTGTGCTTTCAAAGGACATCTTTTTGATATTGGTTGGTGCTTTTGGTTTTGTGTCTGGAACATATTCCAGTATTGTTGAAATTGTGGATGCCTTTGAGGAAGGACATGATTGATATGAAGTGGAACATTGTAATTCTCACCAGAGTGCAAATCTGTGTCATTGTGGGACTTTCATAAAGTTTGTTATTTTATTTATGTCATTCCTTTTCATGTTTAGGAAAGTATTAATAAATAATTTTAATTTTTCTGTTTCTGTTACTTCAATTCTTTATTGTTTACATTCTTTTTGGATATTAGAATGCTTAGTTTTTCCATATAGACTACTACATATAATCCAGTCGACTACTATTTATCTGCAAGCATACTCAATGAAACCTTGCTATATGAACAGCTTAAAAATTAACATCTTTTGTGGTTTGATCCAACACAGAGAGCATACAAGAGTACCTACTTATTCTTTCATGATGGATAGTAGCTTTTGATATTTTGGTTTTTGTTTACTTAAAATAGTTGGAGAAATTTGTACTTTGATGACCAGTAGTTCTCTCTTGACAAACCGACAAAGAATTGACAGTTAATATATTTTTTGTAAAAGTATAATAAAATAAAATTAGTTATGAAAATTTTGAACATATACAATATACAATAAATGAAACCACATGAAGCATCAAAATAAAATAAAAAACACCTACCAATTTTCCCTTGAAGCTATATTTGCTGATCTTAGGTGCTCTCTAGAAGTAATAAATATATTAATTTTACTTGAGACTCTATAAAGACTTAAAAAATCATTAACATTGTTAATATTTTCTGATTATTTAGCATAAAGGATAAAGAGTTTTAATTTGAACTAAGGAGTGGAATATATTTGTATCCTACAAATATTAAAATTATATAGGTTTAGTTTATGACCAACCTCTTTTGCCGTACACACATACAAGACTATACATAATTTCATTCAAAATAAACTCACACATTTTGCTTGAATAAGTTATTGGTTGGACCAAAATGTGGTAAATAATGAAAAATTAAATGAATAATGCATCAAATGTGATGGCATCAAGATCAGCTGGCTTACAGCAAGCAGCTGAATTCGAATTGGACTACCCATAAAAGAGGAAAGGATATTGAAAGACATGGAAAAATGATAATTCAACTGCCATTTATGTTTAGCAATAGTCCTACAGTTTATTTCTGATGCACTTCATGTAACTAGGGGAGTGTTGTATGGGGAACAGTAGTGACACAACCTTTCAGTTCAAGAGTCACGACGCAACTGGCGCAACTGACTTTATTTTGTTTTTCTACATATACAACATCAAGACAAGGACAAAATGTCAACATCAAGACAAGGACAAAATGTCAAAGCGGTAGCCTTACCGTCAAGGAAAATTCCTTTTAGCTTAAGAGATAAGGTGAAGAGGGAACTAAATTCTATGTGCAAAATGGGAATTATTGAACCCATCACACAGCCAACAGAATGGGTTTGTCAGATGGTAATTGTTCAAAAGAACAATGGTAGCTTGCGCATTTGCATAGATCCTCGTCCATTGAATAAGGCCATTAGAAGGGCTCACTATGACCTTCCTACATTTGAGGAAGTAAGTGCAAAAATGACTGGAGCAAAAGTCTTTACGAAATTAGATGCATTATCTGGATTTTGGTTGCTACCACTAGATGACAGTAGTTCCAAACTGTGTACTTTTGCTAGTCCTTTTGGCCGATTTAAGTTCAATAGATTACCGTTTGGTCTATGCTGTGCTCCAGAAATGTTCCATAGGGTTATTTCACAAATATTTGATGATTTAGAGGGAACAGTAACATTCCAAGATGATATATTAATTTGGGCCACCTCCAAAGGTGAATTGCAAAAACGGGTTAACAAAGTATTGGCAAGAGCAAAAGGCAATGGTATTAAATTTAATAAGGACAAGTGCAAGTTCAATGTTGATGAAGTCTTGTTTTTAGGACATAAATTTACAGCTGAGGGTTTAAAAGTGGATGAAAATAAAGTCAAAGCTATTAAAGAAATGTCCCATCCTAAAGATAAGAAAGCCTTGCAGCGTGCGCTGGGGATGTTTAATTATTTATCAAAATTCATCCCAAATTATTCTTGCCACAGTGCACCCTTAAGAAATATGTTAAAAAGTGATTATCATTTTATGTGGACTAAAAATTTGGAGGACTCATTTAATTATTTAAAGGATCAGTTAATAAAATCCCCAGTATTGGCCTACTTTAACCCTAAAGAAAAGCGGTGTTATCAGTAGATGCCAGTTATACAGGGCTTGGAGCAGTTTTGCTTCAGAAAGGCCAACCAATTGCTTATGCTTCAAGGGCATTGACTCATGCTCAAACAAGGTATGCTCAGATTGAAAAGGAAATGCTGGCAATAGTGTTTGGATGTGCGAAATTCCGCCAATATATATATGGGAAAGAAACATTGGTTGAGACTGATCACAAACCTTTAATCTCAATCTTTGATAAACCATTAGAAAAAGTTCCAATACGATTGCAACGTATGATTCTGAGACTGCAACCTTATAAAATTAGGTTACAGTACAAACCTGGTAAAGATTTATTAATTGCAGACATACTGTCCAGAGATTTCAATGAAAGAAGTGTTGATTTAGAATGTGATTATGACTCAGAGTTGGAAGTACAGATAAATTTATTATTAAACAATCTTCCATTGACAAAGAATAACTGGGACTTGATTGTTGAAGAGTCCAGCAAGGACAAAAAGATCAATCTATTGAAACATTACATTCTCAATTTGTGGCCAAAGTATAAAAGGGATGTTAAGGCTGAAATCAGACCCTATTTTGATTTCAAGGAACAATTGTATGTGGTTAAACAAATAGTTTTTAAAAATAACTTGATTGTATTGCCTGAAAATTTAATTAACATGTTTTTGATGAAACTACATGTAGGACATCCGGGTATGGTTCGTTTCAAAGAAAGAGCAAGAACCTGTTTATTTTGGCTTAATATGGGTAAGCATATTGAAAGCTTCGTGAACTGTTGCGAAACATGTCAAAAATTTAAAGATAATCAGGCTAAAGCTCCTCTAATTATTAGAGAAGTTCCCAAGCTACCGTGGGAAGTGGTGGCATCAGATGTATTTGAATTTCAAAACAAACAGTATCTAGTCGTAGTAGACTACTTATCCAATTTTATAGAAGTAGCTGGTTTACCTGATCTCAACAGCGAGGGTATAGCGAAGAAATTAAAATCTATATTTAGTCGTTTCGGAATTCCTTGTAAACTATATACTGATGGAGCCTCCTATTTCACCTCATCTTTATTTCGACAATTTGTTAATTCATGGGAAATTGAGCATGTCATATCTAGTCCCAACCTTCCCAACTCTAATGGAATGGCAGAATCAGCAGTAAAAAGAATAAAAAATCTCTTTAAAAAATCAATTGACTCAGGGGATGACCCATATTTAGCTCTGTTACATCTTCTTAACACCCCAAGGGGTGACATACCCTCTCCAGCACAAATATTAATGTCAAGAAGTTTAAGAACTAATATTCATTGTTCATTTAATGTGCTGATGCCGAAGGTCAATCTAAAGAATGCCCGGCATCAAATAAGAATAGATAAATACAAGGTTAAAAAGTGGTATGATAGAAATGCCAAACCAGTGAACGAGTATGAGAGAGGAGAGAACATATGGTTTAAAAAGCAGCCCAGTTCGGTGTGGGCTCCAGGTTCTATAACTAATGTAAGAAATGAGCCCAGGTCATATGACATTGTTGATTCAAACAATAAGTCATTTCGAAGGAGTGCAATACACTTGTTGCCTAATCAGACTGAGGTGCCACCTCTCCCAGAAGTAAATTTACCTCCTGAAACTTTGTCTAACAGTGATGAGGATCAATTCATAAGAAAGCTTGACAATTATTGTACTAAATCAGGGAGAGTGGTAAAGGCCAACCCTAAGTATAAGAATTAGAAATGATGTGGCCACTATTTGTCATTTTTATGTAGGTAATTATTCTGGAGTAGTTGTTTTTTTTGTTGTTTGATTGTTAATTTCAAATTAAAGTGTTCTTTAATGAATTGTCAAATTGATTGTTCAGGACAGGTTCTTTTGTGTATATGTTTTTGTTTGAAAAGGGAAGATGTTGTATATGTTTTGTTTGGAAAGGGAAGATGTTGTATATGTAGAAAAACAAAATAAAGTCAGTTGCGCCAGTTGCGTCGTGACTCTTGAACTGAAAGGTTGTGTCACTACTGTTCCCCATACAACAGGGAGGAAAACATTAAGCACAAAACCTAATAAATTTATCGTGGCCCAAGAAATAATAATCATTGGAAAACATATAATAATATGCTTTAGGACCGGTCGTTTTGATTTTAGCATGATGTCCCAGCAGCTAATCTGTGACTAACTCATTTTCACAGTAGCTAACCATATCGCTCTCGGTGAAAAAAGGGTTCGTCTGTATAGTCAATTCAAATATACCTCTTTGAGATACAGCGCCACGGAGCAGCCAATAGGACTTTCTGGATTGCGGTGGAAATAGGAACCATTTTCTACGCGAAACCTTTACCCTTTGTCCCCTTTTAAACTCTTTACTCGGAAACCACGAAAAACTCAGATTTTGTCGGAAGCAAAATTCTGCTATATTTGTGCGGAAATAAGCAGTTGAAGGCCAAGAGTGCCTGGGGTGTGAGAATATCTGCGAGCTGAAGGTCGCTCAAGGTTGCCTCAAGGGCGGTGAAAGGGCACCGGAGAGAGTCAAGTGGGCCGAATGCGGTTATTATTTCCAATGACACAATCGGTACAAGAGAGCTTCGACCATTAATGTAATTACATGAATGGTCGAAGTAAAACCATTAATGTAATTACATTAATGGTCGAAGCAAGAGAGGTGAAACAAATGAACAGAGCTAATGCTATATTCGCGCAATTTCATTCGTTTTCAAAACATTATCTTTATACCCTCGGATTCCGAGAGTAGAAAGATAAATTACATTCTAGTAAAGAAATTACGCTTGAGCTTTTCTGGTGATAATTCGAACAGATAAATAATATTTTCCTATCGTGAACAACATCCATTCACAATTTTTCTAAAATGATGAGAAGAACAAGGGGTGTATTCGGTGCTTATTTTTCCATTTAAATGCCGTGTGGTGCTAGGTACGAGTCGGGACCCGGCCCATTCTGTGCGGGGGCGAAAGTTGAGTTCGCGAGCAGCAGGGCCGGCGTCAAAAATTGCCTAGGACGCACCGTTTCCGAAATATCGCATTAAGAGTTGTTTTTCAGGCACGAGAGAACTAGCTCTCCAGCTCACTGATCCGATCTGTTCCAACCCCTGAGGGAATATAGGGAATGGCTACGAGCTCCATGTTGCTGCATTCACCGAATACCTACCAGTTATCGTAAAAATTATTTCCTTTTAACTGCATACTTAAAATGTATTGCTTAATGCATATAATTGAAAATTTGTATTTTTTTTTAATTTTTTTTATTTAACCTCGTCATACCGAGTGGCTTTATAAAATAAATGTATATATTAGGTATCATTTTTAATCAGTATATGAACAAGAAATTTATTGGAGACTAGCAGAAATGCCTGTTGATTCGCAACGGGAAGGATAAAAGTAAATATGTAATAATATAGTAGTTCTATTCACACGGAAAAGAATCTAATTTCTCCCTTCTCATCTTAGTTTTTTTACTTAGGTGGAAATAGGAATATTAAAGTATTATTATTAAATGATTGGAGATTGAAAATTTTTATATTATGTGTAATTACATGTCTCTTGGGTTTTCTCTGATATTCGTCATAACCTACCTCTAACCATTAGATTACTCAGATGATGATTTCCCAACGAACGATGCCGATGAAGTTTTCTTGGTTAATAATTTTTTTAATTTTACAGGATAATTAGATTTTAAAATGCTGATTCTTCAACACCTACCTTCCGAGCTACATTTTTTAACAGTTCAATTTGAAACGGAAACAAAAGAAATCATTTCACTTTCACTGGACATTATTAACACTGAAAGGCCAGAAGTGAACAGAAATATACCTCAAGCAATAATTTTCTTTGCAAATTTTATTCTTAGTTTGCTATTGTCCTGCTCCGAATAGTATTTTGAGTTACGCCTGACTTTGAGAATCTCCTGTTACTTTCAAGTAAAGCCTGAGTATGCTAAATGCATGCTAAGTGACTATATACTCGGCTCCTTAACTTTCTTGCCAGGACTGAAACTTCCCCCTTTAAGCGAATTTTGAGAATGCCAAGAAGCTTACTTTTCTTACTTATTTTTCTTTTTAAAGCTTAATTTTCTTTCCAGAACAATGGAAGTACATGCATGCATGAAGGCAAATAATATGGTATGGGCTAGGAAGAAGAAAGACTTTAGAAGCAAGGCAATGAGTAATAGCTGTAAGGGACTGTCCACAATCTCTGTCTCACATAGAACACCAGTGAAAAACACACAGACTTAACACATTTGATTCTGAGCATTTTATACCCCTTAAAACAGAGATGACTGACCTGGCACAGATACTTAGCCATTCATAAAAATCTCTTAAACTATCTCCTAGCTCCAAATTGCATTGGAAGGCTCCGGAGCCTATCTGAGATAAGGAGCTTCATTACACTCCAATCCTGCAAAGCCAGCATCTTATAAGATTCTGGAAGAAGTTAGAGAGGACTCCAGAGCCTATTTGGCTCCTCAACCTATACTGTAGTGGTCTCAGAGCTCTTTTGGGAGCCCCAGCCTGCCTCAGATGGAGCTTCAGCAGGTACTTTCCTCGAAACTGTACTAAGAGTTTTCTCCAGTGGAATCTATGCACATTCCTGCAGTGTTTAATTGATTTTTCCGGGAGTATGCATGTTGCTAATCAGCTGATGTTCTTTTCCTCACTATTGGTAGTTTATCTTGGGATGATATTGTTTACCACGGCGGAAGAATCAAGATACCACAAGGATTGACTTTAAACTTATTTTTACCAATAAATCCCATCCCTAATCACATTATGGAAACAGACGTACACTTTTGATTTTTCTTCCTTACTTGTCTTTCAGAGATCAATTCCTAAATACTCATCGATAAGAACTTTTTCAATAGGTTATTCCAATTGTAAATTTCATTGAATTATAAATTTGATTATTGTATGTTTAGCATGTTCTTATGCAGTGGCTTAGCCAGGTTTTGGGTCCAGGGGGGGGGGGGGGGGGGGGGGGGGGCAGAAAATGTTTAGGGGGCGCCGACTCATAAATTAACCAGTTTACTAAACTTTATAAATTTAGGTGATGCAATAGGCTGATGGGTTTGTACAAAATATGAAAATTGACAACGTATTATAGTACACATTTATTCATACGTATTTGGGACTTAAGAGTGGACACATACACAGACTTAGGGGCACTAGAACACGGAGTGGGGGGGCCTTCGCCCCCCTGACCCCCCCCCCCCCCTGGCTACCCTACTGTTCTTATGTAAGCAATGATTATAGAGATTTGAGCAGAATACATCATCAAGTGTAGCCAAACACAAAAAATAATTAAAAGAACAAGTTATAAAAATAAAATGTAAATATTTTATTAGTCATCATTCCCTACAATCTAGTAAATATCAACTTTCACCACATTGAAAGTTGACAGTCTTGCTTTGTACGATTTGAGTATCTTTACAAAAATTAGTATCGGTGTGTCACAGCTTCATTGAACTCTCAGATCTGCATTTCGCCCACAACAGAAGACATAGTCCAACAATGATCATGGCAATGCCAACACCAATAAGAGCCCATGTCACCCCAGTCACTATTTTTAAGTTATTGACTAATTGGTCTTTCAGCTTGTTTACATTAGCGGCATCCAATGCAACACCCTGGAAATGAAAAAATGACAATTTTAGAATTTACGACAGATATTCTTGAAATCCTGATGCCCTCATATCACATTCTAAAACGATGAGTTTCCTTCACCACCAATGACAGCCACAAAAAAAAATATGATGGTGAAAATTTTGCTTTTAATTACCACAAGCTAATGTTTTAGACAGCATAGATTACAATACCTACTAGTAGTACAAATGTTTCTCAACTGCAATAGTTTTAAACTCTCATGAGGTATTATTGGAAATAAATTTGGTTCTTCCCTTCTACTCAGTCTTTTACTGGAAATATTCTACTCTCCTTTTACTATAAAAATTGAACTCAATTTTAAAAATCTGTCCACGGAGGTATAGCAAGGCAATACTCAAAATAAATAGAGTTGATAATAATCTATATTTTATGCATGGCAATAAAATGCATGCAAACATTTTTAAACTTAAGGATAAACGAATCACTTCTTCTCCATGTTCCTTAAAGTGGAGAATTCTTTGATGAAATTCATTGCCAATCCTTCCCTGTTACCAATGGCAAATGAATTCCACATAGATTTGTGAGATGGTGAAATTCCTTCAATCACTACATTGCATTCTATTTAATTTCTGATTACTGATTTACTGTCCCCACAAAGGTCAAATGCTTGCTTTCTTAACTCAAGAACCATGATAATTTTTATTCCCCTAGAACTGTTAATGGTCCCATTGAGCCATTTTTGTTACATTTTTGGTCCATTATTGTAGTTAGGTAGTTTCATAGGATACTTGTGATAAAAATTGAATATGATATTTTTTATTGATTCAGAGCTAACTAGCTAGAAAATAATGCAACTTAAAATGACAGATTGTTTCCAAAAGCTTCTTTCCCGGAGGCATTTTAAAATATGTATTGGTCTGGATCAATTTTTTTGCTGGATTCAATCAGCATAGTCACGATACGTTTCACACTACTATGATAGATTACTTCAAGAACATGACATCAGGAAAGGAAAATATGCTAACTGTAAGGGAACAGGGTCAGTGGAGCACTGAAAGGTCTGGGCGACCTTCAATCACTCTGTCCACGTATGCATGCTTGCTTAAACCTTCCTGACCTGAAAATTCTTAATGGCGAAAGCCACCAAGTGTTTTTTAAGTTCTGCAATGTTTATACTCTGATTCATTCTAACTAAAAGCTTTCTTATGTAATGAAGTGAACATGAACTGTTAGTTAAGGGACAGTGAAATATAAAAATACAAGAATCGTTATGGCCGAAACTTTTAAAACAACAGAGGGTCAAAACTGATCCAACTACCATTTTGGGACAAATGGGATTTTTCAGGGGTGGTAACCAGGAGAAAATTCAAATTACATTCATTTAACAAACAAAAACTGTAACAACCTGTAATTCTAGTAATACCTACAGGTGTTAATTCAAAGGAGAGAAAACATAACAAGATGGGTGCAAATAGACCAAGCCATATAGTGTTAATAGATTTGGAAATGCTTTGGATATTGAACAACTATGAACTTCCAGCAATCTCTGCTGAAATAGTAAAGCGAATAGCAGCAAGAAGAAAAGATGCTTATTTTTAATTTTCCATTAGTAATAATCTGATTGCCATCAACATCATTTTTATGCCTACGTATTAACACCACATTCAGAATTTCAACTGTATTTAACAGGAAGAAAAGGATGTTTGGAGTATCATTTCAGCAGTTGACTTTAGTGAGTCAACATGCCAACTCCATCATGCCAGCAAGAACCAGCAGCAGCCAGTGGTGGAAAGGGATATAAAAAAACACATTACCTAATCAGATGATGCACTGGCAACTGAGAAAAAAACAGATTTAAAATGTACCGTTTTAAATGCCTGGGCTACTTAATGACAGAGCAAAACCGTATGCCTAATTGACTCTTGACCAATAGAAAGAAAAATATAGTGCAGAGAAAGGAAAGAGAAATCTTATGAAATATACGTATTTTGGCAAGTTGGGAAGAATTTAGTGCGGAGAATAAGAATAAATAATGAAATTCAACAGCTTGTAACCACTTTTGGGTATAACCTGCCCTCAGCACTTCTGTCCTTGGCACTTTTTTCACGTCACATATTTTGCACCAGTTTTGGTAATTACTACTGTTTTAAATTTAATTCTTTCACAAAATAATTATATTACCCATATTTATTCAATATCATATTCAAAGGTACATGTAACCAATTTTTTGGGGATTCAACCTTGTTTTTCTTAGTTACTGCATTTAATTTCATCAGGGTGGCTACTGGTTTTTAATTTTTAAATTCCCTGACTTTTCCCTGACTATTCCCTGATGGATTTAACAATTTCCCTGACCGATCGCCAACAGGTCACCTATTATCGGAATATTTTATTTCTGTTGAATTAAATTTTCGTCAAAACTCAGAAAATGTTAAAAGCTGAAATCAATGCATTAAAATCTACACGTACTTACATCCTAATGAAAAAATATATTATATCTTCATAAGTTAAACTCTCATCCAAATTATAGTCGTGTCTCGGTAGTTCTGGGAAGCTGAGAATTACTGAAAACGCATCGAAGGGAAAGTTAATGGCCAATTCACTGTCGGACTCCGGCAAAGGTATCACTAGGGTGCGCGAAAAATACAAACCAAAGCCAAGTTTTGGACTGGATCAAAATCGGATAGCGCGAGTGACATTCAGAAGCGAATAACAATTTTATTAACGTGGTTATAACCTCTTGATTGCAAGAGTATTGCTATCAATAGCGATGTAAAACTATTTGGATAAACAAACAAAACGTAAGCGCGCCACTGCGAGCGAAGACGGGAGGCAATTGGCAACGGCAACATCATATTCAGGAATATCATGTTTGAGGTGGTTTTTGACCTGACAAAATTGCTTCGAGAGGGAGCTAAGGGGGCTATTCAACAATTACGTCGAGCGTGTAAGGTGGGGAGGGGAGGAGGGCTCTTCTTACTGTTTCACGAAGGGGGATATGGGAATCGAAATTATCTTGCGTAAGATTTTGTTTACACGTGACATCGTACTTGTATTACGTGTACATAACCATTTTAATAATTATCGTCTCGTAATTTATAACCGCAAGCATGTATTTACTACGAGCTAGTATGCTCCAGCCGCTCCAGCAACCTCTCAAGCTAAGTCTCGGAAGTTAAAAAAAATGCGAGGTAAAATTTTCCGAACAGCATAGCCTCGGATTCCTTGTGATTAGCGTAATACATTGTGATCATGAATTTTAACATTACTAGGCAAATATCGCAATAAGGATATGCAAAAGGGATATATTGTAGGACTGATTCACTACTAAATAACTAAAATTCACAAATGAATGTGCCACGAATTGATGGGACTTATTCCATGCACGTCAGCGATGGACACAAGTTTTAGTTGGTGAAATGTTTTGGTGAAATAAAGGGTGGAAAAGACTGGCCGATAAACGTAATGGTAGAAAATAATGAGAATTTCCTACCCCAGTTTCTCCCTGACTGTTACGAAAATTTCCTGACTTTTCCAGAAATTCAAAATTCCCTGACAATTCCAGGTTTTCCCGGTTTTCCCTGACGATCGCCACCCTGTTTCATGCTATTCGGACTTTGCATTGTGAAGTACCCAGCCATATACACAACTGGATGCAGATTCCTATACTTTAAAGAATGTGTCAAATATTTTTAAAAGCAAAAATTATTTGACCTACTTATTGCCAAATAAAATATTTGAAATACCTAAAACTTCCTATTTTCAAGGTCCTTACAAAAAAAATAATTTTTAATCATTTTTACAGTACATACATTTAATCTCGATATTGAATAACTAGCCTTCAAGTACAACATATTCCACGAAGTGACTCTCCTATGCCCTATTTCTATATCTCGTTCATAGGCAAAATAAACATAAAAAATGCATATTTTTGCAGCTATTTCTCCTGGCAGAAAGTAGGATGCCTAAGACCAGTGGGGTCCAGAAGCTATGCAACCTAATTGACATTGATGACAATTTGGCACTACGAAATGTGCACACTTCGCCTCCAATGTGGGGATAGGAGATCAGTATTCTGTGCTCTGGTGATATATGTATGTATCGCATTCTCTTAACAGTTACTAACAGAGTACTAGAACAATGGATCACACAAGAAATCCCATTGGGAATTAAAAGTTAGAATTCCACTTACCTCATTGATCCAAGCGATAGGGAACAATGCAGTAGATAGATTATTTGTCATCGAGGATCCAGGAATTTGCTTCAGCATCATATTGAATTGTACTTTTTTTCCTCCCGCTAAAGGAACACCTGTATTCTAGGAACCAGGAAATGAGCCATTACTTCATTTAAAATTTTTAAATAAAAACATAGATACAATCACATCGAAAAGTAGAGACTGATAGGTACTAACGGAAGCATAAGGTATATAAGGGAGCTTACTCCAGAAGAACTTATCATTATGTACCACACCTTGATAATCAAAATTATATTTAAATGCCAGAGACCAATCACATTCTTATTTTGAGAAAATACATTATTTTGAATTATCAATGAGAATGGGTTTAGTATAATAATTAAGGACATAAATGAAGGATCTCATCAGCAAGGGATGCATTTACGAAAAGGTGGAAATTAATAAAGAGGTAACAATCACAAAAGCATTAAGAAATAATGAGAGGTGAAAAGGAGGAGCGAAGTCTTACATGCTTCAGATACTTGGTCATTATGGAAGGAAGATGAACATAGACTGGGGCCTTTTGTGATGGGGGGGTGGATAAGGATAAAAAGAGTAATGATGAATAGGAAGACAAATGAGGAAGTTTTATTAATGGCAAGGGAGGAAAGGAAGCTGATAGGAGAAATTAATAACGCAGCAAAATTTTCTGGAGAATGTACTTGGGGGTTATGAGATGTTGAAGACAATGACAGATGGGAGAATGTTGGGTATGCATGGAAGAGGGAGAATACCTATGTATAGGAATCTTGGATAGTACGAAGGGAGTCAAAGAATATAAAAAGTTTTAACGGGATTTGATATTGGAAAATAAACTGATTTATGAAGGTAACTTTGAGAAAACTCAGCACAGCCACGAAATAACAGGAAGGACATGGACCAGCAATATATTTGATAGAATACCAATGATGATGGATGAATAAAATGCAGTCTCCAAAGTTTGAAATTTTTGGGTCATTTTCAAATAAGTCCTATGGTCATAGAGTAATTATTCACTACATCAAAGAGTACTTCAATTTATTGTCCACTCTGACTGATGTGACCCAGAGATCTGATTGGGGGACTATTTTAACTCAAGAGTATTTTACCGGGAGGGATGCCATAATGTCATGATGGGATGCAAGGCTGCAAATTCTAGGGAGATAAAAATTTTAATACACAAATAACAATGTCTATTTTCCTTCAACTTACTGCCTAAGTAACTAGATTATTCCATCTGCTCAAGTTTATGCCTTTATATGTTTATCATTATCCTTTCCTCCCTTGTGCCGGAAAATCTCACTATGTAGTTTGGTTTGCTTATGATTAATCTTCATTCTATACTTCTTCCATGTATTCCCCAAAATGTACATACTTTGGCATTACAATAATTGCAATCCGTTGACTGAGTGGCTAAGTAAAGAGCGGTCATCAGCAAACTTTACCAACTCAATTAGCTGTCCTCTCACTTTAATCATTAGATTGAGCTCTTTCCATGCTTCCCTTAACATTTTTCTAGCATTTATGTAAACTGTACACCAATGGCAATAATGAGAAATGCCAATACTTCTAACTCGTGCTTACTAATCCATGTACAAATTTTCAGTTAAAATTAGATTCCTCGAGTTTATTGACATTTAGATCACAAAGAGTTATCATGACAGATTTTCATTTCTTTAGGCATAAATGAAGATATGTAGTTGAAAATGCCTTCAACAGCAGTGAAGTGGGTTTTTCAGAGTGAAAACTGAATTGAGAAATAGAATAAAGGCAGAAACAGAAACAAAATTATAACATATCTTAGGTTCTACATATTTGTTACAAATATCCTCTCTAAAACTGGCACAATAAAGGCAAGTTAGTACCTAGCAAAGTCTCTTACATAATACATAAATAGGGGCACTAAAAGAAAATTTAAGAGCTGCTGAAAACTCATTCCTCTGAAGACAAGAGGTAAGTATTACTTAATGCCAAAGGGTAAGTTATAAAGACAATAACTTCTTTGGAAGATAATTATACATTATACTTTGAAATATCTCTACAAAATGTTACCTTAAGAGAAGCAACTAAAAACCATTCCAGAAAAAATTGTGATAGGGGAGGTTTTAAAGTTATGTTTCTATTACTTCTGAATTTACTACTACAGCACATACTTTTCTCAGCAGCTTTCATAAACTTGTAGGTATTGTACCTCAATCAGAGGATCAGTGAAGGAATAAATTAGTAGGGCTGGTGATCCCACATCTCAGCATTCATAAGCGATTTTATTTTGTTTTCATAATGGTAAAATACCTTCGCAATCAACAGAGGTATTTTATCTTGAGGCAGAAACTATTCACATCATTATACACAGAGTGTAATGCATTCAAAGGGCAAATATTTGATAAAACATTTTTCACTTACTGGTTCAATTTCCAGAAATGTTTCATGGAGCTCCTTTGATGGCTTGAGGCCATCTACCATAGTCAAATATTTCTCATCGGCCATGTAAAAGTGAGGGAACGTGAGAATTGCGGGTGCCTCTAGAATTCAAAGAAAAAGTATTTTTATTCCGTAATTATCTTATGTTTTTAAGGATATATGCATTGTCTAAAATAGGCTATTTTTAGCTCCCATAAGCTTGAATTTGGGAAGTATCTTCTGGAGAGTCATCACACCTGTGATTGAATTGCTTACGAAGCCCCAGCATATTTATGGGTCCAATCCAAACCCCTTCTAAGCCAGAACACCCCTGGATGTGATTATTCCATACGGTGGTAAAAGACTTCACACAATAAATGTATGGTATACGAACAGTAGGTGGGCACTTATTTTACGAAAGTAGAGAGGAAGTGGAATTCGTACGCTAAAAATTATCGATTTGATAAGAAAATCTTATAGCTGCTCATAGCATTTCAGTCTTGCTTCTGTGCGACCCGTCATTGCCGTGCGCCAGGGATCAAAGGTCATTTGGTTCAAGATGGCCGTTTTTCCGGATGAAATCACCGTCCTTAATTGTATTGTGTCATTTTAGAGTTCCTTTGGAGCAAACATTTCTACTACTCTGGCGTTTTGTCACGGCTTCACATAGATACCGGTACGCGCTTGGCCGCACGTGACATGCAGAGCAAGGCGCCCCGCCGCGCCGAGAGGAATGCACCCCACTATAGAGCAGTTACTTTGCGCCTCACGCGTGCATATGTAGGCACTGGTTTACAATCAGCTACATCCTTATAATTATCTACTTATTATCAGCATAAGTAGGGTTAAAATTGAAAGTTGCGTTTTTTCACATTTTTCAAAGATTGTTTTCATAATAACCTTAAGAAGTCTTCAATTATTACTCTGTATAAATATCTCGGTGCACATATTTGTGAAATCAATTAAAATTATTACTTTATGTGAAATTTTGCCTGAAAAAAGCGTCCGCCATTTCGTGACGTAATAGCACCCAAATATCGACCATTATCTTTTAAACTTATGGATAGGGCAGGAAAAGTACCATCATCACAGATGGAAATGTTTTTCATTTCATTAAAATCCTTCCACAACTCCACTATCTGCTCAACTTTTAAGATTTTCGAAGAAAAATTAAAACGGGTGTTTTTTGGGCTGTTGGTCATATTTGAGCCTCCGTAACTAAGTAATGGGTAAAACCTATGAAGAATGACTTACTATATCATAATAAGTAATCATTTGTGAGTATATGTGCCAAGTTTTAAGTCTTTCTCTAAAAAAAAGCTATTTTGGACTTTTGTCCGGCTTTTTTCGATTTCCGACTGTTGTGATAAATGTAAAAATGTCCTTAGGCTGTTTGTGTAGTCACAGCAACAACGTTAACAGATAAAAGAGTTGAGTTGATAAATAGTTTGCAGACAAAAGTCCTGTGTGTATTTAATACTAAGATAAGGGCTCCATAAATAACCAAATAATCTCTGCTAACCTCAAAACTGACAACTGTGCGCTAGTTGGTAACCCGGAATTTTCTAACCAGCGTAAGATGAACGTAGAGGAAGCAAGGCATTGCCGTAGCTACAAAGTGATGAAACTTCAATGCAAGGAGTGAGCATGCTGATACATAAATAGTAATTGCCGCCTTAAAAAGAAAATTACCATCACCAAATTTCAATCATGCACGGATACATATTTTTGAGAAAAATGGAATCGAAGATTTCAAAATGAAATTAATGCATTAAAATGTAAAATACTTAATTTTTTGACAATGAAACGTAATGCACCATCGCTAACTCTTCCAAAAAAGCATTTGCGCATTTCCTAGGCTTCATATGTCAAGATATATCGCAGCTAAATTCAACAAATTTACCAGAAAACCAATTTTTCATATTCCTGTAACTAGGAAACGAATGCATAGTCAAAATATCGTAAAAAGGGCTGAAAGTTACAAATCTTAGGCTTAATCATTAGTATATCAAACATTGGCTCTCGGTATTAGAAAGAAGTTTGCTATGTGACTTGTTCTACATCAAATGATCAAATGCCCTTCAGAGTTGTCCCTTACAATAAAGAAAAGAGCTTTCAAATGCTACACAATACCTTGGCATGGAGAGAGGTCCATAGCTCCCTTTAATAGACAACCTTTTTTAGGTGTGCAGAAGCAATAATTATCTGGATTATTTCTTACATCAGCAAGCAGCTTTTCATGAGCTGTAAACCTCAGGGAGTCAATTCCTTGGTAGCTGGAATCTTTGTCATAATATGCAGTAAGGGATCTGTCATAAGTGGATAGACAAATTATATCACTGATTTCATCAGGGAGGATACACAACTCACAATAAATGAACTTGAGGAAATATACACACTCAAAAACTTGGAAACACAAGAATTAAGTAACTTATTGGTCCTTGAAACCTAAAAGTTTTTAGAATAGGTGCATAAAATATCACATGTTCATCATCAAAGTGTTTCTTTTAATATTCTTTCAATACTGTGGGGTGATGCTCCCAATGCAAAAATATATTATTGCTCCAAAAGTTTTAAAACATATAGTATTACCTGAAGCATAATAAACACAGCAATACCTACCTTCTATGTTCTGTCTGGAATAATGACCATGCATTATTTGTGTGGTAACAACAAAACTAAAACCATAAAATGAGAAAAAAAACAAGACAAAACGTTAACTTATTCCAAAAATGTGATTCCTTAAATTACGGAGAGAGAACGAAAGTTTCATTCTTGGAATTAGTTATTAGTACAAAAGACGAAAACACCGGCGTATTTCTTAGAATTTCTACGCAAAGGAATTGATTAACATAGTCCATAACAACTGAAATGTGAGAGCAAAGAACATCGCTGGCACAGTAACGAAGTATGATGGGAACTCAGGAGGCAGAGGTATTGACACAATATACTTAAAAACACCACCAAATATGGTGACCAAACAACGGAACTGAAGACTAGAGAAAACTACATTACTCAACGCTCAAAAACAAAGCAAAGGATACACACTGCCCTACAAATCTTTTAGAAAAAATTGCAAGGTGAATTTCTCATCTCATTAGATGAAGTCACTTACAATATCCTCAAAGGAAACGCAGTTAACTACTTCTTTGGAAGTGCATGCACAAATGACGACACCATGCATGACAAAGACATCCCTGCCTACAGTGAACCCTGAGGAAATAGCCGAGTTAAAACGAGGTAAATTCAGTTAAATTTGAACTCGGATAACCTAGTAGGTACAAGCTGTCACCTTGTTTTACATGGTTTTAACTCTCAAGCCCCGCAAGCATATTCAACACGCATGACAAGCAGTCCCGGTGAAAAATCGAAATACCCAGTTTCAACTCGTTCGATGTGGAATTCGTTTCAAGTGGTTTCAGCTTGTAGACGAGGTAACTTGTCTAAACTCGGTTCACCTCGTTTGAGGTGGATCTCGTATCAACTGGTTTTACCTCGTATCCCACGCTTATCGTTTTTACTTGATTCACTTCGTCCGATGTGGATCTCGTATCAACTGGTTTTACCTCATATCCCACGCTTATCGTTTTTACTTGATTCACCTCGTCCGATCTGGATCTCGTATCAACTGGTTTTACCTCGTATCTCACGCTTCTCGTTTTTACTTGATTCACTCAGGTAACTATTATCAATAAGCTTTTTTGCTTATAAATAACAAATTAATACGCATAAATTTAACGGAATGCCAAGTGCTTGAATATGATAAATCTGTTTTTACTCGCCAAAAACCTTTTGCTAACAAAATTTAATAATCGTGCAGTGGGGGCAACAAAACATTTTATTTTACTGCGTTGTAATAAGTTTCCTTTTTATTTTACTTTTTTACAGAAAGTAGGTGTATGTTTGCTGCCACAGTGGCGCTGTTTTATTATTTTGATTTCCTGTAAATTAGGGTGAAAGTGGGGTTTAAATTTGCAACACTCCTAACTTCCTCATAACTTTACAAAAGCTCATCCCTTTGGGCGACAACACGTTGTCACCATCCACTGTAACCATAGGCGTGTCCAGGACTACAGAAGTGGTGGTGCAAGGAATAGTGGTGGTGCCAAGAGTAGAAACATAAAGTGAACAGTGTCTCTAGCTCTCTACCGTCCAGCCGCCAAGAGTCGGGAAAAAGGGTATAACTTAGAAAAGAATCTCGATCTAGTGGTGGTGCCACGGCACCAGTGGCACCTGCCTTGGACACGCCTATGACTGTAACCACCTTGGCCATGCACGATTCTTTTTGGATGCTGTATTATAGGTCAAACGAGGAAATACGATATTAATCGAGGTAGCCTGTACTAGATAAAACGGGTTAATTACAGGTAACACGAGTTGATTCTTGCCAATATGAAACGAGTTTATATGATGTGAAACGAGGTAAGGTGATTCTAGCTGAAACCAGTTGAAACGGGTTAGTACTAGTTCAAACCAGTTGCTTCTCGTACAGGTCAAACGAGGTAATACGATATGAATCGAAGTAGTCTGTTCTAGATAAAACGGGGCAATGCTAGGTAAGACGAGTTGATCATTGCACATTTGAAACTAGTTAATACGATGTAAAACGATGTAAGGTGATACTAGCTGAAACCAGTTGAAATGGGGTAGTATGTACTAGTTCAAACCAGTTGCTTCTCTTACAGGCCAAACGAGGTAATACGATATGAATCGAGGTAGCCTGTTCTAGATAAAGCGGGTTAATTCTAGGTAATACGAGTTGATTCTTCCCCAAATGAAACGAGTTAATACAATGTGAAACGAGTTAGCGTGTTACTAGCTGAAACTATGCAATACGAGATTAAACAACCTATTCCTCTCTAGGTAAGACAAGGTGATTCAAGAAGAATCAAGCTGCCCAGAAACGACAGTTACTGGTGGATACCACATAAATCGAGGTAATATTACCTACCTCGATTTATGGCCCGCAGGCTGTGGGTCTACAAAGTGCGCCCCCTGAGGGTTGCGCCCCTGGCAGCCGCCCACCTGTCCAGCCCCTAGCTACGACGCCGAAGCTAACGTTCGGGAATTGGAAACATATTATTTATTCAAAGTAATATAGCATTTATATTCATACCATGTGGCAACATAGGGTAACCGTTATCTGGCATTAATCAATGGCAAATAACTTTTATCAAGATTTAATGGTTTTGATTCAAACTATCACGGAATGGTCATGTAATAATTATGATAATCGAAGTCACATTTATCCACGGAAGTGACTAGATATATACGTCTTTCTCAACGCCAGTATTTAAGTAATCGGTGCGAGAATAGGTGCGTAAAGTCGTAGGATTCGAAATAAGTCGATAGTATACTATAATGTTAGGTAGATACGAGGTACTATAACACGAAGTACTATATTTAATAAATAAATTTTATTTTTATAAAGTGGTACACATACAGCAAGACTGCCAATTTATAGTGCACTTATAACAAATAAAAATTAATATAGAAATTAATAGTTACAATTTTAAATAGAACAAAAAACGAAACAACAAACATTTATCCAGATATATAATCATTCATGCGTTAAATATGTTGATGCCAGGTGAGTAAAATTTTTAACTGTCAAAGAAAACGGATCAATATCACCCGGGAGAGAATTTATTAAAAAAGAAAGTCTATGGAATAGAGAGCGCTTAATTACTGATAGTCTGGGTGCAGGCATGTGGAGTAAGGAGGTAGAACGGGTGTGGCGGGAAGGAACTCTGATGTTGAGGAAGGAAACAATATCAGGACTGTCGAAGTGGGAGTTAAGGGCATTGTAAATGAATTTTATATCTGATTGAAGTCGGAGACGGGAGAGACTAGGGAGGGATAAAGAGGATAAAACTGCGCTAGTAGGTGTCTCGCGGAGATTTGGGTTTCTATATTTTACAATTTTTGCAAAAAAGGTTGTAACACTGTTAAGGGTGGCAAGATTAGTGGGAGCAGACATTGACCAAATAGGGGAGCAATAGGTGATCACCGGAAGAACTATGGATGAGAAGTAGGATTGGAGTGCCTTAGTACTAGTGATATCTGTGAACCGGTAGAGTAGTCCTAAGAGTGATAATAAGAGTGATAAGGCTTTTGATTTGATCGCATGAATGTGTTCAGAGAACAGAAGTTTGTGGTCCACAATAATTCCAAGATCTTTCATGGATGACACACGATTAAGAGGCAAGGAATCAATTACATAATCAAAATGGATAGGAGTTTTGTTCGTAGATATTGTCATAGTGGTGCACTTTTTTAAGTTCAATTTCAGCCTCCAGAGACTGCACCACTCTGTGGTCTTTTTTAAGGCATCTTGTAGCATATTAGAATCTGCGACATTATTTATCTGTTTAAATAGTTTGCAGTCATCAGTATAGAGTAAGGTATTGGCTTGGGAAGAACGGACAAGGGGGGCGAGATCATCGATGAATAGGTTGAAGAGGTAAGGTCCAAGAACGCTACCTTGAGGCACTCCGGAAGTAACGTTAGACCAGGAAGATGAGAGACCAGCGAGTATTACTCTTTGGGATCTGTCAAGTAAGGAAACTGGACAAGAGACTAAGGAAGGTGCCATGAATATTAAAGCGGGAAGCGAGTTTATGTAGCAGAAGTTTGTGGTTTAGGGTGTCAAAGGCTTTGGAAAAATCAAGAAAGATGGCGTCGAGTTGAGACTTTTCGGCCATTGATTGTACTGCATGTTGCTGAAATATTGATAGGTATGTTAAACAAGAGCGACCCGAAAGGAAGCCGTGCTGATCAGGGGAGAGAAAGGGAGAAGTGAAGTAGTAAAGTCGGTTCAGGATGATCCTTTCACAGACCGAGGAAAGAACGGGAAGAATCGAGATGGGACGATAATTAGAGACGTCATTTTTAGGGCCAGATTTGTGTATAGGAATCACATTTGCTATTTTCCATTGAGAAGGAAATATGCCAAAGTGGAAGCAGCGATTTAAAAGGAGGGCAATGGGAACTGAGAGAGACTGAGCACAGTTGCGTACGAATACGGGACTGAGAGCATCAGGGCCAGGTGAGCGGCGGAGGGGGATCTTTGATAGATATTTAGCAACTTCCTTGGGATCTGTCTGAATTTCTGAGAGGCAGTGACTATTGACAGGAGAGAGGGAAAAGTCGTCTGTGAGTGAGAAATTTGACGTCGGCGCTTGACTTCCTGCGAAATATTCGAGGAAGAAATTCGGTCTGTCTGCTCCTACGGCACAGGAGCCATTAAGTGACACAGCATCGGGAATTCGAGGGATATTACGGCGTTTATTTACAAAGGTCCAGAATTTTTTAGGATCTGAAGTTATGGAGGAAGACAGTTCAGAGATGTTCTCCTTGTAGTCACGGCGTATAAAGGATTTTGATACGCGACGTAGGTCTGAGAACACTTTGTAGGCCATGCACATGCCATTGCACAGTAGCATATTCAAAATGATTAATGACAAATTATCTTTTTTTTTGAGAGAGCAGCAAAGTCAGTGGAGAGGTAATACGATATGAATCGAGGTAGCTTAACCAATTAATTGGAGATGAAACAACCTATACATCTCTAGGTAAAACAAGGTGATTCAAGAAGAATCGAGCTGCCCAGAAACGACAGCTACTTGTTGATACGACGTCACACAAGGTAATTCGAGATCAATGTACGAGTTAATTAAAATCACGTAATTAAATTATGATGGTGATACTGCAATGTAGATATGTAATAAATACATTAATTTATTCATGGGAAGGTGTAAAAAAGGAAGCTGACCATCAGCAAAGGCATCTGGGAGAGGGATAGGTCCTCACCTGCACAAATCTGTGCTGAATATGTCTATCCTGGAGTCTTTGGTGAGGAAAGGCGGGAATATGGTCGCATCCGTCCCAGTTAATTCGTTGCACTTCTCGCCCGGCCATTTGCTTAGCGTTTCAGAGTCGTTCCACTTCACAATTTTTCCGACAAGCTTGACGCCCTCCACCGACGGATTTGGTCCATTCACATCCCAGCCAAGTTTCACCTCATAGCGCCCGTCGTCTGTGTTGTTTTTCTGCACACAAATCAGGAAAGAGTGGATTTCATCAAAAAAGAGGTAATCCATGAGGCGAATAGCTATCACTGTCCCAGATAAAACTGCTAAATCTCTTTTTTCTCGACTATAATTTACCAAAATCAGCTGGTTGACCCAAATTAGGCCCATGTTACGTTTGCTAAAGGCAGAACACGAGGTGACAAATAAACTGGACATATCCCTCCCCAGTTTGGCTTGCAATATGCGATATTAAACCAGTTAAAATGGCTATAAATAAGCTGAAAAAATCGAACTTTGAGGATACCGGGTCTAGCCATGGTATTACCTCTAAGCTGGGTTTGTACGTAGAAGTCGACTGCTGTGACAGTCGACTGTTAAGCTCGACTCGCACGTGTGAACACCAAGGAGGTTAAAATGAAATGGAGTAGGCATAACCGTGAACGCTCATGGGCGAAAGTGAAGCAAGAATAGGGGTGCTTGGGAAGGGTTTTGTGCCGAGTAGGTGTTGCCAAACCAGTCACAAAACATCGCCTGGTCTGTGGTTTTTAACTTAGATTTGACGAAAATCGAACGCGACCGCCGGACACGTAAGCCAGAGGAAGGTCTAAACTGTGCCGACTGCAATGGCGGAATTGGCTTCAAGAATCAAGTGGTATGTCGCCTCCATTTCTTTTATAACCTCCTTGCTCTTGGGACACCTGAGTGTTGATGATAGTAGCGATATATCGTGATCGAGCGACTCTCATGGCAGTCAACTTCGACGTGTAAACCCAGCTTTACGGAGGCGCCCGCAAGTAGGCCTGTGCGATCATCGAAAAAAATCGATATCGTTCAATTATAAGAATTATTGGAAAAGTGGTCGACTCAATTGTCGGGAATTGAAGAAATGACAATTAATGGACGAAATTCAATTAATTGACAAAGGCCAATTAATTGACATAGAATTTGGTGTCAATGAATTGTCATTTCTTAATTAATTGACCTCAACCAATTAATTGACAGCACTCAATTGGATCGTGCTTTTCAAAGGCTTTCCTTTGTCAATGAGAAGAATGAAAGAACTAATTTGACAAACAACAAAATAATTCAAATAGTTAGCTTTTATTAGTTAATTAAAGTAATAGATAGGTATTTGAAGACAGGCAGATGAGATCCTCAGCGTGTTCATCCGACAGACACTGGCGTGTGTGCGAGCAGCAAGCATCAGCGACGTCGGCCATCGGCCGGCGTCGAGCAAAAGCGAACAAGTTTAAACGTGCAATTTGCAATCGATAGCGAACTAATAATCGATTATCGGACAATAATTTTGAATTGAATAATGGCGGCTTTACACATGGAAGTTACTTCCATGACAGTAGTCTTGTAAGTCGCTTGTAAGTTGTACTTCGATGTGTAAGCACGTATTTCTATGGCAGTAGGGGTCGATAGCGGAACTAATCGACCGCGGTTCGCACTTGCAAGGAAAATAGATGGTTTCTATTTTGCCTGCAATTAGCATTTCGATTCAGCGATAGTATTGCAAAACATCCGGTGAAATATTCTGCCTGGTTCATCTCAGTTGAAAAACCACAGTTATACAAAATAATAATTTTCTTAAGATTGAAATTTAACAATGCTTAAGTACTAAATTGGTTATCAAAATGTTAATATAAATTAATACTTGAAAAACAATGGAGTTGTCATATAAAGAAAATTTGTTTGCATAAACCCATGAGTTGATTTGATTAGTTTAGATTAATAAAACTCAATAGATAATTATGTATGTTGATGAAAACAAAATATTTCGCATAATTTATTGCATCATGAAGTCAACAAAGTTATAATCAACAAATGTTTCACCCAAAATGAACCATAGAAATGAGTATAATAAAACTGTTTTATAATTATATGTTAACTTTTCCGTATTAATATACGATTTTAGTACCTGCAGGGTTTTGATTTAATGATTCATTGGTTGTTTGATATTACCACCTTTTGCCTCCGTAGTTCTGCTATTCATTTATTTGCGGATAAGCCGGAAGTAATGTGTAAGCAGAGCTGTCCTGCAAGTAGCGATAAAAATCGATACTTCACTGCACTCGCTACTTCCATAGAAGTCAACTTCCATGTGTTGAATCCGCCTTAACAATTGACGATTGAACAACAATTGACACTTGAAAAAATTGACAATCGAGTCAATTACCGCAATCGACATCGATGTAAGTACTGAAATAATCGATCAATTGTAAAAATAATTGAATCAACGATTCAATTAATCGAATAATCGCACAGGCCTAGCCCGTAAGAGCACATTCGAAATTCTACAGAGGAAAAATCATTCTCCTTGACCGGGACTTGAGTCCGGATCGCTCGATATCGCACCGACTGCTTTAGCCAGTTAAGCTACCGAGGCGTCCTCTTCCCATGTGGACGTGGAATTTTGAGGGGCTTAAGGGAACAAGAAGTTCAAGACTGCTGGACACACAGTTCTGTCCAAAGCGTGCGCCTAGCGCCACCGTCCACGAGGTTAATCATCTCATAACTGAATTCAATGTGCTTTCTCTGTATCTAAGTTCACGGGGCACAATAGGGCTGCACTTATTTGTCGGAATTCAAGACACATTGAAATTCATACTATGTACCTAAAATGACGTAACACAGAAACGCACATCTTGAACCAGCAGGCCTTACACCCCTGGTGAACGGCCATGGTGGGCCACTTAGCTATACGACTGATAAAACATTTTTTCACCAAAATTGTCTATTTTTAGCTTAAAAAAATCAGTGTCTCTCGAATTTCGAAAAATAGGCGCCACCCTACATGCAAACACCAAGTTCAACAACAAAAAGAAAAAACAAGTTGATTAAATCACCATTTATCGTCACATTTAAAGAAAATAAACCAGATGTAATCAAACACAAAATATCCAGTCAATACAATAACTACAATCTACACACCATAGAGCTTATTGCAGAACTTATAAAAACGGTGTTGTGAGGCGGAGGTAGAAATTATTTTACCGGAAGTGCTCATAGCAAAAAGACCGATTATGTAACTCATGAACACGCCGGGAAGATGTGGAAAATATAAATAAATTCTATCGAAAATGATGCAAGCTAAAGAGATGGTCTTATTACGATAACGACCAATAACGATCATGGCAGGGGTTTGATTCTCCGTACTCGCGAGATACATAATAATAAGCAGACGCTCTGTGAAGAAGAACATGAAAAGAAAAAAGCATTCATCTAAAGAAAGGTTGCGAAATGTTTTTTTTATATTTCTGACTTTCAAATCAAGGGCATTGCTAAGACTCAGGAGCACTTCTGAGAAGGCAGGGTACGGCTGAGTATTGACAGCCAAGCTAGCGTATATTTGAATGATAACACTCGTATGTTAAAAATCAGAAGCTTTTACGAAGAGGCAAAAACTGATTTTTCATAATTTTCTCGTCTTCATTCATTTATTTCCGCTCTCTGTTACTCTTGAAAAAAATCATTATTAAATCTTCCTCGTTACAAATACGCGTCACTTTCAGATCGATATTCAACAAATATAAAATATCTACAGAGAGAATGAGAAGAGCGTAATGACGCGCAAACATACGTAAAATCTGTGCGCTAACTTTCTGAACGCCTGAAGAGAAGCCGAATCATTCTTTCATCAACAGACTCCGAGGTGGATTGGGAAACGGCAGTCTGATATATTCGGGTCCTGGTATTCTGATTCTTCCTCACATGGCAGCGAAGGGAAGGAAGGAAAGGAAGAGAAGGAAAGGAAGGGAAGGAAGGAAGGGAAAGGGAAGACGCTGGATGAAATTCTTAAAGTCACCAATATAACGATCAGGCTCATATTTACGATACTTTGTTGAGTGAGCCTGCATCGGCAAAGGAGGGAGCCATCGCAGTGTCTGTGCACCTGAAGCAGGGATGTAGCTTGACTCAATATTACGAGAACCTGATGAGAACCTGGAACGAAGATGTAGTGTACACTAGGGTGGGCCGAAAAACACGAAAGTTTCCGAATCGAATCGTAATAGCGCGGTAAAGTTGTTACTCGTCACCCTGATCACAAAGAAAGAAATATTTTCGAAATCGGACCATGTCTTCCGGTCGCACATCTCATTCGAAGTTTTGAAAAATCGTAAAAAATATGACTTTTTTAGGGATTTTTTTAAATAAGTTACAGTGATTGGATTACGTTCAAAATCGGCATGTGGCCTCTTCTTAAGAACTTCTGTCTTAAAAAAATATGTAACACCCCTTATCTCCTTCTTTTAGGGAGAGGGGGAGTCGCTCATCGCGTTCAAATTATCGAAAAATCGTAAAAAACATAACTTTTTTCGGAATTTTCTCTTAATGAGTTACAGTGATCGGATTGCGTTCAAAATCGGTATGTGGCCTCTTGTGTGTCGTGTGTCTGGCATCGAAATCCGCTTATTCTAGTGCACCTGCACTTTGACCCCTTAGGCACGGCTATGGGTAGTCGCACATCAACCAGCCTGAAATGTATTTGTTTTCTCGCCAAAACAACCATTTTGAAGGGAGAAATCAAAAGAAAAACCAATTTTCAAAAATAAGCGTAGGCCTACCGTATGGTCACTCATTTTTACGATACATGTCCCTCCCCTCCCCCGTAAAAGAAGGGGGGAACGGGAATTATATCTTTCTTAAAAGACAAAGGACCTTTACAAGAGGCCACATACCGATTTTGAACGCAATCCGATCACTGTAACTCATTAAGAGAAAATTCCGAAAAAAGTCATGTTTTTTACGATTTTTCGATAATTTGAACGCGATGAGCGACTCCCCCTCTCCCTAAAAGAAGGAGATAAGGGGTGTTACATATTTTTTTAAGACAGAATTTCTTAAGAAGAGGCCACATGCCGATTTTGAACGTAATCCAATCACTGTAACTTATTTTAAAAAAATCCCTAAAAAAGTCATATTTTTTACGATTTTTCAAAACTTCGAACGAGATGTGCGACAGGAAGACATGGTCCGATTTCGAAAATTTTTCTTTCTTTGTGATCAGGGTGACGAGTAACAACTTTTCCGCGCTATTACGATTCAATTCGGAAACTTTCGTGTTTTTCGGCCCACCCTAGTGTACAAGGGTGAGGAGATTGATGTGAAACATATGAATGCGTGGGTATGTGAAGAGACGAATGGTAAAATAACAGTAAGTGAACGAGATGGATGTGGAAGGATCCAAATTAATACTATTAAGTGCTGTGTATTTCGAAAACGAATGGTCAAAAACATTTTATGATATTAATACCCAGCCGGCCACCTTCTACGCTTGTGGAAAGGAGAATGAGATCCTGATGATGCGCCATCTGCACGTATATGGTTATTATGAGGATCCTGAATTGAACGCTAACGTGTTGGAAATGCAATTCGACCGTATGACCGTACTGCTTCCATGTTGTTTTTACTACCGAATGCTCGCGATGGGATAGTAGAGTTGGAGAGAAAATTATCCCTTGAAGAATTCAATGTATTCCAAGTTTTAGACAAGTGTGTGTTGAAGAGGACTTTGGTTCGTCTCCCGAAATTTACAGTGCGGTCTGAGATAATCTCTCGTGTGTACTTGAGGCTATGGGTATGAAGACTCTGTTCAGCAATGATGCTGATTTCACTCCCAAGATAGACGATAACACTAAAATATCCAAAGTGTTGCAAAACACATTCATCGAGGTGACCGAGGTGGGTGCTACAGCTGCAGCAGCCACTAAGATGGAATTTATTGCCAAAGGCAGTAGCCCGAGCGCGGAAGCTAAGTTCTTAGCAGATCATCCATTTGCATTTTTTATAATATGCAAACGAACCGGTCTGGTGATTTTTAGTGAACGGTTTACTGGTGATATGTAAAAATGTCTTAAGCCAACCTCGGATGAAAAAATGTAAAAAAAAATATGAAAAATAAATTGATAAAAAAATGTCTTTTTGTTTTAAAACATATCCTCTTCCTCAAAATAATTAATAGTTGCCTCAAAGTGAAAGAGGAAAAAAAGAGGTGTTCGAAATGGACTTCCTCCCCCGGTTATTCAAATTAACGGGGGAGGTTAATTAATTGACAACGGGGATAAAGTGTATAAAGATTATTTTTTTCCTAATGTATTTATAAAGGACCGTTTTGGAATTATTATTTAATCCTGCACCTCGATTATGTAAATGTGAAAGCGATGACGGGGGGTGATATTTATCACAGCCTGCGATGACGGTCGGCGTGATCGAGCGATCATGTAAGGCACCGTCATCGCACGTACGACGGTCATGGGCTGACGTCACACGCTTATATTCGAATCGAGTTTCAAAACATTGTTTGTTTATGTTGGAAACAATGGAGAATCTGAAGTACCAATGGAAATCGGCGACACATTCTTAAATAGGTACAATTATAAATATAATACTTTTAATCATTAATTTTTTAATGTATTATATTATTATATGTTGTGTATATGCCTTTTATTAATAATTACCTATAACATGTCGCTTACATGTACGAATCAATGTATTCCACATAATCTATAAAATGACTAACGATAATATTATGGCGGAGCGGTGAGTCTTCTGCTGGAATAAGATTTTTGCATTACATTTTTATAGTTATCCAAGTTAATAATGCCTGTAATCCCAAGCATTAAATAATGTATGGAGTTTCCTCTTTCCCCGTACCAATGTTGTGATAGTACTGAAGCTTATTAGCTATCGGCGAGTCGTATATCTCATGTTGACATATGCACATTTGTGACAGACTGTTCATGCAAGTACAACAAATAGTCCTTCGGTCGAGAACTATCATTAAATTGTAATCCATGTTATTCTACTCTGTGATTTCATATTCAACTGGCAGTAATGGGCTGGGTGCTCTCATTGACTGTTGTAAAGTTCGTAGTGGCATGATCGAGATGAGCGTAGAAAAGTGTTAATATTGGTCTCAGTTGAAATGATACAGAAATAATTTTACTGCGTTTATAATTGTTGAAGATTAGCTATTAAATAAACACCTTAGGTTTTTGTGGGTTATGTAAATTTATGAATTATTTTACCCGTAGAAGAACCCGTTTACGTGGTTTTATAATTTTCGCGGTGCGGCATTGAACTTGTTTCAGTTGATTTTTACCTAGGTTTACCATTACGATACACTAAAGTGCTGTGCTCTTTTTAATTCAACCCTTGCATACTTGTGCATACATATGCTTGGGAAATTCTAAGGAAGTGTTCGTCTTCCCTAAAGAAGGAATAAGCGATGGTAAACATGCCTTTGTGCTGGCAAATCGCATTATGGAATATGAAATTATTCTATCGTATATTATAATGTTATCTTGTGGCTAGTAGCAATTACATATTATATTAATTCCGTTATGTGAAATATATTCCGCGACTGAATGGCAGATAGACGATAGTTCTAACATATAAATTAAAAAAACTTTTCACACTGCGAATTAACCTATTTCTCTTGAAATAGTTGTGTGTCAAGCCGGATAAGTGCGCTTTTCCTTCTTTTTTCCCCGGTCGCAATGTCATTCAGGATAGCATTCTAAGACATTTTCTTATTCTGTTTTATTACTTGAAGTCTTCATCAAGGTATTTCATAAACGAAAAGTTAATTAATTGGGCTTGGACATTTGTAATTCAAGTTTATTCAACGTATTCGCACATATTCGATACCTTATCACGCTCATCACCATCAGTTTCGAGCGTCATCGCAATTCGGGGCTTCGACGTCGCTATCACCCTTATCACAGTTACATAATCGAGGTGCTGAAAAGGACCGATTTTTGGAATTATAATTTAGTCCTAAAAAGGACCATTTTTTTTAATTATTATTTAGTCCTAAAAAGGACAGTTTTTAGACTAGTGACTAATAATATTCACGCCCCCCGTAAACTTCTAAGTAGTGTTTCCATTTCTCTTTATTTAAATATCGCAATCTTTCAATAATTAGCGATCTCAGCAAATCGTCAGTCAATTTAGGAAAGACGACTGCCTCATAATACCCTTCATATTGATCACATACATTATGAATTGTGATGGGGTCTGGATTGGTTTTAGATATCTCTAATTGCTTTTCAAAATTCTCATCAGCTTCTGCTTTTATTCTTTGAATATATTCATCAATCTCTTTCCAGAGAGGGATCTCTCCGGCTTGGTGCGCTAGAAGACAGTCCATGGTAGCATATGCGTTGAGTTGTCTTCCTCTTTATATACACCCTAACGCATGCGCAGATTACAATTTAAATGTGGAAGCATTGCAACCTTCAATGTGTTTACTGCAGAGTAGGAAATGCATTCGTGCATTTCTCCAGATCATAGGGGCACAAAGATACTGCGTAATAAATACTAGCCTTGAACGAGTCGGAACTTGTTCACTGGCGGTACGCCGGGGCAATGGATAATTGCAAAACCATGTCATTTCGGTCGAGGGAGTGTGAGCTAGGCGAATATAAAAATGCATCCTTGCAGATTGGCTGGGGATTAGATCAAGTACTAGAACGGGAGAAAGGATTTTAGCATTGGTAATACTAGAAGGTGTCATATGTGTCTACATATGGATCTGAAAATATTCGCATATGAAAGTACAGTTTATATGTCCATTTTTGGATCTGCATGGCAGCTTAGTACGTCATACGATTGAAAGTTTCCTTGTAGGAGTCACCTAGCCTATAAGGTGTGCGTGTAGCTTCTAGGTAACATAGGCGTGGAAGGGGAGTGTCTTGTATCAGTAATTAGGCTTATTGTATTGATACATATATAGGAATATCATATAATATGCATCATTTAATGATCTAGGAAGAGGTGGGGGTGGAGTGGGTTGAGTATGCTGAAAAACAATCGAATATAGCCATATTTAAAGCTGTAGTTAATTGTTTAGTCAATTTCGAGGGTATATTTGATTGACTCTACTGTGCGAGTACTAGCTATGGAATACTAACTAGGAGAATTCTCAAGTGCACACAGAAAATCGCTAAGTATGAGTGAAGGCAGCAGTTCTATGCAGCAAACCGTGAAACTTGGTTTAGAGTAAAGAATTTTTACGCATTGAATTAAAACAACCTAAAAATCACTTGAAAGTTATCGGTCTCCCATAAACATTTTTATTTTCATTTGAAGTTTACCCGTTATGGAGACACTCCCATATTGAATCATTCCTCGGCATAAAAATTTAACAAAATGATTTTTACACGCCTCAATTGCAAATGAGAGAGTATTTCTCATCCACTAATAATAATAACGTTTATTATAATGTTTACAAGAGATACATTCTTACAACTGGCAAGGTAATTATGCGTGCCTAACTATACAGGAATACAAAAATATGACATTTAAAAAATCCCACGTAAACCAGGAGAAATCGATCGGATATTGAAAGCGCGGCAAACACTCGCTCCGAAAACCTCCGCTCCTTGCCCAATATTAGCGTAAACTCGTATCTAATCATGAGGCCAATTTTATAACTTCACATTCGAGCGTAAAAGTCATTCCCACTGGATTGCGGTTAATTTTTCGATAAAATTTGTCGATCGCGATTTTATAATTTCACGTTCGAACGTTCTTTGCCTTGCGGTCGAATCCTCGGCTTCGGCATCAAAGTATGTACCTGCCGAAGCAGCCATTATCGATCGAAGAACAGTTTGTTTCGTTTTTATGATATCAATGATATTTTAATAAGTGTCGCAGTGTGGTACATTTTATGAACTACAAATCGTTTACAACATAGTATTCTTGGACTTCAAATGTGAATAGTGGTCTATAATGCAGTGCAGCACTGTATTGGAAGATAGATGTTGTAACATATTGAAATCCCAGCCATATTGTGTATTTCGACAATGAATATTTTAAAAGCAACCACGTGCGTGTAGGGAGATCTATTTTTAGATTCCGCATCGTTCAAGTCGAGAGGTAGCAATAATTACGCTGCGGCGACCACAACCTGAGCGCAAGATTCAACTAAAGTCAACCAAGAGCCGATAGCAAAAAACGCTATTTTTTAAATTCCGAACACCTGCGCACGAAGGAAAACGAGGGGAGATTCATTCGAAAACATTCCAAGAGGAGAGGGAAAATCGAAGGGAGTAGACGTGTGTGTGTGTGTGTGTATATATATATATATATATATATATATATATATATATATATATATATATATATATATATATAATGTCTTGGTAGAAAATCGCTCTCGGCGACGATGCACATGCATAAATAAAACAGTGATACACTAAACAAACACAGAAACACGCAAAAAGGACACTCACAAAATAAAACTTGTACGTTTCGGCGTCAGGACGCCATCGTCAGCGGTAGAGGAATATATATATATATTGTGATGATACGGTCTCATCACGGTCTTCCCGACTCCTTACCCGTGTAATTCACGTTCATGCTTGGCGCGCGGGCACAGCTGGGATAAGGGAACGACGAATTCTGTTACTCTTATGTTTTGGGTAAAATGGTATAAAAGGCCAAGTGTGAATGGTCTAAGGAGGCATTTTGGCAAAAGTTTCAAGTGAGACGGACCACGATCGGACCTCGGAGAAGTGACCACCCGAAGGCTGGGGGGGCAGGCAGTGAGGAAGACGTGGAAAGCACCACGCGGCAGTTGGATGTCCAAAGGAATAGGACAACGGAGGAGAAAGCAAAGGAGAGAAGTCGGAGAGTACCTGGGAGCGATGAAAAAACGTCCTCATAGTGTCGAGCTTCACGACATTCGTCCAGGAATCTACGGGACGAAGTTTCCCTGCGGAGGACAGACTCGTGAAGGGGCAACCTGAATTGGCGACGCCCTCGACACGCTAAGTACTCAAAACCCACTCTCCCGAATGGTGAATCATGCGCTATTCTTTTCCCTCGATCCAGCCAGCCCCATCTTCCCGAAGAAACCCCCCAAGTGATAGTGCGTCACCCTGATTCAATGTGGTCTGAGAAACGTTGACATATCATTCTTGCCAGGCATAAGTGCCATTAAAATCTGTATCATAATTCTCCCGTTCTCGTCCCGTTGTATTGACGCTGGACTTTCCTTAAAATAGAACGTGGAGCCTGTAATAGTCATTTTGCGACAATTTAGTTGTTCTCTGCCGATTGCAGTATTTGTGACGTGAGAAATGGAAGACGTTAAGGGTCATTCTTTATGTATTTTGTTTCGCTGATGACTTATTTTCCATCTGTGTGTCGCTAGAACTCGTAATCAATCCATTCCTCATTTTTGTTAGGTTTAAGGTTACTTCATTATCATTCTTTAATTGCTCACCAGTATAAATTTGGTGTTCATTTAAAATCATTTATGTTTCACCCAGTCCTATCATACCATCCCTCATTAGATTTAAGAAATTTCCTGTTTATGTTTCATTCTTTTTGGGCAAATAGATTTTGTGTGAAATCTAACTGTTTTCAAACGAGTTTTCTTAACTCAATGCTGTGCCTCGCGACCAAGTTCTGGACGATTCTTTATTTTTCTAAAAATATTTCGTCTAACGTATTTTTACTAGAAGCATTCGATTTGGCTGTCTAATTCGGGACCACGCGTTGGTTTCGTTATTCAGTATACCTCAATTTCCCACCATCCTTGGCCGTCACAGCCTGGCGTTCCCGTCAACGCTGTGCATCGCGTGTAAAATCGCGTCATTTTACTCCAGTTCTCTTCATGATCGTTGGCCCTAGAACCCACGTATTTTCTATCGGACATTGCTGATGTCCGTGTTTTAAGTGACAACCGCTGCCACGCACTAAGAGTTGGCTTGGTTCTGTTACTATATATATATATAATGAGTCACAGGCGTGACAAGTAAAAAACACTCTCTCCAGTTCGGAAGAAGACAGTTGAATGCTGTCGAAAATTAAACCATTCGTGTGAGTTTCTTTTGTTTGTGCCACTGTTTTTTACTTGTCACGCCTGTGACTCCTTATTAGATATATTTTCACCACGTGTGAATTTCGTTGTTTGAATATATATATACGTGAGTTACTCAATACGAGGCTGGCAGTTTAAACAATTACCTAAGGAAAAGGTCGAATTCACGCCACTCGCTGCAGGGAAATTACGTCGAATACATTAAAGAAACCAGAAGAAGTATTTTTAATTAGTGGTTTCCGGTACAAGGGAAGCATTAGCCGTACTGTATCAGGAAGTAAGCCGAGGTCAGCTGGATACCACCCAGGTCAGAACCAGATAGGAGTGTCCACCCTGCGGCCAAATACCAGTAGCAGGAGAGCGGTGGTCGATCAAGGCGAGATCACCTTAGCCAGTCAAGGGATCAGCAAACACCATGTGTGTCATGCCGACAGCCATTGGTTAAGTCACGATATATGTATGTATGTATGTAATCATAATCAATCTGTGAATGGGTTTTTGAAATTTGTGCAAGTGAATACTTTTCTGTGTAGGAGTGAAGTGAATCTCTAGCCGTGAAGGCAAAAAAGAAATTCCAAAGGGGAATTAATGTTGTGGCCCAAAGCGCGAAGATAACAGAAGTGATACACTTGACAAGGATAAACAAATACACCTAATATTGTGATTCCATGTATAATTTGTATTTATTGAGTGACGTGTTATATTTATGTAAGTAAATACGGGCCAAATATTTATCATTCGATGTGGGGAGAGAGATTCAGCAACATGAATAAATATATTTCGAAAAATTAACAGAAGTAGAAAGTGTTGTTATTAGTAGAACAACTAAGAATTTAATGAGAACGAACTTCCCAACGTGGAGTATCAACATTATATGTTACACTTTGGATGATCAACGTGAGGTTACGGGTTATAAATGTTACAATGTCTTGTTTTGATCGTTAGCTGTGACGATTTAAAGCAAATTATCCGACTAGAGCATTTAATTACGACTTGTAATTATAGTTGGCATAACTATGTTTCAATGTGCAGGAAACAACGGTATCTTATTTGGTGATACTATTAAAACGAAGGTTTATCGTGTGTATAAGTGACTATGTATATTGTTGCATAAGGATCCATGACATTAGATCACGCGACAACAGATCACGCGACAACAGATCACGAAGACAATAGATCACGACGACAACAGATCACGCGACACTAAATCACGATTAAAATGGGAAAATTACTTTGTAATATATTTTCCTTCAATATTTTGCGGATATTTTGCCGCAGATGTGTAATTGGGAGGGGGCGCTGCGGAGTCGTTCCGAATGTAGAGAGAGATAACATCACGGATAGTATCCTTGGATAACATTACTGGCATACCTGATGATAGCGCCATCAAGCGGGGAAACGCACGAACTTAAAATTAAATAAATAAATAAAAAATAAATAAAACCCCTTGAGACAGGAGGCACGGGTAACCTTCAAGGCTACCTGGGGAGGAGGTTATTTGGCGGATAGTTACGTTTCTTTTTTCACGAATACCCTTTTGAACCAACGGGGCGGCCCCCTCCGGGGTAATGGTCGGGTAATGACAAACCTCCGGGGTGATTTTTTTTGCGTAAAACTATGGCGAGTTGCCCAACCAAATAACCCTAAATGATAATAAAGTGTGTAAGTGTGATATGTATCATGCTATTAGGAATTATAACAGTGAAATATATATGATGAAGTGAAACCCGTGTTATTAGGTTTATTCTATCTTTCACTTATTTAAATACAGCGTTTTTTGTATATCGTGATCTGTTGTCGCGTGATCTCTTGTCGTCGTGATCTATTGACTTCGTGATCTGTTCTTCGTGATCTGTTGTCGCGTGACCTGATGTCGTCGTGATCTTCTGACGGGGTACTGTTGCATAACAGAAATTACAAGTGATATTGATGATCTGTGATGAATTGCGTTTAAGTGGTGATATTTTTACGTATAAAGATTTATATTAGCTAGACTCAAGCTCCTGATTCATTGTGCTTCGACGGGTGTAATAATTGAAGTCTTTTAAAAGTTGGCAAGTGTCGGACAAGATCATCACTACACAGGGAATGATCACTACAATCATTTCATCATTTAAAGCATCGCATCAATTCAGTTATGGAATATGTATGCGTTGAAATGAATTTAATGTGTGCATGAATAGCTCTTAAATCGTGTGTAGTTGTTTACGTCCAAGGATTAGTATGATTTTTTATCTACTTATGCAATTTATGTTGTTTCATTATGCTTCATTCAGTAACTTTTGACACCTGAGGAGTAATATTTTCATCTATTCACCATGTTATCATTAGCAAAGATTGTTCCCTTTCTTGAATGCCACTTTATGTGCCTGGAGAAATATTTGAAATATTATGGAGAGATATAAAGAAAAATTTCTGCCCTGAGTTCCGCAATCACTACGGTAGAAATATTCATTTGCGAAGTAAATAAAATACAAAGGAAAGCCACACGCTTCTTTCATAACAGATACGAGTGAACAAAAAGTGTCACACAGATGATGGAAGAACTAGGTTGGTAACCGTTCGACTTGAAGGGTACACGCTAGGCTAATATTATCTGCGAAATTTAGATCAGGCGAGTTTCAGTACGACAAAGGAGGACATAATTTTAAACCGCCCTATATCTCTAGAACAGATAGAAGTGAAAAAATAATAGAGATGCACTGCCGAACTGATAGTTACAATATTTCATTTCCTTCTAACCACCATTAGTTATTTTTTATATTAGTTATTAGTTATCAATTTTACCACCAATGATAAAGTTTCCCACAGTAAGCAACTCATAAAATTAAAATCCTACGGTTTAGACGACGACGTAATTTCCTGGATTAGAGAATTCTAAAGCAATCGCCGTACAAAGGCTTGTATTAGAATGCGCTATCTCTAATGAAGTAAAAGTCACATCGGGTGTTCCACAAGGAAGTGTCATTGGCCCTCTTCTGTTCTTTTTGTACATAATCGACATCGGTGAAACAGTTTGACAGTACGCTTAGATTATTTGCAGACGACGCAGTGGTGTATAGAGAAATGCATAGCCTTAATGATAAGGAAGCGCTAACTAAGGATCTCGAGGCAATACAGAAGTGGTGCGAAGCGTGGCAGCTAGAATTAAACCTGAAAAAATGCGTTCTTATGAATTTTTGGAAAAGGAAAAATGCTCCTTGTAACAGCTATTGCATAAACAACAGCAAATTAGATACAATCAGTTAAATCGGTTAAATACCTCGGAGTCACGTCGGAAATACCTCGGTCAGTGCACAATCGGTTAAATACCTCGGAGTTAAACTAACTAATGATCTCTCGTGGAGTAAACATATTCGAGAAATTACCGGTCAAGCTAATCTTAAATTGGGATTTGTTAAAAGAGTACTTGGCAAGTGCGACGATAAAATTAGGGAAATCAGCTACTTCTCCCTTGTTAGACCCCACTTGGAATATGTTGCCACTATTTGGGATCCTTATTAGATAGGCTTGGAAACTGAGTTAGAACGCGTGCAGCGAAGATAGGCAAGATACGTTAAAGGCCGTTATGATAATCTCGTTAGTGTTACTGACCTTTTGTAGCAACTGGGATGGGAAAAGCTTTCAGACAGTCGATTAAAATTTAGACTCAATCTATTATGTAAGTACCAAACCGGTCTATTCTCTGACGACGTTGATAATATTTTACGAAATCCGACATACTAATGTAGATCAGATCATGAGAAAAAAATTAGGGAACTAGAATGCAGAACGGACAGATTTAAAATGTCATTTTTCCCACGAACGATAAGGGACCATAACAGCTTCAATGAGTCTTTTATGAAGGTTTGTCGTTAGGTAGTGTAGCTCATAGTAGTAGTAGTACTCCCTAATACTTGAACCGTTATCTGTTACCTAATACTAACAGCACGCCGTGCATGTTTTCTACATAAGTCTAGAGTCTCTGTCCATCTGTGTAGTTGTAAAATGCATGTATATTGACGGTCCCTCTCCATTGTGATGATATCTGTAGTGTAGTAGTGCATGATTGTGAGGCTTCGCCTCGTGACAAGCATTAGCGATTTATGCTAATGCATAATTAGTCATAGTTACACTAACTTTAGGGTATAGTGTAATGCATGTTGGTGAATACTCACCCCCTGCCACACACCCCTGAAGTGGCTTGCATGGTATTTTCTACATCTACGATGTACCGTGCAAACCACCACTAGGGTGTGTGGCACGGGGTGATTCCACACCAGGCATGCAGCACTCGTCCCAGAACAAATCAGAACCTCGCACTGGCGCTAGGCGCAGGCCAAAAGCAATCAGGAGAACAGTTCGCAGTCCAACCGGAAACTGGGAGAGTGATGCGTAAACGAACATACAAACATGCAGAAAAATGCTATAGACACATCTAGTGGTTAATATTAATGATACTGTTAATTTATGAATACTACGAGATGCTACTTCATGCAAAGAACAAAATAAAGTATTGCCGGACAAATCGACCGGTGTGAAGAGTTAGTAATGATGTGGTGTTATTAAGCACACGTGAAAATTCTACTCTAACTATTGAGGGTGGGAGTTTCATATGATTGATCTATCGCAACTATTATGATCCCTTATTGTGCGTGGGAAAAATGACATTTTGAATCTATCGGTTCGGCAGTCAATTTCTTTTATTTTATTCCTGTGATCACTTCTACCGTAGTACGTTGGCTCTAGCAGTATATGTTTAACGTCCGGCAAAAAACTTTCTGCTCCGAGTTTGCGCAAAATATTTAACCAGTAGATGTAGTGGTTACTATTAAAACAGTGTGACGCCAGCATAACACATATCGTTGCCATACAATTCACCTGTCCTCTCCTCCCTCCCTTTCCCTAATCTCTCCCATTCCATGGCTGGTCACCTCATAACACCTCCTGCCAAACGCCTCCTCGGCGGCTCGCACGGTAGAAGGTATATAGATGCAGATTTTGCCCCGGAAAGTCGTTGCGTATATCGCCATCGTAAAATAATGCCACGAGTTCTGCAATAAGCCCCCACCAATAAATAATAAACAAGACAAAATAAAACAAAAAAACTTTGCCAACTAAAAGTCATAATAGTTTACCGTTTACTAAGTAGAATAAACTTATATTTCTATCTAACTTCAGGGATGTGATTCTAAGGATAATAAAATGAGTTGAACCTAATGATCAAGAGCAACCTAGCTGCAAGCGACAAGCTTAATGCCGTAATTTTGTTGCAAGGTTAATTTTCTGACTGGTTTTAATCGAAATATAGCAAGTATAAATCATTCAATATTTTAGTACCACTATTGCACTTAAACTAAAAGTAACAGCTCAATTATGCCAGATAAAAAAATATCATATACTCACATAACTGAATAGAGAAAAAAGAAGTGTATTATCTGGACCAACAATGACAGTTGGAATATGTTGTTTTATAATTTGTGGACACGCAAAACTTGCTAAACCAACTTTACAGTCAATAAATAGGGCACCCTCAAAGAGAATATTTTTCACTGTATCTGTCAGAAAAATTTTCACATCCGGGAATGCTAAATTCCACAAAGGCAGCTGGTTATTGGTCTCTGCATACTCCATGGCACCCTAGAATTAAAAGAGAAATTTATTCACAAAAATAATAAAGCTGACATCAAAAGAGACAAAAAGTTAAGAAGATTCTGTTCAAATCCAACAGAATGAGGATATGAATAATTTTCATATTACTGTAAAATATTAAACAGAGTGAAAAGTGTATATATGTACCCCTTAGTATATTCAAAAGAATTAGCCAATGCTGATTACCCTTAGCAGAAAAGATAAGCGAACAAAGGATTGTATACAGTGTATAACTAGCAAATACTTTAATCAAAAAGAAGTTTTTTGTGAAATTTATTTTAACTCCCATCAGCCAAAAATCAATTAACACAGCCATTTCAAATAAACAATATTGGTAAATTTCCACACAGTATATTATAAAAAACACAGCTAAAATACACCACCGACCAAGGTTTAGGGCACGTAATGCCATTAAAAGGTACAACTTTCTCAGAAACTCCGCCATATATACCCCGGGATGGAGGCGAGGGTGTTTGGGCGGGGGGGGGGGGTATTAAGTCACAGAGAGGGAACACAGGAGGAAATGGGGGGGGGGGGTAGTACACAGAAAATCCGTTGGTGGTGAAAGTCAGGAGGCATGGTCATAAGATTTTCGGGAGGGGGAACAAGGTTTAACAGAAGCGAACGATCAATAAAAACTTTTCATTATGTAACTTAGCCGGACTATAAGTGATTTCATATTGCTCAAAAAAATCCAGCTTAACCCCTTTGTCAAAATGGTGTAAAACTTCCAGGTCTAAATTACTAAAATGGTTAAAATCACACAAGTGTTTAGCGAGATAGGATTTATCGTCACAATTAATAAAACTAAACCTATGCTCCTTCACTCTGTCCTTAAATCTTCTGCCTGTTTGGCCAATATAACAAAGATCACAGTCATTACACTTTAATGTATTCACATAACTTCTGTCTACGGGAACATACCGGCCTTTTGAGATAAATGAAATTCTTCTTATTGTCACAGGATTATAAAACGATACATTACAACATTCATAAAGCACAGTTCTCTGCAATTTGTAAGATAATTTACCAACAAATGGAAATTTTACCCAGCGATTTGGGAGGGAGCTATATCTACATCTACAAAATACCCTGCAAGCCACCTCAGGGGTTTGTGGGAGAGGGCGAGTATTCACCAACATGTATTACACTATACCCTAAAGTTAGTGTAACTACGACTAATTATACATAAGCATATCTCGCTAATGCTTCTCACGAGGCGGGGCCTCACAAGCATGCACTACTACACTACAGATATTATCACAAAGAAGAGGGGCCATTAATATATCTATGTACTTTGTAACTACACAAATGGACAGAGACTCTAGACTTATGTAGAAAACATGCACGGCGTGCTGTTAGTACTAGGTAACAGATAACGATTCAAGTATTAGGAGTAATACTACTACTAAGAGCTACACTACCTAACGACAAACCTTCATAAAAGTCTCATTGAAGCTGTAATGGCCCCTTATCGTTCGTGGGAATAATTACATATAAAATCTGTCCGTTCTGCAGTCTAGTTCCCTAAATTTATTCTCATGATCTGATCTACCGTAGTATCTATCTATATCTACAAAATACCCTGCAAGCCACCTCAGGGCTGTGTGGCAGGGGGTGAGTAATCACCAACATGCATTACAATATACCCTAAAGTTAGTGTAACTACGACTAATTATGCATTAGCATAAATCTCTAATGCTTGTCACGAGGCGAAGCCTCACAAGCATGCACTACTACACTACAGATGTCCTCACAATGGAGAGTGACTCCGAGGTATATAACCGATTCTACAGTATCTCATTTGCTGTTTTTTATGCAATAGCTGTTACAAGGAGCGTTTTTCCTTTTCCAAAAATCAATAACAACGTATTTTTTCAGGTTTAATTCTAGCTGCCACGCATCGCACCACTCCTGTATTGCCTCGAGATCCTTAGTTAGCGCTTCCTTATTAGTCCAGTAAATGAAGGAGCCAACCTTGAGAAAATTAGTTACCATTTTTATTTTCAGGCTGAAAGTGGTATTTGGTACCTCATTAAAAATGAGACCAAGTTTGCATGAAAAGATTGTGCTAGGGGGGTGAAAATGGCCCCAAAAGACCCGAAAAATCGTTTTTCCGCGAATGTCTCCCAAAATATGGCCGTTGGAGATTTTTTGTTCCAATAATAATTAAATATCAGTTAATTTTCTACAAAAATGGTCCTTATGATTTTTCTCGAAAATTTGACCGTTTTCGAGATAAACGGGCCCAAACGCACCCAGAATATTGACCTTCTTCGCTGCGTATCGGAGAGCACGCTCACGAGCACGTGCATTTACACATGAGCGGGCGGACAAATTATTCAATAACTTTGTTAAAAATGCATATTTTTCATGAATCAAAGTTCATGTGAAAGAGGAAATCTACCGCTATCATACCCTGTGACTTGAGTGACGTTTTGACTCTTTAGCCATATTGGAAAAACGGGTCAAACTTTCTGCTCCCGCGCAATTTTGACCTCGTCAGGAATTTGTTCCTATTTTTTTTGTATTGCACTAATTTGCTCCAAATGTTCTTGATTATGGGTCCTCAGAAGGTCCTTTGTCATCTGTGAAATTTTTATGATCTAATTTTCTTCTATTTTGATTAAAACTTTGTTTGCTGAACCCCAATTTTTTGCTGTTTTTGGAGCGCGGGGAAATTTTGTAAACAACCACCAATTAAAAATTCATACATGATCGGATTGGTCTCTATGACATATAATTTGAAAGCTGAGAACGTCTACTTTTCGGCTGTGCAATTATTTTTTTCACAAAATCGGCCATTTTCCAATAAATTTGGAAAACGCGTGCTAAAGGAAAAAGCGCACTTTTTCTTTTCATGGCTTCTTTCTCCCGGCTCTTTATTTCTGACGTTTTGACACCTTGACTACTGTAAAGGTGGAATTCTCACCTTTCCATCAATGTGTATAAAGTCATCTCATTGATACGTGGGGAAAAACCCGAGTCTCTAAATTTAACGCTATAATTTCATTACTTTCGTTTCTTCCGTCGTTCGTCGCGTGTGCTCTATGCGGCGCTCGTGTCGTCTGCTACAGTCCATGCGGCCACGCTTGGAGATGTAAATGCGTTGGTTTTCTTTCATTATTTTGATAAATGTTCAAGGTCAATTATAGAAAAAAACGTTGGGTGTGCTTAAGACCACACGGGCGAAGTGTAAACGTCTATGGCGATATTCTGATATATATATAATACATAAAAAATATTTCATCAATTGTAATATTGTGCATTTTATACAATGGTGTTTGTATTAAATAATTCAGCTACGCTTTAATCACTCTTTTGTTCACTACGCCGTGCAGAAAGTTAGACTTATGTATTTTTTCTCTCTTTATGTGAACGTATTTGCAGTAATCATCAACGAAATTTTGCGGTAATTTACTCACCATTGTATTAACCTCAACTGGAACATTAATTACTTGACCATAACTCCCAAACTGACCGTGGATATGTCGCTTTCGCTTTATTTGCATGAAAGGAATTCGGGGTGATATTAATCTTTCAGTCACCAAATCTAATGGGAAATTTTTCAAAAATATCTGGAAATGGAGGAAATTTGAAACCATTATATACTGATAGTTGTGGGATATTATTTTTGTGAATGCTTGTGATACAGGTTGCACATATCTGAAATTCCGATTTCTGAACCGGAACAATTTAGGGGGTATATTCATGCCGGTCCAAACCACTAAAAACCCAGCGGTTCCGGAACTCTTAAAAATGATATTTTGTCAATGTAAGAAAGAATGTAAGGGAACATGTTCATGCAAGAAAGCGGGGCTACCATGCTCATCTATTTGTGGTTCATGTGAGTCCCGCCAGTGTTCGAATTATAAAGACAGCCAAGATACGTTTTCCGAAGAGGTAGAACTAGAGGAAACTCTAGAACCAGAAGGAGTCGTTGGGGAGGGGGACGTTGATGCCCAAGAATTATTATTGGAGGCTTGTGACGGGCACTGGTGATTAACAGATTTCTGTCATAATTGCAATGTATTTTTATGTATATTTCTATAATAAATAAAACTTAAAGAAAAGTTTATAACTCTTTATTCCAAAAACCTCGATCAGGATGGTTGCAAAAAAATTTGCCGAGAATCTGCAAGAAATTGTTGTTGAGTTTTATGGGTAAATTTCTTCACTTTTGAGAGATTTTGAGTTTTCGTTAGGAAGAACCTAATGAACTTCAATACTTTGCCACATGTGAAAAGTTGGTTGTCGCTAGTTTCAGGTCAATTGGTGGGGTCCATCCTGCTGTGATTAATCTTATGGCCTGCTTTCCTAATAGGTATAGCTTGAAGCCTCATCTGCAAGGAAAACAAGACGCTCGGAAACATAAATATCCTTCAAAATTATATGGTTTACGTGGTTTCTCATTTATGGCGCCGAGGATTTTGGCAGTGGATAGAAGGTGGTGGCGCCATCTACAATTGGTTTCCACAGTCCAAAACATTGAAAATAATGGATTTCCAACACCCCCCCATCTCAAATTTTGTAAAAAACTTGCATATTTCATGACTCTCAAAATTTTGGATTTTTCAATACGATTTTTTGCAAAAAATATTAATGTTGCGAAAAAAATCACGAGGACAATTTTTGTAGAAAATTAACTGATCTTTAATTTTTATCCGAACAAAAAATCTCCAACTGCCATATATTAGGAAACATTCGCAGAAAACTGATTTTTCGGGTCTTTTGGGGCCATTTTCACCCCCCTAGCACAATCTTTTCTTGCAAACTTGGTCTCATTTTTAATGAGGTAACAAATACCACTTTCATGCAGAAAATAAAAATTGTAACTAAATATTTACAGGTAGGCCTCTTTTTCCTCCTTCATTTACTGGACTATATCATTAAGGCTATGCATTTCTCTATACACCACTACGTCGTCTGCAAATAATCTAAGCGTATTCTCAACTCTCCTTGAGAGTACGCTTAGATTATTCTCTACTCCTACTCTCCAGCAAAACGCTCCTTGTAACAGCTATTGCATTAACAACAGCAAATTAGATACTGTAGAATCGGTTATATACCTCGGAGTTAAACTGACTAATGATCTCTCGTGGAGTAATCATATTCGAGAAATTACCGGTCAAGCTAATCTTAAATTGGGATTTGTTAAAGGAGAATGTGGCAAGTGCGACGATAAAGTTAGGGAAATCAGCTACTTCTCCCTCGTTAGACCCCACTTGGAATATGCTGCCACTATTTGGGATCCTTATGAGATAGGCTTGGAAACTGAGTTAGAACGCGTGCAGCGAAGATCGGCAAGATACGTTAAAGGCCGTTATGATAATCTCGTTAGTGTTACTGACCTTTTGTAGCAACTGGGATGGGAAAAGCTTTCAGGCCGTCGATTAAAATTTAGACTCAATGTATTATGTAAATTCCAAACCGGCCTATTCTCTGACGACGTTGATAATATTTTACGAAATCCGGCATACTACGGTAGATCAGATCATGAGAACAAAATTAGGGAACTAAACTGCAGAACGGACAGATTTTAAATGTCATTTTTCCCACGAACGATAAGGGACCATAACAGCTTCAATGAGACTTTTATGAAGGTTTGTCGTTAGGTAGTGTAGCTCTTAGTAGTAGTAGTAGTAGTACTCCTTATACTTGAATCCTTATGTGTTTGCTAGTACTAACAGCACGCCGTGCATGTTTTCTACATAAGTCTTGAGTCTGTCCATTTGTGTAGTTGCAAAATACATAGATATATTAATGGTCCCTCTTCTTTGTGATAATATCTGTAGTGTAGTAGTGCATGCTTGTGAGGATTCCCCTCGTGATAAGCATTAGAGATTTATGCTAATGTATAATTGGTTGTAGTTACACTAACTTTAGGGTCAATTGTAATGCATGTTGGTGATTACTCACCCCCTGCCACACACCCCTGAGGTGGCTTGCAGGGTATTTTGTAGATTTAGATGTAGATTTATTGGAGGGGAGGGGGAATGAGTAATGGGAAGGTGGGGAAGGGTTTTGAGGGCTTGTGTTTGGAAGGTTAGTCATTGGGTGTGTTGGCAATTTACTGACGTGGGGTTGGGTTAATCATTAGGCATAGGTATGGGATAATGAGAAGCAAAATTCGCATCCATAGTTACAGATAGTACAAAAACGTGCACTGTTTACCTTATAACAATGGTAAACAATGTGAAATACGCCCCTTCATACGGGACAGAAAACAAAACACTCGCTAAATTCGATCAATTTTGACCATTGAAACGTACAAAAACTTGTACGTTTGCACACATCGTGTAAAGCACCATGCAGTCGTTCGTGCAAGAATTTCTTCTAAGTTTGCATTCACAATCTCACGTAAAAAAGAGGTAGATGGGAAACAAAAAACTAGAGAGATCATGAGAGAAGTCCCGGGCAAGAAACATCTGATAGTGATGGTCGACTGTAATGCAGTAATGGGGGAAGGGAAGGATGGATAAGAAGTGGGAAGTTAAGGGCTCGGAACAAGAATTGAGCGTGGAGAGAAACTATTGAATTTTGTAGGAGAAAAAAATTGGTAGTAACAAACACTTAGTTTAAGCATCAACTCAGGCGTAGGCACACATGGAAAATGGCTAGTGGTACCGGGAGATAACAAATTGATTACATTTTGGTAAGGTAGAGATAGAAGAATAGTGTAAAAACTCGCGAAGCTTTCCGGGAACATGTTTGGACTCAGATCTTAATTTAGCTATGATGAAATGTGGTCCTAGATTCAAAAGACATTGTAAAATTATGAGTATGACAAATTGCAATGTGAAAGCACTGAAGGGTCTGAAAAGAAGGAAATACCAAGAGGTAATGGAAAGGTACATACATAGGTGAACCACATCAAAAGGAAACAATCGAGGAAAGATAAGAAAGTAAAAAAACAGGCATAGTAAGACTAGGAGAAAAACGTTAGGATCAATAGAAACGAGAGTGATAAATAATAGGACATAAAATATATGATTAGGAAAATACAGGAGACAAGGATGTGAAAAAACGTCAAGACCGACCTGGACAAGTGGAAGTATAAGGAATTGAAGTATAAACTGCGGAAAGTAACAAATCGGTAAAAGTAACTGGTGGAAACGACAAAGCGGGGGAATGGCAAAGCTGCAGAAAAGGGGGGAAGTGGGTGCGCTACAAGCGAAGTGAAAATGTTATCGGGTGGTAACAGATGGCAAACGACACAAAAAGGTTAATAACAAAACAGGGAATATATTAATCGAACAGGAAAATATCCAGAATAAGAGGAGATAATACGTGGAAGAACTATATGGCAGCGGTAAAAGACCTGTGAACCTAGATGTTGAGAATTAGAGAAAAATAGGTAAGTATAACCTCCACCCAGAGATACTCGACTGCGAAATAGAGAGGGCATAACAAGACACGAAGGCAAGAAAAGCCATGGTAGTATATAACATACCTTAAAAGTTACTAAATAATTTAGATAGTAAGGGAAGACGACCTTTTTTCGAACTTATTCGTAGGCTCTACGAGGAAGGATCAGTGGAGGGAATGTGTTAATATACATCTCGAAGATGAAGAAAGCTTCAGAATGCGAGGAATATAGAAGAATTAGTTTAGTTTCTCACGCGGCAAAAACTTTTCTAATATATTAAAAAGAAGGTTGTAGAGTAAATTACTACTTGGGCGATGACCAGTTTGGGTTCTGGAAGGGTAGAGCAACTCGGGATACGATGGTGGTGATGAGAACACTAGGAAGAACCAAGAGAAAACTCAGGGTGTTTTTGCCTGCCTTGTGGATTCCGAAAAGGCGTTTTACAGCTGACTCTAAAATTGGTGCACTCCACATTATATAGCAGTTCTCTTTTTTTAAAGACTGTTCTACTCCACATTGACTCATGGGGTAGTAGAATTGTTTTCATAACGTTGTAAGCACTTGTTATTAAGATAAAACTGCCACTGAATCATAGGGTGCTTATACGGAAATGCGTCATATCTTCATTTCAGTAAGAGATACTAACGCTATTTTTATCCACATTGGCATTTCAAGCAAAGCATGGAATCAAACCTGAGCGAAGAGAATTTCCTTGCTCCAGAGTGAGTTGCAGTCTCAGAAGGAAGCGTAGGCGAAACATTCGGGAAAAGGCCAACATTAAAAAGAAATACCAGTTCAGTTTAATTCTATTGGGTATTTAAGTCAGCCTCGGTCACCCGAGTAATCTTTGAAAAGTAGATGCGAGCGGTATGGTCGGTCGGTAGCTCTTCCTTCAAACTAAGTTTGCATCGCTCCACTCCAACATTATCACTCCTGAGCATCACTCCGGAGCGCCAATCCGGAGATATTTTGGTGGAGTTCGAGTGATCTAGTTGGAGTGGAGAGTTAGAGTGCCTTAGATTCCATTCCGATATCAATCTGAACTTCACTCCAATTATTGAATAAGGCAAAATAAAAGCACTGGAATGTTTTATTTTTCAGCGGTTCATTCCGGTTTGATTCCCTGAAGCAAAGTGACTCATGGTAAACATATAAGTGTTACTGGGAAGAGTGCCCTTGTGAGAAGCAATTGAAATTATAATTAGTAAGGGAACGAAAAAGGTGTGGCAAATACTCACCATCATGGCAACATGTAAGATTGTTATGTTATCACTATCACTCAGATGCCCAGAGGCTTCAGCGTCGAACTCAAAAAGGGTCTTTTGATAATAAGAAGCAGTCCCACTGATATCATCAATGACTATGTCATATTTTTCCTTGTACTCCCTGAGTGGAAAAAAACAAAATCAAGGAATACATACGCAAAATAAGACAATTCAACATTGGTCACTTGATTTAAGTATCTTGAGATGCCAAAATCAGGAAAAATTGGACTAAAATTTACTATAAAAATGAAGCAATAACTAGAAAATATATATATACTGGAGGTAACCTCAACTGGGTAACTTTCAACTTGAATTAAAGGTACCCAAAATAAGTATTTCTAAGTCCCGAGTTTTCTGTGGCTTCAAAGTTAATAGACTTGGTGGTAACTATTATTTCTGTATTATTACATATATATCTAAGAAGCCAAATAACCAGACCATGAATTCCTTCATGATGATAACACAAAAACGTTGATGCGTTACGTCATGAGAGCCTTGACCCTCTACGTTTCAAGCCTCTAATTTTTCCATAGCAAGGCATACTATCAGGATATGACACTTTCCGTTGCTTAGGTCATGGTACTACTAGTAGTACCATGGCTTAGGTTATCAAACCTTCTTCATTCAGTAGCTAAATATTGGGGAGATATGACAGACGAATAAGGTAATTCGTAGCACTAAAATGGGTTGGTTTGGATGATCATGGCAGGGATTGGGGAAAGAAGATATATAAACCTGGCATTGGTATTACGCTGCTCTTAACGAAAGGTGCAAGAGAGGTCCACATTTGAACATCCCATCCGATATACAGAGCACTACCATATAAGTAATCTCTACATAACACCAAAGAGGGAATCGGGATTTCACTAAAAATCTCTATCACTTGTCAAAGACTTGAATTATTTTAAATTTACAAAAATCATACCTTTTCTAGGAGTTTTTGTAAGTAACTTTTTCTGAGAGATTTTCCAGATAGAACAGTCCTTTTTACATATTTTTCCATAAATGGTGTGAATAAGGGATGTTTTTATTTTTGCGTGGGAATGTTCAGAGTAACAAATGGCTGGAACAAATATGCATAAAACATATCTCGAGTGAATGCAAATGATAGCTAGCTTTGTAGCAAACTGCGAATTCAGCACTTCTTTTAATCTTACATGAGAGTGATACGATGAGCTGTCAATGTGCTGTTTCACATGTGACTTGACAGGCATGTATATTTTTATACAGATATACATTTTTTATACATGAAATTTGAACTTTAAAACCGTATTACCTAATACAATTGAATTATTCGAGCGTACTTAATGATGCGAAATGTAGGAACTAAAATTTCACATTACAAGTCATCAGTTAACATGTTGGTACTTCAAAATTTGTATTGATGCTCACGGTTTTTTTAAACAAGTATTGCAGTAAATTTTGTTATTTAATGCATGCAGGTACTTGAATAGCGAAGTATACGCAGTTAGTTTGGCTCCTGACGACACCTATCCTTTTTATCTTGAATATTTTTTGTTCGTATCTCTTGAACAATTCCATTATGACGTTTTGACACATCAACATATGATACGGACTTCACGAGGCTTGCTTGCGCACAAAAGAAAAAAACGCGTGTGCATACGTTACCGGTCTTTCTTTATACCAGATTTGTCCTCTTAAAGTACCAAAGACATATTGCCTGCCGTGGACAATGTTGGCCCTGGGACAATCTGCATTTGCGTAGTTCGCGTGAACCACGTTGGAAGTCGATTTATTAATTTCATATTCGAAATATTATCTGACACACGTACATAAATATTGGGGAGCACCAAACTTATTTGTGGATTACTAGAGCTTCGTAGAGTACCGATTGATAAACACTGACGTAGACAATACCCCGTTGAACATGTGAGTTCATGACGGTAGTTTTATCATTTTCTTGCTGCAAATACGCATTCTGAATCAGGCCTGGTGAACGTGCCTAAATGAAAAGTCCCAAAACATTTCGTATTATTCGTCCATTCGTCCGTCCATTACTTGCCAAAAAAAGTCCGAAAAAGTCTCCAAAAAGTTATTGAAAAGTCCTCTATTTAACGAAATTAGTGAAGATTTTTCGTTAAACCATTAAGTTCTGATAAAAAAAATAGTTGTAAGACTTATTTCCGCGCTCTAGTCATCATCATTGGTCGAAGAGACATCAGAGAGAGGGTCTTCGTCAACGTCCATCCATTTTTCTGGACAATATTTCGCCCGTGTTCCAGCTGGCTTCTTCAGGTCCGCTGAAGTGATAAGAAAAATGGATGGACGCGGGAGAAGACCTAAAACTCAAGTTTCTTCAAACCAAGGACCCCGCGGAAGCCTTCTTGTGATTATTATTGGCCGTTCAATCCTAAAACTGGTTGACTGCAGTCCTCCATATTTATCTATTCAATGCTAGTTCCCTTACTCCCTGGTAGTCCTTAATATGTACTTTCCTCTTAATTTGGTCTAATTTATCCCTTGGCCTTCCTCTTGGGACTTAACCCTCTATTTTTCCTTCAGTTATATTCTTCACAAACACATTGTGCCTCAGGGTGTTCCCAATCCATCTGGTCCTTCATATCTGAATAGCGCTCCATATGGTCCTTTCCTCTTCTACCCTTCTGTAGAGGTACTTCTACATTTCTTATTTTATCCGTCCATTTGATATTCAATATCCTCTTCCAACAACAGGTTTCGAATGCATCTAATATTTTCTCGTTTGCTTTTCCAATGGTCCATGTTTCCGATCCATAGAGTGCCACGCTCCACACGAATTTTTTCACCTACTGTTTCCTCATTCGTAGTCCTACACAGTATTTGCCTTTTCATATTCAACGCTTTCTTAGTATGAGATATTCTACGCTTGATGTCCGTTGTACTTCTTCCGTCCCACTTCTTCCGTCCCACTCGTACTTCCGAGATAGGCAAAGGAATGTTAGCACTAGCTCAAATTTCTCTCCCATAAGTATAACTTCTGTATTCAGCTTCTCTCTCACGCAATATACGATTCAAGTCTTCTTATTTATTTTCATGTTATATTCTTGATCAAAAGTTTCGTTCCGATTTTTTTTATGCTCATATTTCATAAAATTTATCACTCATTATATTATTAAGAAAAATTATATTTTAAAGTTGTTCTTTTGTCAACATATAATTTACATAAATTTACATAAATTTACTAACCAGAGTCTGTCACACGCCACGCGACAACTTTGTTTGAAAATATTGTTTTTGTTTCAGAGTAGAATATAACAAGACAGATGGAGCCTTTATTTAACACCTTCATTGCGGCATGACGTGATATCACGTCATCGTTACCCTGAGGGTTCCGGCTTTCACCCAGGGCTCGGTTCAGGTATTTTACGACCTTGAACACCCCTACGTCGCTCAGTTGAGTTCTAGCAGCCCAGAAGTGTAGACCGTTTCCAGCTGCCTGCCCTAGGTACATCGGGAGAAAAGTTTTTCTTTTGCCTTGAGGTAAGCCTATTTCCATTCATTTTCCTTGCACTCTTATGTGCGAGTTTATTTTACATTTATGTATTTCTTGCCATATATGTCTAGCTATGGCAATTTTACTTGAATGTAATGCTACATTTCTTATATTTAGCAACTGAAGCTCGATTAATTGTTTTGTTATTAATTTCATGGTCGTTTTTGCTAATCCTTTGCATGCTCATTTGACAAATAAAAGGAAGGCAAACAACAAGCTATGCTGTTTCACCTGTAGTGCTCAATCGTCAGAAGAATGGGTTTCCCAACCTTCAAATGACGCTTAAGAGAAAATTGTTGTGTCTAAAAAAACGGGCCAAATATGGGAAGAGAATAGTGAAAACATATTGAAGAAGTTTGGAAGTGATTTAAGTGTAGAGAAATTGAAACAAAATAATTTGACGTGGCATCGATCTTATTACAAAAATGTTACCCACAAAAAAATAATTGATAGGCTTCAAAACAAGTACGAGTGTTTGCAGTCAACGTCTACAGACCAAGAGGCATCTACAGAGTGCATTCAACCGACTCAAACAAATGTACTTTCCTCGGAGGCTACTAGGTATACTAGGTCACAAACCGTTGCTTACGAAAAGGACAAGTGCTTTTATTGTGATCAGGCAGCGGACAGAAAAGAAAAACTAAGGAGAGTTTCAACCGACAAAGCTGGCCAAAACTTACGTAAATCCATTGAACTTAAAAATGATAATAAACTAAGAGTAAGGTTAAATGAAGCAATAAATATTAATGAAGCCCATGCAATTGATTTCATGTACCATCGAAAATGTTGGACAAAATATGTCTCGTATGTTCTTCGATCTGACAATCACAGATACGATGAAAATCATCCGCAAGAGCAGAGGAGTATTTCGTCAATGGCGTCAGCAGTCGAATTCATCAATATTCTGGAAGAAAAACTTTCAGAAGGTCAAGTTTTTGCAATGGATGTTCTTGAAGAAATATATAAGACTATTTGTGCTTCCAATAATGTACAGGAATCGTCCATGTCACATAGGTAGTTAAAGGTATTTATTGAGTCGGAGCTATCGCACAAGGAAATTGAATATTCTTGCCCCCGACAGTGTAACAAACCAGAGCGAGTTTCCATGAAGTATACCAGAGAAGAATTGTTAGCAGTCTGAAAGTTATGGCAACCAAAAAATGACAGAACTTAATGTTTTGTTTCAGGCTGCAAACATAATCAGAAATCTTGTATTGAAATCAAAGCTGTGAAATTTTGATGGCTCTGTTCCAGAAGATCTCAGTGGTATAATTCCAAATGAAATCAATTGCTTCTTAAAGTGGTGCATTAGGGGAAGAAGGGCATTTCATCAGAGAAAAAGGAAAAACATGACGAAGTTGAAAGGCGAGCTTGTCACATGTCACACATTATGATGACAAATTGTCTCTCTCGCAAGAAAGTTGAAAACAAGCAGTCTACTCAGTTTAATCATACAAGGGACTTACCACTTCAAACAGCTATCGGTCTGACAATTCATGGGTCAACCCGCAGTCAGTTTCTAGTAAACCTTGTGCATATTGATGGATGTAGCATTAATTACAGTCGTGTTCTCAAGTTGGATACACAAACTGCAGCAAGTGTTTTGAAAAGAATCCGTGACTAGGAATGAGTTTACAAGCCACCAGAACAGGGGCGTAAACAGAACGAAGTAAACATCATGAAGTGTCTGTTAAACTTCAACAGCGCCAGGATGATAATGTACTTAAACTAAAGGAAGCGTTTCAAAATTCGACACACCCCTTCCAATGCAAAACTGATTACCTCATTCATATCTAACTCAGCGAGTCTTTCCACAGGAAATAAAAGTGTCTTTAGATATAGTGTTTCGGAAGTTGGACAAGATCTGCATAATATTTTCTTAGATCAACAAGGTTATACTAACAACATTACGTTCTGGGCTCCTATGAAATGACGTGTTTGCCGGGTTGCCTATCCTTAATTTTATCTATAATTATTTCCTTGTTTATGTCGGTTCTGCCCTCATGTAGCTACTGCTAAACCCTTTCCTACATACCTTCAGACAGTTTGTAAGCGTTTTTAATGAAAAAAATAAGGTAGGGAACGACCTGTCGCTCATTTCAAATTTTTACCAAAATGGCCTAAAATATTTAAACTTAAACGCTTGGTGAAAGCTCAAGACGGTTGACAAAAAATCTGAAAAAAATCACGCGTTATATTAAGTCCCAAAGACAATTTTTCTGACCCCAAGCTCCCTGAAATTCGAAAAAAAATGTTGACGATCATCCCTAATGTACATACATACATGTCAGTCAAATGGACCTCAGTGTATTGAAATGTGCGAGTGCGAAGGTAATCCCGACCGTTGTGACAATATGGGTGAGAGTGAGATAGACATTGATGAATATTTAGGTCTAAATGAGGTTTGCATTGAAAGTGACGATGATTATAATTAAACATTTAATTGTAGGAGTGACAAGTATTATTGTCTCCACTCTGTCTATATGAATCTGTAAAAATTGTGCATCTTTATTAAGGTTGTATGTATTAAAATGTAAGTATTAAAGGTTAAAACTATAGCAGTACTTTTTATCTTTCAATTTCCTACGCAACATAATGAAAAGGGGATATTTTTTAATTTATTAGTATTTAATGTATTCATTATTATTAGGATTATCCAGTGGCCATGTAAATAATGTCAAGCATGTAAATATGCGCTTGCAAAGCCCTCGTACTGATACATTAATTTTTATTTTTTTAAATATAAAAGTAATTTTTATGAGAAAACGGTTGATCCTACATAAAACGTTGTAATAACCTTTTCTGTGTCAAATCTGTGTAGTTACATTTTGTTTCAAACTTTTTTTCGTACTTCCAACGGTTACTGATATAAATAGGAAAAGGTGTTTGCGATGGCGGCCATTTGGTTTTTGCCCGCAGCATTCAAACGCACCATTTTCAAGAGTGCCACCATCAAAATTATGTTTCTCCAAGGTCAAACGAAGAGATTGAAAGTGAAACTACTTCCACACCTGCATCATCAAGGAGCACGCGGATGTGCATTTGACAGGGGGCTATTAGATATTTCAAGGGATAACAATTTGCTAGTTGGAAGACTCCTCGGTTAGAATTTTTTTTTAAATCGAGAAGTTGTGTTTTACTGCAGGATAAGGCATAAGGACACTTTCTGAAAATTTCATAAATTTCTTCGTTAAAATTAACTGAGAGAAAAAACAAACTGTATCAGTATTTGTGACTGTCACTTCCGTTTTTTTACCAAAACACTTTCAGTTAGCGGTAATACGGAGAGTGTAAGAATCTTAATGAGGTAACAGAGAAAATATAATTAACGGCATTTTTCTGTATAAAAAACTGACATGTTTCATCGAAACATGTTTGTGAGCTGCTCCACGGCTGAAATAAATAGTCAATTTATTCCCAGCATTAACTAGAACAGCGGTAGTCTTTCCTTTATTCACCTGGGTAATCCCAAGGGAATAAGAAAGTGACAAACAATATATCATGCAATTACTATTAAACCTCAATGATTATTAAAGAAGATCAACTTTTTAAAAATCCACCGTACTGGCGAGAACTCAAGACAAATTTTTATAACTTCAGGCTCCAAATCACATTTTATTCGTAGCAACGAAATACTCGACGAGCTGATCCATTCACCACTGAATCTGAAGAGAGAGTGGCACTTGTCCCAATCTTGTCTTTCCCCAAAGCCCCAATTTTTCCGTCTGATTGGATTCAGGGGCGTAAGTACGGGGAAGGATCACGGGGAGCCCCACACCTTTAGCCAGATTTTTTCCTATATATCATGGGTGACGGAGAATAATTGTTTTCCGGCTATTTTTTAGGAATTAAACTCATTGGTTCTACATAAATGAGTAATTGAAGAACTTGATTCCCAATAACATCAATAGCGTTCGCCGTATTTTAGGGTGAACGTGGCTACATTAGGGTGGTCCTGTAGGTAAAATGTTTTTTCGTGAATTTCTTTTGGAACACCCCCAAACTTGTGCCATTTAAATAGAAAACAAAATGCGTAAATATTATTGTATTCGAATAAGGGAGTTATGTGCCGCATTGCACCTAAAGTTTTGAAATTTCACAACTTTTGGCTGTTTTCCATCCATTCCTGACAATTACGGAGCACTCAGCGTTTCCAATTGCTTTTTTGTAATCGCCAACGACTCATCATACATTTGGTATGTTTCAACAAGAATATTTTCATTTTCTACCTCGTAGTTTCCTGAGATAGGGCCCCGAGAGTGAGCGCATGCCACTCAAGTCGCGGGGCGGCTCCTCTCGCGTCAACACTTGAATTTTATGTCCGTCCGGGGCCGCGTATCACGTTTAGCAGTGTCAGTATTTTGTTAAAAAATGGAAAACCCTTTGGTTTGGTAGCGGCGGCGGCGGCGAGAAAAAACTCAGTTATTATGTGCAAGCCGCATACTAGCGAGGCCTTACGTTAGCATCAATGAGCAAAATTCAGGTTTTGATTATGTTTTCCAGAGATAAATGTCTCTAAATGATCTACACAGACAAAACATACTGTTTTTGCATTGATTTTTCCTTAGTGTCCATCTCGGCGGACGGTTTTTATCCATGCTTTCCTTCTGTTTTCGTTCTTCAGGACATAAACGAATACCTAAAGCGGCACATCCGTCGTTAGGCCTGTGCGATTATTCGATTAGTTGAATCGTTGATTCAATTATTTCAGCACATCGATGTCGATTGCGGTAATTGACACGATTTTCAATTTTTGTCAAGTGCCAATTGATGTTCAATCGTCAATTCTTATTATATTCACAATTATTGTCCGGTAATCGATTAATTGACGATTATTGATTCGATATGGATTGCAAATTGCACGTTTAAACTGACGTCGGCTGACATTGGCGTTGTCGGTGATAAGGATGGAGCAGGCCTCGGCCAGGCTCGCCCTCCTGCTACCGCACACGAGGTCTTCAATGGCTAGGTTTAGGTACATTCCAAACGTAAGGATGGAGGTCGCCGTACTGCCGTGGTGGCGGGAGAGGTCCACCACCTCTCCCTCCCTCCAAAAGTTAGCAAGAAGACCTAGCTATCCCAGAAACTAGCACTGCGTCCAAGAGGTTGTTTAGTCTCGGTGGGAACATAGTCATCGACACACACCCGTGTCTGTCGGATGAACAAAATGAGAATCTAATCTGCCTGTCTTCATATAGCGATCTATTCCTTTAGGTAATTAACTAGTAAAAGCTAACTGATTGAAAAATTTTGTTGTTTTTCGAATTAGTTCTTTCATTCTTCTCATTGCCAAAGGAAAGCCTTTGAAAATCACGATCCAATTGAGTCCTGCCAATTAGTTGGTTGATGTCAATTAATTGAGCAATGACAATTAATGACACCCATTTCGATGTCAATTAATTGGCCTTCGTCAATTAATTGAATGACTTCAATTAATTGCCATTTTTTAATTCCCAACAATTGAAACGACAATATTTTCAATTATATTCCTATAATTGATCGATATCAATTTTTTTCGATAATCGCACAGGTCTATCCGACGATGTATTCTTGCATAGAGGAATTTATAATTCATTGGTTGGTGAGCCATACTTAAATCTTCCACGGAAAACGTGTAAGCTCAGGTTGATACATACAACACCATACATACAAGAACATCTACGGACATAAACACAGCCGCGACGTTACAACATGGGGACGGTACGTTTACGGCGCATCATGTCGGCGCAAAATTTCTAGCTTCGTTTGTGAGCTTAATAATGAAAACTGCACCCTAATCCATGCATAGAAATGATGCATAAGCAGAGTAGATTAAATTAAAGTTAGTTTAAAAAAATTGGATATCTGCCCATTGGTCCCAAGAGAAGCTAGGTAAATCAGAAGATCCATCCATTAAGAGCCCCACATGCATGGATAAGGCTAAAGAAAATTGGAGGTCACCGGAGCTTCCGGAGTTCCTCTGATAGACTTTGTACCCCCTCTCCTCACAGATGCGGTGACAAAGGCACAGGGAATCACCAGAGTGACGGAAGCATTTCATCGGCCAGCCAGGTCTAAACCCGTCATGTACAGTGAAAACCAGGGGTGTCTCGAGGAGGATGAGGCACTTTACCACGTGCCACAATCTTGGCGCGCAATGTTCTCTCACCCTGGGATCACATATCTCTTGCTCCCTCCTTACTTGTGGGCATGTAAAAACTTTTGCAGATGATGTATTCATAAATGGGAAATTAAACCAGGAAGACAGCTCTCACGAATATTTGAAAATGAAATTTTGAAATGTGAAAAATACGGAGCCAATTAGAGAGCACAAAATACGACAATTACCAACATAAGGCGGGCAAAAAACGCTACGATTAGAGGGAGCAGACTGTAATGCTTGTCATATGGAGGGCTCATTGTCAGTATTAAAGCGGGGCTAAAGTCTATTTTTTCCATTTCTTAACTTAAACTTGTGTCGGATGGTTCGGAGCCGCGCTCAAGTAATGAAATTTGTCATCCGAAAGTATGCAATTCCACGCCAAAAAAGAAATTCCGAAAAGTTAAATTCCTTCAATTTAAATAACCATGAGGTGGGAAAAGAAATAGTGTTATCATTACGTGATATTTTTTTGTGCTGGAATATCTTCCTCTTCCCCACGATACAGGCTTCGCTTCAATATAATATGTTGCTCCGCAAAAAGGTCATAGCAATTTTTTTTACATAACCTCGGAAACATTTACCATCTCTTTTTTACATATATCATGTTCACTATTGAACAGGAAATAGAGTTACAGAAGTCATTACTCGAACGCGGCTCCTGGGAAATTTTAAGTGAGTACATCGTTGCTAATTAAAAAGTAATAATCCGTTCATTGTTTACGGCCTTAAGAAAGACCCACGACCAATCAAAGCCCACCCTTTTTTCGGAAGTATCCTTGTATTTTCAAAATCTAAACATACTATGTCTGTCAGCATGTGAAGCCTCTTTTTGGCCGAACATGAATCCCGAAATTAGCTTCGAAAGTCTCCTAAGGAGGTTGATTGAAAATCCAGCAAATACGCTGAAAAATAAAAAAAAATGTTGCTACTGCCGTAAATGCATGGGAGTGGGCAATTTACAGTAATTCCGTACAATATTCGAAAAAAAAAATGCCGCAAGAATGTATCGAACCCCAGCCACCATATGAGGATAACCGGCTCAGCGCATCAACCCACTTGGCGGTTCCCTCTGTTGAGAGCGGCGTGAAATGTAAAGGATTTATACGGAGGAAGATTCTTTAATAGGGTTTTTCTCTCGAACCCTTTCCTGGGCCTATGTGGAAGAAATCCGTGACACTTTTCCCGCATTCTCTCTATAGTTTCAGAAAATAATTGCCTCGTTTGGATCCCGAACATAAGTCTCGCGATGTCTCCTGGTAAGTTCAAATTTTAATGATAAATAATTAACCACTTTGCTATTTTACACATTTTTTTAAATGCACCAAACTGGTTTTCATGTTACAACACTATCGTCAGAGCTCAAATATTTAATTTGGTATTTGAAATTGAATTATTATGCTGTAGCATCGAAACTGGTTGATTGGTTCGTTGAATTTAAACAGCGTGGAGAATTACCACGGGGTTAATTATTAAATATGTTACAATGCCATAAAATAACTTCGTCTACCATCATTTTCAAAGTTTTAATGTTTAAATCTTCATGGCAGAATTTTTGAGCGGACTGAGTACAGATGATTTGCGGGACATGCGGAACTAAAACGCGTTTTCCTCAACATTCACCTCGGTGGACTTGACACACTTTAACTCAGACCCCTCCATATACGGCTAAAAATGGATATTCGTAGTGAAGTGCAGGTAATATGATAATCTTCACATTCGAAGTCCGTATTGACCAATTGAAAGAATATAAATCAATATTGTATATGTAATATGAGTAACTACTTACTTGTACACATATGGCCCAATTTCCTTAACCACAGGTTTCTTCCCCGCATAGATCTCAGCTACATTGGTAACATTAAAGAAGTACACTTCAAAGTTCATTGGAATGGGCAGTTTCTTCCAAACATCCCAGATTTGAGTTCCTTCTTTGAGTATCACATTCTGAAAAGGAAAAGGAAAGACATTGATGGTAAAAATACGAGGTCAGCATAATATAAACACGAAAAAGAGGAATTGCGATGGACTTAAAATATAACTGATAAATAAATACACCCCAAATATAAAATCTGTTTCACGTCACTTCATTGATATACAAAATACTCAAATTACTCAATTCTCTTTAATTACTCAAGCTTCAATTAGTAATCAGTCAAACATGTAGGTGAAATCATTTTCAAATTACGCATCAATAGGTATGTTGTCTTTTCACATTGACGCATCAATTTGCGATAGGTATTCATTATAAGCAGTGGGTAAATAAGTTTAGGCGTGCCGAAGGGATATATTCCCTATTATATCATGATAATTTTGTTAGTTTTACAAACCTTCTGCAACAACAGGGAGGGTAATCACTTTCAGACCGTCGCACAGTGGTTCCAAATACTGAAAACGTGGTCATAAGGGGGTAAAAATAAGTTCCTAGCTGAGGATTTTTATGTTTACAGTCGTTTACCCTTATTATAGCAGAGTTATAATACGCAGGTATCAGGGTCATATCTTTTGTATTCATGTTCATAACTCAGTCCGAAAGTGAGCCACTTTCGACGTTATTTTAAGCCGGCAGCGAGAGTGAAAAAAAGCGCGTTACTAATATTGCTATAAAATATTTTGTATGCGACCGATTTTATCTGTTTGAAACGAATTCTTCTTGTGAAGGTGTGTTTAAATGGAAAACGTAAGAAAATATAAGCTTTTATAATAGTAAATGCTAAATATTTGTTAATAAACAAATTTAAAAAATAAAATTTGAAATAATTGAAATTCTGTAAAACCATATGTGAAAAGTACATAATTCTGCGATCAGCTTTCCATAATCGTTTAGTATATAGTATTGAGTTACAGAAGCACTTTAAATTAGCTGCAACTAGCTGCAACTGCATTGCTGACACGTGTTTTAATACAGAAATGTTTAATGACGCTGTCAGTATATATTACGTTAAGTTTAAATATATTAGTTTTATTTGTATACTATACATAGAAATGTATATATATTTAACATATAAGGTTTTTATGTATTGAGATTATTCATTATCATATGAAAAAAGTAATTTAAGTAATTAATTTAATAATAATAAACGACATAAAATAAGTTGAATGACTGATGTAGGTAAGTATTTATCAGTTTGAATTTATAAGGTAGCTTAATAATCGAAATAATTTTATTAATATAATCAATAACAATAAAGAAAATAAACAAAACAAATTAATAACTCGAAACTCGCAACTGAAAGGAAAAATATTCAGTTGGTATTTCGTCATCAACTGGGACTAATTGTCGATCTACCGAAGCCTGGTTTAGGAAGTTCAAGTGACGGAAACACTGCTCGACGATTCTTTGAATAAGCTTCTGTTTCTTAGTTGATAACAGGAGTAGATCAAAGATTAATTGACCGACTTCACATTTTGTTGCAGGCAATTTCAAGCGGTTATGACATTAACGTAGTCAATTTCAAAGCACACTCTTTGGAAACCGCGAGAAAATTAATTCAATTATATCCTTGGTTCCACGTACCAACTTCCGTGCATAAATGATTGATTCACGGTGGAGAAATATAAGAATCTGCGTCATTACCAATTGGGCAAATGTCCGAAGAGGCACAAGAATCATGTAATAAATACATTCGCAAATGTAGAGCTGATTATGCGAAAAAAAGGAGTCGAGTCAAAACGATGCAATATACATTTCTACGTCTCATTATGACATTAACCCATTTATTTCTAGTTTAAGGAAGCTAACTACTAAATAAATTAAGACCTTATCGCCGGAAGCAGTTGAACTTTTGATTCAGCCATCTGCTGCTGAATCAAAAAATTATGAATGTGGCATTAGTTTAACTGACGAGTTATCGAATTATGAATTGGATGATTCTATCAAACACAATTGTTTTTAATGTTGTCTATAAGTGCACACTTCTTTTATATTTTGCATTTATTTGAATTAAACATTTTAAATGAAAAGGATTATCTTTTTCACGTTTAGTTTTTTCTTAAAATTATTGTCAAAAACGCCTTCAATTACCAAAATAAAGGAGAATTGCCTTTTGATAATATTTTTAATTTTCCCGCCATATTGGATCCACAATTTTGTTTTTCCAAAACATAATGTCGGATTCGTAATCAGCGGCAACAAAAACTCCTTAAACTACCAAATTTAAGAATAAATATGCGTTTTTTTATATTTTCCATTTTTCCGCCATATTGGATCCGCCATTTTGCTTTTTCAAACAAGTAATGTCGGTTTCGTAATCAGCCGCCTCACAAACTCCTTAATTCATCAAATTTCAGAAGAAATATGCGTTTTATTTCATATTTTCAATTATTCTTCCGCCATATTGAATCCGCCATTTTGTTTTTCCACAAAATAATATCAGATTCGTAATCAGCGACCCAAAAATACTTAAGTACAGAAGTTTCTGAACAATAAACCTTTTTTAGGTTTCATGACCACGTTTTCGACATTTGGAACCACTGTGCGTCGGTTGATATTTGTAATTAGGGGTCTTGCATAAACTACGTTACCATTTTCGGTGACTTTTTTTTACTCCCCCCCCCTTCGTTGACACCGGAGTATTCCCCCCCCTCCGATATGTAACGTTGTCTCTACAAAAAAAAACTTTCAATTAAAAAATATTTTCTCAAGTATTGAGTGAGTTTATTTTTAGGGATAGGTTGATAGATAAACGTTTGTCACGAGGTCGCTATTTAACCCGCGAGGAGGTTAAAACGTAATCAATTTCATGGTATGAAGACTTGCAACATTGTAGAGGCAATAGTACAGTTACATTGAGTTAAAGTAAAAGCTTGGGGTGTAAGAAACACCCCAAGTGCCCTTTCTCATGTTAAACTCTGTAGTAATGTTGAACCAATTTTGACGAGTAAGAAACATAAACAGTAGTAGCTACGTTACTTTGAATGAACCACCCCATTCCCCTCGTTACCCGCCGTAGGTTTTTAGGCGACTCCCTCCCCCTAAGTTGGTAACGTAGTTTATGCACGACCTCTTACTCTTTTATTTAAGTTCCAGGCCGATTTATTGTCTGATGAAAAACACCTTACGAAACCCGACATACATTAGATTGGATTATGAAAATAAAATTAAAGAAATAGACCGCGGAACGAACGGGTTAAAAATTTCATTGCTCCCGCTAACGATATGAGAGCATGATAGCTGCCACAAAGATTTTATTACTATGTTTGTCGACAGGTAGTGGGCTAATTAGTTGATTTTCTCCCGAATGCTTGTTTCTTAATCTGCAAGGTAGCACTAACAGCATGTTTCGCATACTTCCGGTATGACTCTTGAATCTCTGTACATTTATTTAGTTGCATAAAACATTAATATCAAAAGTTTCTGTTACATTGGTGGCATGCCCATACTGTAGTGCACGTTGGTGAAATAACACCCCTGGCCAGTTTTCGTAGGTTTTTGCTAATGCATTTATTGACTGAGTTTCATTAAATGTATTAGGGTATAGTGTGTAGCATATTGGCGCTAACTCACCCCCTGCCATACACCCTTGAGTTAATACATGAATACTGAGGAATCACGTAAGTGGTTCTCTGATACACCCGTACGTGAAGTCATTTGGATCTTCGGAAACCATTTTGCCCAGGAAATACCTAGAACAATTAAGGCAGGATTATCATTGATCAGAGTGATAAACATCTATGTCCGCTGCGTGTACGCAACACCGAGCGCTACTCAGGACGAGCTTGTAGTTCAGCTGGATCAACCCGTAGAAGATCTTCGTGATCGGCGCCCCGGGGTCATCGCAGGTAACTTCAACGCTTGGACCTCCAAGTGGGGAAGCCGAGATACCACCAGGCCCGGCGTGGCGAGGCACTTTTGGATGCTTTTGAATTCATTGGACGTGATTCTTCTAAACAACGTCACGATTCCTACATTTACTAGGAATGGGAATAGCTCCATCATCGACGTGACTTTTACCAGCGAGTGCTTGACTTCAAGAGTCAAGTCACGGCAAGTCAGTGATCACTACACTCATAGTGATCACAAACCCCTTCTCTTTGAGGTTCCCATCACCGGTGCTGAGAGAGGTAGAAAAAAAAACATGGATGGCTTCGTGGTATCAAAGATCTTTTGACTTTGAGTCTTTCACCGCCATGATGGAAAAAGACATAGTTCTGTCAGGATCTTCAGAGTATAGGACGAGGCAATTGATGTCGCTGGATACAAATGCGTATGACGCATCTATGCCGAGTCCTCCAAGGACAGTCGTCGCCTGTCAGTTTCCTGGTGGAATGGTGAGATCACCGACCTCCGTAGAAGATGCCATCGATCCAGGAGGATTGAGTAAAGAGCGCGAAGATATACAAACTATGAAGACCTGAGAAAAAAGCACACAAGCCCGTCGGGATCTCTGTAAGGATATCAAAGCCAGTAAGTGTCGTAGTTGGTTGGAGCTCTGCAGCGAGGTCGATAAGACCCGTGGGGTGGATCATAGAAGGCGGTGATGGTTAAACTGAAGAGTATGAACTGGTCCCCCAGTTCATACTATTCAGCTCTGACCTGCTGGGTAGAATGGTGGCCACTCTTTTTTCACAACAACCGGAAGCAGCTTTTGAGGTTCCATCTAGCGATCAAAACGACGTGCCGTCTGTTTCGAGAGAGGAGCTGATTAAGGCCTGCAATAAGATAGATGACTTAAAAGCCCCTGGACCGGACTGCGTACCAAATGTGGCTACGGAAGTAGTCATCAGGTCCAGACCATACCGTTTCCTCTAGGTTTATAATGTCTGTCAACGCGAAGGTATATTGCCAGTCCAGTGGAAGCCGCAGCGGCTTTTCCTGCTACCAAAGGGCAATAAGCCACCTGATGAGCCACCATCCTACCGCCCAATCTGCCTCGTGGACACAGCTGGCAAGTTACTCGAAAGAATACACTACAACCGGATAGAGGAATACAGCGAAGGAGCGCAAGGTCTCTCCAAAAACCAGAACGGTTTTCGGCAAGCAAGGTCGACAGCAGATGTCATTGATGTTGTTGTCAACATTGCCCGTAAGGCCATCGAAGTCAAACGCTGGAGGAGAGTTGCATAAAGTACTACGCTATAGTGACGCTGGAAATGAGAACTGCATTTAACCCGACAAACTGGAACTGCATCTTTAACGCTATGAGTTCAACGGAGGATCCAACGTACATCAGGAAAACAATTACGGGTTACCTTAGTCACCGGAGTCCGATTTACAACTCCGACGCCGGATTGAAGACCTGTAATATCACCTGCGGTGTTCCACAGGGTTCGGTGTTAGGTGTCTTGCTTTGGAAAATTATGTGCGACGCAGTACTCAGGCTCCCAATGTCCACTGGAGCCAATAAAGTGGGATTAGTAGACAACGTCGACAAACTACTGGAAAAGGTAATCCAAACGTCGAGTATGGCTGTCGCCACGATCCACCAGTGGTTCTGGACCGTAAGCCAATAGCTCTCGGACCCCCAGACAAAGGTAGTTATCGTGACCAGCAGAAAAGTAAGACAGACCATCACTCTTACTGTTGGTGACTGCAAGATCCCTTCGCAACTGTCACTCAGATATCTAGGCGCTCAGATAGACGCAAGACTTTGCTTCGTCGAGTATCTTCCAATTTTCAGCGGAAATGCTGTGCGTGTGAATAATGCTTTTGCGAGGATAATGCTGAACACGGCAGGGCCTCAGCAGAGTCGATGAAACGTTCTGTCCAGAGTGTTGAGATCTATATAAATCTACGCAGCGCCGATTTGGACCCAGGCCATGGAAACAAAATCATATGCACGTCAAATGACCACTGCATACCGCAGAGGCTCTCAGCGTGTTACACGCGCGTTTCGTACCCTTTCGTACGATTCGCCATTCGCCATTTCAGGCATCCAACTGATAGACAACTTGGCGGATAAGAGAGCGAGGATCTACCACTGTGTACGGGAAGTACAGAACACTCATTGACCCACGATTATCCATGTGGAGAATAAAGAGACCATAAAGCAATAGCAGTGACAAAGGGATTTATCGACCACTGGAAGATGGACTCTTCTCATCCCAGATATTCCAACGTGGAAAGAGAGGAAGCTAGATGAGGTGGACCATTGCATAACCCAGTTTCTGATTGGTCATTTAGCTGCCCGTGCTTTGACGAAGAAAGGAAGGAGATCTAGGAGTTACTTCAGCAACGAGCGACTCCATAAAGTATAATTCGCCTGATGATTAGTTTCCAGGCGTACTGTAGTGAAGTGACTGACTACGCTGCTACAGTCATCAAGAGGCTCTTAAGAGCAGAAAAACTGAGGCTAGGTCACTTTGTGACTATGAATTTACCACTCTTGAATGCCCTTAACGTAAACACAAAATACATGGTGGACATAGATAACTTTTGTGCTCTCTGTGCAGATGAAATGTCTATTGAGACTAATTTATTTTACTATATATCAACTGATGAGGGGGTTGGTTTTTATGATGATGGTGTTAAAAAGACATTTACTCCAGCAAAAAGTGTTTTGGTACTGATGGTTCGAAGGATATCTTCTCCTTGGAAACAACCATTGGTATATTTCATTGTGGACACATCCTGTTCCACTGAAACCCTCACAGACATAATTACAACTGCTATTTTGCGATTGCAAGGTTGTAGTTTGAAAGTTGCAAGCCTTACAACTGACATGGGAGTAATTTTGTACATTTGAGCAACCTCTTGGGTGTTAGTTACATAATGATAAAACTATTTGTGGGTGTAACTATGATAAAACTACTACACTTGGGTGATAAAACTATTTGTGAGTATGAGGATTCACTATACTCTAAAATATGCAATGTATCTCAGTCCCCTGATTGTTGAAACCCATAAACTGAACTTTGTTCATCATTGTAGCCATGGACGTGACATCTCATATTTATGATTCTTCAATAAATGTTGGAACGTTTTCCTAATGGAGCAGCATTTGCATCATTACCTGTGCCCTTCCAAAAATAAAAGTGTTGAAAATAAAGGCATTATAGGAGAAAGTCTCCACCAAGATAAACTCTTCGTTGATAAAATAATGTTTTGAGAAATTTGAAGAACTGCGGAACTGGCCGCGCAGTAACTTTAACGGAGTCACCCGCTAGTGGTCACACAATTTTGTGAAAATCGGGGGGTCTGGGTTCGAATCCCAGTCCAGGCGAATAATGTTTTGAGCTTAAAAATGACTAAGATGCCTTCAGGAGAATAGAAAATTTATGAGCAAAGATGCAAACTTATGCGGTATTACAATAAAAACATCTGCTTTACTCTCTAGGAATATGACGACCATAGTTCCACTTTTACTCAATTGGTGGAATTTTTGCTACAGGAACTTACACGTTATTTCCAGTAAGTGACAATTCTCATTCCGTAGGTCTCTATTCAGTAGCTCTAACTTGGAAGGGTGATTCTCCGATTCATCCGAGTTCTGGGGGGTTATTTTATAATCTCACTTTAGTGAGAATACGTCATAAAATGTCACTTTTTCGTAGTTTAACTCCGCCACCCAGGCGGCGTGACCATCTTCGGATCTCAAGCGGTGAACTACCGGTCATGTGCTGGTCTTTTAGACGATTCATCCGCTTTGATCCGTATCTTTCGACTCTTGATCCGTTTCATTATCTCCGCCTGCCATTAGTTCCATCTCACCTGTCATAAAGAACGTGACATGGAGCCATCATCGTTTCCACGTGAAGCTTGAGTTGGAAAATAAACAAGGGCGCGAAAGATACAAACGATTTTAAATCGTATTGTTGTAATTTGCTAATCGTGAATAACTTCAACATTTTCAACTCCAATATATTGGACACTTGAAGGTATGGTTTGTTTGAAGTGCTTATGTTATTATTAGCTTGAATTATTTGTGTATATATTTCGTATCAATATTTCCCAAACAATGTTGCTGATACCTTTGTTTTCGTGTGCCTATCCGCCAGTGTATGGAGGATGGAATTCATTTATTTAGACCATAATTTCATAATTTTAACAAATATTGCCTTAAAATCTACGTTCTTGGTAGAAATTTCCCGTGCTTGTGAATCGAACACTAATTAGATGCACTTAATTTTTTTAAAATATTGAGTGATCGCTTTCATGTCGCTTGTAGTTTTGACTGTATTTAGATTTTCGTGGTATGTACTGTGTAAAATATCTTCCGTAAGATGTTGAGCAATCCGGGTATTCGCTAGTCTCGGCATTTTTTATTTGATATAAGGTAATTGAAGCTTCGACAATTCAGGAACCGTTCATGAGCCGATCATTAAGAGAGGGAAACGGATCTCCCGCCTTTCCACTAAGAGTCACTAAAAAGGTGAGATTACAAAATAACCCCCCTGTTGCCCCTGTCTAAAAGAGGTAGACAGTATGTGCGAAATGACTTAAGCCGTCGATGAATGTTGAACTAAAATGAAACACCAGGCGTAGACCGAGAAATTCATGGGTGAATGTGGTGTAAGATACTGTTAAGAGAGGAATATTAGGAGTCTTAAGAATAGGAGAACGAGTATAAGTTTAACTGAAGCTAAATAGGTTTGCAATGATAGGGCAGTATGGAGGAATTTATTTAGCAGTCAGCTTTACAGGTTATTCACCGAGAAATGAACTATTGTGACTGTGCCAACTCTAAAAAGGGAAAGGCGTGAATGAATGTTTGGTACGCCCATCATGCACGTATGTATGTGTGTGTATAACTAAATACGACATGGGGCGCATCTGATTGTAAGCGATTAAAAGCACGTGGAAAACAAAGTTGCGCGCAATAGTAATACACTATCTATAATTTGGTGCGAAGGCTTCCGCGGTGTTCATAAGTTGAAGTCAGCATTCTTCCGGGTGTTTCACCACGTCGTTGTTTATGTGACAACAGTTTCGCCTGCATTCCAGCAGGCGTATTCAGCCGTTGCTGGCGGCCTTATATAAGGCCGTTTGTGTGTCCTGATTGGTGGTTGCATTCATGAGGAATTAGGAAAATTGGCGCCAAAGTGAGCAATGCAGCCACCAATCAGTACACACAATTGGCCCTATATACGGCCACCAGTAACGGCATCTCGTCACTTCGACCTGAAGACGCCTGCAGGAATGCAGGCGAAACTATAGCCACATAAACAACGACGCGGTGAAACACCTGGAAGAATGCTGCCGTCTACACTATCTATAAGGTCGGTTCATTTTCCTGATCGAGTTTTTTTCTCGCAGCATCTCATGCGTCTCCTATGCCATTGAATACAGAATAAGTGGAAGGGCTTCAGGCACTTCCCAGAACGTCAAATATCTCATGGGCCCGCTCCAACATCGCATTTTAGTAGACACTTAACTTTTCAGCTATCAGTTCTCCATTATATTCTTTCAAGACCTATTGTTGAAAAGTTACAAATACACGATAGTACAGCGCCATCGAAACAGTAGAAAGCGACGACGGCCGATATAAACTATTATGCACTCATTCACTTCTCTTTACGCTTACCGACGGTAAAAGTTTCTATTCATTGCGGCCACTGGGTTCTTGCATTGCAGCGGTATACTCAGATTAACGTGAATAAGAGAATGAAAACGTCCAGCCAAAACCTTACCGCAAAGTTCTCGGAATAATGTCCAGACTTTGTAGGCATTCAAGATTCTTAGAGTATCATGGTAGGCATTTACAGGGAACCAAGTTCAACAAAGCCACGAGCTTGTTGGCGACTTGATTAAATATTTTGTGATATATTTGCTATGCACCATCGCGCTAGAATGAGTAATCATTAAGGGCGTTTAAGACGAATGCCACAAGGGATCCAAGATAAGGCAATACTACTGATGAGGAATAAGCTATGTATAACTATCCTCAAAAAGTATACATACGGTGTGAGAGATTTAATGTTCCCTTTGGGAAACACCACAGAATATAATGCGAGCACAGTCGTATATATGAGCAACAGAAACATAAAAAACGATCTACCAAAATGATTACTCTGCCGTCATCAAATCGGGCATCGTGAACCGTTAAGCGATCGGTAACGTCGATATTGTACATTTTACGTCACTGCACCAACTGCAACACCGTTCCGTTTTCTACCACTCGAAATCACCACGAATTACCGGACATCCATCCAGTTGATATCGTCATTCACTTCCAGTATGCTTCCGTTTGAGATACGAACACGCTATGTAAACACGTTGAAGCACAGGCGTGAGATCAAAGGGAAACTTCACTCACCTCAGCGACCATCTGCTGAATAATATTCGGAAACACAGCGAAGCCAAGCACACAACCGGCGATCAGAAACACTGCGCCCAACACAATGAGGACGACAGCGGCGACAATTTTAGAGCAGCAACCCATTGCCCAAATTTCCGCTGCTTTTTCCACTGATGCCGAAGGAGAGCTGTTTGTTGACCGCAATCTCGTGTGACAGTGGACTCAGATAAAAGAATGGCTATCTTTTTACGACCTCATAATACCGCCGTGTAGAATAATCTTGCGTAACGTAGATAACATAAATAAACAGAGAATTAATTGACCACGACTTTGCTTGCGTTGCCTTGTAATGCGCACCTAGCGAGTAATTGATAGATGCTGGCGTGGTAAAGTTTTAATCAACGAACCCCCGCTACAGTGCAATGAGCAAACAAGGCCAACTAATATCAGAATTATCTTCTCGTCAACTGATATCGATACATATTTTTTGTCTCCCGCGCGTTGACGGTCAGGCATTCAAACGGCAAATGCCACGGTGATGGTAGCCAGGGAATGATGACGGAAAATCAATGTCATCAATCATCGTCAAAAATATTCAATATCGCAATAGGTTATTCGATAAGATGTTCCCAACTCACTCATTCTGCATTAACTTCCACGTCCTCGCGAATATAAGGGTACAGATCTAGTCACCTCAAATCTTCCAAAAATCACCGTGAGAATTAAGAGAAAGGAGGTTCGACTCCCGGTCCAGTTGGATTTTTTCTCGTGGCAGTTTCAACTTTCTACTTCCTCCTAGCTAAGCCTCGCCAAGATTAGCCTGTCAGTGCAGGGCTCGCTAAAGCTCGTGGGCGACTCTGGGACTGGAGAGATATATTTCCAAAACACTGGACACAGTGAGTGAATTGGAGGTGACTGTGTGCCTTTGTTTACTTTTTACAACCTCACGTGTAATACCCATCAAAACTAAGGGTATGGCAAATGAGACTAATAGAGGCAAAGACTTTTTTACTTCCTCTCATCTTGGCGTTAACCCCCATCTCTTCCCGCTGCCACTACCAGAAGACTAACACACTTTCGTCACGCAGCGTTCTGTGCACCTTTCTGCCACCAGTTTTTGCGAGAGAACATAACTGGATCCTTAAAGTCAGGCTTGACAAACGGATATGAAGGACCGTAACGACGCTCGTCAAAGTTAGCTAAAAGACATGAAATTCTCACTCACGTTACAAGGTTGTTACAAATACTTGGATGGGAATCACCAACAGATCTTAGGTTTAATACTGGCTTAACTTTTTATGTTTGAATTATTAATCATTGGTTATATGGTTAAACTTTGAAAATTATGCACCATTTCATTTTACTACATATTGGCTTCCCATCCAACGGGCCCAGATTCGAATCCAGGCAGTGGCGGAGAGTGTTTTTACAGGAATATCGAACCCTACTTGAGAGCTACGCGCTACATGTAGGGCATAAGCACAGACTAAGGAAAGACTGTGGCATAAGTGAAGCACTGTGCTCTTCGCATGGGGCGTTTAACTGTGGAACCCTTAGCGCCCGCTATTAAGGGTAGGCTAGAGCTCACGTCTGGTTTTTCTCCACACTAATTCCATTCCCCAAGCAATCCTACCTGTACTAACCTTCCCACCCATACACATTGGCACAAATTATCTCAGTTGTCGGTATGAACCCAAAGACATATTTCACAACACATCCACCGGTTTCAATGCCATATCGCTATTCTCGAGAGGATTACGTTTTTTGCTGCGACTTCTTTTTCACACAATCTGAAGATCAAAGAATCTTTTTACTTTTAATCTGAGAATCTTTTATGTAAGTTCAAAGCAGAATATTTTTCAGAAGTCGTTCAACATATTTTGCTAAAGCCAATTTATTACGTTAGAAACAATCACAAGCATAAGATAACGGGAAAAGACAGCAGAATGAATATACTTCAAATGTAATTTCTTCCGCGGGAAATAAAGGACCATAATAGTTGCGACAGATCTTTTCGATGAAATTCCCACAAGTACTGTAGGCTGGACTTGGCATTTGCGTTTGATTAATTATTAATATTTAATTTTGATGCAAATCGTTACAAGAAGGCGATCGCCTGGTGGTAACATGAAAATAAACATAAAAACATATACATGAAATTTCCAAATCACTTCCATGTAAACCATTACAGAATAGAGGAACACTTATTTCTTTTAATTTGAACGTAAGCGGGAAAGATCTAAAAAATTACTTCAGGTAGATCATTCCACTCTTATATCTCTATTTGGGAAAGATTGCTTCAAAATATCCGTTTTCCGCTTTCTACATTTTATATTGGTGGTCATTCCTCCTATGTAGCAGGGTGAGTCCAGCCTTTGATTTATTTTCTCCCAAGGCCGTTCGTTTGTAATTGCTTTGTATATCCCGCATAACCTAATCATGGTTCTCCTTAATTTCAAAGGTTTCCAACCCAGATACCCCAGCCCTCACTTCCTATGAATTGCTCCACATGATTACGTTTGATGCATGAATTATAATATCATAGTATCAACGAATCTATAGTGTTATTAATACAAATCACATTTTTAAAAAGTTGTTAGGAGATCAATTCATGGCTAATTCAGAAACTAGGAGAATTCTACGTTGACACGCTTGCAATGCAATGCTTACATGCAATACACGGATAAAGATACTGACACTATCAGTATCTTAATCCGTGTATTGCATGTAAGCATGTGTGTCAACGTAGTATTTTCCTAGTTTCTGCCTTAGCCGTGAATTGCTCTCCTGACAGATTTTTGGTCATCGCCTAGCGACCAGGAGATCGTCCGGGGCTCGATCTTGAACTAGGATCAGTATTGCATACCTGGTGTGGAATCACCCCGTGCAATGCACCCTGAAGGTGGCTTGCACGGTACTTCGTTGATGTAAATGTAGGAAAAAAAGAAGCTGGGATGAAGGATAGATGAGGTAAGGAATGGAAAATGTTGAAGGGTAATAGACAAGACTGCAGATCAAATTCAAAAGAGTTCTTGTGAGAGGGAGGACTGCTCCGTTGGGACAAGGCCGTTCAACGGTTTCAGTCAAAAACCCTGGGCATAATAATTTATTTCCATTTTATATGATACAAACAGGTAAAAAGTATGCGTAGGCACATGAAAATATTTTACTAATTGTGACAAATCAATATTTGCTAGCCACTTACCTGCAAATATCCACCATTTTAATGGAGCTGTTTTACACACATGTGACATATGTGAAAAACTAGATTTTAGCAAAAAATTCGACTTCTCCCAAAATGTAAGTACTCGTCAAAAGAACGACGCAGTGGCGTTGACACTTGTCGAGTTATTAAAGAAATAACATTTTTTGATTCGCAAAGTTTATTCTCTGAGCTACTAAAGGTTTAGCCAATACATCTGCCTAAGATCTATTAGTAGTCTGAGTTCTTATTTACACAATGTGAGAAAAGAAGTATGGAGGTAGGAGAATGGTGATTGAAGAAGAAAGAAAAAGAGCTAAGGAAAGGGATATGTTGAAGAGGAATACATAAAGACCGCGACCTGAAGGTCAAATTAAATGAACGACTTGAATTTGAAAGGGGAAAGTTATTTTGAAAAGTAGTGACTGATTCGCAAGCACGCCGTCATAAAACAGATACGGTCGCAAAAAACAAGAAAAAGATAAAATGCTACTGTTACATCAGTTTTAACATTTTTTTACATCCCACATACATGATATCAAAATGAAATCGCATTTTTCCACAAAAAAACTTTGTTGTCACGAGGCATTTCAGCTCACAAAGTCTTCATTAGGCGACAGTCGCAATAAAGTTTTTTCTCGGGAAAATGTGTCATTTCATTTTGATATCATGTATGTGGGATGTAAAAAAATGTTAAAACTGATGTAATAACATGTAATAACATGGAAGCCTTCCGCTACATATCCCCTGAGATTGTCAATTCCACGTACAAGCCTACATTCCGCAAAGTAAATTAGCACTTTAATCAAGTTAAAACTTTCATTCAAGTCTCGAGGAATTCGTCGGCCGCTTTAGCTGAGTCAGTAACGCGCCCGAGTAAGTAACCCTAAAGACTTTCTTAAGGCTGGGACACAATCAACGTTAGCGTGTGACGGGAACCGTGAACCGTATTACGTGGGACGGGAAATTTCAACCACCGGACACAATCGACGTCACGGTGCACCTCCCGTGAAAATTGACTGTCGTAAGCGCAACGGCGAATTCGGGATATTTTAAGGTAAACTGTGAGCCAAAAATACCGTTTATCTTGTATTCACGCATTTATAGACACTAAGCAGCATGGAACTGACTCTTGGTTAAGAAGATGGCTGGAGAAACTCGCGAAATATTTTGAAAGCTTCAAATAAAAGCTAAATATGGACTGGACGTCCGCCATTTTCTCAATTTGTGTCTTCTGACTTCTGTGGTCCTGATTGGTTCTCCGTGTACGGGAAACGTGGAGAGATGAAAGTTGCCCATCTCTCACGTACACGTACTCCCGGGACACGTTGGCTGTGTCCGTCCCCGGTACTTTCCCGTTAGCCATCTCTACACGTATTCCCGTCAACGGCTCGCGTCACACGTTAACGTTGATTGTGTCCCAGCCTTTACACGGCATCCGAATCGCTGAAAAGGCTCAGTAGTATTGGGTGAATGTCGAATTCGATTTTCAGGGCTGAAAACCGAATTAAGTGAAATGATTAATTTTTCATACAAGAACTTGTTCAAACTAACAATCACAGCCGATTGGAGAATTTAAAGGAAATACCGGTGGGGGATCTAGAATCAACAAAATATTGTTTTCATTACAAATCGGTGTGTTATCGCGTGTGGAGAGTTTTTCACAAGGATATTAGAGAAGAATGAAGGCGACATTCCACTTGATTCTGGAAGCCAATTATGCCTTTACAGTCAGCATAATTTAGGCCATAGGGATCTATTTACTCTAAGGCTTAGGCCTTAATCTGGCTTACGTTTCCAGTGGTCACGTTTGATTGTAGTCAAATCTGAGTTCAAATCCATAGATATGTAATGCGATGTTTTCTGACTAGCAGGCCACGCCTAGTCGGCACAAAGTCGTTCCCATGCTCCCCAATTCTTGCTTCACCTTCGCCCTTGAGCGTTCACGGCAATGCCTCCTCCATTTCACTTTAACCTCCTCGGTTTTTCAGGACTAGTAAAATGTGCTCCTGGCCCGAGAAAGCTACCTTGAAGTTAATTGAAAAGTATAAAATTTGTGGGTTTTTGTAAAGTTCATAAAGCGTTAATTGCATGCATGAACAATGCACACAATATCGATAGCTATCGCCCATGCTCCGGTCAGAAATCGAAACGAATAATATGAAATTGTTCAGGATCAAGACTTACAGGATCCGATTTTGAGTACGCTGAATTGAGTACGATTCTCAGTGATACTGAAATAAATGTTCAAAGTATGGAACGGGCTTAAAGGGTAAGAGCAATTTTTGTGAATGTACAGATTTGCGTGAAACTTTGCATATGAGCGTATTAGTGATATCTATAGATGAAAGTGAAAAAATTGCATTTCACCGATTTGGTTTTTTGGAAATTCAATGCTATTTCAACACGTAGCCTTATGCCACATGGGATATATTTATTAATAATTTGATTAAATTAAGTAGGTACACATTTTCTTCTATAGGCGAAATAATTTACTTTTTATTATTGTAATGGTTTCTAGCAAATATCAAGGTGTTACGCCAAGTTAAGGACTCGAAAAAACATTTACATACAACTTTCGCCTAAATTTCAAATACCGCGCCGAACCTCTAAGTCATAGCATAAGACAAAACATGCTTTGATTAAGGCAAAAAATTAACAATATCATTCTTGTATAATTTCCATTAGTGTATGATAGTGATTTCCACCGCGTTAACAGATGTACTTAAATGAAATGTGGCCCTAGAATTTTTATTTCGATTTACTTAAAAAATATTAACATGTGCACTCAATGACCCACGATTACCGCTCCATCCATCTTAAGACCTCGGATTTAAGTCCCGCCTCGTATAAAAATGTAGTTTTTCTTATAACTGATATTTCCGGTTAAACGGTACGATATAGCATGTATAATTAGAGAACTTGAAACCGAAGTCTACTGCTGAAGAATATTTTGCCAAGATAAAAAAAATCATCTTCAGTATTTAGCGGCGGGTTTCATCTACATTGCGAAGTACCATGCATGTCTCCACTAGGGTGTGTGGCACGGGGTGATTCCATACCAGGCATACAGCACTCGTCCCAGCACAAATCAGAACCTCGTACGCTCCCACGGCCGCTAGGCGCAGGCCAAAAAGCAGTCAGGGGGCCGATTGCGTAACTTTCCACTAGACAATTACGCTGCGGAATCGCCGCCATATTGGAATTATTCCGCGCGGAATTTAACAATGCGAGTTTTTAAGGCCAAATTCCGATCCGCGCGGAATTATTAATTCCACGCAGATCGGAATAATTTCACATGGTAAAAGGTGGTGGAATTGAGTACGGAATCTTCGAAGATGGCCATAGATGAAGATATAGAGCAACAAAATGGCGTACCGCTACGCTGTGACGATATTCTTTGCAAATTTTGCATTATTTAAGAGTGAAATTACCGTGATAATATTCTTTTCATAAAAAGGATTAGTCATAAACGTAATGAAAGGTAAAAATTAAGGGCGAATAAAGCACCCTGTGAAAGTTTATTCATAGTGATATCAAAATGCATTCTAATTCTAAAATACTCTAAGAATATATCCACACCGTTGAAATGGCATCGAATTAAGAAAAAAATTAACTTTATAATCTTCCACTTCTTTATAAATCCATTGGTCCAATCTTTGGTCCATAAATGTCTCCTCAATTAAATATCTCAAAGACATTGCCTTTTATTTTATTAATGTCTTTCGTTCAGAGGCAAGTCCACCCTCATTATTTGATATTTAATTATTATCATTAAGCTTCGCGTCCATTTCATACCAAACACATTGCTCTTTCAACTCAGATTTCGATTTTGATACTAATACGAGTGTTAATACATTTTTCCCGATATAGGTGATATTTTCAATAGCATATTTTGCGCCTCGACACTTTCAAATGTTTTTGAACTTTGGGGGGGGGGGGGTTGAAGCGGAGGGGTAGAAGCAAACTCATTAACGCATGCGCAGAAGCTTATATTGGGCATAGATTTGGTGAGGTTTGGCAACGTGTAAAATTCCACTCGGAATTTCATACGAATGGAAACTGAGTCTACGAATGGAATCGGAATGAGTTATACAATCGCAAATCGGGATTGTTGCTGATTCCATTCGTAACGTCTTCTGAATCCCGATTCCATTCCGAACGGAATCACCAAAGTTACACAATCGGCCCCCAGGAGAACAGTGCGTTTCCAACCAGAAACTGGGAGAGTGATACGTAAACACCAGAAACTGGGAGAGTGATACGTAAATACCAGAAACTGGGAGAGTGATATGTAAATGAACATGCAGAGCAATTCTATAGACACATCTAGTCTTTAATATTACTAATACTGTTAATTTTTGAATGCTACGAGATGCTACTTCATGCAGAGAACAAAATAAAATAAAATAATGCCGGACATATCAAGCGGTGTTAAGTGTTAGTAATGATGTTATGTTATTAAACACAAGTGAAAATTCTACTCTACCTAGTAAGGGTGGGAGTTTCATATGATTGATCTATCGCAACTATTATGATCCCTTATTGTACGGGGGAAAAATGACATTTTAAATCTATGGGATCTGCAGTCAATGTCCCTTATCTTATTCCTGTGATCGCTTCTACCGTAGTTCGTTGTCTCTAGCAATATATGTTGAACGTCCGGTAAAAAACTGTCTGCTCCGAACTTGCGCAAAAATTTAACCTGTATTTCTCCCTTCGATCAGTTAGAGATTCCCACCCTAATTCCTTCAACAATTCGGAAACACTGCTAAATTTGTCGTAACAACTTTTCACAAATCTTCCTGCTCTCCGTTGTATTCGAATTATTTCATAGATTAGTCCTACTTCAGATAGTGAACGTACTTCAGTAGTGAACGGACGTGCCTGCTGCTACCGGCCTCTGGCTTTCGAAACGACCTTGTACTTCCTCTGTCGGCTGAGAGACCTTTAAAATGCCGAGCAGTTGCATTTCCTGTGACCAATTGGTTAAGCGATCGCAAAAGGATATTAATTTGTAATATGTACAACGGTAATTATCATCTTTCCTGCACCACCTTGACGGATAATTATCTACGGGTGCTCGAAAATTTTCAGCAATCATGGTGTTGCGACGATTGTGCTTCTAAAGCTCGGTTAAAACGCGGGGATGAAACCCCAGTTTCTGGGAGACCCGGAACCGCGGTGAGACACCCGACAGACGTGCAGTTGTCAACCAACTCCTCCGATTCCATGATGCTGAAAGATCTTCTAGAACGAGTGAAGTCGCTACAGGACAATCTGAGTGAGTTCAAAACGAAACTCTCTTCTCTGCTAGAGTCATCGTATGAACCTTGGTATGAACATTCGCAAGCTCTTACCCTCATGAATGAATCAATATAAAAAATTCATGGTCGATTAGATGCAGTGACTGATGAAAACTCGGCCTTAAAGACACGTGTTGCCCTTCTTGAGGCTCAGTTAAATCAAGTGGAGCAAGATTCACTGAGGAATGTTATAGAAATTCATGGTATTCCTTATAAAAAAGGCGAAATAGTTGAAGCGCTAGATTTCCATACAGGGCTTGCTCTTGGAGTCAAACTGGAGGCTCATGATATTTATAAATGCTATCGGCTTAAAACTAGGTCATTGGCTACCTCCAATGTTAAGCCGTCTATAATAAAGGTCTATTTTACGCGCAGTAAATTGACTAGAGATTCTGGGGGCTCGTCGAGTCAAAAGAGACCTCACCACTAAGGATCTAGATTATGGTGATGACACTGCCCAAACTGTTTTTGTAAACGAGTGCCTTAGTATTCCTAATCGTAAAACCTATGCCTTGGCGAGGGAATGCAAAAAAAGCTAAACTTAAGTACCTGTGGATTCAGGATGGGAAGATATTTGCAAGGGAGAGGGATGGGGCAGAACGACTAATAATCCGTAGTGAGGCGGACTTGCAGTTCCTGAAATGACAGCGGTCAAAATGTGCACGTGAGCGCAACTTGACCTGTAATCCTGTGCCCTCCAATATCACCCCTAATAACTCCCGGTCTAATAATATGTCTTATGTATTAAACCTGTGCCATTTCAATGTTCAATCTATTCCAGCGCATATTGACGAATTTCGTGTCTCTTTTTCAAACAAGGATTATCATGTGATCTGTGTTTCTGAATCGTGGTTGACAAGTTACATTAGTTATGATGTGGTAGGGCTTCAAGGATATCCACTCGCTCGTCACGATCGTGTCGGTAGAGTTGGAGGTGGTGTGTGTGTATACATAGAGGAGAAACTCAACTTTAAAATTATAGAAATGTCAAATACTGCTCATTATCAACCTGAATACATTTTCATTGAAATACTGCTCCAGAAGGTAAACTTTTGCTTTGTGTCTTATATAGACCACCCAAAATCAGTTATGTAATGAAAGAATTTGAAGACGCTATTTCAAAATACCTCTCTACTTATGTAAATGTTATATTATGTGGTGACTTTAATGTTGATATGTTGAAACACACTTATGAGAGTATGTACTTAAAGAATGCTCTGTATAGTTATAATCTCTACCTTATGCCACTACAACCAACACACAACCTGCCCTGAAGTAACACATTGCTAGATCTAGTTATTGTTGAATATGTGTCTAAGATTGTTGATTTTGGTCAGTGTTCTGTAAAATTTCTGTCCGAGCATGATTTGGTGTATATTAAATACAGGTTTAAATTTCCTAAATATAAGCCTCCACTGATCAGTTACCGTGATTTCAGCCAATTCGATCTCTCGAGGTTTGAAGACGACTGGTATACCTTACCACGGCTAATTTTTTTTATAATCCATCATATTGAGGAAAAAATTACGCCGTTTAATTTTTTTGTTACTAGTCTATTAGAACTTCATGCTCCAATGAAAAATTTAAAGATCAAACGAATGCCTGCTCCCTGGATTACAGGGGAGATTAAAGTAATTATGGCTCAACGAGATCAAACACGTAATGCGTTACAAAGAACAAAACTTGTCTCTTGTTGGGAAACATATAAGGAATTAAAAAATAGGGCAAAGAAAATGCAAACTCAGGCAAAGAAAGATTACTACGTCAAGTGTTTTGCTGAAAAATCCACCTCACGCGCAGTGTGGCAAGAAATTCGACGCTTAGGACTTGGGAATATCGTAAAGCGCAGGTTAATACTAATTTTTTGTTGAACAAACTTAATAAGTATTTCATAGTTACCCCAATTGCTGGTAATACTACTGACAATATTGATCCTTTGGTACATGAGGGACAAAGTAGCCCGATTCATGTCCCGGTAATTGTAGAGAATTTCAAAGTTAAAAGTGATTTGTTATTTTTTCCTCATTTTACCCCCGATTTGATACTTAAATATACATCAATGATAAAGTCTAACGCATCCGGTATTGATGGCATTAGTGTAAAATTTATTAAAATGATTCTTCCGCTTGCATCACCTATGATATTAAATATTTAAAATTGTTCCCTGAATTATTCTACTTTTCCCGCATTATGGAAATTTGCCCTTATTAGACCTATACAGAAAAAGTCTAACCCAACAGATATGTCTCATTATCGCCCCATATCCATATTATGTGCCCTGTCCAAACCTCTCGAGAGATTTGCCTTTAATCACACCATAGAGCACCTTTCTCGCAATAACTTTTAAACAATTATCAATCAGGTTTTCGCACGCAGTCCGCACTAATCAAAATTATTGACGATACTCGTCATGCTATAGATAATAGAAAAATAGTAGGGTGTATCACAAAAAACTTTTTTTTGAAATTCAAAATTGCAAGTCGATAAAAAGTTGTCACTGTGCTCACATATGCACCAAAAAAAATTTGAGTCAAATTGAAAAATGTTTAGGTCTCCCGGAATGGGCCTAAAGTTTGATTTTTTTTGTCAAAAATGTAGATTTTCATTTTTTTTTAAACGTAAATAAATTGCAAATTTTTGTTTTCAAGTACAAAAATCTAAAGTTTCGAATGTTATTTAACATTAGAAAAAATATATATCTTTCATGTAACATCTACGTCTCCCGAAGTCTACATGAAAATGAACATTTTTTACCAAATACACATATTTTTCAATTTTAAACCCACCCTTCAGATTAATTTCAATCATTTTTTTATATTGTAGGTATTGTTTTGCAGCATTTTTAAGTAGCGAGAACATTATTGTATGAAATTGTGAATGCTACACTAAGGTGTGGTTTCACTGGTGCGTCTCGTGGCTGCGTCTGAACGCTGCGGCAAGTCGCTGTGGTGTGGTGCTATTTAGAAGGTCGAAAAGATGAAACAATAAGTAAAGAAATTATTAGTGGTAAATGTGTCCGGATAACTATACAAGAAGAACACATATCTTTGTTTGAAGAACGAAATTCAACATATTTTGGACACGTTACTCCAGCCAGTGGCTCTGGGAAAGACATAGTACTGAAATTCATGAACGAAAACTGTATTGATGAGAAAACTATTTAAGCTCTTGGCTGTGATGGTACTGCATCTAATACTGGAGTCTATAATGGATTAATTTCATTGTTCTAAAAGGCTTTAAAATGCCCAGTACGAGCAGTGGTTTGTTTGCTTCACTTGAACGAATTGTCACTTAGAAAAGTTATGGTCGCCCTTGATGGTCAAACTTCTGAGCACAATTCTTCGAGAGGCCCAATAGGAAAACGTTTAGCATGTTGCCAAGATTTACCAGTTGTTGAGTACAATAAAATAGATAGCGTTTTTCCAGAGGTTGATTTTAAGGATTTGAGCACTGATGAAAAATATCTCTGGCAAATATGTCAAGCTGTGTTTGCAGGCTATGTTCCAAAGAGTTGGCAAGGAAACATCTTCTATGCAAGATGACTGACAATGGCAAACACCTAATTTTACGCTTTTATATTGCATCACTTGATCCAACCCCTCAGTTGAAAAACCTGGCTGAGTTTGTAATAAAAGTTTATGCTCCCTCATGGTTTACAATTAAATGTCATCAAAGGTTTATTTATGCTTCACAAAACGTTTTTAAGATTGTACAACTCATCAAGTGCTTAGAAGGTGATCTGAAGGCTGTTGTTCAATCAATGCTACAGAGAAATGCTTTTATGGTACACCCAGAACATCTTCTTTTGGGAATTTTGTTTGATTCACGAAAAAATATTAGGTGTTTGGCAAGCAAAAGAATACAAGTAGCTCGACAAACAGATTTAAAAGCAAAGAGTGTTTTCAAACCCCCACAAGTTAATTTTGATGCAGAGGACTATGTATATCTTATTGATTGGCAGTCTACAACTGTAACGGAACCACCTCTCCGAACTAACTTAAGCAAGCAAAAGCAAGAGTTGATTGTTGAAACAGGAACTAGCGATAGGAAGGAGTTTAAAACTCCTTCACACAAACAAGCAGTGGAAAGTATTGCGAATTAGGTTACAGAAGCGTCTAAGCACGTTTGTGGCTACAAAGAGAGAGATGGTTTCACTAGATCAAGATTACGAGATCTATTATTACGAGAGAGATTACGAGATATATTATATTACTCGTAGATCTATTGCTGGACAGAAAATTCTTCCAAAGTTTGAAACGAAACATCACATCTGCAACAGCCCAGGAATAAACATCAAGTAAGACTTTATTTTCTATATCAATAAAATGTCTACTTTTTTGGAAACAATCAACTCTATCTAATATTTTTGGTTTTTTTGTAAGCATATAGATGAGTAGCTAGAAATTATTCTTTAAAATCAGCTTAACTAAAAACTTTGGTTACAGGTTGCGAGAGTTGCTGATAACTGAGATGTCACATACATTTAAAATTAACCTATTCCACACAGACAACTATAATATTCTTAAATGTTCATCAATTATCAAGATCTATAGATTATATAATCAAGATTCATTTTTAATTACTTATTCAAGCTTAACGTTTCAATATTTGCAATCATTTTTTCCTTTTGAAACTAAAATCCTTTTTGCATTTCTCTTACTCGAAAAATAGACTTAATTCAAAAAAATAAAGGATAATTTTGGGCTAGTAAACACACATTAGATTTTAATACTTTTTATTTGTATGGTTAAAAGAAATTTTTAAATCAAATAAGTTGAATATAAGTAAATGAAACTGTCAACAACAGACCTTGATTTTGCACAAATATGACTTTTTTAAACTTATCTGGGAGACATATATGTTACGCGACCGCTATAATTCTTTTTATACTGTTAACTAAGGTTTTAAACTTTATATTTTTGTACTTGAAAACAAAAATTTGTTTTGTATTTATGTTTTTAAAAAAACTGAAAATCTACGTTTTTTGACAAAAAAATCAAACTTTAGGCCCGTTCCGGGAGACCTAAACATCTTACAATTTGTCTCAAATTTTTTTTGGTGCATATGTGAGCACAGTGACAACTTTTTATCCACTTGCAAATTTGAATTTCAAAAAAAACTTTTTCGTGATACACCCTAATAGTCATACTCGTTCTATTTGACTTTAGTAAAGCTTATAACTGAGTAAATCACGACATTCTCTTGGCACGATTACGCAAGCTGAAGTGCTCTAATGGCGTCCAAGCATGGTTTAAATCTTAGAGTATATAGTTATAGAGGTACCTTAATAACTCTATGGTTTAAATCATACCTCTCTGATTGCCAACAGGCGGTGAAGGGTTTGGAAGGCGTTTGTTCTGATCCATCCCCATTGCCTTGCGGAGTACCTCAAGGGTCCATTCTAGGGCCATTGTTATTTAATATTTATGACTATGAATAATCAAATGTGATTCGCACCTGTCAGTACCATTTTTACGCGGATGATCTACAAGTTTATGTAGAATGTTATTGTAATTGTATTGAGGAAACAGTTTCATTGCTTAATAAGGATATTCACGCTATATGTGCATGGGCATCGGCCAACGACCTAAAACTTTACTCTCAAAAAACGAAACCAATAATAATAGGAAGTCCTCCATTTATAATCTCTCTTGATTTTGATTGCCTCCCTAAAATAACTGTTGAAGGAGTACAACTTGATTATGTTGATGAAGTAAACGATCTCGGTGGTGTGATAAATAGAACCTTGACTTGGAACTCACATGTTCATAGTATTTCTCAAGAACACTGTATATAGTGTTCTTGGTATTTCTAATAAAGTTTTGAAAACACTTTATCAGCTGAAACAATTCAGACACCTAATACCTTCTCCGCTACGCCAGAAGCTGGTAACCTCTTTAGTTTGACCACATATAGACTATTGCTCGCTGGTGTGCACAAATATATCAAAAGAACAAATTGCCATACTACAAAGGTTACAGAATTTTTGTATACGATATATATATACCTGTATGATATCACAAGCGATGAACATGTCAGCCCGTATTATGAGATGTTAAATTGGTTAAAATTTGAAGAATGACGTATGCTGCAAATGGGTGTATTTATTTTTAAATTATTAAATGTAAAGATTCCATTGTATTTATATGATCAATATGTATATGATAAGTACAAAAAAAGCGAATAACTAGAAATAATACGAACTTAATAATACCACGCCATAGAACATCTACTTACAATAAATCATGTTATGTAACATCATGTAAATTGTGGAATTCTCTTCCTCAGAATATAAAGACGTTGATATCTGTGTATGCATTCAAGAGAGCTTTGAAACAGTATTTATGCTCTAAATATTAGTATATAAAATGTAACATACACTTATTTCTCTGTTTTATTTTTTTGTAAAATATTTCATATCAGTGGCTGTTTATGCAAAGCATTGTAAGTGTTATGCCTTTAACCTTTTTATGTAATTTTTCCCAAGACAATACCTACCTCTAATATTATGCCTCTTGTATGTCATTATGTAGATATTACTTTACGTTGTTTTCGTAAATCTTATCAGCAGCTTAAAATATAAATAAATGTAAATGATGTGTACTTGTGCTCCATGGGATTATATAGTCCCAGAGTAAATAAACTTTATCTTATCTTATCTTACTTCGTAAGGGTCCCATATGCTAGCGGCAAACTCCAAGTGAGGTCTCACGAGTGAAAAATAACATTGCTCTTTAACCTTCTCGTCACAATTTCCTAATATCCTTTTAATAAATCCCAATTTTCGACTAGCCTATCCGCAGATTTTCCGGACGTGTTTCCCCCAAGACAGGTCCTGAGTAAAGGCCACACCTAAATATTTAGCTGACTCTACATTTGATAAGTTGGTTCGATTAATTGTGTAAATTTCGTTGACCGAGTTATTCTTTTTCCAAAAATTCATAACGCACTTTTTAAAATTCAATTCTAGCTGCCAAGTTTTGCACCATTTATTTATAGCATCTAGGTCTTTTTGTAACGCGATCTTGTCAGACTGATTGCCTAGGTCCCTGTACAACACTGCGTCGTCTGCGAAGAGGCGAATTTTGCTCGTAACAACGGTAGTAATGTCATTAATATACAAAAGGAACAATAAGGGACCGATGACACTTCCCCGGGTACACCTGATGTTACTTTCACTACATCTGAGCTAACGCCATCTAGAACTACCCTCTGTTCGCGGTCGGCTAAGAACTCTCTTATCCAACATATTACGTCGTGGTGTATTCCGTAAGCTTCCAACTTAACGAGTAACTTCGAATTAGGGAACTTATCGAAAGCTTTTTTGAAATCTAGAAATATTGCGTCTACTTGGACAAGCTTTTCTCCCGAGGAAAGAATTTCGTGAAGGAAGAGGGCCAACTGGGTTTCGGAAGACCTGCCTTTCCAGAATCCGTGCTGATTTTGCGTTAACAAGTTTTGACTATCCAAGTACCCCATAATCGAGCTGACAATTATATGTTCCAACATCTTGCACGAGATGGACGTAAGGGAAATCGGTATATAGTTACTGGGCTCTTCCTTATCACCGCTTTTAAATATTGGTGTAACGTTAGCGATTTTCCAATCGTAAGGAACACGATGTTGTGTTAGAGATTTTTCAAATACTATTTTCAGGTACGGTGCTATTTCTGATGCTAATTCTTTATAAACTCGGGCGGGAATTTGATCGGGACCGGGTGATTTTTTGGAATTAATGGATTTCAGATGACTTTCTGTTCCACGACTAGTGATATCAATAGACTGCAATGGGTGCTTATATAGCCTAGGCATTGTAGCGACGTCATTTGGAGAGCATGTTGTATAGACGCTTTGAAAAAAGGTGTTGAGGATATTTGCTTTATCTAATTTGTCGTTTGCTCTTTCTCCTAGATTGTTCTTTAGTGACGTTACTGCTGATTTAAAGCCTTGAACCTCCCTCACGTACGACCAAAATGCCTTTGGGTTATCCTCTAAATATTCCCCCAATATTTTATATTTGAATTCCGTTAACGCTTTTTGAAAGGCCGTCTTAGCTGCTGTTTTCGCTTTCATGTATTTTTCGCATAACTTCTTATACTCCTCTTCGGGGAGACCCTGACGTGCGTTCTTCATTTTTTCGTGCCAGATTCGTTGCCACTTGAGAGATTTCCGGACGTCCGCATTATACCACCTAGGTTCAGTATTGACCTTTTTAAGTTTACTTGGTATTGCGCTAGTTATGGCTAGTCGTATGATGCTACGAAAAGTATTCCATGTATATTCAGTACAACGGTCTTCACTAATATCACAATTTTTTTATATGAGTTCAATAGTTCTCGTTTTAAACCTTCGAGATCCGCCTTGTGAAATAAGTATACCCTCCTCTTTATGGGTGCCTTTTTATCAGTACTAGTATGGAATCTAGCTTTTACTGCTCTGTGATCACTAATTCCGTTCACTGTTACTACGTTAAGGACGCTTTCAGGTATGTTGGTCGCCAAAAGATCTAGAACGTTGTTTCCTCTGGTCGGTGTTGTGACTAATTGATGTATGGAATTAGATGTGAATGTGTGGAGTAGAGTGTCGCACAACTCCTTATCTTTGCCGCCATTTTTGAAACTATATGTCTTCCAGTCAATCGAGGGAACGTTTAAATCACCACCGATAATTATGTTATTTTCGTTATTTTGAGGTGTGAGAAGTTCCACCAGTCTATCCAACTCTAGAACTGAATTTAAGTCTGCATCGGGTGGTCTATAATATGCGCAAATAATTTTTTTTTTCTGTTGAGCATTTAATGGAACACCACACACTTTCTAAATCATTATCTGGAAATATTTCGGTTCTGCTGACGAACACATCTTTGACTGCGATAAATACTCCTCCTCCTGTTCTCGCTGTTCGAGAAAGGGTTTGGACTTGACCACATGTGAAGAAGAGATTAGTTGGAGCCAAAACTCACAATAGCACAAGGGGATACAGAAGCCACTGAAATGCGCAAAACTACCATATTGAAGGAATAAGTTATGAAGTTAAGACACTGAAACAGAAATATTAGCGGAAGTAAAGCCGCGATACTGCAATGATTCATCTGAACACAACTGAACCAATAAAGGTTAACAAATGAAGGAGTTATATGCAGCGATACCAGACAAATTTCGCGCGATAGCCATGCTGGGTGGATAATTTTTCTAAAGTAAACCGGCTTCAATTCCTTGCGTCAAGACACCACCTTCATAAGTCTACGATGCCCTCAAATGCACACTTTCAATAATTGGAAAAATTTGCCAATGACTCAAACACCAAGATGATGTAATGCCTTGAATTTCTTACTTTTCATTTTCTTCGAAATTTGGTAACAGTTTTTCGTAAACCAGTCCTTTGTGAAATGTAAAAGGATGAATAAGATACAACTACAACTTCCCCTATGCTACATCCATGTCTTCTTACAAGCCCATGTAAATCTATGTTTAATTAGTAAAAATAAAGGAAGATAAGAATGTTTTGCGTTATCAGATGGAGGGCTTCCATAATTCGATAACCAACGTTGGTACAATTTCCACACTTTTTATTCTCCGCCACCAACCATGATTTCAGCACATTATGCCAAAAAGTGTGGAAACTGAACCAGTGTTTATTTTCGAATTATGGAAGTACATAGTTTCCACAAAGTTAGTGCTAATACGCTCTCTTAAGGCCGTTTTACACGATGAAAGATTTTTTACAAATTTTTGTGAGATTGTACGTTTGTCTCAACGAAATTAGAACAGGTTCTATTTTCCGTTCAGGCATGGAGACATTCGCACAAGCGTTCATACAATTTGCCGCTTTACACAATACATTTTGCCTCATGCAAGAGTTCACGGAAGAGTTTGTACAAACAAATTTGCCATGTAAAATGGCCTTTATACAGATGGAGGGAACATTTTTCAATGAGTAAAACAAATGACATTGATTTCACTCAAAGAAGGGAACCTGCTTTAAGAGATAAACACGCCCCACGCAGAGACATAGGAATATCTCAGCGTTCACCATTTTGGATACGTGATAACACGAATGAGACGGCTTATTCTATCACCTGACTCCATGACGATTTATTCCGGTGTCAATCAACGATTGATAGGCGAGACGATGAGTCACATGACCCGTTTAAGCTAATCGGAGATAAGGAGCAGTCACCAAAATACCGTACATGATGGAATCAATTTAAACTAGCACTTCTGCAGTGCGGTGGCTGATTTGTTCTGACTTTTTCTGAAGACGTAGGAAAAAAATCCAGAGAAGAGTTCGCTAGCATCTTGCAGAGCACGCAGAAGCTTCATCAATCTTATATTTTCGTAATTCGGCTCTCTCTTTCGAGGATCCTAATCTATGTATCGAAAGAAGTCTATTTACCCATCTACATACCATCGTAGTTAAATTAAATGCATATTTAAAGAGGGACGTATGATCGTTCTACAGAGGATATTTAAAACGACTACAAAACCTCTAGCACCAAAATCACGAAATAATATTTGGTGTGCTTAAAAAAGACTGGTTAGTAGGTTATTTGGGGAAGGCGACCAACAGCTGAGGTCATTCGCACCATTTTGTGTATCATGATCAGTGCGGCAAGAGAAACCCGGAGTCGGCATTAGCCTAATCTAAACGAAAAACTCGAGGGATTTACAGTTTTTAAGTCACATCATATGGATTTCTACACTTGAGTGCTCTCCTGGAACCCAAGTGGTGATCGAAATGCCACTGAAAAATGGATTTCTACACTTGAGTGCTCTCCTGGAACCCAAGTGGTGATCGAAATGCCACTGAAAAATGGATTTCTACACTTGAGTGCTCTCCTGGAACCCAAGTGGTGATCGAAATTCCACTGAAAAATGGATTTCTACACTTGAGTGCTCTCCTGGAACCCGAGTGGTGATCGAAATGCCACTGAAAAATGGATTTCTACACTTGAGTGCTCTCTTGGAACCCAAGTGGTGATCGAAATGCCACTGAAAAATCTCCGCCGACGCCGGGATTAGACTCCGGGCCCAGGGAAGCAACCACACTATATCTAACAACCCCTCTTTCAAGCCATCTTAGGGAGGGATTACGATCGACGTTTCTTGACGTGACGGAAGCGGCCGGTGGCGTTCGCGGAGCTTGGTGATTGAGATAATAATAGATCATATTACGATGGACGCACGTTGATGGTCCCACGCCGTCGGTTGCCCGTCGTCAACGGACAATGGACAAACCTTGTCAAGATCTAGCTTCTCCGTCACGCAACGTTACCGGCAGCCAATCATAAGAGAGCTTTTATTCAATATTGACGACGGGAAACTGAACACCACCGTCCGTTAACGTCACGTCAGAAAACATCGATCTTAATCCCGCCATTGCATGGATAGTGTCCATACACCACTTACCACATGGTTGTGTGTAGAGATATACATAGTAGATTACAATAATTGGATCGAAGGAGTCCGCGGTGTTGCATATTAAGGAGGTTCTACCGCGATTTTGTGACTCGAAACAAATAATGAATTCCACCTTTCCGTTTGTATAATTTTGATATAAAATGCTGTTTCAAGTAATAGCATGCATTATCTATTCATCATCATCAGTAGTCATCAATTGGAACATTAGTTTGCAGCAGCTCTCAACCCCTCTCTGCCATCCGCTTCATTCCCCCGTAATTATTCACTCTGTCGTCCTCCATGAATTCCTGATGCATTTCAGTCTCGGTCTTTCTCTGGAATTCTTCCCATTTATTGGTCCTTTTAATATTGTTTTCATTAGGCTGTTGTGTCACAAAATGTGTCCAAGAAGTTAGTCACCCCTTCATCGCAGAGTTAGAATATACAAATTGGACCGAAAGCTTCCGCGGCGTTGCCAATTAAGGTTGTTCCACCGCCACTGCGTGAGTCCAAACAAATACGGAAGGCCACGTTTTAGTTTTTACTGTTAAAAAAACGCTGATTTCATTAACGTCATGTCTTAGCTATTAGTAATCACAAAATATGCAGACTAGTCCCAGAATATATTTTTTCCAGACGTCGGAGACGAATTCAGCGCCATTTATATTGATTTAACTCATTTAAACTTCAGTTCCTCTAGTTATTTGCTGATAACTCAAAAACTAATATATTAGATGGAAGCCTTGATTTTATCACTGTTCAAATTCCTATGAAAAGTCTAAGATCGCAAGCAGTTTTTCATGAAGGTGGACTTTTATTTTAGAAAGAAAAAACTATTTTCCCCCTATGGTCTACTCAGTTCCTCATTTAAAACCATGTAATTTTCAGTTCAATTTGCGATAAAAAGTACAGCAAGGAAAGGCAGGATTTCGTAATTCTAATAAAGAAGAAGACACGAGTGCCTCTAAGGGCCGGTATTATAATGTCTTAACCAGAAGATAATAGTCTTTAACTTTACCAAGAGGTGGCTGTAAGGTTCTGATTAGCTTCTGTATAAGACCAGACTGATAGGTAACCAGTACTTCCAGCCACCTGCAGGTAAAGTTAAAAGGTGTATCATCTTCTGGTTAGCGTTAACCAAACATTATAAAACCGGCCCTAAGTAGACAGGTTATCAATCACATGACATTTAAGTCATTATACGGTGGAACCACATCAATTTCAACGAATTTCGAGCGTTCCCCGATATTATGCTGTACATGGACTACAACTGTTTCTCCAGCATTCCTGGGGGCGTCTGCAGGTTAGAACTTCACGCATCTGACCAAAGACGCCAGCATGACTGCTGGAGAAACTGTCGTCACTAATCGGCAGCTCCACTCCGAGGAGTGCTCGAAAGCCGAAGGCTTAACTTTAGAAAACATAAAAACATTACATGCTGCAATGGCTTGATAACAATGGGATTGCCATTTCCCATCAACTCCTAGTTAACTTATGAAATGAAAAAATCAGATCGGCATTAAAGAGGATTAGCTCGTAGTTAAGCGTTAATACCGACTTTCTTATGATAAAGGAGCACTTGTCCACAGCACAATACAGTGCCTACACGTGTTTCGACGATATTTCCTTAGATACGAAGGAAAAGAGGCTTTTATACTATCTTTCTGATTAGGCAGTCCAGTAGAAAAAAAATAAAGTAAACTTAGAGATAACATTTATCTCCCTGATGTTTAATCTAGCTATTTGCAACAACGTAACACAACGCGTATGTGTATTTAAGACAATTATATTGATGCCGTGGTTCTTGGATTGTCAATTTAGAACTGACGCAGTATGAAAATACGATAGCAAGAAGATTTCAAGGTGTAACAGAGGTAGATTGACACAGTCCTTCCGTAATGGCTACGACAATTTCCAGTCACTGCTAATGTGCAAATGATATGGCACGCAGTCACGCACATGTGTGCAAAGATGCATGTGTGCTCCTTAGCTCCTTAACGTTGTCTTCTTTTTCGTTCATAACTGGCTTAATATTGTTGATTTGCTTCATATTTTCTTTTCAGGTCAAATTTTAGTATTTTTTGCTGTCCCGGACGATTCTGGTGGTTTCCCAGTCCCTAAGATCCCGATAAGCCAATTTTGACTTGTCACAATTTTTTCAGGGGCCGAACCACCAGATACAACCATGCCCAGGGCAGGGTAAAACTAACCCAGGCGGTAACCGCGACCCTAGGATTAGCAGGCGAGGACTTTACCCAGCCACCAACGGGGCCGGCAATTTAACACACAATTTTATCTTAAACGCTTTACTATAAAATGTCCTACATCAGAAGTCACCACGAGTGTCATCGAGTCACTGTACCATACCATATGTAGTAAAATAATACCATGACCTACAAGTGAATTCAGTTTTTATCTACATTTTACATTTTAAAAAACCCTTCGAGATGCAATAAATAAGCATTAAATAATGCATCATAATTAGCTTACGCCTTCATTTTTGTTCTTCTGATCTATTTATCAACGAGCCGATCATCTAAGTATTTTAATTAAACTAGTAAATAATAATATTTATGAGTGATAGTTGTTCGGAATCAGCCTGCTCCATGACGGTGGGATATTTTTCCCGAAGACATAGAAAAACGCCATATTTTGGTATATGCAGGCAGTACGCGGCATACGCGGTAATGGCTAGCTAGGGTACGTATGACCGGTGACATCATCCGTCCTGCACCTAATGAAAAATTGTTTCGCGGCGATCACGAATTCTTACCAAATTTCACTTTTGAAAATGACTACAGTAATTGAATGCTTCATTCTATTAACGAAGATTTGCTGAAACGAGGAGGAGAATAGCGCCAGAGAATGAAGCGTTCAGCAATAAGAGGGAGCTGATGACGGGAACCCACTCTAAGAATGTTAAGAAAAGGTTGGCGAAGAGTTTAATGTGGAGTGTATCGTTTTATAGTGCAGAAACGCGGACTCCGAGAAAAGAAGACGATAATAGGCTGCGGCTTTCGAGATGTGGCGGAAAATGGAGAAAGTGCGGCGGACGGGAAGGAAGAGAAACGAGAAAGTTCTTGGCACGGTGGGTGAAGAGAGGAAACTGCCGAGGGAGATTAGGAGGGTGTAGAGTAGGTAGTTTGAACTGGTTATGAGGGGCGAAGGAATGCAGAAGGCCGCATTAGAGGGGAGGATGTTGGGTAAGTGGGGAATGGGAAGAAAGAGAATAGGCTTTTTGGATGGATTGAAAAGAGATAGGACGTGTGCTAAGTCGAAAAAATAAAATCTTAAAAGTGGATAGGAGTCTGCGACCGTAAAATTCGACATGATTTCAGTTCTCTTCCTTTTAAACCTACCTTAATAGGTAGATCACCAAAATATTGACACCAAAATTATGAAAATTAAAAGCACCGCCAATTGGTGTAAATTGAGAGGTCGAAGAGAAACATTTAATTATTTCTCTCTACAATGGCAAAAACACCACCAAATTTCATGCACAACGTATTATAAGATGGCATAGCAAACATTGAGGCAAATGAATACATATGCAGCATCAAAAGTTAAGCTTTTTGAATGTACAATATTAAAAGTGAACGAAGTCAGTTTAAAAATTTTCCAAAGCTAGTATCATAACTATAGATAAATTGAAAATAAGCCATTCAACGAAACTAAAATTTTTATTATGCCCCGAGTTATATGAAATTGAATTCCGAGTGTCTGAAGATGGCCGAGATAAGCGTCTCAATGACTTTTCCAAATCACCCGATAAGGTATAGATTTCTTTTTTTGGCCTTTTTGGCATGTTATTCAATTTTTAATAAAATCTCAGAGCTTTGGTTTGAAGAGGAGTGGATTGAACCTTACCCACTAATCTTAAGACCCAAATCCAAACCAGTTTCATTCCACGCTGAGTATCAGTGCACATTTGGTATTTATCGGCCAACGGATTGTCACATGAGGTGAACAGGGATGTTGCGTTAGAGCTTCATGTTATCGGGTGACTGACTTCATGATGGAACTGACTTAAGAATGCAACATATTGTTCTGCCACAGGCGTTGAACGTGCAATACCTGACTTCTTTATCGGTGTTCGGAAGGCGCCAGAGGAGGCGGACTCGAAATTATTTAAAAATACGACGGTCATTGTCAAAGATTATCAATACCCTCCTATCACGATACTACAAGCCATTTTATCAACATAACAGGATAAACATCAGCGACTTATTGATACACAGATAATTGAGCACACCACCACAAAGTTGGTTATTTTCAAGGAATTTCGATAAGATGTCAAAATAGATTAATAGGCTCATAGGGGTTGGATTTAAATTTCAAAAGAAGTTCGGAGTGAAATGGACGAGATAAAAGACTTGGCTCTGCATAAAAAATGAATTATTCATTAAGAATACGCAGAAAAGGGAATTTGATTCCATCATTAAAAAACGTATCCCGGAATGGAGACATATATAAAATGTAAACGCAATGATAAAACACAGAAGAGAAAGTGATACTCCGAATTAGTAAGAGCATTTGGCGCATGTGACCCAACGAAGAAGTTGATAAAAAAAACATGCCAGTAGTTAGGAGAAACGTCGCAAGAGTGATGAAAATTGAGTTGAGGATTATTCATGTTGAGGATTTTTCCGATTTCTCTGCACAATTTCCCTCATGCAGAACCAAATTGCAATTCCGTCACAGCCTTAAAAATATATTATCACTGCCGAAAACAGAGAGATCTTCACCAAAGACGGATATCACTTGGTTCCACATGGAGTGTCAACATTGCTTAAGCATTATTATTGCCTAAGGTCATTTTTTTAATATACACTGTAATACAAAATTGATAAGGACATAATTGAATAGAATAAATCTATCGGAAATCTATAATTTTTTCCTTCCCTGAAAAAAAAACGGATTCACTAGTTCAATTCTGAGTCACAATTTTCTTCGAGACATCACAAGAGTAATTTATACATAAGCAATCATAAGTACACATGAGTGAAATTATCGCGAAACGAGTGGTCATATATTATTGACGATTTCGCCAACCAAGAATAATGTCACTAGCTTACATCCATGTTAGTAACCACTCTCGGTCCTGACTTTTACTTGCTTATTGCTATTAATGTGCTATACGAACGAAAATAGCCCTTTGATTAATAATAAAAAAATTACTAAATATTATATGAACTCCCAATTTTGAATTCGTAACATAGATAGTTCGACCATCACTTGGAGTGTTCAACAATTAATAATATTTCCGATCGCCATTATTACGATTACTGCACTTATTGAAAATGGAATTTCCATTTCCATAAATAAAAGATGAGCTACTGTGTACCTTGGATGGCCAAGAAAATTAAGGGAAAATAGAACTTGAGAAAAATTATAATTATTACGGTAAGCTACTGGTCAAGGTAGGTTTAAATGGAAGAGAGTAAAAATCCTCAAGGTTTTTACAGGCGCAGACCCTTACCTACCTACACCATTTCTTTCTTCATCTCAGCATATATCCTTCCTTTCTTCGTACAGCCTATAAATCCTTGAATTCTCTTTCTTCCCCTTCTCTAACACGGCCTTCAACATCCCTTCGTCCTTCATTACCTGTTCCAACCACCAACTCTGGCTCCTCCTAATATCCTCCAGAAGTTAGAAAAATATATTTTTTTAAATTAGTTACCATATTTCAGTTTTAATTCAGTCTTCGTCATATAAATGGACACGCAATAAAAACTAGGAGCCAATTCTTGGAATCGTTATCTTTGTTGAACTTATGTAACAGCTAAGATTGTCTTTTTAGAGATAATCTACTGTAGATAAACAATGTTTATCTACAGCGACCGCGATGGTGCCGGTCAATGGGATATGATGAAATGCGCTTCATAACTGCTTTATCAACATAAATTGGAACGCATCTTTGCAATCAACGGTAACTTCAACTTACGAAGCTTCTGATATAAAGATCCTATAAGCAATGAGCTACTAATTCCGGTCACCAAGAGCTTTCAGTTCACGGTAATGATGACAATGATCGTATAGTTGTTAGAGATGACTGTAAAGTGGCAAATAAATTTTAATAAAAATGAGTACTCAGAGATTATTTAAATACTATAGCTACGGATAGCAGTATACATTAAAGTCATTATTGAAACATTGCAACTATTTACGTCCATTGCTGCAATATCCTAGCAAAGAGAATGCCTTTCCTATGGAAAAGCAAAGAGTGGTTAACCAGGAATTTACATAGCCGACCTTTTTTTTCTGGAAACACTCTTTCACTATACCCTAGGAGAAAATTCTACCAAAAAACACAAAATATCGTCTGCACGTAATATTAAAAAGTTGTTTGATTCGTCTCGTGGCTGCCGCAAACAAATGAATGCTGTCTGCTTCCAAATGAAATATTATCCAAGCAAAAAATTCTCCCAAATCAATATTTTCGAAAAAAGATGGACAAGAACCTCCGCAACTACTTGAAAGTATAAAAAGTTTATCTCTATACTTCATTTATCACGGCCATCTTTGTTTTAATTCCTTATCCGCCATTAGTGCCATTTTCATTTGTCATTCCTTTTTTATTAATTTCCTTTATCTTTCCTTTATTTTTTATTTAATTGGCCATTACTTAATCATTATTTATTTCTTCCTTCGAACAAATGTTTTCAAGAATTTTTTGATTCTCTGATGATATGGATCAAGGATTATCGAAATTGGGGCACATAAAGTTGATTCTAATCACCACTTAACAGTCATGTAAAGCTTTGTGTTTTGTCTGCTATGCCATGAAGTACCCTCAAGGACCCACCGATCGTCGCCATGCTGAAAGTTAGCGTAAGTGTGCAGGAGTTCAATGATATGCAGGGATAGGAACAACTAGTACATGCAAAAATAGTGAAACTAAATGGATAATGTAACCACAATCTCGAGTATATGGAACTCTAATTAGATACCGCTTCATATTAGGTTGCAAATACTTTTTTTTAAATCCATTTCATCCAAATAATTTGATTTCAGTGAATTAACTCCTTCTGATGCAATGCATTGTATAAAAATGTTTACAAAAATTCCAAATAATTGCTAGAGATAGGGAAAATACAAAATATAATACTTATGACACCGACTAAAGTGTATTAAATAGATTTAAAATGTTTTTAAAAAATTTCTCATGAAGCTGAACTTGATGATGAGTTTAGGCCGGGTACTTGGCAGGCTGGATGATTGGATACCACCAGATAAAGCAATTTGTTATTATATTCTTTGGAAACTTTTCGGTTCTTGTACATAAGCTGACTTTACTTGCATTCATTTTGTCACACGGATTAAATATGGGCTTAACATACTCAAAAGTGTCATATAAAATACATAATAAAACTTGTGGAAGAGTAAAAACATGAGTAATAAATGTTAAAAAATCAATGATTGGCAAAGAATATTTACAATGAAAAAACTGCACTGTTGGTTCATAGAAGACCTCAGTAAGGAAACACCTAATGCAATGATTTGCTCTTACGAGATTTACTGCTATAATCGTCAATCCGTCGGCTTTTGTGTGCGTCAATTGACCTGTGTAATTCATCAACCTTCCTCTTCTTATCTCCAGAAGCAACTAGCACTCCCTCAAGATTATTTTTTAACATTGCTGCCTTCAGTCTCTCCTTTGCTTTAATTCAATTAACGACTCCAATTTTTTCTGTTTCCATTCTTTAATCATTAATCCATTTGCGTCTATCTCCGCCAGTCATGACCAAAGAATTTGAACTTACCCGTCACATACACCACCTGTCCACCATTAACGCATGAAGGCGTCACGGAAATGAATAATAAAAATGTATATGAATGAAAAAAGGCTGGAAAGTGTGTCACACACGTAATACCACAGAGGAAACCAACTTTAGTATTACTTACAAACAATGACAATACTGCACAGACTATCTTCTAGTTATTTTTTTCTTTACGGGTAGGTAGGCCTGTGCGATTATTCGATTAGTTGAATCATCTATTCAATTATTTTTACAATTGATCGAATATTTCAGCACACTGATGTCGATTGCGGTAATTGACTCGATTGACAACTTTTTTCAAGTGTCAATTGTTGTTCAATTGTCAATCACTATTCAATTAGCAATTATTGTCCGGTATCGATTAATTGACGATTAATGATTCGCTGTGGATTATACATATATTATTTAAACTTTTTAGACACCGCAAAGTGGGCTGAAATGCCGATTTAGCGCGTCAAAAGTCAATTTTTCGAAATTCATAAAATAAACGCAAACCTATGCCTAGAAGGTAGGACAAAATCTATTTCATGACAAACAATACGATTTAAGTTTTCGTGAAGGCTTCCGCGGAGTTTCGTTGATGAAGAGAATGGTCTTTCGGGTTTCCATCCGCGTCTATCCATTTTTGGTGGACAATATTTCGCCAGCGTTCCAGCTAGCTTCTTCAGGTCCGTTGAATTGCAGAGTGTGGTCCGTCCTTTTATGTTATACCGGTTTCGCGCCTTCCGGTGGAGGTGTGTCGTGATTGGTCGGTACTATTGAAGAGCCGTTTCCAAGCGGTGGCGAGTGTGTAGCCGTCCTCTCGGTTGAAATTTTGCGGTGTTTTTGCTATCTCTATTCCAAGAGCATAAGAGGGCCGTGAAAAACGGACAACTCCGCCAGTCGGCGGTCGCGGAACATCAGTGGAGTGAGCCAACGCATGACATAAATTTTGACACCACAGTATTGTTGAAAAAAGAAGCCCGCTATTTCCCTAGAATCATACGGGAGTCAATAGAGATAGCAAAAACACCGCAAAATTTCAACCGAGAGGACGGCTACACACTCGCCACCGCTTGGAAACGGCTCTTCAATAGTACCGACCAATCACGACACACCTCCACCGGAAGGCGCGAAACCGGTATAACATAAAAGGACGGACCACACTCTGCAATTCAACGGACCTGAAGAAGCTAGCTGGAACGCTGGCGAAATATTGTCCACCAAAAATGGATAGACGCGGATGGAAACCCGAAAGACCATTCTCTTCAATACGATTTAAGGCTAGTAAAATTGTGTAATTCGAAAGAGGCTACACTACAGTTACTCTTTTTTCGCTAGCTTATCACACGTCTGTTAATGTGCTTTGTTTGCTATCAGGGGAGCCCATACAAGAAAAATGTATACTTTATAATTGAAACACATCATTTATTATACAATACCGCTAATCCAATTAAATTATTATTTTATTTAATCATTGTAATTACGTATTAAATACGAGTATGCAGAAGTTAACGAGGACTATTATTTCAAGTGAGCTACAAAAAAAAACCACCGGGCACCAATGCCGCATCATATACACCATGATGGCTGATGACTCTGTAACATTTTACAATAATAAAATATTGCACCTAGGTGCACCTTTTTATTTGACAGGCATTTCATTGCATTGCCGTCCATAAGACGCTCAGTGCAGACAGACGTCACTAGCATGCGTAACATTCCACGCCTTTTCGCCCAGAGAATGACACCGTATTTTTAAGACAAACTTTACTTGGAACATGTATAAAGATAATTTAAAAACGAATAGCCATTCATTTAGACAAATTATAATTTTAGTTATACAATCGCCAACACTCTGGGAATCCTCGTTAATCCGCTTTACACATTTGGGTTGTCTATATTTCCAATTGTCAGCTTATTCAAAGTATTTCCCGAACTAGCGCCCAACGACAAATTTCCTCCAGAGTAAACGAAAGAATAACCTCACAAATATAATTAATATAATTGAAACAAATTGTGTTCCAATGCGAATGGTAACAATCGAATAATTAATTTCTCGGCAGACAAGAATACGCTAAAAGTACCATTGTTTGCGGTGAGCTAAAATTTAGATTCAATCATGGACTTTAATCACAGGCAATGTAAAATCATAGGGGCAGTAAAAGAAAATCTTAATTTAAACGAAACATATCCTCATTCATTCATCATCACTATCTCCAAAATCTTCTGTAATGTGGAAACTTGTGAGGTATAGATTTGGCTCTCCCACCAAATTAGGAACGCTTAGAGCAAGTGCATTCGTTTTGTTGGACTTCGCATAGACGTAATTATTTGGTCGGAGGTTAACAAAGGCAAATGAAATAGATCCTCCTTGCACGCAGTTCTCGAAATCTTCATGGTATTTTTCCATAGCCTAATATTCTTCGAGTCTTTATGCCTCGATTCCTGAGTCTCCTCAGATAGCATCGGTAATGGACTGCTCTCACTAATTGTATATCCGTGTGCTAATAGTTTATGTATTGGTGAAGATATAACATACCATGAATATGCTTTTATGCACTTTCTGTATGTCTTCAGACAGAAATCACGGAATGCTATAATATCTATTTCATAACCACTAGCGATAGCAGTCATTATTGTAGCAAACATTTCTATGATGTCATTTCGAACGCCTGTAATTACAGCAGAGAGGGCAGGGTAACGAAAAATTTGACGGGCTGTATTTCCATCATTAAACGACCCATACCCTTATTTTGCGATATCCACGGTCAACCCAGTTATTTCCTTATACTCCCTTTGTACTCTTTTCTTCTGCTCATCCAAGAGCTCCTTCTCGCGAAATGGACGAGATTCGATGCCTTACGAGGACTGCTTCATCACCGGAGATATGCATATTATACCTAAATAGTATAAATATTGTTCACATGTTAAATGGAATAGTCAAATATTTTAATGAGTAAGTAAACTTGCCACTAAGACCATGTGGGAAAATGATTTTGAGGGTGAAATGATTTCTACCTCACTGAATTTTGAAATATGCGGTGACATATTTCACTTCCGTCTGCAGAACAGTTATCTCGGACTATTCGAAAACCTCAATCACCCTCGTTGCGTTAGTCCCATGAGGTTTAAATCAAAAATATAATACCAGTTACTACCGCTGGTGAATTTGTCCCCACAGTAGTGCTCGTTATTCGTCTTATTGTTAGATAAACTGATTCCGCAAACAATGGTACTTTTAGCGTATTCTTGTCTCCCCAGAAATTAATTTTTCGATTGTTACCATTCGCATTGGAACACAATTTGTTTCAACTATATTAATAATATTTGTGAGGTTATTCTTTCGTTTAATCTGGAGGAAATTTGTCGTTCGGCGCTAGTTTGGGAAATACTTTGAATAAGCTGACAATTGTAAATTATTATTATTATCGTAATCAGTTACAATTTGGCAAATGGCCAGGTGGTAACATGCACATCCCAAAAAAAGAAAAACAAAACATGTCCACAAAGTCACATATAAACTAGACAGTGAACAAAATTTAAAATTCAAATGAAATTTCTAAAAAACTAAATAAATTTTTTCAGCTTTTTCTTGAATATTTTCACATTACCCGGAAAGGGCTCAAATTACTCTGCAGGCAAGCTGTTCCAATCTACAATTGTTTTATTGAGGTAGGAAAATTTTTTAACATTAGTCCTCTGCGCCCGGCATTTAATTTTGAACTGATGATCGTTCCATCCAATGAAATTAGGTTTTCCCTCTTTATTGCTTAGTTCTCTCCATGCTTTATCCCCTTTGTATACTTTAAACATACCGCAGAGTCGGTTTATTTTTCTCCTACTTGCTAAAGATTCCCAACCCAGCGTTTTTAACATTTATGTTACGCTCTCTGACCTCCTATGCCTACCCAAAACGTATCGAGCCGCTTTTCTTTGAACTCTCTCCAATGCCTTTATATGTCCCACCTCATGAGGATCCCACACCATAGAGGCATACGCTAGGATAGGCCTAACCAGTGTTTTATATGCCATTTCCTTCGTGCAAAACTTGCTACCCTTTAGATTTCTCATCACCCAATGCAGTTTCTTGAAGGCTTTCTTAGTAGTATATTGAACGTTCCGTCCCCAATTCAAAGACAGGTGGACGCCTAAGTATTTGCAGTTGTCACATCTGGGAATAGGTTTACGTAAGAACTCATAGTCCCTTTTAGTAGAGTTTATATTGTTGCTGAAGGAAATAAGCCTACATTTACTTATATTTATGTACATCCCGTTTTGAGTCACCCAATCTGCCATTTTATTAATGTCCCTTTGCAAAGCTTCATGATCGCTCTCTTCTCCGATCTGTTTATAAATAATGCAATCGTCGGCAAAAAGTCTTACATGAGAGTTAATTTCGTTTGGGAGGTCATTTATATAAATTAAAAACAAGAGTGGCCAAAGAACACTACCTTGAGACACCCCCGATGAAACCATTGTTTCATCGGAACTCATATCCCCAACTTGTACTATTTGAGTTCGACCTTTCAGAAAGTCCTCAACCCATAGGATCAGCCAAATACCCATAGGACCACCCAGAAATATAGACAACCCAAAGGTGTAAAGCGGATTAACGAGGAATCCCAGAGTGTTGGCGATTGTGTAACTATCATTATAGTTTGTCTAAATAAATTCCAATTCTTTTTTAAATTATCTTTATACATGTGCCAAGTAAGGTATGCCATGAAAATACGGTGTCATTCTCTGAGCGAAAAGGCGTGGAATGTTACGCATGCTAGTGAAGTCTGTTTGCACTGAGCGTCTTATGGACGGCAATGCAATTAAATGCCTATCAAATAAAAAGGTGCACCCAGGAGCAAGATTTTATTATTGTAAAATGTTACAGAGTCCTCAGCCATCATGGTGTATATGATGCGGCATTGGTGCCCGGTGGTTTTTTTTAGCTCACTTGGATTAATAGCCCTCGTTAATTTTTGCCTACTCGTATTTAGTACGTAATTACAATGATTAAATAAAATAATAATTTAATTGGATTAACGGTATTGTATGATAAATGATGTGTTTCAATTATAAAGTATACATTTTTCTTGTATGGGCTCCCCTGATAGCAAACAAAGCACATTAACAGACGTGTGATAAGCTAGCGAAAAAAGAGTAACTTTGGTGTAGCTTCTTTCGAGGCCTGCACAACGAATTACAAAATTTACTAGCCTTAAATCGTATTCTTTGTCATGAAATAGAGTCTCGCTATCTGCAGAGCGTTACTTCGCAGCCCTTATGGTAAAACGGGAATTTATATGGCTGGCTTTACCCTTGGTATGCGGTAGCAATATGGAGCATACGCTGAGGCATTATGTCAGTTGACCATAAATTTTCCCGTGGATAATAAGTTCGGTCGGGACCATAAATATAACTAATTTTCACTAACTTCCCGAACACGTGCTAACTTTTGCTCATTCATCGTAACTGTTTACGAGTTCCTCGTCAAAATCGTCTATTTCGGCGTGGCATGTGAATCAGAAGTTGGCTGAATAAACCAGCAGGTGCCTGCAACAGATTCAAATCCAGCAGATTGTAGCTTATAACCGCAACGCAGCCACACGTGCAGTGTAACTGGAACAGAATAAAGACGAAACAGTCTGCTTCAGCTATCAGTCGCCGCACAGTGGTCCCAAATCGAAAAAAGGTGGTCGAAATTAATACCGCTCTTATATTTACTCATTATTGTAATATGGAGAAGCGTTAAATATGATTTTTGTCCGCTTAATCCGAATTTTAAGTTATTTTTGTTGTATCTTTGATATTATTGTTTGAATATGGCTAATTATTTAAACAATTTAATGTTTAAAATTGAAATTATATTTAATTTTGTATTCCATATGTTGATCGATTCGCATCAATTGAAGTCGAAGTAATTTTTTCAAACCTACGATTTTTATTTGTTTTGCTTGGTTAATTATTTAAACAATTTAAGTTGACCGTAATTAAAACAACGGTAATATGTTGTCCTATATATTTTTGTTCCGTTGAGCCTAAAGTTGAAGTTTCTTATGCATAATCTGTGATGGTTTCTATTTTTCAATTAATTTGTTTAACAATTCAAAAATATAACACAATATGATCAATTCCTTCAAAGCATAGATGAAATTCGGATCAGCGGCCTTCAAGTTGTTTAGTGTGTTAACTACGTACCAGGATTGGAAACAGTCATTTATGCGCTCTAAATATTTTTTTCAGTTTAATTACGCAACTGAATATTATTATTGAGGCTAATGGGATATAATATAAATTAGGTTTTTTATGGTTGCATCAGTTATTATTGAGGAAACAATTACAGACTCTCAAAATCATCGTCTGTGAGTTCATCGGTATCAGTATCACTCAGTAAATCATCCACATTGAGGATACTTCGTACCTCTGCTGATAAAGGCGTCATTTTTTTTCTCTGCAAGCCTAAAATATTAGAAATAAAGGGATCGGACGTTAGCAACAGCCTTCTGAAAAGGTCCTCGTTCGTTGCCATTCTCGATGATTTTCTTGCGTGCTGCTCCCGAAAACGTCGGATATCCTTGTTCCTGGCTTCCATCGCCTCTTCTGACAAGATACCAATAGGAAGGATGGCTTCCTTGGCAATGGCTGCCCCATGAATCAATAGCTTGTGAACTACAGGCGGCATGTAATACCATGCGTAAAGTTTTACGTACAAGCTCGCCGTGGATAATCAGTATTCAGTGAATGGAGCTTCATTGATTTGGAAACCTTCTTACCTTTCCATCAATCATAGTGAGTATCAGTTGAAATTTCACGGTTATTTCCCTAATTGAAACGGTTGAAGATTATTGATTTGCCTCTTAATATATTCATCTTCATTTTTGGTGACAGATTTACTTTCATGAACCCACTGTAAACGTATTGGACGGCAATATCGAGTGGATGATCCTCAAAAGAAGACTTAATCGCTCACCTGTAGTGGTTTCTGTTAATCTCAGGGGTACCAAGAAACTGGCGAATATGCTTCCACCGGTCTGTCCACCTTGCTCCCATTTTTGCTTATAATCAGAGTGTCCCGAACTGCCATCGAAACCATATTTACAGAAAAGGGAGCAGTGAAGCTCGTCACGCCTCTCTTTGGGCAATTGCACGCTGGAAATTATTCTTTCTGCCGTGTGTGTAAGGAGAGATTGCAGACTCACCTCACAACTCTCTTCATTGACAATTATTTTGTCCTGATAGACTGCCTTTTTAGCTTCAAGTACAGACTTATAGCTAGGGTATATGGAAACGCCATGTATTTTTGAAGTTTTCCTAACTAATAAATACTGATATTTTGTAAAATGCCCAGACACAATCATACAAAGCGCTTCATCAGGCGATACTTTGCTTGTTTTGACCTCCTTAGTTCGCCACTTTGATAAAACTCGTCGCCCTCTAGTAGGGGTGGTTGTTGTTACATCTTTGATGAGCTTCGCGGCCGACTCATCACCTTTGCTACGGTAGCTCATCGATGTAGCAAAGGCTAGCTCAGCTGGCGATGTACTACCTCTAAGTGCCTCCGTTTTCCTCCTCTGCACCCTTTCGCTGGACCCTTCAAATTGTTTTCTGGGTCGACCAATTTGAGCTAAATCTGCCGATCCTAGAAATGATTATGATGATATCATGATTATGTTAAATATTCTATACAATTATAAGTTGAATGCTAAGTTAACACTGTCAACTACTTACCAGATGTGCTTGGAAGGTTTTTATACACAGCCGGAGGAAATTTCACCTTAAGTTGCAGCCAACTTTTGAACTTCTGCCGGAAAACACTATCGCATCGTGAACACTGTTCCCACTTCATCAGATATTTGGGGAAAAAATATTTCCTCATGAAAATGGCCATAGTATTTTTGACATTCTCATCTCCGTTCAAATTAAAAGTGCTGATTAAATAATCCTTGACATATTCCTTCTTCAAGGATATGGAGTCTTCTTTACGTTCAATAAATTTTTCGTGCAGCGTAAGGTTCGTAAGATTTATCACTTCCATCGATTACGTAATTCGACTTATTTCCGGCTAAAATCTACTGCACTAATCAAATCAATAGATACTTTTACAATATCACTCAAAGTGGCAAAAACCCACGGAGGATATCCTGAAATAACTCACATACTGCACTAATACACACCCTTTGAATAGTTATAGACTAGACTTAGAATATAAACTGAGTGTGGAATGTTTTTCGCGGTACACCACGTAATTCTAGACACTTTTCTCTTGGCTTTATCTCAGTGTAACTCAAACCACACGAAGCCACTTAGAGCACAAGAAGCAACTCACAGCACACGAAGCAACTCACAGTACACGAAGCAACTCACAGCACACGAAGCAACTCACGCATTTGAGTATTCCATGCACGGAACTAAGTACAACTGAATTATAGCGACCAAATTTCACGCTTAAGATACCTAAAGGAACCTAACTGTATAATTGTTTACGTCAAGGATAGCATACTCGCCCTTACTCTTTTCCAGGAAATGATGCTCACGTGCAGCGGGACGCTCCCGGTGGTCAGGGTGCAATTCATTTGGAAAGTATTGAGGCAGAGACGTTGCTGGGTTTTCCATGTTTAAGAGCAATAAAATTGCGGATTGGCGCTGCCTGAATCTCTAGATTTTACACTGGCGATTTATGAAAGAACTTTAAAGAACTGTAGAAAATTTTGTGTCAAGAAGGGCATTAATCCTCCTCACTATTTTCCCAAGAAATGTTGCTCACGTGCGGCGACACTCCGGGTGGTCAGAGAGCAATTCATTCCTAGCACCCTGGGACAGAGAAGAGGTCGGGTAAACCTCGTTGAAGAGCAATACAAATGCGGCCAGGCGCTACCCTTTTTGGCAGCAATAATCCTTTCCGACCGCGCGGCGGCTACCTAACAATGAGCTTTCTTTGGAATACACCTCGCGCTCGCAATGCCGCCGCCCGGTCGGCCTGGCGGCGGTCGCGGCAGCGCTTTGCACCGTTCAACATAAACCCATTGTGAAGCCAAATTTGCAAACGAAAGCAAGATTTTTCTTTTGCTATAGACTCTATAGACTATATGCTTTCAATTCATGACAAAATCTCCGGGGGGCTCGGTGGCGCCCAAAACGATATTGCTATTTATATTTCAAAATTCAAGTAAAAATAGGATAAAGTTTAAACATTTTTCCTCCAATAATAAAACAACTATAGTAAACCAAATCATCAGTATTTGTACACAAAGGTACGAATTTATGCCCTGTATTTTTTTTAAAGTTCATAAATTGTCTGAAAGCTATTTTTTATGAAGGTGAACTTCTCTAAAAATGAGTGATTTAACGCGATAGGAGTTTTTACCCCGAAGGACCCATGTTTACCGAGTTCCACAGACTACATTGAGCAACGAAATAGCCATTGTACTAGCCTATATCATAGACCATATAGTGTAGAATACGAATAAAACTCTCAAAAATTCCTCGGAAAAAGTTGAAAAAATGACTTTCGACCAGCTTTTTTCGATTTGGGACCACTGTGCGCCGCTGCACAGCACAAAACGGAACAGCGTGGCCGCGGCACGATTATGAAGCTAACTTGTTGTTTGCAACAGTTATTTGAAGCAGTTTTCTGACCGAAACATTTGCGGCAGCAGTTGTTTCGCTCCGGCAACACTTTATTCCACCCTTCTCGGGCTTCTCACCGGATTAGAATATTCACTTCCTGTGCAAGACGCTGAACTGATCAACGTTATTCTTCATCTATCTAGTCTACGTATCATAACATAACACTAACATAGAGACGTACGAGGAGCGTAACGAGCACAGGAAGTGATTAATCTAATCCGGTGAGAAGCCCGAGAAGGGTGGGCCATTCTCATAACTTATTTGCCAGAGCATTGCTAACAGTTACACAAAAGAACTTTCACCCCGCAAATAGAAATCGGTGCAAATCGAGAATTACATAAGAACAGAATATCCACATATAAAAATGTCTTAGCTGACTCTCAAAGCATTGACACTGGCTAGTTATTTTATGACCAGGCCAGATAAAAATTGCACCACGCCATGAAGAGAACAAAAAGCAACAGGGAGCTCATAGGAAACGTGGCGCTAAAAAGATATATATCACATATTTCGCTATTAATATCAGTTTATCATTCAAGATAACCAACCGATAAAGAGTTGAGTGTTGAGTTTACCCAAAATCCCCTACAGATCCTTTGTAAACATCTAAAGCAGGTACTTGGAGCAAAACGGACACTTTTTTCTTTCCCCGATACTTGCTCCAGCAAAGCGATTCCCAGCTTAAGGTACGCTAGCCAGAAGATCTTGCCTCGAGGAACCCGCTTGGTTGCTTAAGAGTAGGCAAATAAAAGTCAAATAGAGATGGAAATCCAATAAACTGTGGAACTAAAAACCGTTTGACCTAATTTTAGTCAATAAGTCAGCCATCACCGGTTTGAAGTACCAAACTTTGAATCTTGAACACAGAATAGATAGATTGTTAAGATAGATTGCACCAAAAGTAGCCATTTAAGCATTCAAAGTTAAATATGGACTCCGGGCGAAATGGAAACAAACCCTTCGAGTTCAATGAGTCTATCCGTAATGGTTCTTTGAAATAGACGGGTAAAGTCGTGAGGTCAAGTAACTTTCCAGTCATTATATTCCCGTATCCATATTTAGCAGTGGCTTCGAATTTATTTGGAAATGAATGCCTTACCCACCCACCCACAGTACAGTATATACCCACAGTAACCAGTTGTTCATGACATCATGCTTTACTGGTCCATTATAGTTTAAGTGTATTATGGTATCACTGAGTTGTAGAAAATGCACAACTTTACGATAAATTATCACTAAAAATAATTGCAAATCAGGTGTATTTGAGTCATGACATGCTATCTTGTATTATATTACTGATGTACTCGACCACATATATTCACCTCAAAAGTACCTATACTTATTTTAACGGCAGAGAACGTTGCATACACTCGCGTATGCTTGATGCGAAATTAACATTTTTTCTAGCCTCATCTTGAAGAACATCCAGCAATCATTTGATCTTCGATTCGCGATTACCATTAATCTCCACCTTACTGCAATGGCATCCGACATTATTCTCCTCTTCCAATTGTTTGACTGACCTTCACCAAATGAAAAAAAAACTTGTCATAAACTCTAAACCAGAAACTCGAATCAACTTTCTTTCGCCTCCAACCTCTTCTGCGGGGATATTCTCTGTTTCGATGGCATATGTTGTTTGTTGTTTCCACCCTTGTTTCCTCATCTGAAAGATCGAGACCATGGATGACCTCACCTTGCCCTCATTTTCGTTGAAATAACACACCCGCACGAAATTTTAACCATTGTTACGTTGCATAACTTTGCACTTTTACCAAACTCTTCTCTCCGTCTTCCCCGGATGTCTTCAGAATGTATTAACACTCTCCTAATTCTATGTCATATAGGAAAACACGAGCTATTAATGTTCTACTTATCTGTGAAATGACGTATGACTATTTTCTTATCTGTTCTACCTGTCCGATCATATCATTCTTAGTCCATTGCTTCACCCTCTATTTATCAGTATTGCTTGTATAAGACCGTTTATATACCTATACATACATATATATATATAAAGCGAGCATTTGGAACTTATCGCCATTTCTCGCATCCCTAACGCCTTCCTACTTATCACACCCGTCTCTTGGTTGCAATCCTCTTCTTTCCATTCCAGTCTGAATATATTTCTTCCTTTTTCCGTGGTCTTCCTCTCTTATTTCATTCCACAGGAGTTCAATTCCAAACCTTCAATGGGACCCTTTCTTCCTTCATTCGCCTTGGGTGTCTATACTGTTTTAGTTGATTTTCTGTGATTGTATTCAAAACATTTTTTTCGGCTTTCATTTTTCCCCTGATGTGCTCGTTTCTAACATGATCTTCAAACGTTAAGTCACAGAATCTCCTCCAATAAGTCATTTCTGGTGAAAGGATTTTCTGAGACATGTTTTTATTAAACAATATGTAGGAAGTGAATACAGGACGCTGTTTTATAACTTATGTTAAAAGATAGCACCAGTCTCATAATTTTTCCCCTTAATCAGAAATCAGTTTTGCTCGATTGCGGTCATTCTTCGTTTTTAATGATTTCAGTCTCTCTTCTCATTCCTATCCCTTCCTTGTTCCTAACCAATTCTTCCTTCAACGTCAAGATAGCATCACACAAAGTCAAAGGTACCCACTCTCCTCGAGTGGACTCTGACTTTGAACCTCGGACAACACGCACGTATTTACGAGATTTTAAGTCCTCCTGTCTATGATCACCTGGATGAACTAAATGCATGCATAGAAGTCAAAATTCCTTTGCTTTCATTGACAATTTGGAATGATCTTTGATTTAAAGGTGCGTTTTTCAACCCACCGTAGAAGTCTTTCCGAAACACATAGGTACAAGTCTCAATATGAGATTCGCCATCGAAACGGAAAGCGGCATACACATAATTACAATAAATAGTGTGAGACAGAAAAACATATTTCAGTACTCCAAAACATTTCGTCACAGCAAACATAACTAGAGTTAAAATTATCAAGGCAATATCGAATGAATGGGCAGCATTTTGTTTAATTTTCAGAACCGAAGAATCCACGAAGTAAAATCAGACAATGAAAGTAAGAAGACACTAGGAAAGGGTAGAAATATGAATAAAGCTCCGGCCTGACTAGCTCTTTAGATGTGAAAGGAAGCAGAAGTAATACTTTTCAATAAAGTCTGGCTTTATTAGAAAATTATGGCTACCCAGGTGTTACAAAACTGAACTGTTATATGCTCAGGGACCTTGCACAAGATAGGTGTTAGCACGGATATTAGCTAATATACTCCTTGGGTGTGAGGTATGTAATGTAGGTTTATAGTAAAGTGGCTGATTCCGAAGCGCCTCCTATAAATATGGATATTACATTTGTAAATTTCCAGTCCTTAGAAACTATGTAATCGTTCACGGATTCATACAATACTTCTCCAGGTAGGGAAGTATTATCGAAGCTATTTTTCAATATATTCATCTGATTCATTCTCTATCACTTGATCAGGACCTGGAGATACACTAGGATTGGTATATTTCAGTGAACTTTCCGTTCGTGACTAAATAACTGATGAATGAACTGACGGGGCTCAGTTGCTCAAGTTTTTCCCCTAAGATTTCATTAAAGCGCTTCGAAAGACTTCCTTCTTAGCGGTTTTACACACTTTATAGTTTCTAAAAATGAAATCACGTCCATCAGTGGACAATCAAGCATTATGTTTCTTCATTTCTATGAGTCAAGCTTCAGCGACGAGAACATGATGTCAAGGAACGCTTTTTCAAATACCCCCGTGTCTCGGTTTCCCTCGACTAAATTGGAAACCGAAAAAATTCTTAAATTACTTTTCTTTTTTACTGGATACCAGGGGCGGATCCAGGGGGGGGGGCGGTGAAGGCGGTCGCCCCCTCCCCCCCTCCCAAGCCTTGGAGAACTGAATTTTTATGCTATAAATATTTTGAAATAACTAGTACATAATTCCACTCTGCCATCCGTGTTACTTTGGGACGTCTTCTCGTCCGCAAAGATGGTCAGATCCCAGAATGTCTGTCTCATATGTATATGAATATCCGCGATAGATAGTCGAGATGCCATTTGTTCCTCGTTTAGACGAGGCTTCCGGCTCGGCCTGTCTTGTCGATTTCCTCCTTCAATAGCCCTACTCCTGTAGGTCCAATAACTGCAGCCATATCCCGTTTCCTGCTGCAGAGAGGCCAAAGAGGCATTACCTCAAAGCAAAAGTCTATACTTTGTTTATTTAATTTATTTTAATATTAAGTTAGACCTAATTGTTGCAGTCGTTATTAAAACTATTACAAATGTATTTTGCAGCCTGGTATCTCTTCTTTGAATGTTATCATTTTGATTTTTGCTGATAAAATAAAAATATTAAAGAAAAATAGTATTTTCGGAATACTTATATTTTTATTTCATTCCAACCAATTTTCATTTTTTACGGCATTAAAGAAGAAAGGAGTTTGAAATCCTTGTGTAGGCTGCTGCAGGTTGATGGATGTGAAGATGTAGGTCTTCCCCGTTTAACTCCGCGTTGGTCTATGTTTCCTTGGACGACAGTTTCGTCGGCTTCTTCTGGTCGGTGAAGTGAAGGTGCAGCCATTCGTCGTCTTATATATCTCAAGCGGGTGACTCCAACGGGTGAGATATATAAGACGACGAATGGTTGCACCTTCACTTCACCGACCTGAAGAAACCGACTGAAACGCCGCCGAAACTGTCGTCCGAGGAAACATGGACCAACGCGGTATAAAACCCGTAATACCTGCATCTTCACAAGAATGGCATTCTTAACATCGTTTGTTCACGTTTTTCAAATGTGATTATAGAAATTTACTCAATAATTTATCACATCTACTAAATAATATAGCCGCACCAAACCTACGTTCCAAGCGCTTCATTTCTTTCAATTTTCCGATGGAGGTCCACCCGCACCCCCATTTCGTTGAGAGGTATTGCATACCCCCTAGGCGCCGCGAAGAGTAGTGAACCGCCCCCCTCAAAACAACGACCTTAATTCGCCACTGCTGGGTACATTGTTTGAACGGCATCACGATGAGTATTGTATCAGAAAATAACACGATGAAAAATGAAGGCATCAAACCATCACCTTTTCAATGATTACCTAGTTAATGCGGCATGCTTACTATATTATTCTGATACAAATTGCAATTCAACTGGCGCCTCGGCAGAAACATCAATAAATAACACATATTCGTCGACTGATTCTCATTTTTTTGTTATCATTCATACTTCAAGGTGACTTGAGCGAAATATTACAACAAGTAAAATTCGATTAACCCATTGGCTTAAAGAGACGGCGATTCGCCGGTCGGCCGGTCTTGGTCGTAAATTAAAGAGCCGGCGATTCGCCGGGTCAATGCAGCGTTGTTGTTTAACTCTCATAAGTAATTAAAACTATACAATTCCGAGGTCAAATCTTTATTATCTCATAATGAAAAGATAGATCTTCATGTAAATTGTATTTTAATCCCATTTATTTGTTTATTTTTGCTAATTATGACCAAATTATTTATCCGCTTCCTCCGTCATAATCACTTCAACGCGTCTGTTTTCGCTGCCTTCCGTGGATGTGTTTATTGCTTGCTTTATATGCACTCCTAAGCTATAATACATATATTTGATTTGATTTTATATCTTTCTGCTTTCATTACTTATCATAGATTTGTTTGATATCGTATTAATGTCATCTTATGATATAAAACGGGATATTACAGAGACTACATACTTCTTCTTCGAGGCGTCCGATATACCTAAAGATATGGAATCATCTTGCTGTGAATAGTTATATGTGAGAAGAAATTACATTACCATCTTTGTTTACCATATGCCTCATTCAAAATTATCACAGTGTAAGACAGCAGTTCATTCTTGGTATCAACGGTCCCTGTGTTTCGGACGTAGATGGTTGGTTCGGATCCGCTCAGCTATCACTGCCTACCGTGGAGTCGTTTATCGCTTGCATTGTAAGCATTCCTTAGCAAATGCTCGTCGAAGTGATTTCTTTCTGCAATCATTGCTTATTGTATATTTATTCACCATCGTATTCATTTCCTCTGATGATATGAAACGGTATATTAGAGACGAGAGTTTTTTTTACATACTTGTTTTTTGAGGCGTCAGATTTACCCAATGATATGGGATCATCTTGCTGTGAACAGCTCG